>OW026299.1:11250000-12500000 GCA_932273695.1 Apotomis betuletana
ACCACAGATTACAAGATAAACAGCTGCATTCACACAATTTGCAATTAAAAAAAAACATATTGGACCAAGGCATTGCTGCCAACTTCAATAAAAAGTTTTATCTCCAGTGCATGGATGTTTAGTATAGTGAACGTATACCTTTATGTATAAGTTCATATTTTTTGACAGATGGACGTCAAAAAAAGTTTATCAAGGACCATATTTTTTTTAATTTTGTTGAATTCGTGTAATTATTTTCTTCGTTGTTTATTTGCATTTTATTTAAGAAATGTCGAGTCGTAGAAAAAGTATTGTATGCAACGTTGTATAAGTAGTTCAAAAAACGCTCGTGGCATCTTTCTTACGATGTTCGCTACGCTCACATCGTAACCCATGCCACTCGCGTTTTTTGCCCCCTCTTATACAACGGTTGCATAAAATACTATTATGTATGGGATTGGATTTCGTTTTATTCGGAAACCTATTAACAGGTAATTAATATGTATGTGGTAAATGGTTAAAGAAACCTATTTCTAGACCTCGTTTTTTTACTATCTTTGCATTCACATGAATTAAATGGTTGAAGAAACCTATTCCAAGACCTCATTTTTCTACTATCTTTGCATCCACACAAATTAAATGGTAGAAGAAACCTATTCCTAGACCTCGCCTTATTCACTGTCCTTCTTTGTTGTCTGCATGCACACAAATTAATTTATAGGTACTCCAAAGTTTGTTACTCAAAGACTGCCACTTTAATAAGTCAGAACGTAAAAACTAAAACTGATTCACACACATTATTATAGCAACTTAAACAAAATAAAAGTAATCAAAGCGGTCTGCAAGTGCGATCGGCACTCACAGAATCTGTTTGTTTACAGCATTTATACCGCTGCTGCGGTGGTCCATTGAATTTATCTTTATATCTTTGATATCATTGAAAATTATTTTCTGCTTTCACCGTACTTCGAGTTTCGTTGTTTTCGATTGATTCCAGCACAGTTCCCGTTAGTCAGCATTTAGATTGGCCGCTGATACGGCAAATGATCGGTCCAGTTATGTCTGATTGTGAGATTTTTGGATTTGATCTTCAGGTAATGCGTATTCTATTATTGTGATTTATGCCGTTATTGGGATCATCTTCCTATTGAAATATGATTCAATAAAGCTGATACTTAAGTCAGTTGGCTTCTTAAGCAAATATTCCTCAACCCTTTTCTTGGCAAAATAAATGAGAAGTCCTCATCTCAAGCCTCGTGGTTATTGAGCAATTAAAACAATATAGATCACAAAAATACAAAAAGAAATAGAAAAATAAGATCATATAATGTAATGAAAAAAATATAAAATGTATGAGATATGTTGATATATAGGTATTATATTGCCAAGAAAAGGGTTAAAATTTAAAAGTGGCATCGTAGGGATTGCAGTAGGATTCTGTCATTTTAGCGACGTGAAAAACCATAAGTAAGTATATTAAGAGGCCTTATTCCTTTGAATTTTTTTTTTCTCATGTTATGACAAATATATTGATAATTTCAACCAACTTTTTGAAGTGAATAACTCTTTTCCCCAAGTTCTAGGTAGTAACGTAGCTATTTCATGCTTTTATTGCGTGCAGTCGAAAATAAGTAGAAAAATCAAATTTTTCGCGTGAAATGAAAAATTTTAACTGTAGGTTTCTAATATACCATAACAATAAATCCCAATAGCCCTGTTCTAGGTAGTCAGATCAATAATATGCTAAGAAACATGTTTGATCATAGAGAAAAAATTCTAAAACAATCAGCATTTTAAAAGGAATAAGGCCTCTTAATGAATAAAATTCTTCAGCCAATGACAGACCTACATTTAAATTTTACGATACCATCTATAGTATAACTATACCTAGATATGTACTGTCCCACGCGCGTTCTACTTCTCACACCCAATAAATCATATCATCTGAACATTTGTAATCCAGATCATACGCTTCAATTACACACAACAAATGTACGGTCGGAATCAAGCCTCCGGACATCACACCCGTTTCTTAACAAAGTCTCAAGCGCGTTGAATCTCTAAAGAACATGTTACATTCTTGTTTCCAAGTACAATATGTAGATTAATGATGGACAAACGAAAACGTTGATTATAAATGCGTTATAAATTAGTGTTTGTTTTATGTTGATTGGCAACAAGGTAACATGATATTAATCTTAGTAGATCAACAACACTGCTGTGATAAACAGAAGCGGAAGGCGTGTTGTAACATTAGTTTTTGAAATCGTAACTAGACAAAATTATTGATAAATAGGCTCAAATAAGCTATGTTTAAATAGACTTACGTATCTAAACAATATGAATCAGGCTACCAGTATCATACATATCCCTCAGCACACTGCGCAACATTGTTAGACAACAGTTTGCTGGAACTGGCCGTCTGTCTTTAATCGTTCGCTGGTCGGTTTCCGTCTTGGTGCCGAAATTAATTGTTGTCCCCTACCGCTATCCCTGGAGTAGTGCAGTGGACGGTTTAGGCCACCACGGTCTTTCCTGCAGGAAGAGCGCGGGCTTACCCCGCCATGCCTACCTCAACGACATAATCCATCGGGCTCTGCTGGTAAGTTGTACTAGAACCACCTGGCCTCACTCGTGACGATGGCAAGAGACCCGCCGGAATGATCCTAACACCGTGGCAAATAGGACGGCCCTCATATGCGATGCTACCTACATGAACACCCTAGCTCCATCCCATTTGATCAGTGCGTTGCTTAGAGCCGGTGGGGTGGTGGTCAAGCGCTACAAATACATATGTAGATTATAGGTCTCGCCAATAACTACGTATTTTCGGCGTTCGCAGACCCTCGGGCCGTAAAACCCGGATGCCCACAGGCCTGAGGCACAGACAGGATGTCTACAGCCTATAAAAAAGTTTTCGAAGTATTCTCATACCACTGAGCCAGTCCTCGGTCAAAGGATTAGCATTTGTTATTGAGTGGGGGAATGTAGCCGGCATCACAGGCCGCAGGCCAGTGTTTTAAGAGTCCGCAGCAAGGTCCGCTCAACTCCGCGTTGAGATCGCGCGCTTACGCTTTAAAATGTTGTTGTTTCACCTAGAGGAAGACAGGGCGCTAGCAGTAAAGCGAGAGCGCGCTAGGAGCAAAGAGTATGTAATCACTACGTTTTAAGAGACGGGAGTGCCATACAAAAAGCAAACTCATGACATAATGCCAACATCAAGAACAAAATAGGGATGTCACATGTTACACAAATTATCGAATTATCGATATCGATATCGGTATTTAAAAAAAATGGTTCAGGCGGGGTTCGCATTCGCACCCGCGTCTCCAACGGCTTTCCGGTAATTTAAATCATTAAATATTTCGCTTCAATGTAAACATTTGGTTTACTTTAGGTTACTGACTTCATAAAAAAAACAAGTGTGCAAATAATTTTATTTCGTTCAAACTTTGCTTGGCTTGCTGATAAACATAGACGAAAAAAGCCGTTTCATCACTCCAGTCTGTGCTCCAGGTTGGAAGTTCTGCAACACAAATAATACAGGGTAAACAGAAAATTACAGAGTAAAAATGAATCTGTTTGTCCAGATGAAACCGTACCATTCATAGTCCATTGAAGATTTTTCGTAAAATATTTCTGTGACCATAATCTAACTCAAACTGGCATAAAAAGTAGTGATAATAATGTCTTATCCTCTCATCTGAGACGGCTTTAACAGCTGTATTCAAGTGCACACTTTTGTATAAGTACACATACCAATAGGCTTTTGCTTGAAGAAAGATATTCCGTGTTTACCCAGGTATTTTTCACTTCAAATGAAAATTATCGATAAAACTTACATACAGCACTATTGTTTACATACGTATAAGGGTATGTATTATTTTACCCGAAATACCAAGTTTTCAATGAAACTTACGATTAACATGGTTATAACACGCAGTAATTAAGTATATTTTTTACTTACCGATCTTCGAACGGTGGAAATCTTGCCATGAATAGTCTTTTTTGACCGTCCATTCGACACGTTTTCATTCTGCATATTTCGCACTTTTTCCTTTTCAATCCACTCATTTTTGCAATTGTGATTGTCTTGTGTACCTTCTAGACGACCACTACACCCAAAGAATGCAAATTATTAGATTATTTGTGAAATTTGAATTATTTGAAAAGATCGCAGAACCTTGACAGAAGTGACAGACTACACAACAAAATAGAAACGTCATCTAACATGGCATGGCGGACAAAAATGGCGGCTGAAGTACAACCCGCCTAAATTCGATTGTCGCCAATTATCTAATGCTTTGTAGGTTTCAACGTTCTTTCAAACTTAGGTAAAAAATTCACCTCCGTTTCATACAGCCGTTGTCGATCGTTTTTTACCTTGAGAGTTGCGCGAGGCTGGCTAGGAGTAGCTATGATAAGGGCGGTGCTTACCGCCACCCCCCCGGACCGTTCCCCGCGCTAGAGTAATTCGCTGCAGTTTCGCAACAATTTTTTGTAATTTATTTTAAGGTTTTCGTAGTTACGCTCTCATTTTAAAACTACGAGATCAATTTTGATAAATCTTTTTTCTTATCAAACTGCATAGTTTAATCGACACCGGAAATAGGTTTTGACTTCAATCTAAACTATATTTTGGTCGTAGTATGCCGCCAAACTGAACAACTTTCTGGGGTCTAAAAATGCAATACTTGTACTCGCTCTATTTTCTTTCTATTAACATTTCAAGAGTCATAAACTAGTTTTAGCCCTAGATATATCTTATCTCATTATATTTAGAGAATTTCATGATAATGTGACATGTTATATTAAAATAAGGACGTAACTACGTTTGTATGAAGAATCGAGCTTGCTGCGGACTCTTAAGGGACTACAACATTGGTTTAGATATGATTTCCTAGGTAAGGTTAAATTATTTATATTGTTATATGCTCGTTTATTTATGAGTAATTTTAGAAGACACTGGTTTTTTATAGCGTGAAGTACCTATTGTAGCCGTATTGATAATTTTGATATAATGTGCTCCCTAATCGTCTTGATGTTCGTGTACCTGTATTATCAGTCTAGATTACTCGTGATGTCATATTCCCGGTCATACAGATTGCAAGGCATTTATCACTGCGTCGACACGATAACAATTGACATTACGAACAATCGCACATCTCTATGTGAAAAGTCATTTCAGTTCCTTCAGCGAAAGGGCAAAGTCACACAATAGCAATGATAAATACCATATTGCCCAAGGCATAGGCGCGGAGCCGTTCGGAACTCGCCAGATTAAAAAGACCTACCCTGCCGTCTTTTGATCGTACAAAAATAGATCGATTGTTGCAATTGAAGGGATCTAATAGAGTTGGTTGGTTTTATTACAAAGGTATTAATAGTTGAGTATCAATAAATCGGTACAGTGGTTAGCGCGACGAAAGAGCATTGTCTAAAGTCTGGCATTATCATTACATTGTTCGGTTTGCATATTGAATTGTGCGTTGCTATTGTCTGGCTAAGTTGGGGGCTACGTGTGTGGTTCATACGTTTTAGCACTTTGCTGCTTTATGGGTGTTAACTTTATGCTAAATTAGTTCCTTATCAGGCGTTGAAAAGCGATTATTAAGCGTTTAATGCTAGCAGTTTGCCGACTAGGAATAATCAATACTCATGATAATATAAAATAAAATGTAAGTTAAGAACTAGATGTTTGTAATTAGATTGCCTTTATTAATCATTTATAGACGAAAGCCTATCTTTAAATTAAGAGATAACGAACACCGGTGCTTTATTTTTTTGATGGCATATTCAATAATTTACAGGCGATGCGTACGATGCCGGGCACTCCCCCGCAATTTGCGTTTATAAACGACGTATTAACAAGCTTGCATTGTTTTTAACTAGATATTTGAATTAAGTACTTAATGCTTCTAAAATCTTATCATTAATCTTAATTGTAAAATAACATTAAAATATTGCTCGGAGGTTGGGGTCATACCGTTAGAGTTTGATCTTTATTGTTATATAATTAAAGTTGGATACGGCGTTTTGGTAGATAATAATAGTTGGTATCGATCATTACATTATGGAGCTCATAAGAATGGTATCGTGGGAATCCTGGCCGGTCTTGAGTTATGGCGATCGACTGAGATGGACTTCGGATAAACATTATCTATCTTACACTATAATTGTTAGAAATGATATAGCTGCGTTGTAATGATTGTGTAAATAATAAAAGTTTGTAATTACGTTGCTAACTTGTTGTACCTTCGGGGTATTTTCCGTAACACATTAGTAGTGATCTACTGGACGATGGAATGGAATAGAATATTCTTTATTGCACACCTCAGCAGGAAATTAATACAAACAAACACAGATTATACCAACGCAAAAATATGTAGGTATGTAACTATTATAAAAGTCCTAATTTATAAATAACCCTATGAGATTTTACACCTATCGACCTCAGTTCCCGACTTAGCAAAGCTTGTACCATAAGTACCTACTAGGCGACAATAAATAATATTTAAATAAATACATGAAATGTACTCCAGTCACAAACCTAGTAATACGTCATATGCACATTTGATACCTACCCAATTTATATAAATGCGATTACGGGGGACCGAAGAACTGGCAGTATTCGCTCAACGTATTAGCGTCGCTATACGTTGGTCTTCGGGACCATGCCAAAGAGGTCCGATTTTTTAAGTCTTTATAATATTACGTTTACTCCGTTTTAGCATATATTTTAGTTAGATGTTCTTAGTTTATAGTTGGTATTTTAATTTCTGTATTATTGTTATTGGAAATTTTATAATGTATATGAGTAAAAGTACATGCGATTATCTGCGAATATCATGTAAGTTTTAATCAATATTTCTAATAAAACTGTTCGGGCTTAATTCGACAAAGCATTGTGATATTCTCAATTAAGTAATAAGTATCTCAGCTTCATAACGGATCTATTGATGCCAAAATTTGATGTATTCCTTACCCTTGTCTATTGCACGATAGTACGACTTACCATCAAAGGCAAATATGCAGTGGCGAGATTTCGGACACATGCCATTAGAAACATGGAATATTACTACTGAGCATTTGTCTAGCGTGAAAATGTACTGTAGCGTCAACAGCACAACACTCGGAGCTATTAATCACAATTTGAATATATTGACTGCTATCATTATGTGTACATCTGTGGTAGCGCCGGCTCACAAGACCCACCGCCAAAACACATGTCTATAGGATGTATGTATACTCATTCTATAACTAGATACTTAAAGTCTATGTATAAGAACCGTCATAAATTTGAGAGTATATCAATTTAGGGTTCTTGTTATGTTGAAAACAATTTTCTTTCCAGGTTTCTTTTCCGCACAACACTCTGACTTTGTTTTACACAGAAAACTAACGAAAAGATAGATATCAGGTAGGTAAAATTTACCTTCTGACTATCATTAAATGTCTTTACTTCTGTGTTGAAATTTAAAATAATCGAAATCACGCCAAATCGGCTAGAAGCTTTGGCGTGATGAATTGATGATGCCTATCAACGATATTCCAATATTATACCTAAGTATACACATTGATTTTGATTTTACAAAAATGTGTCTGATAGTTATTATATGTATTTATTATGTACGAAAACGTGAAAAACGTACCTACCCATCTAAGTACTTAATATTAATATAAACATCAATTTCCGTACCAGATGCCGCACGTACCTACATGCTTGCATCCGTACACATATTAATAAAACTCGTGTAAATTAATCAACCCGTAAAGGATAAATCTATTGACCTCTACTTCCTTCTACGGCAAAACAAATAAATCTCAAGCAATTGCAAATAAAACAGCGTGATTTGCTCGTAAATAGCTAATTTACAAAATTAAATTGCACTGGTTAGTTAGCAATAATTGAATAAATAGTTAGTTAGGAATAATTGAATATATAGTTAGTTAGATCAACCTGTGGCTCACATGCGGCGAACAATAAACTGCTGTGATTAATTTGGCGGCTCGAGAGCAGCTAACGAGGAACTTTTTCGTTTCTTTGTATTTCACACCTATTTTCATAGAAGTAAGGTTCCTTATTCGATTACGGAACTTTTGAAGATACGAGATTGTGTAAGTATGCAGGCAATTTGGGGTCAGCGGTACGATTTGTAGCGAGACCCACCGGGGCGTCGGAAAAATCTTAACTGATATTGATTTTGATTGAGAGCGATAAAAGCACCGCGCTCGAGTTTTGGGTGGGTTTTTTATTCAGTTCTAAAGACGTTAAATGTTTTCCTTAATTCATTGTTTGCATCAATAACAGTTAGAAGTGTAATGAGAGTGTTGCGATTTAGATTTTTTTGGACAGACAACTATTTTATATTAGACAGAATTTTCAGAAAACTGAAATGTGTCCAGCGAGATAAAGTATCGTCGTTGTTGACTCCGTAGTAGTGCAAAGCGAGCGGCATTTTATATTTACATCTAGTACCAATAATAAGGTCACCTGAGGTAATTACGTCTATAGAGGCAAATGCGTCTTTTGACGATATCATAGAAACGCAGCAATTTATAACTACCATCGCTCTCTTTTTTATATGAATAGTGCCAAACTTTAGACATTAAATGTGGTCTTAAAAAGTGTATGTATCTATGATATCATTAAAAGTCGCAATAGCCTCAGGGGACATTAGAAGCTTACTAGATTTTACTTTGGGACTACGTCGTTTGTGTAAGATTGCTTGAATAGGTATTAAAGAATGATAGTATGATGTTATAATACATACCATGGAATGTCCGAGGTACTCCGCCGCATTGTCAGATATGTAAAGTAACTTTCCATTCTGCGTCATCATCATCAGGAATCCGTTGAGAGCCTGTTGAAGAAAAAAATATACACCTTTATACATATTTGTTGCAAGTTGTTTTCAAGCAAAAGGTACCCTTCTTTGTCGCTATACCTAATCTCCAGTAAAAAGAGCGGTGAAAATTATTGCGCAGTAGTGCGCGGCATACTGCGCAATGAGTTTGACTGTTGACACCACTTATCCTTCCTGGTAAGCCTTCTCTTTCTATATTTATGGACGCGATGACTGGTCATTCGTATACCTAAAGATGCATTGCAAGTTTCTTCCTTAAGCGACAAAGTAGAGCCTTCTAGTATACGTGAAAACGTCATATAATAAAATTAATGGTTCCGTTATTCAATTAAATTCAGACCAATTTTCCTTATAACGACAACATCATTTGTCCGAAAGTGTTTTTATCCTGAAACTCGTAATATTTAATGGATTTTAAAAACATTGTTTTAAAGAACCCATTGGGTTAGGTTAGGTGTGCTGCATAATGATTCTGAAAAATTAACATTTTTGGAAAAAAATGGCTTTCGGACAAATTAAAATTTAGCTAAACGTTACAGATGGGAAACAAAAATTTGTGTTTTAGATAGGTAACCGTTATATTGCGATACTTCCTAAATCTTCTAACTCAAGATTTTGTCCATAAATACGAATAAACAATCAAGAATTGTTACAAAAATCAACCAAAACTATTTCACACGTTTGATACAGCAGCGGCTACAGACACCCAAAATAATAACATCACTTGTTGGAAGTTAAACGCATTGTCATGAATATTGTTCAAAAAAGTTTAAGAAAGGTCTGTGGCAAGAATTCATATTAAAAGTAATACACAAAACAAATCAAATCCAAATGTCGAAAGTTAATTCAAACCCGTTACTCTTTGTTTCCTAGATATACTTATTAGTGAAATAAAACACTCTCTTCATTTCTCCGACCGCCGCTCTCGTTCCATTAAACTGACGTGCTTCGGTAAAAGGACGTATCTTTATAGCGATCTCATTGTAAGATGGGGCTTTTTACCGTAGTCAGGTAGTATGCCCAGGCTCGGTCGCTAAGTTATGGTGCGAATAAATTAAATAAGCACACAATCGAATAGCCAATCGCAACACACCACAATCGAGTATTTGTCACATAAAGTATTCGGTTCTGTTATCATTTCCTAAAGGGAAATTAGCGCGGTGTTCGTAGTACTTTATGGGGGAGAGCTCGTTGAAAGTTTAGCGGCTGAATGTTGGAATGCCTATTCAATATTTTTCCTGTAATTTATTGAATTTGTATATTATTTAGATGTTGATACATTTTAGAAAAAAAAAATTTTTCGTGTTTCATTATTAATTTGAGCGGAAAGGACTTGGATATATTATTATGTAGATAATGATTAAACATGTTTCTTAACATATTATCAATGTATTATTCAGTTTTAGCCTCAAACAAAACGGAAATCTTAAAGTCCCAACTAAGCGTCAAGCGCATGACGACGACATTAATAAGTAAAACTAGTTAATTATATTACTTTTTTATATCTTTTTAGGGCAATCATTTACAATTTTAATAAAGACTTCAGAGTGTACGGGTCGAAATTACAGTTCCATCCATTATAGGGATTAGTTTGCTTTGTTAGATAACTATTGCTTTTAAGTTTTGTTATTGTTGTTACCTATGTACAATAAAGTGCTTATGTACTATGGGCTGCACAAATGCATGGCCCATTTAGGAATGAAATCATTCATATGGGCCATGAAATTCTGCAGCTCATTGTACATACTCCGAAAACATAGGTTATTACAATAGGTTATTTACAACAAAAAATGACTGAGCAAGTGGGATATGACTGACGATAATTAAAATGGGCGATAACAATAGTAGTTTATGCAACTGATACATAATGAGAGGCATTAAAACACGAGTGTGGTTTTATGAAACGAGCGTTAGCGAGTTTCATAATAGGATCACACGAGTGTTTTAAGGCCTAATTATGTACAGTTGTATACACTACTTTATCTACACACATATCATAAGTACTCTAAGATGGGTTCAGAAGCCATAAGGAAATGACCGGCACCACTAGTGCTACCTGTAAAATATCTAAAAACGACATATACTAATGCAGTAAGAAATAAATCTGAACAAATACATAAACAGATTATTTATTGTAATAGTTGTAATTTACATTTACATTGAAACAATATTTTCAACTAAAATGTGAATTACAATAAACTTATCACGATTAAATGTCGTGCGGTTTTTATAAAAAAACATACTGAATTGACGTTTCGTATCGATAACAATATTAATATCTATGGATACTAGAATAAAGACCTACTTTAGTTTTGACAGCTGTTCCAAATTTAAACTCATAACCTTACAAAAATTGATACTGTTATAACATTACAGTACAGATTTTACCTACTGCCACAGATAAGATAGTTCTCATAGTAAAATTGGTTGTAGTAATGCTGGTCATTTCCTACGGTTTCTGAACGCATTTTAGAGCACTAATGATATGTGCGTAGATAAAATAACAAAAACAACTAAACTGTGTTCTATATTTAAATATGTTCAAATAAAACGGTAACACACGGCGGCTAGTATGAAAAATTGCTCCCAAGTTATGATTAAAACCAACCGAATTAAAGTTAATAAGAGGGTATGCTACCACTCCCTCTTAATGTGGCGTTACGAACTATTGAAGTTTGTTTCCACATACTTTGGTCTCTTTTTGTCAAATTGCGGGCACCTTTGGAGAGAAAGTGACGGTAGAAGAAACAAATTTGAATGCGCTACAAAATTATAAAGCGTGGGAATTTTCATATTGTATGAAGATTAAGTGTATGTGCTAATTATAGATTAGTTTGCATCATAATTAATATCGGTAGTAGGTAAAGTGCTTCATACGTAATTTGTAATTACAAATTCTACTAGCTCATAGAGATACTTACTTTAGAAAAACCAAAATTAGGAGCCGGAGGTTGTTGTTGGTTGATGTCAAAGCGTTTGAAAACTGTAACAAAGAAAAAATACGATTAGGGATAAATCAGCGTATCTCGCCTGCTGGTTTCTTTCGGCTTTCTTTTCAACAGCGGTCTCCTCTAGTGAAACGCCGGTAGATTCAGATTAAGACATGTAAAAAATAATTTTTAACAAAAAAAAGATCCGACTTCAGTAAAACTAAAAAACCAAAAATAACCCGTTCAAGTACAGATTACATTTGACTCACCCTTCGAAGTCGGTGCCAAACCTCGCGTAAACTATAATATAACTATTTAAAGAACTGAGTGAAAGTGAAAAATTTTTTTTTTTATTGCTTTTTAGTGATTCATAAAAGTTCTAGTGGCCATCTGTGGTGTTCATCATTAGTTTCCTTACACCAAATCCTATTTACTGAATGTAAATTCTTGACTTTAATTTCGATTAAAAAAATACATTGAAAATCGGTTCACGGTTCTCGGAGATATCGAGTAACATACATACAAAAAAAATAAAAATAACCCGTTCAAGTACAGATTACATTTGACTCACCCTTCGAAGTCGATCCCAAACCACTCAGTTCTTATATTTATATATTATAGTTTACGCGAGGTTTGGCACCGACTTCGAAGGGTGAGTCAAATGTAATCTGTAGGTACTTGAACGGGTTATTGTTGGCTTTTTAGTTTTACTGAAGTCGGTTCTTTTTTTTGTTAATTTTTTTTTTTTTTTGCTTTTTAGTGATTCGTATGTGTGTTCATCATCAGTTTCCTTACACCAAATCCTATTTACTGAATGTAAATTCTTGACTTTATCAATAAATTACCGAAAGCGCCGTACATGTCCCTATAACATTTGAAGAGTTCCCTCGATTTCTCCAAGATTCCATCATCAGATCCCGACTTAGTGCCAACGGGACCAACTCGAAGTTGTACCCTTTCGATTAAAAAAAAAAATTGAAAATCGGTTCACGATTCTCGGAGATATCGAGTAACATACATAGAAAAAATAAAATAAAAATTTAGTTTGAATTGAGAACCTCCTCCTTTTTTGAAGTCGGTTAAAAATAGTTCGAATTGAGAACCTCCTCCTTTTTTGAAGTCGGTTAAAAAGTGCCCTTTTGGTCTACTTAGGTACAGAATAAACATTTTGATTTTGGTTTCGCGGCCTATAGCGTAACTGGATTGAAAAATCCACGCGGACCAGTTCAACAGTGTACGTTATAGGCGTACGAAAATATCCTTTGAACTTATTTTATGAAACTTTAAGGAAGTCTTTGAAAACCCAAAGACGGCTTTGTAGCTTGTAAGAGTACTAGAGAAAATGGTATCTCAGTATGACAGTCCTATGGGTAGAGATCGCAGTACGATATAAGATAGCTAGGAGGTGGCCGCAACTTCGTCCGCGTATTTTTGTCTTTGCCGTAGACGGATAAAAAGTATCCTATAACCATCTTTGGATGTGCAGCTATCCCTGTACCAAAATTTAAAATTTGTTCAGCCGTTTCGGCGTGATGCGAGGACAAAGAAAATTATGAAAACAGATGGCGCCAGGTTGGCACGGCGCCGCGCGCCGATACAAAACAAAAGACGATCCTTCATCATGCTATTAAGATTTTTCCTGAAATCTTGACCCCTCTCCGTAGAAAAATGATGTTCAATACAAACTTAGAATTTTATAATAGTATAGATTAGGTGTTATTTATCGTGATACTATTATGTCACCAAAAAAATCACTGTTCACTTATTTCATAAAAGTTGCGAAAAGTGAACGGTTTTAACCATATTTATTAAATACTACCTTACTTACTATCTATAGCGATAAATGATAATACACTGTAATATTATCCTAAAATGTCACCCCGTTAAAAACATTACAATAACAGTAATGCTCCTACGCATATTGTTGTACAGTACGTGTCATTTACCGAGACATTACACTGCAATCATAAAACATCTAATACGACTGTAATGTGCCGCGACAAGAACTCATAGCTTTCAGAGCGATGTGAAATGCGACTTGTAAAGCTGGGTGGCCTCTAGCAGCGTAGCTGTTACTGTTGATATATTGAGAAAAACCCATCTTCAATAAGCATGATGACAATTCGAAGATGTCAATCGCTCCTATTTTTTATTGGGATCAAACGTCTATTTGGGACTAGCTACGTTTAGAGTACTCTAAGGGTCTGAAATGAACGATAAAGTTTGACTGACGTAATCGGCAGGTAAAGGTTCCAATATGTGTACGGAAAAACCTGTGATTTGGCATATTTTGCCCTGCGTCTTGTTTTTTTTTTCATGACATATTGAGCTATTTTTATTCATTTGATTAAAAAATATTTAAAATTTTCGATATGCAGTAAATTTAATCCTGTGTTATTAATTTATTATCGGGTCATTGTCAGTTCAAAAAACAAAATTCGTCCGTCCGGTGGTCAAAAGTTAGGAGCTTGTATGAATCTAGGTTATGTTGCTATTACATCGGATTATAGAAGAGGGAACGTTCTTTATTCTCATACGAGTTATATCAGAAAATTAGGCCCTGGAATCCTTAATTTCGCAAATGTCCACCGGAAAGACTCGAACCTAAATCTCACAATGACCCTATTATATGCTGTAGAACTCTAACACATTTCCTTTCTATTTTAAAGCGACTAGTACCTAGTAAAAATATCCAGTAAAATATGAAGGAAGGTATAACAACCTGTTATCGCCACCTAAAATAAATATCACCTTACATTATGCATAAGTGACAGTCACAATGCACAAGTAAAACAGGAGTACATTGCCATAAGTATAGTTAATCTGCCTAAGTAATAGTCTTTTTACATGATTTTCTAAGTTGTGACACTTACACTCTATTAGAATTCAGAAAATAAAAAAAAGTTTTTTTTTAAATACCTTATTAAATGTTGTCAATTTATAGTGTTGGCATATCTTGATGGTGTACCACAGGGTTTCTCAAAGACGCTCGGAATCCGAACAATCGATGATTTGGAGCAACCTACTCGCACGATATATATCTCATCGCTGCATTACGTTCTTGCGCAATGCCGATCGATGTGAGGCAACGAGGAATATAACTATTCCAGGGCAAGCCTTAAGGAGACTAATTGAAATATAAGCTGCAACTAAACTAAAATGCAAGATATGCAGAAAGTAAAGTAAAGTACTGAAACAAAATTTGAAATGTAAATTATAGTAATTTTAATATTCTCTACAACATTGCCTCATCTTTTTTCTTGCTAAAATGCTCCTAAATGAAGATAAGCCAGAAGTTTAATACATTACTGGAGATTTAGATGTTTTAAATTATTTTTAATGTGCATTTCTCCGTAACTATCTGTCCTTGAAACAAAATTTAAAATGTAAATGATAATAAATTTCATTCTCTACAACATTGTCTCAGCTTTTTTCTAGCTAAAATACTCCTAGACGAAGATATACGTATAAGCAAAAAGCTGAAGAAAGTGCCGGTTTTTTTCAATATGGTGGCGGGCGCGGATAGTTGGTGCATTTTGCATTTTAAACCCTTACTAACTATCTTAGACAACATATCAAAAATTCAAAACTACTGGACCGTTTGTAAATTCACCCCTAGTACTTAGTCTCTATTGACTGAACTATTAATAAGTACAATAATTAAATTTTCTCACGAAAGTTTTAATAACATATTTATTTTGATTTAGTTTAGGAATTCCTTTGCTGAGATTTTCACTAACATTATGCAAAGATATAATTTACCACTTACATTTCTTATCAATCTCTATCATCCGCATTAACTGTGTTACTTTGTCTACAGAAGCCGCTCACTAATCGGCCATGTCATTAAACAATTAGACAACGCCCACGGCGAAAACACCCAAAACCGCACTTATGCGACAATCGATTAATTAATCGAGTCAACCGATCGATACTTTCTCGACCAGCGGCGTAAGGAACGACGATAAACAATAACTAGGCGTACGATTATATCGATAAGATATCGAATAGTTCTGAGTCTAATGGGCCCGCCATGGTGTATAAGGGGATTTACACTTTCTAAACTATCTCAAAAGGGTACGGAGGATGGATTAGAATATTGATAAGTCGGGCGAAATCATAGGAGCCAGTTTTGATTAGAAATAGGAATCGCATTATTTATCTCCGGCTATGTGACTAGAATTTATTAGCGTTTAGAGTAATGCAAGAGGTGGATAAATTATATTTGCTAAATTATTTAAATAAAATTAATGTTTAACGGACATACGATATATTTATAAAGAAAATAAACTACAATTTCATGTTTTGAAAACCTCTTCGGTTTAAAACCGGTTGAAAGTGTAACTTAAGTCATATTCACGTGTTTTTTTTTCAATTGCGTCATCTTATCTCTTTTAGGAAGTTTAGGTTTACGAGGAATTCCTGAAACCCATTTCACGAAGCTACAAGTTATAAATTACAAGCGAAAGTCCCTTTTCAACCTCTTATATTAGAAAGAGATTTCCGCTTGTAACTTGTAGCTTTGTGTAATGGGCCCCTGGTACCACACCGCATTGATAAATATCTCCCAACTGCCAGGAGCCGCGTTGCCCCGGTTGCTCTCATTGCAAATATTGTTATAATAAAGCATTATTGAATTTAATCTTGTTCAGTTGCGACGACCTTAATTGCTATGTTTTTGATAATATCGATTTATGTGAATTTTTGTATTGTGAAATATTTTCATGAAATAAATGACAGTATTTAATATTACGGGCACTTTTCGGGGTAGGGTTCAAAATCAATCTGAGTTTAAGAATAGTTGCTGAGTATTTTTAAATAAAATCTAATATGTATTAACTTTATGTCTCTAGTTATTTGGACTGTAACAACTGATACCTATGTCTTTTTTGGAATTGATACTCGTGGAAATCGAAACAATTATTTCGGGTGATTCTCGTTGGATCAAAAATTATAACCCAGAGTAGTTATCAGAGCGTTTCAAACCTTATCACTTTCCTGTCACAATTATATTAAAAAAAATGAACCATTATAATAGAAAAAAAAAACACAATTATGTTTTTTGCAAGCTTAGTTAGTATGCTATTTTATCAAATTTTCGCGCATGAAACAGGAAGGTGACAGGGGCTGAAACGTTCTGAGAACTATCCACTTAAGGCAGTCTATAGATCCGTTGGGCTTTTAAAGTGTCCTCTTTATTAAGTTTCAAGAAGATCATACAGTATACCATTTCAAAGATTATCACTTACATAAAACTGATTTTCTTCATCTCTAATACAAATATAATAGTACACTTGCCCCGAGCATTAGTCCAAGTCGCAGCAAATGGCCCACGAACGCTCTAACTGATTTTAACGAGTGGCTCATTCGTTCCGACGCCATCCAACCGCTTTACAGATTATTTTGTTACATTAAATTTAATGACGAACAGGAACACACAATTAAACGGTGTGAGATAGTTATGAATGATAATATTTTGAGGTCAGACCGATAAAAGGTACACGTAATTAATATGCTTTGTATTTTGCGAATTAGACTAGGTACATTATCCAACTTCAATTAAAAATGTAGTGAAAAACAATGATCTTAAGGTAAAGAGATGATAATAGAAATCATTATGTAAGTCAGGAGGGAGGCAGGAGATGGATATTCTATTTTTTTCTAGATTTTATTTGCTATGTGAATTAAGGGTCTGCGACAAATTTATATTAATATGACATTGTATTTTTATACCATTTCATCAACTGTGTACAAGTTACTTTACTAACTGTAAGTAAAGCTTTAAAACCTTAAAAATTGCGACTACCTACTTCATAAAAATGTACCAAAGTAGACATGTCTAATCGCTGATTACGATTACTATAATATTTAAAAAAAGAATACGACATGATCTGAGTTCTCATAACGAACACTATCAAGGGAAAAAATTAGTAATATGCACTCCTGTAGGAAAATTATGTTCCTACCAAGATACTACACAAATTATACGGTACTAAAGTTAAATTAACGCATTAGCTACTTTGGTATGTACCTACTTTGGTTTTATGTTTAGTAATTCATTAACTCATGTTATAGCGCCTGCGCACCGACTAATCAATTCTAATATGGCGCCCATTTATCTAACTTGCTTTTGAGAATCGTCTTTTTAAAGTAGGTTCGAGAGTAATATATTACGTGTTTACATTGATATCAGTGTTTTCATTTATAAATATTCGTATTAGTAAATGGTACTCAAATAAATTATCCATTAATGAATTTGCATGGATCTCGCATAGCCATTATCCCATATATCGTGACCATACATTTTGTGTGGCGCTTAGATCTTTCTTAACACAAGTTGGTCAGAAAATATTAATAAATATCGATACATTAATATCAATACAACCGTCTAAAAATATCAATAGGTGGGGTTAATGTGTTAAAACAAAGACACTACCTATATGAAACGTATGGGATGGAAAGCATCTCTGTGGTGGTGCCACTACAGCTAGAACGCGATTCTGTATAAGCAAGCTGAAAATACCCCACGCGTACACATACAATTCGACTGTCCAAACTCTACTGCCACATGTGTCATATTCGCCCCCATAATAGTTCGATATAATCGTCCATAGCTAAGGGTCGTACCCGATGATATAGATATAATTATATATATGCCTTGCTTTCTTTATGAATCAACTTGACTATTCCAAATTCTTTCAACAAACAAACGGTTATCGTAAAACAGTTCCAGATATTTTTGTAGTTCTATTGTTCAGAGTACTAGAAGGTGTTCATGCTCGCTTTCTCCGAATACCCTTTTATCTCTACCGTAATCGGGTAAAAGACCAGTCCTGTAATCATCGTTGGATGTCCAACTATCCTTGTACCAAAATTTGTTAAAACTTGTCCAGCCATTTTGGCGTGATGCGAGGACAAAGGATATTATGATTATGACCAACAGATTGTGTCAGGCTAGCACAGCGCCGAGCGCCCATACAAAACAAAAGACGACCCTGTATCACAAAATTAAGATTTTTTTCCTGAAATCATCTCTCGATAGAAAACTAATTTTCAATACAAATCTAGGATTTTATGATAGAAAGTACTATAGAAGAAATTCCCTTTAAAATAACAAGCCCCAACAGAATAAAACACCCACGACTCCTAGCCAAATTCCATTCCGAATAGACTGTTTATTTAAGCCCGCTCCAGGCAGGTGGGTAGCTAAATTGAGATGTTCGTTAGTCGCCTAATGTATGTATCTCGTCAATCTGTGGCCAGTTATTTCTGCCGCCCGCGAAACATCACCCGCCGCGCTGCTTTTTATTTTTAATAAGTACCTGGTGTGTATGTGGCCGTATTAAATTGAATCGCATTTTATAAATGTTGGGAATTCGGATAGGTAATAAGGGTTTGTATTATATTTTATTGTGCCGTGGGGTGACTGACCGGCCTTAGAATTGTCCCCCACCATATCGTCCCGTGGTTGCAGTAGAAGCCTGCTAGGGGAATAATAATAATAATATACCGGGAGATGGGCAGCAGCGTCTTCCAGAGACCTTAAAGAAAAAAAACTGCGCGCGCCAACCCGCATGCCAAGCGTGGCGCGTACGGCAAATCCCCCCTTTATGATGAGTCACACAAATACCAGGCCCCCAGTCTCCGGCAGCTCTGCTATCCCTGGCGTGGGTAGTGGCCAAGGTAATAGCGGAGCAGGGGGTGCTAAGAATCCCCGGACGAAATCCGGCTACCCATCCCCACGACGACTGGCCCTGGTAACACACAACATACGCACAATGAGGACTGATGAAAAGATTTGCGAGTTGGAAGAGGAACTGAGCAGGTTACACTGGGACATTTTAGGATTATGCGAAGTCCGTAGAGAGGGGGAGGACACCGTAACCCTGAAGTCTGGTAACCTGCTCTACTACCGGGAGGGCGCCCAACAGTCCCAAGGTGGTGTCGGGTTTCTCGTTCACAAGTCCCTCGTTAACAACATCACTACCATCGACAGTGTGTCGAGCAGGGTGGTATACCTAATACTCAGAATATCCAAAAGATATTCGTTGAAGGTCATTCAGGTATACGCACCGACCTCGTCACATTCTGATGAGGAAGTAGAGGCTATGTATGAGGACGTAAGTAGGGCCATACATACTTCCAAAACCTACTTCACTGTTGTTATGGGGGACTTCAATGCAAAGTTGGGCAAGAACAGCGGTGATGAGTTGAGAGTGGGGCAATTTGGATACGGGCAACGGAACCCTAGGGGACAGAGGCTGGCCGACTTTCTAGAGAAAGAGGAACTCTTCATGATGAACTCTTTCTTCCAGAAGCCGCCTCACAGGAAATGGACCTGGATAAGTCCCGATGGTTCCACGAGAAACGAGATTGACTTCATCATGACCGACAAGAAACGGATTTTCAGTGATGTGTCTGTGATCAATAGGGTCAAGACCGGCAGTGATCATCGAATCGTAAGAGGCACACTGAATATCAATGTTAAATTGGAAAGGTCCAGTCTGATGAAGTCTACGCTCCGACCTACTCAGGCCCATATTCAAAACCCCGAGAGCTTTCAACTCGAGATCTCCAACCGCTTCGCTTGTCTGGAGAACTTTGTCTCAGTGGACGAGATCAACGACGGGCTAGTGGAAACTGTCCACACGGTAGGGTCTAAGTTTTTCAGACCCCGCCGTAAAGATAGACCTCAGAAATTGTCTGATCGAACCTTAAACCTCATGGCTGAACGACGCTCGCTACAGTTGCAGTCTCCCGATGACGCGAGGTCATATAGGCAGCTTAATAGACGTATATCGAAGTCCTTGCGACATGATCTGCGGCTCTTTAATACGAACCTTGTTAAAGAGACCATTGAGCAGAACAAAGGCTCCAAAGTGTTCGCAAAGGACAAGTCTATTGGACAAAGCCAGCTGACCAAGCTGAAACGGGAAGATGGCAGCATAGCGTCGACCAAAGCAGAGGTTCTAGGCGAGATCGAGAGGTTCTATGGTCAGTTATACACTTCAGTCGCAAAGCCCGTTGACAGCTTGGTAGGCGATCCAAGAGCCAAGCTGTCCCGACATTATACCGAAGATATCCCGGACATCAGTCTGTACGAGATTAGGATGGCCCTGAAGCACCTTAAGAACAACAAGGCGCCGGGCGAAGACGGAATCACCTCAGAGCTTCTGAGAGCGGGTGGAACACCGGTACTTAAGGTCCTCCAGAAGCTCTTTAATTCCGTCTTGTCCGAGGGCAAAACGCCTGAAGCATGGAATAGAGGCGAGGTGGTACTGTTCTTCAAGAAAGGTGATAAAACCCTATTGAAGAACTACAGGCCCATCACGCTTCTAAGCCATGTTTAAAAGTTGTTTTCAAGGGTCATCACGAACCGTCTCGAACATAGACTTGATGACTTCCAGCCTCCCGAACAAGCCGGTTTCCGAAGAAGCTATAGTACCATAGACCACATACATACGCTGCGACAAGTTATACAGAAGACTGAAGAGTATAACTTGCCATTATGCTTAGCGTTTGTGGACTATGAGAAAGCCTTCGATTCGGTGGAAACATGGGCGGTGCTCGAGTCACTTCAGCGATGCCATATTGACTATCGGTACATTGAAGTGTTGAAGTGTTTGTATAGTAACGCCACCATGTCGGTCCGAGTTCAGGAGCAGAGCACAAAGGCCATTCCATTGAGAAGAGGCGTAAGACAGGGGGACGTTGTGTCCCCGAAACTGTTTACGGCCGTTATGGAAGACGCCTTCAAGCTCCTGGAATGGCAAGGACTTGGCATCAACATCAATGGCGAATACATCACTCACCTTCGGTTTGCCGACGACATCGTAGTCATGGCAAAGTCGATGGAGGAACTCAGCATGATGCTCGATGACCTCAATCGAGTTTCTCAACGGGTGGGCTTAAAAATGAACATGGACAAGACGAAACTCATGTCAAATGCCAAGGTTGTGCCCATCCCAGTCTCTGTTGAAAACTCGGTACTCGAAGTTGTTGACTCATACATCTACCTAGGACAAGTGGTCCAATTAGGTAGGTCCAACTTCGAGAAAGAGGTCAACCGCCGAATCCAACTCGGCTGGGCAGCGTTCGGGAAACTACGCAATGTCTTTTCGTCCGACATACCTCAGTGCCTCAAGACGAAAGTCTTCAACCAATGTGTGTTACCAGTGATGACTTACGGCACCGAAACGTGGTCTTTCACTATCGGCCTCATCTCAAAGCTCAAAGTCGCTCAACGTGCAATGGAGAGGGCTATGCTCGGGGTGTCTCTACGTGATCGAATCAGAAATGAGGAAATCCGTAGACGAACTAAAGTGACCGATATAGCTCACCGGATTAGCAAGTTGAAGTGGCAATGGGCAGGCCACATAGCACGCAGAGCAGATGGCCGATGGGGCCGAAAAGTGCTCGAGTGGAGACCTCGGACCAGCAAGCGCAGCGTAGGACGTCCACCTACAAGGTGGACAGATGACCTTATAAAGGTCGCCGGAAGGCGCTGGATGCAGGTCGCTTCCAACCGGTATATATGGAAGTCCAAAGGGGAGGCCTATGTTCAGCAGTGGACGTCCTATGGCTGAGATGATGATGATGATGATTATATTTTATTACAACTCTTCAAAACAGACGCCTTTGGTAGGGATGTAATATGTACCTACTACGTAGTTAAGGCATCTTCCTACTCCTGTGGAAAAACCGTGATCAGTAGGCCTATGATGGTTGCGTTTATCACGTGATAAATAAGTGTCAAAGCATCCGTCACGTTTTGACCAATTGCGAGTGCAAGGGACAGATGCTTTGTCACTTATTTATCACGTGATAAACGCTACCATCATAGGCCCCCTGGATTCATGAAATGCGAGCAAAATTAACGGAAGTGCTAGGTCGTCACTGGGTGTCATTTAAATCAATTCAATTGATTTTGCTCGCATTTTACGATCCCAGGTGATCATAATGTATGTATGTACATGTAGTTAGGGAAAAGTCCTGTCCCGTCTTCACAAACAATCGGATGATGAAAGTGGATGAAAAATAAATTGCTAATGCATTATGTCTTACATAAGTATATTCAAATCCATTATTTATTTTTTCTTGGCGCGTTGACGTACCTATATATTGCAATAAATCAAACTCAATTTGTCAAGGAAAAAATACTTATCCTGGTAATTCACGGCAACAACTAAGTAAGATCAATCACATTTTGATATATTGCAATAGCGAAAGGTTACTTGCAAAGCATTAGGTATTTTATTGAGATTTGATGTATGTAAATATTTATTATAGAATCCAGTTTAATAAAAATGAGCTGTCATTATGACCCCATTGCTTATCGGTACTTACGAGAGCTAATTGGGGTGATGGGAGCAGCATATTACGCAAATTAGTAAAATGCTGCATAGCTTTGTTTAGATGTATTATGTCGCTTTCACTTTGTCGCTTACGATAAGGACGCGTTGACAAGTTGTTGTTATAAAAAAGTAAACATCAAATTGTCGACACTCACTTCGTCGAATTTCACTTAAAAGTCAACGTTTCATGTATTTTCATTTCATCGACAATTCAGTTCGTGGAATGATCATTACAAGTAATTTTAAATCGTGTATTTTTACTTGTTAAATGATTCATTACATAGTTGTATTATGTCATTGAAAACGTTTTGTGGTCTATTGTTTCCAGTATGTTTAATTAACACACAAATCATTACAAGGATTATTATTTAAATCGTCAAATGTGTTGATTGGCGCAGTTTTATTTCCCACTTGATATAGACCTCCGAGGCTCGCTCGCTTCGCTCGCTCGTTAGGGTCGCAGTTCAACCTAACACTCCTCCTCGCGTCGCTCGTCGTCGTACTTAACCTAAGTCAAGTCGGACCGGCCTTAAGGTGATAATGTCAGGATTTTTCAACCACTTGATTTAGAAATATTTTGTAATGTTGTAATAAAATTTCGAACAAATGAAATTCGTTGTTTTGTTATGCTGCCATTTAAAATTCATACAAAATGAATCATTTGCCAAATAATATTCGCTGAACAGTTATTCTATAAAATAATAAAAATTGGAATGATCTGGTCATGAAATAAAATTACACCAAACAATAATTCGTGAAATGTTAGGGTAAGGTTGCTCAAGTCGTACTACCGCCTAAGTCGTACCCTGATGATATCCCAGCCGTTTCCTATAAAAAGTGCCATCTAGTGACGTTAAACTGAGCTAAATAGTTGAGCGAGCATGTGAAAACAATTGGACGGCCGACCGGTCTTGCGGAGCAAAAATAATCAAAAAGTGAGTTTTTAACACAGTTTTCAGTAAATTTTTTAGCCCATTTGTAACTTATTTTTTTGATTACATCTATTTTTAATGGTGATCTGTCCGTCGTTTAGGCACATTCAAACGGTAGAATGTTTTTAGGTTATACCAGTAATTTTGTTTAGAAACTTAGAATACCTCGCTGCTTAAGTCGTACCTGTGGAGAATTCTTTACTCGTACCGGTACGATGTATGAAATGTAAAGGTTGGGTACATGACCTATGTGCTGGTGTCGAAAGCAAAGTAAAAAGATTTTTTTGTGATATCTGTGTTCAACCACAATAATTTCCTAAGCTCAATTTTTTGTGTTTAAGAAAATATAATTTTCATTTATATGTTTCGTTTAGTTTGTCTTCACTGAAGTCTTATTCTAAGTACGACTTAGGCTATAGGTGGTACGAATTAGGCGACTAGGTGCCTTAATCGTACCGAAGGTACATTTGTGATAATCGTTAAAATATCTTTATTGCTAAGAGCTTTTTAAATTTCTATGAATGTTGATTGAAAGGTAACTAAATAAAGGTTCCATACATAGCAAATATTTTGTTTTAGTTGTATGACATTAAATATTACAGCATTATTTCCTTAAGGGGTACGACTTGAGCAACCTTACCCTACTTGAAACTGTTGAAACATTTTCGATGAAATTAAATTCGATGAAAAGTTTGTCGACAAAACAAGGGAAACCCTTCGTTCTTATGATAAACGACGAAGTAGATAGATGCTTTTGATTGAAAACTTCACAATTTAGAGGTGTATACAAGCAAAATAATTCATATTCATATAAAACTAACTTTCATTCGACTGTCCAGAGTAAGTTGTTACATAGTAGCAAACATGAAACGGTATACTGTCCTAAACATTTGCGGAATAGCAAGCAAGTATCGGATTCCGTACATCGGTAATAACATAAACATGACTGCCAAATAAACAGGCCCGGCGCGCGCAGGAATTCCGTGCGCTATGAGAATGAGACAATGAGGTATACCTACAATTCCTAACTGGGCTCGAATAATGCCGCTTTGCGTACACTGTGAAATCGATAGCTGGCTTGGAGTACTAGAAATCGCTTTTTTGATTGAGATGAAAGATCTGACTGTCACATCTAAGTTATTATGGAATTGTTCAAGATATTTTACTATGAAGAAAACTGGCTATTTGGTGGTTTACTGAATTAAAATGGTTCTTAGCAAAAACTGTTTCATCGTTCGGTCGTCATGTTGCGTCGAGCGTACTTGTCCGCTTTAATTTTTTTTGCAGTTTCTACACCCATTTCTTTGTTTTAGGCCCCTCTGAAGTATTCTGAGATGATAGGGGTCTTTCACGGCTAACACTGCCTAAAGAGGGTTTCTAATTAGGTCTGATCAACACCCAGTACGGGTCTATCCCATTTAGCCGGTCGTACTGCGGGTATATGCCCATTTCAATATACTACTTAACTCTATTTATGTAGTATCCTTAAATGTGTGTCCGTTGGATGCTTCTCCTTCATCCATCTCGCGGTGGCTGTACGACTCGCATATCTATCAATTTTGCCGTCATTGCGTATGACCGATCCTTATTATTTAACAAGATGATTGATTATGGTTTCCGCTAACGTCTAGCATCTCTCGCATAGGTAATGATATATAATTCATACACATGTTATTATATGCGTAAGCATTAAACCCCAGGCACGGGGCGGGCCGCTAGTATAAATCTAAAATAATTCAACATAAATAGGACCAAAACTATACGCACCTAAATCTACTATTCTAATATTGGCTTTGCCGTTTTAACTGTATAATTCTCTTTCAAGTTGTTTTAAAATTTGAACTTTAACTCGGTCTTAACGGAGTTTATTCTGTAGATTTTTAGTGTAGGATGATACGAGTGTGCTGAAGTAAGTTCAGAGCTACCAAGAGCCTCCTTATGCAAATGCTATAGGCAATTACTATAAAAGAAATTGTTCCAGAGTCTCACGAGCACTTAAGTCTACGGTCGTGCGAGCCCTTTTCGGGCTCACTCTTAAATAAGACTATTGTATGTCAGTCCGTCGCCCTGTAATTGTGTGAGCATGTGTGAATGGTTTGCATTTAATGAGTTGATGTGTATTAAATAATTCACTGTCTATTTTGAGGATTTTGCTTTCTCTTTCTGAGCTGTGAGGCAATAGCGTAGCACTTCGTTTACGCGATTTGATACACAAGTAGATATAAATATAATTTTTTTTTAACAACCGACAGTACTTCTTACAGTAAGTACTTCTCTAAACATACATAGATATAATATGATTGCAAATTTCTTTCCAAAATTACATACCATACAGAATTTAAATAATAGATTACCATTAAAATTAAATCCTAACAAAATTAACAGTAACGATTAAACTAAATTAAATCTACAATTATTTAAACTGAATTCAAGTTGTATCCTATATGGGTAGGGTTCCCATAAGATTGGGTGCGTTTTATCTCTGGTTCGATATATAGGTATTTTGAGCGCGAAACGAGCCAGTTCTATGATCACCAGATACATTTTTAAGTTTTTTGCTCAGAGTACGACCAAGTTTGTCACTTGTCTATTTCATTTAAATAATAATTATGTTTATGATAAACTTAAAAAAAAGAATATGTTTAAGTTGCGTGTAATGTAAATAAACCTACTATAAAAATATTCCATTGAATAATTTTCGGTCAATTACAAAATCACTAAAAACAATCACTTCAGTTTCGAAACTAAGGTCGTCTTCACACCGACAGCCTGTCGAGCGGAGCAATTAACGTTTCACACGCGTCAACCAAATTAGCTTGTCATGGCAACGCGTTAGCACGTGTGAAGAGGCCATTAGGTATGTACATTAGTGGACCGGGATCGACATATAGGTATCTCACAGTACAGGAGTGTCAACTCATAGGAGAAGCAATCACGATTAAATATGATATGTTCTATCACTGGAAATGACTGGTGTAGGTATAGCGGGTTTTAATCGTCAAATTCGCTTGTCATGACAATAATCTTAGTGCGTGCGCAGAGGCCAAAAAAAAGAACAACAAATCCCCGGCCGGTAGGCTAGCTGTAGAACCCCTAGAGTTGGATTTCGGATTGATTTTCGCACGCGTATAGGGCCGCCGGTCGCACCTGGAGGGATGGCTTTAAAATTTCATAATATGAACAACGTACACACTTTTGAGCAACCGTTGTTTTAATCGACGCAGTATAGATAAGTACTAATTGGCAAACAACGTTTACTTAATATCGCAAGGATGCATATTAGGTTCTGATCATTACGAAACAGTTCCTGTAAGAAAGGTCGGTACAACCTATCGACTTTTCATGTTCATCTTACAAATTTAGTTTTTCAAAACAAATTATTTATAGTTATATGACTAATGAAAGTCAATGTACAATGAGCTGCAGAATTGCATGGTCCATTTATGAATGAATTAATTCATAAATGGGCCATGCATCTCTGCAGCCCATAGTACCTACAGTCAGCTGCAAAAGTAGCTGTGTACATATTATAAGCTATAACACGCTTACCATTGACAACATTCCGAATTTTTAAATAGTGTTAAGTTTCAACTAATTTTATTACTTTATTATCACAGAGCCCAAATATATATACCTATTATTTTGATTATACGAATTAGTTTTAAACATTATAAAAAAAATGGAGAGCAGCGTCGTCGAAGTATCAGCACCCAAATGATGTCACCTTGTGGAAAATTGTCAGTCGCAGCCTACAAAAAAAAAAACAGTGGTACAATTTCCATACCTACTAAACCCGCTTTATTAATAGTCTGTATGACTATCGACTGTATGATTTACTGCGCGCTGTGATCAATTACTTGTCGCCTAAGCTCTTTTAGAATAAAATTTCTTTTCAAATGGCTTTTTTAATCATAAATTGGGATATTTTCGGAAATGTAAAAATGTGGATATATTTAATCTTTTATCTTTTATTTCGTTATATCGGAAAAAGCCTATGCAAAAAAGTTTTTTTAAATATAAATATTATTCTCTAGAATCTAGAGTCGAGATAGTCCGTGTGCATATAATTTTGAGCACCTGGGGTGCGTAGCAAGTTCTGCTGCTGACTGTACATCCGTGTAGCCAAGTCTTGAAGCTGTTAATAGGGAGATTAGTACAGTGAACACTATAATTACGATGCTATGTAATTATTTCATACAACAGTTTAAAGATCTGTCAGCCTGTTTAATCATGTCAAACTCACACTTCACACTAGTTGGTTAATACGAAGGTTAGGCATTTGTGCTTTTGTAACATAAATTAACTTAAGTGGGGTCAATATAATGCAATAAAATGGACACTGTGACGGTGGATAAAAAAAGTACCCAATTGATAACTATTTTAAGTGAGCAATATATATAATTAACTCCACCGTCTCATAATTAAAACACTTTTTACATAATAACAGTCCGAAATAACATTATAATTGACACTATCAATTTCAAAACAACATAATCATACACTAAATTTTATCATCTTCATCATTATAAATTCAATGTTGATTTCCTTTACACATGTTAAAAGCATCGTAAATATTTAGTAAATTACAAGTTAGAGTTAAATTAATTATTTTCATAAGTGCTAAGGAAGTTACAACAAAATTAAGCACAACTTATAATTATCCATTGAATTTCCTTGACATTTCGCTTCGGATTTTCAAGCACGTGTGAAGTTTTAAACAAAATCTGATAACGTCTGTCAAAACAAATCATCAAAAGAAGCGCGATTGGTGCGAGTCTTTAATCGATACCATATATTTGAATCGATTGGCTGCATAAATACAGGTCATTCGATTTATAAATCAAGTTTAAAATCGATTTCAACAAGTGGCTATTAATTAAGCTGTAGTTAGATTAGAAATTAGATAGAGTAACGATGTCGACTGATGCATGGGGCTTAACTCAACCCATGCGTAATTTACTGTTTAATAAACTCGATGTCTGTCTGTTTGTCCGATTACTTAGGCAACAGTTTAAAAACGAAAGGTTTAATTTCTATTATCATATTTAAAAATAATACGATAGCTATATGAGATATGAGCCGGCGGTCCTGAGACAGAATCACGGCAAGGGCAAATATTTGTGTGATGAACCTGAATATTTGTGTCTGGTTCACGGATGTTCTATATATTTAAGTATGTATTTATCTATATACGTTTGTGCTTCGTCAATCATTTAGTGCCCAGAATACAAGCCTCTAGAGCTTACTGTGGGACTAGATCGATTCATGTTTAAAGATAACCGTTTACCTCAATGTTCAACAGAAACAAGTAAAAAAAAAACACCAACTAAAGCGCGTTTGACAGCTACTCGCTGTTTACTGATAGTAGAGGATCCCGATATAGAACGACCTTCACCGAGATGTTTATTTGATAAAATGTATTTTATATTTAATTTAATATGTCAATAAATATATTGCATATGGGTTGCCTACCAAATTTTTGTCCAGGGTATGTATAATTAATAATTAAAAAAAATAATTTAAACATTTGATTATTTAATAAATTCTATACCAATCGAAAGTATGAAGCCCATAGAATATGCAAACGTTAGGTTGCCTATTCTTTTCCCGTCACAACTATCGGGTAGCCAGGTTTAAACAGGTAAATCTATACTAGCATTTTGCAACGGTCTGATTATTGAATTGAAATTAAATAATATTAAAGATTATTTTATTATGAACACGGTGGTATAGGGTTGCCTGCGAAAAATCAGTCCAGAATTCCGGTTGCCGAATTTTGAAAAGTAAAATATTGCAGCGAGTGAATGTTTGCGACTGAGAGGTCCCAACCAAAACCATCCCATACGATAGAAGAGGACACAGCATAGTAGCTGTTTGAAGTCCGCCCATTTAAAAAAAGAGAGTGCGCATGCTATTTGTGCTTGAAAATGAAAAGGATAGCGATAGACTCGTATATGCTGTACATAATTTTGAAGTAGTTTATTATTAAAATAGAGAAATAGTTATTTAACTTTTTTTTAATCAATTAATTAATAAAATAATGAAATAATGATTTTTTTTTAATTATTAATTAAACATACCCTGGACAAAAATTTGTTAGGCAACCCATATGCAATATATTTATTGACATATTAAATTAAATATAAAATACATTTCATCAAATAAACATCTCGGTGAAGGTCGTTCTATATCGGGATCTTAGACAATGTTTATCTATATATACGACTATTACAGTCACTTACAATAATTTCTAACTTAAACAATGAGCAAAAAAATACTATGTACCGACTCTAAACAGACAAAGTTGCGGGCGTTGCCAATAGAACCATAAATATTGAAAGCATTGGGCATTGCAACAGTAAATAGGTGTTGAAAAGTGAAACTTGGGGCCGCGTTACTCTTTCGGAGATGTAATTAAAGGCATTCAGTAAGTGGAAATAATGAGTTATGAATCATAACGAAATTGTGGGCTGCAGAGTATAATCAGTGGGTAGCCATCGCGCGTTTAGTAAAGCGCTTAGATAAGCAAAGCCTTATGTTAAGGACTAAGGAGGTTGTGAAATTTAAGAAGTAAAACATTTTGAACACACTGTTTAAACGAAAATATTTAAAGGCAGTAAAAAATAATGAAATATAATGTCCTATATCACTGATAATGTGATAATGATACTTTTTTAGAAGGACTTCCCCTAAACTAGAGATTTATGAGAAAAATTTGATACTGAGTTTATTTCAATGCGATGAAACATATTTGTGTGGAACATTTAAATATTATATCTATCCAAATATCATAAACCCTCCATGATGCGTTCAAGAATCGCACATTATGAGCACCATAAAAATAGACTGTTTTGTTAGCACAAATTTCTTATCTGGAAAAATCTGTCGAGATGACGTTTAGTTCGAAATGAATTGTCAATTTGCAATCAAATTTGACAAATGTCGCAAGTAAGTAAAATATCGAACGATATGATAGTTGGAGCCGACTCTAGTTGGTCTCTGAATTAAAAAAAAAACTATGACAGCTGCCAGAAAACTTCATTACCGCCATTACCGGGTAATATTTGTTATAATGCGACTCCTGAATGCATCATGGAGGGTTTTTATGATATGTGGCTAGATAAAGTAGTGTATGTAACTGTACATAATTAGGCATTAAAACACTCGTGTGATGGCTAAAGGTCAATAGTGTCACATTGTGAATAAAGTCAGAGATGTAGTTTTTGTACCTTGACTTGAACCTAACCTAATATATAGACATAAAAAAAATATTATTACAATGATTCCTTCTATCAGATACTTGTATTATATAATTATAATTGTATATGGAATTCATATAGGTACAATTCTCCTATCGTAGATATAATGACGTTTCTATGACACGGTAGGGACGTAACTCTCTGTTTTTGTCTTAGTCTTTAAAACTATATTATTTATATTTTATTGCAATAAAAATAAATTTTACTCCATTATAATATATTTAAGTAAAGTCACAGTTACTAGGTTTTCTTATGAAGAAATATACTTACAGTTTCCTGACACTTTATTCCTGCGGGCCTATGTATATCACACAATATATAAAATAGCAAAGCAACCGTCACTTTCGCGCAGTTACATAATTGTCTGAAAGTGATAAATGCTTGTCATTTATTTATCAAGTGATAAGGCTATATTAGGCCTGCTGTTCAAGTATAATTTGTAATCATTGATATTATGTTCATGCACGGTCAAGTGGCGTGAGTGTTTGCAGTGTAAAATGAACCTGCACACCATTTAATAATTAAGTAACTAATGCCAAATGAAAACCACGCATTGTTTATCTATCGCTGCTATTATCGAAACAAAGGTAAAAAAAACTACACAGACTAAGAGACTACGACAGATACAAACTTTGAAATATTTATTAATTCAATTCAATTAAACCATTCTGCAAGTACAAGGTACAATATACATACCTACACTATTTAATTCATAACGTTTAACATCTCTCAACGATTCGAATCGGTTATTGTATCTAATCGCAATCGTGTCGTAATCGATTGTATGTATCGATACAAAAAATAATTATTTCCGACCTTACCCAAGTAGTTAATTGTTGTTAGAATAGGCCATGGGTGGACTTGCTGACAATTAATTTAATTAAGAATATTGCAGCAATCTGGTAGTTATATAAAAAACTACTGCCAATAAAATCGTAAAATATATCGAATTCGTTTTGGTACTGTATTGGAGCAGTAGACGTTTCAATATTGGTTAATGGATGTTTGATGTTTGGTTTCTTAATCTTTATATGTGGTTTGCGAAAGATAACGTTACCATTTAGGTTTGACCCGGACATCACGAGGTATCGAGTTTGGAACTTTAGAATTATTTCAAAACTGGTCTTTTAGGTCGATACCTAGTAGGCGTTAAATGCAATTATTTTTGCAGAAAATACTTTATGATTTGCACGGATATTTCTAAGACATTATCAATGACACTACATATATTATGTAAGTAATTCTGGGACGAAAGTTGTCGATGAACTGAAAAAGTTATGAAATTATTTAATCCAGATTTTTGTCTTTAAAACACACCCATAAACAACTCATAAGTGTTAATGACTCCTTACAAAACTAATACAATTTATTGATACCTATATTTAAAAAGCCTGTTGTGTTATTTTGTGTACATACAGACATGTATTATATGTACGTAGTTTTTATAAAACATATCAGGAAATCTTGGTTTAAGTATTGATTAATCCCGCTATTGTTGTTTGATTGCATCAATAATATACGTTGTATATCGTAGATTATGGTAATGCGGACGCGGTGCCGGAGGATAGGTAGGTAAGTAATAATTTCAGTTTGTGCAGGTATGAGTTGTAGTTATCGTAATGAACTAACGTTTTGTTTTATAGTTCCGCTCATGTTTATGTATTGAGTCTATTAACATAATGTTTTTCCTACATTTGCTTCCACCAAATAAGTATAATGACTAGTAGAGTCATTTCACAGAGCTTTGTGCGTGTGACATCTGTCATATCAGTTAATTTTAATAGAATTTACACTGAAAAAAAGAAAAAAGATTCCGTAACAGTTGCCCAAACGTTAACTGTTAATTAATAAATCGGAGGACTAACAAACTGATTGGCTACTAGTAACAAAAATACACTCTACACACGGAATTAGATGCGCTCGGTGACAGTAACATATTACGATCGGAATTAAGACATGCAATAGAGTCGCAAAAAAACAATAAGGCGACAGGAGAAGATAATATAACAAATGAATTGCTCATATCTCTCTTGGAACCGCTTTCGAGTGTCTTTCAATCGCTGTTCGATAGCATACTTACAGCGGGAACTGCCCCAAAACAGTGGCTTAACTCAACCATTGTTCTACTCCACAAAAAAGGTGATCGAAACGAATTGAACAACTACAGACCCATAAGCATAATGTCTAATGTTTATAAGATATTCGCAAAATTAATATTAAATAGAATAACGAGAATTTTAGACGAAAATCAACCGTGCGAACAAGCCGGTTTCCGGAAAACCTATTCAACATTGGACCATATCCAGGTAGTTGCGCAAATTATAGAAAAAGCGAAAGAATACAGAAAAACCATATATATGTGCTTCATTGATTTCCAAAAAGCATTTGATTGTTTACATCATAATGAAATTTGGAAAACGCTTTATCAACAAGGTGTTAATGAGAACTACATTACTGTCCTTAAAAATATTTACATGAACAGTTGCGCTAAAATTAAATTAGAAAAAGAAGGCACGGTGTTCCCAATAAGAAGAGGAGTACGCCAGGGCGACCCGTTGTCGCCAAAAATATTCACAGCAGTGCTAGAGACAGTTTTCCGAAATCTGGACTGGACGACGAAAGGATTAAGGTGGTTGCAGAGATGTCACTTTCATACAAATCGTTTGATCAATACACACTTAGGCGGTTATGGCTTTAGGTTATTAAACATTCTTAAAAAAATCTTTAAGCGATCTTATACTCGCCAAGGAAATCAGTTTTGCTATAAATCATACAATTATAAAGTTATTAAAGCTTTAAAACCCGTTGAAATATTGTCCATATATGCATGTGTGCGTTGCTTTTACACACATACAAACGTAAGCGCACGTAAAGCTATTCATGAACAGTGCGTTCTGAAATATAATACTACTTAACTTATGATTTGGGATAATAAATTTAAATTGATGTTTCGATATGAATGCATAACAGTTTATTTTTAAATGATTACAGCTTTCATTAAACATGTAACAAATAATTGGAAACATTTGGATTTTAAAGATACCTATTGTGTTTATTTGCTCATAACAATAAAGTGGAACAGATTTCGAACGCACTAAATCTTATGAATGAAATTATAATGAATTGTGTCAATACTGTCATGTCAATTGTGGAAATTCGTATAAAATGAATCATGTTTGGTTTAAATTTTTTTCGTTTCGTGAGTTTTTACTTTATGCAAAGTGTGAATAATGAAACGTGCATATAATAATAATCAACATGTGAACTCAGGACATAGTGATCCCTAAACGATATTGCGATATCATGGGTCAGAAATTGCGGGGAAAGTATTGTGTTTGAAAACATTACAAATCGAAGCGTCCTGCCGTGAAAGAGGTGTCTCGCGCTATTTTCTTTTTAGGCGAAGACAAGAATGGCGTGATGACAACCGTAACCAACCACAAAAACTGAACGCAATCGCTCGCTTTGGGTGACGAAAAAAAAAACAAAGCTGTTCATAGTGGGTTCATATAGGTAGTTTCTTCTCTCTGACTGAATTGATACCAAGACCTACCCATGTTTTTCAATAGGTGTGGGAAACCAAATCCTTTTGGGAATTATCGATTCAGTGACTAAGTTTCCTCCTTGAAGGATACCAGTAATAACACTAATTACCCTAACACCCTGTAAGATAGGACATGCATACAGCCGTTTCCATTGCCGGCATTTTTGTGACGTAATAAATAATTTCATTACAGATTCAAGGCCAGCTTAGAGCTTCATCAAAAGGGATTACTGCAATATGATTTCCTTCCCAACAAAAATAATGTCCATTAAAGTTCAAACAGATGAAGGCTTCATCCAAGAAAAGCTGCAGAAACTTAAAATTTTCTACAAAACATGCGTGTTGCCTAAAATAATATTACAACGTATATACACCATTTCGAATTAAAGCGACGTCTACAACTCACGCAAACACTAGTATTATAATAAAACCTACACGTAACAAAAATTGTTTTATTTTATTTAGTGGTTGGTGGTTCTAAAATCCATATATGTACATAATAACAATATATTGTCATATATTTTTATATGGCGCGAGCTAGCCCGGGGTCGTGAAGCGTGGCGCAAACAACTGGTGCTGCGCTCAGTTAGTAGTAGGTAGTTTTAGTAGTTATATATTTTTAGACTGAACATTTTTACAATTAGAGACTCCATGGAACCACGATTTAGAACCACGAAAATCCCAACCCTAATCAGTACCTACTATACTTGAATGTCGGGTTTTTGTATATCAGGTCATAGTATAGAAAAAGGGCCCGATCTTGTCATTAAGTAATAAAAAACAGAGGTATACTTGTGTTTTTTTTTCATCGTAAATTTCTAAGTCCCAGCACAGAATGGATGATAGTACAAGTAGTCCCAGGCTACGTAGTAATTCTATGGCAACTTAGGACCACTCTAGTTCTTAAACGGGCAAGTTAATCAAACAATTGTAATTTATAAAAGATACTTATTTTAATGTATTCTTTAGTTCTAATCAAAAAGTAACAAAAATGAGAAAAATATTTTTCAACAAAATATGTGTCCTAAAATTCCCTTCAGACCCACCGTACCCCTGGCCATACCCCTGGGGGTACGGTGGGTCTTTTAAAGTTAAACGGTACCACCGAGTGTAGGTCACTAGTGGTGACCTGCATATCTCTCGCATGATTGTCTACATATCGTCGGGGATAGTGCAATACCGCGTAAGTAACAAGTGCAGATACGAGCCGATATTCGAACAAATTTATTGAAATGATAACTTTATCGACAGCTGTTACTTACGCGGTATTGCACTATCCAGTTGATAGATCCACGGTAGATCTAGTGAGACATTTTTTTCTCATTAGATCCAATTTCGAGGTGATGTATCTAATGATACCTTTTTTTACCGGTAGATCCATTTAGAATAATAAAAGGATCTAGTAAGAAAAACCAAATCTCACAAGATCCATTTTTGAAGTGATGTATCCATCAGGAATTTTAATAACAATAACATTGTTGAAGGTTGGAATCACAATATAAATACGAACATCAACAAAAATGAAGTACAATTGATGCCGATTTTGCATATTCTTCACCAAGAATCGGCTCTCGCTTACCTATTTCACCTTGAAGCAGGCCTCCGTTAGCCCGAAAAACTTTCACATATTTAGGGTTCTGAGGAATTGTTTGACATGATGCCTACGGCTACCTTCTACCACCGCACCGCTCGCCATCGGCAGGGTGTTCATCCTCACATGCTAGAGCCTAAATGGTCGAGAACTGTCCGGTTCCAGAGGAACTTCCTACCGCGAACGCTTCGCATGTGGAGTGAGCTCCCTGCCGAGGTTTTCCCCGGGGGCTACAGTATTCGGTTCTTCAAGAGGGGAGTAAATAGGTTCTTAAAGGGTCGGCAACGCGCGCGTGATGCTCCTGGCGTTGCAAGCGTTCATAGGCGGCGGTAACTGCTTAACATCAGGCGGGCCGCATGCTTGTTTGCCACCGTCGTAGTATAAAAAAAAAAAGTTTGTATTTTATAGTTATTAATAACAGCAATTCGTAATTTTGATGTTTCGGACTTTTGATTAGTCGGGTTTATTATTGGTCGGTGTAATGATATTCGGAGTTTTGAAAATCGGTTTTTTTATAATCGGAATTCGTATATTTGATATTTTGGATTATTATTCATTCGGACTTCTTTCGTTCGGTGTATTGAAATTCGGAATTTTGAAAACCGTGATTGTAAACGTGAGACATTTTGAAATTTCGGATTTATAAAAATCGAAATACTTAGGTATAGTCGGAGTTTTAAAACATTCGGAATTATAATTATCGGTATTATGAAATTTGTGATTCCGATAATCGGAATTTAGTTTTTCGTATGTAGTGTAGTGGCTTCCAGAAGGTTCCTATGTAGGTTATACGTATAAATATTCATTTAATTATTTTTCAGCACTAGTTTGTGTGTTTTGTTTTGATTCCACCGAAGGATGCTTATATTATTATTAATTACGCTAAAATATATGTTCAACAAATTGAGAACAAAAAATATAGTAGCTACCTGTAACCTTGATTGTTTTTATTACTTTCAGCTATAGATGACATCGACATCGACATCACATCACTAGTAGTCAGTGGTATCGTTTAACTTTAAAAGACCCACCGTACCCCCAGGGGTATGGCCAGGGGTACGGTGGGTCTGAAGGGCTAAAATTGGCCCCTTTTTGCTGTAACCCAATCTATCATTCAGCAAAACTTAGGACAAACTCAATAACATCACAAATCAGAATCACAATATATCAGAACAGAAACCCAACAAAAAAACTCATTTAATTTCACCACATACTTAAAAAATGTGGAACTGCCTTTGAGTATTTATAGACAATGGAGGTGTCATAACGTAAACTCTTCGAACAAATTTTTTCGCCAATTTTAGCGGGGGGTGAGGTAAACACGTACAGCACACCACCAAAAGACGAATAACTCAACAGACACAAATTTTGCTGTTGCGATAAACGCACACTACAGCAAAATTCAACACATCAAAAATGACATGCACACAGATACTGTTTTCACGTAACTGTGCAGCATACATAAGAAAAACATAGTGATGGGACACATATGAAGAATGAGTCAAATCATTTTAATGAATGAACTGAATTGTCTTATAGGTACTATCTATTGTGAAATTTGAAAACTGTAAATTCTGTATATTGAAGATGTTTTCCAATAAATTATATTTGTTTATATGTATATCTGTCTATATTTATTGTGTCCTTATCACTCTCGCATAACTAAACTGTAAAATAAAACTGTCGCCCGCGGTTGTTTCGGGCTTAAACAATCACGGACTTCTAAAACAAGTACCTACACTCGACTTCATATTGTCGTTGCTAAAATGAAACCATTTCATTTTCGCCATTTTGGAGCTGATAGCTATGTGCAAGTTGTGTGAGCGTCCATGGGTCTAATATTAGAGATTCACAGATCGTCACAGATCAAAGAACGGTTTGCCTGAAATGACAATTTTAGTAGACGTTCAAGCAGGATGCTTTGAATGGGCACTGAAAACAACTGTCATTCCCTATGGAATATTTAGTCCAACGTGCTTGTAGTTTAGAGGTCAGTGAATATAACCTTCAGGAAAAGAACATACGCCCATCTAAAAATAAAGGTGATTATATGAAACCACATATAAAGTGATTTAAAGATATGAGTAAATAATGAGTAAAGAGAAAACAATAAAACAAATTGTTATTAATTTAATTAGAATTACCACATATAAAATAAAATAAAAAAAGTTATAATTAAGTAAATATATTCATCTATCTATCAGCCACAGACGTCCACTGCTGAACATAGGCCTCCCCAAGAATCGTCACAACCCTCGCTACGCTGCGCTTTCCTATACGTGGTCGCCACTCTAGCACTTTGCTGACCTAACGGCCATCGATTCTCCGGGCTACATGGCTTGCTCATTGCCACTTCAATCGTGCAGTCCTGTGAGCTATGCCGGTTACCTTGGTTCTTCTACGGCATATCCTCATTTCTCATTCTATAAAAGAAAAGAAGAATAAGGAATAAAGGAGGCAGCAGTGAAGATGGAAAGAATATGAAATAAAGTCTATAAATAATAGTATATGAATAACGCATATACTCATAGCCCAGCATTAAATGTTCCTTTTATCTAGATATACTTTTAGCAAAGAATTATTTTCATTTTCATATTAAAATTCAACATCGTATGTCTAGAGAAAGGTAGGTAATATTTCTAATTCACCTTGCAAGATTTAAAAATAACATACATCTATACCTATTATTAAATTCAATCACTACATCGTATAGAACAAAGTCGCTTCTTGCTGTCTGCCTGTTTGTCTGTCTGTCCCTATGTATGCTTAGATCTTTAGAACTACGCAACGGATTATGACTAAGTTTTTCTTAATAGATAGAGTGATTCAAGTGGAAGGTTTATAATATGTATAATACATGCATAATTTATCAGTTTTGCACCCGTGCGAAGCCGGGAGGGTCGCAAGTATCTAATAATACACTAACTATTAAACGAACTGCAGTGATCGAATGAATGAATGATTCATTCAAATGTTGAGTCGTGGTTTTGACTTTGTCACATCCCTCGCCCCTGTACCACCGTTTTATGTTTACATTTTTCTGTCGTTTACGTATCGCAACGGTTTTTTCTTTCAATGGAGATTGTACTTCAATACACATTTAATAGTTAATAAAAACACTTACCTGTGATAGGAAACGCGATCTTGTGTCGGATCGTCTTTTACACGAAAATACTGCACTATTCACCATTTTTGAAGAGAAATGTCACGCGACACGGAATGATGCAAAATGACAGTGAAGTGACTTTAAGTAGTTTTATATAACGTGCTTGACCATTTGACCAATTATTTTGCCGGAGGGGGTCGCCCATGCATGGCATCTCCTGTCTAAATATAAATACTCAAAGGGAACTGCCAAAGATTTGTAATTTCTTCGTATTATTTATTTTGACAATCCAGCCCGTCTAATACAACTAGGCTTCACGATTCTTGTCACGCGACATAGCATCGCCCGTCAGTCTCCTACCGTACCGCAAAGAAAGAGATAGGAAATATTTTTCGCGCGAGAAAGAGTTGCGTGTCGCAGTTGTGCTAGAGGTGCATCTTTACTTCATCATCAAAATCAAATATCATGCCTGCTTATTTATTCAGCGCTTACTATCAAACTGACAGAATTGACAGATGATACGCGACCCTTTAATGAATGAATCACCCGCACACACTCACAATTAGTGTCCATTTGTGTGAGTACTTGCTGATTTTTCACAAATTGCCAACACATGAGAGAATAAAACAATTTATGACGTGCTACTAATACTACATGAATAAAATACTAATACGCGGACTCGCCACTATACAAATTTTACTTCAAACTAAAGTAACATACGAAATAATACACAAAAACTACAAATCTTGCTTCCCAGCGCCATCTAGCGTGGAATGTCTAGTTTTGTTTCCTCTGCAACCACCTTAAACATTGACGGTAGCTACTTAAGTCATTTACGTTTTGCGGATGACATAGTCGTCTTCGCAGGAAACCCGATGGAGTTGACGGAGATGCTAAAAGAGTTGACGGCAGAAAGTAAAAAAGTCGGCCTGGCCATTAATACGTCAAAAACGAAAATTATCACGAATAGCACCGACCAGCATAATATAGTAGTGGAAGGCCAAAGGATTGAAGTTGTGGACGAATACGTATATTTGGGTCAGTCTGTCTCCTTTGCTAACCATACTGAAGAAGAGGTTCATAGAAGGATCGCTATTGCGTGGAAAAAATATTGGGGACTTAAGGAGGTCATGAAAAACAAATCCGTCCATATCAGTATTAAGAAAAAGCTCTTCAAGGTAGCGATCCTTCCATGTTTAACGTACGGCTGTCAGGTTTGGTCTCTAAGGAAACGTGAAGAAAATAAACTGGCAGTATGTCAGCGTAAGATGGAAAGGAGCATGCTGGGAATTAAAATATCTGATAGAGTCAGTAACCAGAACATTAGGAAGATTACTAAAGTGACCGACATTATTGAAAGAGTGAGGATCCTTAAATGGAATTGGGCAGGTCACATATGCAGAATGAGTCACAACAAATGGACAAAACAAGTCACAGAATGGACCCCGAGAGACGGATCAAGGAAGCGAGGCCGCCAAAAGAAGAGGTGGGCAGACATATTTACGGAAAGGTTGGGGCCACACTGGATGGTAAAAGGTAGAGACAGGGAGCTGTGGAAGGAATTGGGGGAGGCCTACGCCAAAGAGGCGACTACTGCATTATTAATAAATGTAAAATGAACCTATTGTCATGATTTAATGTAGTAGAATAAATGGCTTTTTTATTTTTTTATTTTTATTTATAACAAAAATAAGTTGTGTAAAATTACCATAATTTATATATATGTCGGCGGCCGATCGTAAAATCCGCCAGTTCACGAAATTCCTAGGCATATCGTGAAACGCCGCCATTTCATGATTTGGCTAAAAGTCGACCAGGCATATGATATGCCTGGGCAGATCGAATAGAGCAACGCATTCGTCGATAGTCCTAGCTCTATACCGGGCATATCGTGAAAATCCGGCAGATCACGAAATTCCTAGGCATATCGTGAAACGCCGCCATTTTATGATTGCTAAATATATCCTAATTTCAATAGAGAAGACGGTTTGTCATTACCACCAGCTTGGGATCCTGTTGTACACCTTATTAAAGATCAAGCAAGACACAAGACTGCTCCCAGAGATAGGTTAGGTTAGGGTTATTTTTTTTTCGTGACCCGTAAAACAAAACTGCTTCCAGAGTACTGAAACTATTCCCAGAGTATGCGTAGGAATTTCACGATCTGCCTAAACGTCACTGGTGGGTGTTACTTAGGCAGATCATGAAATGGCGGCCTTTCATGATATGCCTAGGAATTTCATGATCTGCCTAATCGTCCTTGGGCAAATCGTTAAACGTTATGTCTAGAACGATATGGCGGATGTCATTTAGCCAAATCTTGAAATGGCGGCGTTTCACGATATGCCTAGGAATTTCGTGATCTGCCGGATTTTACGATCGGCCGCCGGCATATAGATTATAGAATTATTATTATATAATTTTTCTCAAACATGCAATGAAATATCGTCATAACGTGCGTTAAAACAGGCTTCGAAGTGTCAAGTTTCTAGCGGACCAATACGAGAGAACTGTAAAGGAATTCTATACAAAATTGAAGGCCTAGGCCAGGAAGTTTTATTTTTAATTTTAATGTACCTAAACATGACGCCATCATGTTCATGAACATGCTAAACAGCTGAAATATATATTTTTATTTTTCTTCTAGTGGTTGAATGGGTATCGGACCAACAATATCCGCGTTAAGGCCTATTACACAGGAACTGATTTTAAGAATACAAATCTGTATGATTCAATGGGTTGATGAATAAATTTAAAATATATGTAAGTGACCAGAGACCATAGACAGTATTAAAAATCCTCTGCCTTTATTTTATTTATTATATAAATTAAGATTCTTATTATCAGGTTGTGTATAATGTCCCTAATATTCGAACACTACACGTAGACGACTTCCGCAAGAAAAAAACATATGGAGGGATTGGAGGGAAAATTAAAAATACTTTTTTTAAACATGGCGCCTGTGTTCATGATCTGGCTGAACAGCTGAATTATGTTCTTTTGAGTGGTGTATTTTTTATTTTATTGCATAACTTTGAGAAAAGCACTAAACATGCCTTAGCCATGAAATGGGCTTGCCGGCTGAGTAGGTATAGACGGCCGACCGCAAGGGAGGCCGGATAGTGAGCTTATTTCCCGGCGTCTGCAGTAATGTACTATAAATTTAAATATAAACAATATGTGTCACGCGTGGTATTAACTGTAAGTGACATGTAATAAAGTAATAAATAATGATAAATAAATAAATAATAATTTTGGTTACTAGGAGCTAGCACACTTTGGCTATTTCTCAACTTATTTTTTTCAGTGTAGGTTATAAAATGTACTGGGATGACAGAAGTCACATGCACAAAGCTGTATGAAATAGACTGTAATTGGATTGGTATATGTATGTCACTCGAGCGATATGTCGGCCATATCACAGACATATCGCCGTGACATCACGAGCAGAGAATGAACGGGAACTAAGCTTTGTATAACCACGCTACCACAAATTTGACGTGAGTGTGTAGGAACATTACTGTTGAAAGAAAATGCCATTATTTTTATGCTATGGGGCAACATTGGGTCACCGGACCCCGCCCAAATTCCGCCGACTACAACCTGTCCACGAAACAATACAAGAAACATACAAACGGACGTACACCTGTTCAAGCAACTGTGATGCATAGGTAATTTAATATGAAAACAAGTAATAACAGTGGGCATAAAGCAATAAATCTCAGCGAGGCGTGTATCGGCGGTATAAATAAGACCTATCGGGGGGCCTTGACCCAAACCCTTGCGTATTGCAACTGCGCTAAAAGCTTATGGCTTAATAATTTATTAGAGCTTCAGTAGATACGATAAATATGGGTTCAGGGTTTTTCAATCGAAAGGGTGTTTTAAGAAATTCTGACTCTAATGTCGTGTGTCGAATAGGTATTGGGTATGAAGACCTAAAAGTTTACCACCTTAACACCCTTCACTCACTCAATTAATATTTGTATTAAAGTCTCCGCTAACCATCCAATAACGTACCTTAAGGTTCTGGTTCTATTTTAAGGTTCCTTGTATCGTTAATTTTTGTCGCACAATGGAACTTATTCCAATCGCTTTTATTTCCTCGGTAACTACGCCTTAATTTCATCCAACTTTTTGGTCCTAACCCTATTGCGACATTAAATCAGTCTAGATCGATTGGTAGTGTCCGAGCCTACGAAGTTAGCGATTGGATCACCGTAGACTAGCGCCGGAGGTTTCAATCATACATACATGAACAATAAATAATAATTAAAATATCCCGTTGTGTGAAAATCGTGTAAGTTTAAATCAATAGGTTTTATCAAACAACTTATTAAAGAACATTTTTTTTTACTCACGTAAATAGATCAGATCGGATATTGTTGTTTTAGAATATACAATAGTGTCACAGGTTATGTAGTGTATCGAAATTTTATTTATTATATTATAAGACAAACGTTCATGACTTCATATCCTCCTGGTTTCACAGGTTTTGTATTAGGTATATCAAGATTTACTGCAAGCATTTAATAGCCCATTATTTAACTAAGCTATAATTGTAATAATGCAACACAACTTATCAACGACTTAACACCACAACATGAGTACCGATAATGTACATACATTATACTTGTACTTACGTTAGTTAGCTTTAGGTATGGAGATACGTTAATCCAATTAGAGCTCGGTGCTGTGTCACATTAGCATGTATTTGAATTTTAAATAAGGCAGAAAATTACTTGGTCACTAGCAGGAGACAGGTGCGGATAGGTGCGTCCGTCTATTAAATATTGTGTTAAATTTTGCGTGGTTTCATTTTAATGAGCTATTTAATCGTGTATATAAACTATCGCAAAAGTGATTACTTAGTTATAATTATAATTGACAATATTAAATCCCAATGTGTAAAATGGTTTCTATTAACTGTCAACGTCACCTGTTACCTATGTGTATAATGGATTATGGATAATCGTAAATTATATTTACAGTCATAATATAAATTACATTGAAACCACAAAAACACACTTTCAAAAATACACTGAACCAAATAAACTACCACTAACTTTTGGACATTACACTATTTTTAATTGGACAAAAACTTAAAAGAAGACGTGTTTTGTCTGCCGATTTTTATGAAGCCATTAGAAACTTCATACTAACAAATCGTTTTTTACTTTCATAAAGAGTACCTGTCATCAAATACCGTATTTTTTTACTCAGAAATAGTTAACTTCGCGGTTCATGACAGTGAATGCTGGCGTCCCACAGGGCTCTGTTTTATCACCCACCCTCTTTCTTCTGCATATCAATGATATGCTACCATTAGGGAACATACATTGCTATGCAGATGATAGTACGGTCCATGGTCGATATATTGGCCGGCCGGGAGCTTGTAGGGCAGAAATCGGCGCGAAACGTGAGAATCTTGTCGTTGAACTGGACCAGGTTCTGGACCTCATTAGCAAATGGGGATCTGTTAACCTGGTTGAGTTCAACGCCAAGAAAACCCAGGTGTGTGCGTTCACTACCAAGACGTCTTCGTTTCTCCCTACTCCTAGTCTCCAGAGCACTCCTCTTGGTTTGCGTGATAGCCTGAATATGCTAGGCATGGACATCCGCTGCAATCTTAACCAAAACGAATACATCGAGTCACTGATTACCACAGCTTCCAAAAAACTGGGGATCCTGAACAAGGTGCGACGGTTCTTCACGCCGGACCAGCTTTGTCTTCTTTATAAGACTCAAGTTCGGTCGTGCGTTGAGTACTGCTCGCATCTTTGGGATGGCTCTGCCCAATATCTACTCGATGCTCTTGACAGATTGCAGCGTCGGGCGGTCCGCATCATAGGTGACGAGAAAAGTACCAGATTCCTCGAACCCCTTCAATTACGTAGGGACATTGGGTCGCTGAGCGTTTTCTATCGCCTATACCATGGCGAGTGTTCTGAAGAGTTATTTTCTCTTATCCCACCCTCCCCTTTCCGTCATAGAACCACACGTGCCAGCTTGCGATGTCATCGCCTCACCGTGGAGAATATTCCCACCCGTACCAAGAAGTTTGGCAATTCCTTCATCTGCCGAACTATTAAAGTATGGAACTCCTTGCCGGCTCATGTGTTTCCTCCTTCTTATAACTTGGGACCCTTCAAACGAAGCGTGAAGAAGCATCTCTCGGGCCAGCATGGCAGTGTCAACTGACTTGGCACCGTTGGTTTCTCGTCAGTTGCCATTGCGACTTGGGCTCCCCTTTTTGCTTACCATCAGGCGAAGGGGAGCCACTATGTTGTGCCGTTATAAAAAAAAAAAAAAAAAACTTATCATTTTATTATACAACTTTGCCATTCAATTTTTTAGTTTTATGTATCCCAACATGTTAACTCCTACTTATTGAAATTATAAGCTTCTGATTTACGTCAATTATAAAACTATTGACGATTAGCATAGGGCTTATAGCTCTAGGCATTTTGCTGCCAGATTCTTGCTTTTATGTTATAATGAATATCTTTAAAGCTAGCTGTCATGTAATAAAATACCTAAACAGGCGTTTGGTTGTTTATAATGGTATTGAAAACGTGTACCTGTTCATATTTATTGAATTATTATTATTTTATCCTTGAGTATAAACTTAGATGATTTGATCATTGGTTTGTTTATTTAGTTAAACAAAATAAGTGAACTTATTATTATTATATTTAATTTGAAATGTACGTATGGTTCATGAAAATCAATCATGTTTAATCTGAAAAGTATTGTAGTTGAACGCTTAATACATTTAAAACCATATAATTAAACTAGCTTTTGCCCGCGGCTTCGCCCGCACAGGGTCTGGAAACGTTATCTGTGTAACTTTCTACCCGCTTTGTTGTGTCTTAAAATAATACAACTAATAGAAATCTGCGCGTATACATAAATTTTTGGATAGTAGATTTATATATTTCTAGATCACGTCGTGGTATACACATGGGGCAATTCATTTTCCGATGAACCGAACAAAATCATAGTCAAAAGTTTAATCACCTTAAGAGGACTTATTCCTTTTAAAATGCTGATTGTTTTAGACATTTTTCTCTATGATCAAACATGTTTCTTAACATATTATTGATGTTACTACCTAGAACAGGGCTATTGGGATTTATTGGTATATATTTGAAACCTACAGTTTGAGTTTTTCAGTAATAATTTTTGTTTCAAAAACTACTCGAAATTGACAAAATTCACGCGGAAAATTTGTTTTTTCAACTTATTTCGACTGCACGCAATGAAAGCATGAAATAACTATGTTACTACGTAGAACTCGGGGAAAAGTATTATTTACTTCAAAAAGTTGGTTGAAATTATCAATATATTTGTCATAATATAAAAAAAAAATTTAAAGGAATAAGGCCTCTTAAGGGTAGGAATTTCCTCTAACGTTTAATTCAGTGTTCTCAGATAATACAAATAGCCGGTCAAGTGCGAGTCGGACTCGCGCACAGAGGGTTCCTTGCGAACTATGAAATCACTGCACATTACGACATTACTAAGGAAAATATAAAATAAACGTCACCGTTGGAAAACTGTTTTACGTACTTTAAATACAGACTACTTTTGTTTTTTATTAGTAGGTAATGTAGTTTTAGATTACTCCCTATAAGTACTCGTAGTAAGAGAGTAAGACACGTAATTACTTGCCAAATTCATAGTTTTAGTTCAACTGAAAATACCTAAGTACATTATAAAATTTGATTCCGTTGAGAGTATTGACGTTTGTTGTGGCATAGGTAAACCATCAGCCGGATCTATTTTTACGTTATAACTTAATGTTTGGTTTTTTAACGACTTCAAAGGATTACAGCCCTGAGTACTTATATGGTTTTAATTCCCATTTTATTTGATAGACGGACAGACAACTAAGTGGTCCTTTGAGGGTTGCGTTTTTCCTTTTGAGGTACCTACGGAACCCTAACAATGCAATATTTTTACACGAAGTTTTGTCACTCAATCCTACGTTTTGCATATAAAGTTTTTAACCTCTTCAGGAGATAACTTTCCAAAAATGAATACAGAGTTTATACACGAAAATATTCCTCACAAGAACTTTCATCTTCCCCCTTTACTCAATCAATACTCGTACATTTCAAAAATGTCTGAAAGTAGTATTTTGACACACGGAATATGACCAAACTTACGAAAACAATCTCATTTTTTCTCAACCAAACTTTGCCTCCCATTAGACCCATTTTGGAGATGAATTTCCATAAAAAACTTAAGTTTATTGTCTCAATTTTTAGTGAATATTCTACAAAGAAACCCGCATACCTCTTATTCATAACATGAAAATGTTGTCACCTTCAATTTCACATGCTTAGGGGATGAATATAAAAAAATGCATCTCATACTTTTTAACTTCATTTATGGTGAAAAGTTTTTTGTATTATGGTTAGGTAACCTATGCCCGAAATATTATCGCTCTTGCTCAAAAAATTCCAAGCTCTGTATACAAACTGTCACCTTTGAGCGTATCCCATTAGGGGTTGAATTTTCAAAAACACTGAAATCAATATGCTCAGTTTTGTGATGAAGAGTCTACCCGCAAAATAGTGCACCTCTTACTCAAAAAAGGCCCGATTCTCATACAAAGTTCTATTTCCTTTTAACCCCCTCCGGGGATGGATTTCCAAATGTGCTGAAACTTGTTTTCTTCCTTTGCATAGAAGAATCTATACACGTAATGTTACTCAAAGAACCTCAAGGTCTTCATTGAAACTAACCTCCCTCTTTACCCAATGAGGTGTTGAATTTTCAAAAACGCTGAAATACGTGTTCTTAGTTTTTGATGATCAGTATACACACAAGATAATGCACCTCTTCCTCAAAAAGGCTCGATTTTCAAATAAAGTTTCACTATCCATTGCACCCCTTTCAGGGATGAATTTCCAAAGATGCTGAAACTTTTCTTCTTACTTTGCATAGAAGAACCTATACACGAAATATTACCACACCTACTCAAAGACTCCCAAGCTCTTCATACAAATTTTCACCTCCTACTTTACCCCAAGGTCTTCATTGAAACTAACCTCCCTCTTTACCCAATGAGGGGTTGAATTTTCAAAAACGCTGAAATACGTGTTCTTAGTTTTTGATGATCAGTATACACACAAGATAATGCACCTCTTCCTCAAAAAGGCTCGATTTTCAAATAAAGTTTCACTATCCATTGCACCCCTTTCAGGGATGAATTTTCAAAAATGCTGAAACTTGTTTTCTTACTTTGTATAGAAAGAGCTGTACACGAAATATTACCACTCTTACTCAAATAATTCCAAGTTCCTCATACAAACTTTCACCCCCTATTTAACCCCTTTAAAGAATGAGTTTTCAAAAATCCAGAAATTAGTTTCCTTGTTTTTAGATAGAGAATCTATACACAAAGTTTTATTACTCTAACTCAAAAATTACGTAAGTTGCATACAAACTTTCAACCCCGATTTGACACCCTTAAGGGATGAGTTTCGAAAAATCCCTTCTTAGTGCTTGCTTGCATCGTATACTTGATCTATTCTAGAAATTGGAAGTTCCTAGGTTCAGTAGTTTCGGCTCTACGTTGATGAGTGAGTCAGTCAGTCAGTCAGGACTTGTCCGTTTATATGTATAGATTACAAAATACGGACTTAAAATCATGATGTTATAGCAAATAGATACCTATTAAAACACACGCCGGTCGCACATTTAATTTCACTAGCTAAATGAATGTCAGTTTTCGGCACAAAATGGCAGACTTTAATAAGAAAAACTGGTCAGTTACGCCCTTATATCCAAGTCGGTTTAAATTGCGCTCTAAGTGTACACGATGACGCGTGCGCGTCTGGGCGCATCTCACGAGAGGATCTAGGGATCTAGGTTATCCGATAAATGCCGAAGTATGACTTCAATACACTAGTACGATACATTCCTTGATTCCGGTTATAATAAAATTATAGCTTTAAATAGGGGAACGAAATAAGTACGATCATATTGAAGACTTGAGATATGAGACACGCGGGGTATTTAAGTTTTTAAAACGTTTTATGAAGTACTGTGTAATTATTATTTATTTATTTTATTTATTTATTTATTTACAAAATAATACACAGCATGACAGTAAAACACTAAAGCACTGTGAATTTCATAACAGGTTTTAAATACACCTAAAAAACAGAACTACGACATTCATCCATCGTCTCACAAAATCTTAAGCATTCACGACATACATTTAACCAACTACTTGCAAAAATATCCCAGTCAGGTGCAGATGCGAGACATGCATTAATGTAACTGAAGGAATGATCTTATGATACTAGAAGCTCAAGATGCAATAATTATTATAGGCACAGTGTTTTCTGCATTATACTCGTATTCCTATTATATCAGTTTACAGGAAATAAAAGGAATACTTACTCGTTTGGATCAGAATTGAAAGTACTCGTAGTTACTATCAGTCTATTCTCACTGACATACATACACTTATTAAAAAAATCTTATGGGACTGAAATTATTTCGTTTTCCTTCTACTGTAATTTTGTTTATAATAACTTTAGTAGGTAACACCACTAACATTGTATTTCTAGTCCTTACTTATTAACCGTTCTAATTTATTACCCTTTTAACCCTATCACAGCCCAACTAACAGCGATGCATCTACTTGATTTGAGCGATCACTTAGCAACGCACGCACTACGATCTACATACCACAATTTAAGTTTAACATATTCTCGCTGCCTTTCATGTTTTCTTGGGGCTTAAATTGTGTGTTCAATGTTTAAGGTCTTATTTTCAATTGAACAAGTAAGTGAAGTACGAGGTTTGGTAAGTTAGAGGAGTTCATGTTCTACGTATAGGGAACGCAATATGTAAAGGACTGAGTTACATGTAGTTTAGCACTTAATGTAGTATATTAGTTGAGTATGTCATTTATGTATCACTACATAGTATAAAATAGAGTAGCTTCCTGCTGTCTGTCTGTCTGTCTGTCCCTATGTATGCTTAGATCTTTAAAACTACGCAACGGATTTTAATGCGATTTTTTTAAATAGATAGAGTGATTCAAGAGGAAGGTTTATATGTATAATCATCATCATCATCTCAGCCATAGGACGTCCACTGCTGAACATAGGCCTTCCCTTTGGACTTCCATATATACCGGTTGGAAGCGACCTGCATCCAGCGCCTTCCGGCGACCTTTATAAGGTCATCTGTCCATCTTGTAGGTGGACGTCCTACGCTGCGCTTGCTGGTCCGAGGTCTCCACTCGAGCACTCTACGGCCCCATCGGCCATCTGCTCTGCGTGCTATGTGGCCTGCCCATTGCCACTTCAACTTGCTAATCCGGTGAGCTATATCGGTCACTTTAGTTCGTCTACGGATTTCCTCATTTCTGATTCGATCACGTAGAGACACCCCGAGCATAGCCCTCTCCATTGCTCGTTGAGCGACTTTGAGCTTTGAGATGAGGCTGATAGTGAAAGACCACGTTTCGGTGCCGTAAGTCATCACTGGTAACACACATTGGTTAAAGACTTTCGTCTTGAGGCACTAAGGTATATCGGACGAAAAGACATTGCGTAGTTTCCCGAACGCTGCCCAGCCGAGTTGGACAAACTACACGATATGAGGGAGGTAAATCTTGGAACGGCTGTATACATAAAAAGAGGTCTAAGGTGGAGCCAAATAGACATGATCCCAGGTTATAATAACGGCGATAGGACAATTGAGGGAGTTGCGATTAAACTTACTACTAACTTTGATACCGGGGATTCTATCATAATAAGAGGCTTATACGTACCTATAACGCGGTATCGAAACATTCGAACCGAGATAGAAAACCTCCTAGAAAGTAGCGATTCGATTAATATAGGAGACCTAAACCTGCGAATGGTACAGTTGAATCATAGTAGAAATGTTGGAGCTGGGCTCGCAATTCAAAAACATATTGATGACGAACTGTGCACACTAAAACATACCGGTTCACCTTCTAGGCCATGTCACGCAGGAAACGGTATACTCGATGTAGCTCTACTTACCGGAGAGTTAAGATACTCAAACGTGTACTGCAAGCACCTAGAATCAATATCTTCCGATCACCTGCCTTGGCTTTTTTGTATTGAGATTGCTATGGAAGAAGAACAGATTGAAACTAGAAACATGCGACTTTTATATGAAAATGAAGATTTAGCCAAGCAATATATTGAGTTAGTTGAAAATAACATCGATCCAAATACGCATATTAAAACAAACGAAGACTGTGAGGCATATATAAAAATGTAGAAAAAATTATAAATGACGCTTTAGACATAATTGTGCCGAAAAAGAAACAAGACAAAAAAGAATTACTACCACCGGAAATACAGCAAATGATAATTGATCGTAATTTGGCAAAACTCAATGTAAAACGAACAGGTGGACACTCATTAGCTAAAAGAAACTACAACATGGCAAAAAATGAATTGCAAATAGCAATTAAAGAGTATAAAGAATCTACTTGGATGAAAATAATTGACAGTACAAAAGATAAACGGACAAAGATGTGGAAGATCCAAAAATCTATGAAAAAGCCACCAGAAAGACTCCCACATCTTGAATTCTGTAGCACTGAAAAAGAAACAATAGATAAACTCGTCGATACAGTAATAGTTAAGGAATCTCCTATAGATCAAGCAGACGAAGGGAATGAACTTTATACTCCGTACCAGCCGCTTGATGCAACCTCCATGTTGGAAGTAAAAAAAGCTATATATTGCTTTAAAAATAAAAAAGCTCCCGGCCCAGATCATATAAAAGCCGATGCTCTTAAACTAGCGGGTCCGGCGTTTTACTGTGCTTTAACTAAAGTCATAAATTATGTCCTGGAAACTGGTTACTATCCCAAAAGATGGAAATTGGGGGAATGTATTTTTCTACATAAGGCTGGGAAAAACTACAAGGATGCCAAGTCGTATAGACCCATCACACTACTTAACATAATGGGAAAAGTATGCGAGAGAATAATACATAGCCGCATTTTGAGAGAATGTGGTCATTTAATTCCAGACTACCAGCATGGTTTCATGCGACAAAGGGGCACAGGGACGCAAATACTACGGACATCAAAATTCATTACAGATGCCATCGAAGAAGGCCACAGTGTCGCCATGATATCGACAGATTTGAGTAAAGCATTTGACTCGATAAACCACAAAGGCCTTACATCAAAATTAATCAAAAAAGACATTAACAATAATGCCATCAAAATTATTGAAAACTATTTGATGAATCGAAGAACTCGTGGGAGATTTCGGACATCAATTGGAGACGAAGTGGATGTGCCGCACGGAGTGCCTCAAGGGTCTATCTTGGGGCCTCTCATATTTAATTTGTATGTACACGACATTCCTAAGACGTTAATAGCTGGACAAATGCTGTCTCAGTATGCGGATGATTTGTGCATACTAAACTCGGTTCTAAGACCAGACCAAGCCACGCGCCGTGCCACATGGGCTGCTGAAGAAATAATCGACTATTATCAACGTTGGGGTTTAAAATGCAACGTTGACAAAACGGAATGTATAATGTTCACGAAAAAAAGAGCACGAAGTATGCGAAATCCAAACGGTTATAAACCTACAGTGAAATTAAAAGGAACGACTCTGGAGTATAAAAACTGTGTGCGATACCTAGGTGTATACTTGGATAAGAGATTAAGTATGAATGAACACGTCAAAACTATCGTAAAAAAAGCCAAATGTGTGAGAGGAATGCTCGCCCCAATAATTGGCTATTACTCAAATGTAAATATAGACACTAAACTCACAGTGATACATGCCTGTCTACTCCTCATATTAGACTACGGGATAGTGCAGCTACTTCCAAGAATAAGCAAAACAAATCTATTGACTATAGAGAGACAATATCGCATGGCCCTTAAGTCAGCAGGAGGTTTTCCTCGTTCAATTCCCACAGAAATGTTGTGGGATCTACTAGATGAAGATCCGTGGCATCTCAGGATACACGACCTACACCGAGACATGATAGAAAAACTTAGACATGTGTATCCCTGATCTAGACACCCCTGGGCCACAATATGCTAAATATGGACAATACAACCCAATGGTATATAACCAAAGAATCGGTGAAATAAATTACGTCATTAAAAAAGATAGGGACAAATGTGTCAGTAAACGCCGTGTACCACCAAGGGAACACATTCTAAAATAATAAAAATCAAGTGTAAATTATCAAAGTGAATTCACACTTTTCTGTGAGCTGTACCCAAACTAGCTACACAACATAAATTAAATGTATAGATCTTATAAGACATATTACATTAAGCACTCACCCGTTTCTCGCGGACATAATAATATGTAACAAAAATGAAAAACAATAAATAACTTTCTATTCTATTCTATTCTATTCTATTCTATTCCGAGTTGGATTCGGCGGTTGACCTCTTTCTCGAAGTTGAATATGTATAATGCATGCATAATATAGCATCGAACCCTTGCGAAGCCGCCCGGGTCACTATAACTATTATAAAAATCAGTTTTCTATGTAGGGGTCATTAATGTGGGAAAAATCCTACCCAGCGCGGTGCAGGATTCGTATCGCCATCTGTTGGTAAAAATGTCTTTGTCCGCTCATTACGCCAAAGTGGCTGGACGAGTTTTAACAAATTTTGGTACAGGCATAGCTAGACATACAAAGACGGTTTATAGTATACTATTTACTTAACTATGGTAAATATGTACATAGTTTTACGAGGATTTAGTTCTAGTGTATACGTTTTACCGTAGTCGAGTAATAGTAAAACGTATCCTTTATAATATATATAAATACATTGAAATGTCACGCTGTCACCACCCACCTTGCTGTGACCACCGCTTATTGACTGCGAAGATTGAAAGAAAATCCCACACCCAGTGAAATATTCGCGCACAAATAAAAGCTTTTAATATGAGGTAAATACTCGCCAATCAGCAACAAGTTAATTAGGGACAAGAAAGCCGATAGTTCCCAGGGAGGAATGCACAAATTGTTGAGAGCGTACCGGAGGGCTGTGCGTGCGCGCTAATTCTCCGCATATGCGAGTAATACCCGCATTTATGACTCGCATATCGCATACTTTGAAAAAAACCTCGTATCTGAAACCGAGCTCGAGAAAAAGGCAGTAAGCGCCTACTGCGGCCTAATTTTATGCTACCTTTTTCGTTTAAGAAAATTGAGATACGAGTTTCTTGAAAAGTAGTCACGATATGCATGCAACCATGCGCCATTCTTAACCTTAAGTCTGAGTATTAAGGCACAGTAAATAAGGGATCACGTGTAATGAACCTGAATAGGGATGAAAGTGCAATTATTAATTTGCTTCACAGATCATTATTTGAATGCCTTTTTGAGTTCTCAAAGGTTGTCATGTTGCTTTCGTAATTTGTAGTAATATTGCGAATGTTTTGTAATGCTTGGTATTTTAAAGTTTTCTCATTGGACAAAGGTAATTAACATCTTTGTGAAGACATGGAATAAACACCGTGCTACTTAATTTGCCCTCCATTTTCATTGATTTCTTATAATCCCTGTTTCTTTACCACAATTGCGTAAAAAGTATCCTGTAACCATATTTGGATGGTGATCGATAAATTATATAAGTTAACTTACATAAACAGTTTATTGTACCTCCACAAAAACAGTTAAAAATAACACAGGTACAAAGGTGAACTTATATATTACTAGCTGCGCCCCGCGGTGCTACCCGCTCATCCTACGGGAACACTACATTTTTGCGGTATAAAAAGTAGCCTATGTGTTAATCCAGAGTGTCAGCTACCTTCATACTAAACTTTATCAAAATTGATCCAGCCGTTTGAGTGTAAAAAAGTAACAAACTTACACATAAACACATTGACGAACTTTCGTTTTTAGGGTTCCGTACCCAAAGGGTAAAAACGGGACCCTATTACTAATTCAGTAAGATTAGCTGAAAATTTGGCAAAATGAAAGGACAACTTTTATCTATCAGGACATGTAGGTTATAGAGCCAAGTTTAATTTTATCTACTCTCCCCCCCTCTCAGGGGTGAGCGTCACCCCCCCGCGCCCACGAATGTGTCCCGGAGCGCGGAAATACCGCGGAAATAAGTCTATGGTATTGCAAGTAACACCGTTTAACTAGTACGAATATTTATATTTCGCATAATGGCCAAATGACTTAAATTTTAAAAATAGCATTGCAACGGTAAATTAAAGAGTAACAGAAACAAATTATACATTTTTAGAAAGAAAATTGTCCATTCTTTACTTTTGTCATACATATTTTGGCCGAGAAGTCTGCAGTTTTTGAGATAACTAACCTTTTAGCAGAAAAAAAAGATCAATAATTAAAAACGTTAGTATTTGGTAACAGATTGCGCTGATTGTATAAGTGCTATCGCTTTTGTATGTATGAAAGGTTTATAGTAAATTTATTCAGGATTATTTCGTTCTTATACATTTTGTATGTATCGTACACGGTTTTCTTCTAAAGTGGAAAATACCGCGCTCCGGGACACATTCGAGGTCGCGGGGGGGTGACGCTCACCCCTGAGAGGGGGGGAGAGTAGATAAAATTAAACTTGGCTCTATAACCTACATATCCTGATAGATAAAAGTTGTCCTTTAATTTTGCCAAATTTTCCATATATTGCAATCTAATTTTCTTGGATTATACTGAGACTTCGCCGTCCGTCCGTCCGTCTGTCACCAGGCTGTATCTCAACAACGGTGATAGCTAGACAGTTGAAATTTTCACAGATGATGTATTTCTATTGCCGCTATAACAACAAATACTAAAAATAAAATAAAATAAATATTTAAGGGGGGCTCCCATACAACAAACTTGTTATAGATTATATATATATGTATAGGTACGGAACCCTTCATGCGCGAGTCGGGCTCGCACTTGCCCAATTTTTTTATTATAATATTATAATCAATGCTCCGCAATTTTCATCGCGATCATGACCTCTCCCTCTACTCTACATTGGGCTGGTTTTCAATAAAAGCTTTGAAATAATAAAACTCGGTTGCAATTTTGTCATCTGCCGCGGATGTATCAAATCCCTTGGGTGTTTGACCAAATGCCTGTTTTTAATTACCATTTAACTGTGACATGTATAATAATAATAATTTTAAAATTATTTGTAAGTGAGACATTTTATAAGGATATAATCCCTATTTACACGTAAAAAAATCCAAATTACCACAAATCGTCTAATGTATAATTTTTGACAGAGACTTTACTTCTTTGCATACATCAGCCTGCATCCCTGTCAATAGGCTTCGATTTAATATTCACCGAGGAGTTATCGACCCATCGTTGAATCGGCCGGCATTGTTCTCACGATCGGCACAATCGCGTTATCGCGTCGTGCGATACGCCGGGGAAGTCGGTAGTCCCGGGAATGTTCGCGAAATGTGAAGCGGCGGGGTTACATGGAGCTGACTGATAGGGGGAAAAATATCGAAGTTAGGGTTTTTCCCCACTCCCTCAGTGGGGGTAGATCTAAACAACGTAGCTAACGAGAGGGTGAGGAAAAATCCACAAATAAGAAGTAGGTACTTAGCGTCACTAGTTCGTTGTTACTAGATTTTTTCCTGAAAAGAAGTAGCTATGTCAAAGTTAAGCTACGAAATTATGTGAACGTTTCCACCAGAGTGCTAAGCTAAGGCTATAGAAATGAAATAAAAAAACTTTGAGATCTAGCGTAATTATGACTTGCTTTACTTCCTATGTGTGTTTTGGCCTGCATTTACGTCAGTGCCGCAGTTGCGGCAACGATACTGTTGTTTTTTTACAATTAAAAAATTAAGATATTAAATTACACTATGAAATAGGATAATCCTACACAATACCAAAATATTATTTAGGTATTGTATTCCTTTTTTTACAGGAAGCAATTAAAGTCTACTAATGTAGGTAACTTGACAGAAAAAAATAATGTTTTCTTCTAAAAACGGAAGCTGTAAAGACAAGTCTAGAACTCTACATAATTAATATATGTACACGATATTAAATAATAATAAATACGCCATTTGAATTGTTTCACTTTTAAAAATCAGGTAAAAAAAAAAACATTATTTCGTATTTTGTAATTCGTCATTCGTTTTCCAGAATGACGTGTGACCCATGTAAGCCTTGCGGCGCGCGTCGCAGGCGTGACACCGGCCGCGGCCGGCGGGCACCATTAGGCCCAATAACCATCAGTCGGTAGCCAGCCCGGACTCGCTAATTTTCTCTAATTTTCATATCAAAATCGAACGTTTTTATTCTTTGAACAGTAGTCGACTAACTGTTGATCGTGGGAATCCGGAGGGTTATGAAATTTATGCGCTTCGGGTATTGGGGTTCGTTGATGAAATGACGTTGGCGTGGGTTACCAATTGTTTTAAAGTTCGTAAAATGAAGTTGAGTAATAAAACGGTGTTTTAAAAATTTACAGTTACATTTCGCTGGTTTTGTTTTTAAGAATATCTTTCGTTGCACTTTTTTTTTCGGGCTAATGTAAGAAAAATTACAAACATTATACGTTTTACTATTTAAACTCTTTTCTGATACACTTAAAGGGATTCACTTTTATTGTTACAAAATTTACAATATTTGGCTCCTGTATTAAAAAAACGCACTGAACCCATGCCAAAATTTCCGTAAAATATTAATTTTCGTAAGGCAATTATATCAATTCGACAATTTGCGTTTTTGCAAGCCACATGCGCGACCTTGTCTTAACGCATGATCGACCGTGAAGGAGGCAAGCATTCCTTTACCTACGTCTATGACGTTTGTTCATGTATGTGTTACTGGTAATTCTGCCTTTTTCTTTCGAAGGTAGTGTGAGCCAATCAGTTGGGCACGTTTATTATAAGTTTTGGGACGCTTGGACACTTTTATATGTTTTAATTGCGATAAACAAGTTTTCACTAATCGTACCTATGTCCAATGTCCATCTTGTTATACCCTATGTTATGTTTATTGTTTAGTCACAGTCGCAACAATAAAGAAATTACTCAGGGTACTATGGTGGTTGCTTTTATCACGCGATAAATAAGTCACAAAGCATCCATCACGTTTGACAATATGCGAGTGTGAGTGACAGATGCTAAGTCACTTAATTTATCACGTAAGAAACGCAGCCATCATAGGCCCCCAGGAAATTTTGTGTATTTATAAAAAAATACATAGTTAACACAAATTATAACGGGTCTAACACGATATTTCAACATAAGTTAGATTATGAAGGTAAATAAGAAATATCGCGTTAGACCCGTTATAATTTGTGTTAATTATGTGTACAAACCGCGAAAATATAAAGTGTCATAAAATATACATATTTTTTATACTTTATACTCTAACTGAACAAGTATATTTTATTATTTACGCGTCTGGAATGTTCATTAGGCTCTTATCCTTGGATCAATTATAACTAAAAATATCTCAATTATGACATTTATTTTTCGGCTACTGTACGTAACCAAGAGAGAGAGAGACCTAATCTACCTCTCATTTCGTACCTGATTCCTGAAGTATAACACGATTAAGCTACGTAAGAGAATCAGAATAAAAATAATCTGTTTCAACCCAAACTCCTTGGAACGCAGTTGCGCAAATAATACAAACATAACTAGAACCCTTAAAAGTCAGAGGCACGTCCATCACGAATAATTCTCGGATTGTTTATGTTTTCGAGGAACTTCCCAGTAATTACGGGAGCCAATTAGTCCTGACAGATGCCTCTGTTAAGCTGCTCTGCTTTTACACTATACATATATATGTATATGTACTACAAACGCAAGTTCAAGAGGGTCTGAGGTCAAACATGAGGTTTCTTATGGGTGCCCTTTGACTCCTAGAAACTTACTTCGTCGAATGTTTCATTTGGCCGAAAAATCATTTCATAGAATTTTTATTTCTCTGTGGTCATAAATTTTTCATAATTTTTAATTTACTTTTATAACAAACTCAAATAGTATATGTCTACGGTTGCAACAAAAAATGCTTTCTACGAAGTGATTATTCGGTGAAATGAAATATTCGAAGAAAAATTATTCTATATTATATACACTTCTACTATATATATATATATATATATATTTCCGGTTCCTTATATATTTGTACTAAGGTTAAGGATTTTTTTTCTACTTTTTCTGTATTTACTATGTGTATTAGGCAACCTTTTGTTTCACTTCATTATTATCTAATCACTTACTACTCCTATAATCCTATAATGATGATAAGTAGGTATTCAATTCTTCGACGCGGTTGGCGCAGTGGTAAAACAGCTGCGTACTGAGCCGGTGGTCCCGGGTTTGAATCCCGGCAAGGGCAAATATTTATGTGATGAAAATGAAAATGAAAAAATGAAAATGAAAATATTTTATTTCTTTAAAGTAGACACAATAATAATGACGCTGGGATCTCCTAGTAAGTATAATGATACCTGTGTCAGGAAATCCCGCTCTTCTACTACTACAAGTCAATTTACATTTACAAGAAATAATACATTTATACCTAATAACAAATTAGAAATAAAGTATTAGCCTATGAAATATTAGCTACTACTATACTAAAGTGTATTTAACAATAAAAGTAAAACAGGTAGGTTTTTGTTTTAAACATTACTTCACGTTTGCAGACGTTTGTGCGAACGCGCATGGGATTGTGTGTGTGTGTGTGTGTGTGTGTGTGTGTGTGTGTGTGTGTGTGCGCGTGTGTGTTCCGTGTATATAACTATGACATTTGATGTAATAAACTTTCAGTTGTCTCGTAATTAAGCTTTTTTAACCATTCTATCAACAGTTTTTTACACTGATAAAGTTGTAGTGGGTAGATATTAATTTCATAATTTAGCTTGTTATATACATAAGCTGACTGTGCTGTATACTGCCTTTTGGCAAACATAGATTTGGTTGTTGGAAGAGGAACAACTTTGTTTTTTCGCCTACGGTTTAATAGTGTAGGATTAAATTGCAAGGATTTATGTATCCTGAGTGTCATACTCAAGACGTACAGCTTTCTCATAGACAATTGGTTACAAATTTGATACAATTCGTTAGTGGGAAACCTGTAGGGCTTTGAGTACATGACTTTCAACAGGCATCGTTGCCCTCTCTCAACTTCCAAAAACTTTGTTTTATTTGCACCTCCCCAAACACTTATACAATAACACATAATGGATTGCGCTAGGGTAATATAAAGTTGATTAAGTAAAGTTTTAGAGCTTATATATGAAATGAAATGAAATGAAATGAAATGAAATGAAATAATTTATTCAGTAAGTAGGCCACAAGGGCACTTTTACAAGTCAGATTGTGAATCTACCGGCATTTCGCAAGAGGAGACCGCTGTTGAGAAGAAAGCCGAAAGAAACTCAACAGTAAGTCATTTTTTCGTAAATAATACTTAGAACAATTACATTACATTAGTGTTATAACTAATTATTACATGCGTACACGTATAGGAGATATATAGATACTCCAAATCAATGTTAGGTAGGAATATTAAAATAACACTTTAACTATCAATTTAAAATATTAAATATACCCAGAGATGTATAAAGTCTCTAGGTGTCACAAATGCAATAAAATACAATTACTTAATTAATTTAATTCCAAAGAGATGTATAAGGTCTCTAGGCGTCAACGTGAATAATCTACAATAGAGAATAATTATTAAACCTAAATTTCTTGGAGATGTATAAGGTCTCTAGGCGTCACAATATACAAAAAAGAAAAATAATAATGATAATAATAAATATGATAATAGTTAAATTTCATTCCTCAGAGATGTATAAGGTCTCTGAGCGTCATTGTACAGTACACTAAGTTTATTAGAGATGTATAGTCTCTAAGTAAAAAATAATAGTAATAACTTCAATCGAGTACAGGATGAAGTCTCTCACGTCAATTCAATAAACACTGGTAAGCAGTTACTACACGACTAATTTGGCCCTTGCTAGTATGAACAGACCGGACCCCACAAACGGCACCCGTTCACGAGCATGACGCATATCTCAGCCATCGCCTCCCTCAACCATATTATAGGGAAGGTTGCGACCCGATCAACGACGCCACCGTAAGCAAAGACCTTTAAGCGAGCATGACATGCTCACACTGCCGGGCATTCATCACTATAGCTATTTGCCCGGTGAGAAACAACATAATGTGCTCTCATGTTACATTAAAAACAAACTAATATTACCGATTAAAATAATGCTTATTTTACGTTCACATGACTAAACCACTGGCTTAAAGACATCCCTATCATCTAAAAAGTCATTCACAGTATAATACGCCTTATTTATTAGATGACGTTTTATGTGAGACTTGAATTTGCTGGAAGGTAAACTCACTACCTCGGTAGGTATTTTGTTATAGAAACGTACACAGTTCCCCACGAACGAAGAGCTAACTTTACGGAGACGATGGGCAGGCATTACAAGCTTATTCTTCCTTCTTGTATTATACTGGTGAATGTCACTGTTGAGCTTGAATGAATGTAGATTTTTCCGGACATACATAATATTCTCAAGGATATATTGAGACGCTACGGTGAGAATGTTGGCTTCCTTGAACTTTTCTCTTAGCGATGCACGAGCTCCTAGTTCATAAATAGAGCGTACGGCTCGTTTTTGTAGCACGAAGATGGTTTGAATGTCCGCCGCTTTCCCCCACAACAGAATTCCATATGACATCACACTATGAAAATAACTGAAATACACAAGCCTTGCCGTCTCGACGTTTGTTAACTGTCTGATTCGCCTCACTGCATAGGCTGCGGAACTAAGCTTACCTGCAAGAGTGGCTATATGCGCATTCCATTGCAGTTTTGAGTCCAAAGTAACACCCAGAAACACTGTTTTGTCTTCAAATTCTAGTACATCACCTTTCAATGTCACCTTGGCACAATCTACTTGTTTCACATTCGGTAATGTGAATTTAATGCACTTGGTTTTCTTGGCATTTAGAAGTAGGTTATTTGCAGTAAACCAATCCACAATAGTAGACAGCGCGTCGTTAATAATAACAAGGTTATTTTCTTGTCTTTTCACTTTGAAAAGGAGAGAAGTGTCGTCTGCAAATAAGACAATCTCATGTTTATCTTGCACAAGGTTTGGTAGATCATTAATATACACTAGAAACAGAAAGGGGCCTAGAATTGAGCCCTGAGGTACACCCATAGCAACAGCTGATCCAGTTGATTGCATTCCGTTGATGACTACGCGTTGCGTTCTGCCTGAAAGATATGATGTGACAAGGTCAAGTGCACCGTTCCTTACTCCGTAATTTAATACGTTTCAATTTACGTATTAAATTATTATGATCAACGCAATCAAATGCCTTAGATAGGTCGCAAAAAATGCCAACAACATCTTGAGCCTTTTCCCAGGCATCAAAGATGTGTTTAACCAGCACCACCCCTGCATCAGTAGTGGAGCGACCTTTAGTGAATCCAATATCTAAGTATTTTAAATATCCAGGTAAGTTTCCTTATTCTATCGTTAACATATTCAATATGCATGTGCCATGAGAGACGCTGGTCCAATATAACTCCAAGATATTTTGTTGAGCTCACTTTAACAATTTCTTTGCAATTACACGAGAATTTGGGAGAATGTTTACAAGTATGTATTTTTAAACTTAAATTGCTTTCAGGTTGCGTACTGTTGTATTTAGAAAAACATACATAGTTTGTTTTACTGACATTGAGGGTAAGAAGGTTACTTTTTAGCCAGTGGTATATCTTGCAGAGACCCGATTCCGCGTTTAAGAACACTGATTCCCATGACCTGGATGGGGCCATGTTGAATCTTAAGACTAGTCAAATCATTAATGTAAATTAAAAATAACGTAGGCCCTAAAACGCTCCCCTGGGCGACGCCAAATGTGATGCTCGTATCTTGGCTTGTGAAGTCACCTATTTTAACTTTTTGGGTTCGCCCTTGAAGATACTCAGCAGATCCAATGGGTATCCCCTTATTCCGATGCGTTCCATTTTTCGCACAAGAGTGGGAAGAGAGACTGTGTCAAACGCTTTTTTTAAATCTAGAAATACTGCTAGGCATTTATGACCCATGTCAGTCTTAAGTCAGTGATGAACACGAATTTTTGTGCCTGGGTCATGGATGTTCTATATATTTATTTATTTATATAAGTGTAAGTATATTTATTTTACTTTATGTATGTATTTATTTATTTATTTATTATTCTTATTATGTATTATACTTAACAGAAACAGATTACATGCAAAATATCCATATTTTCACTACAGCAAAATTTTTAAATCGCGCTTTTATTATAGTATTAATATACAAAAAAAAATATCTCAACTACTTTAACTACTTGACAAATAGCCAAATTGTAGTAGTTACCAAAATTATGCTAATTTTACACTTCTTATTTTGATTAGGTACTAGTAGCCCTCAATTTGTCAGTCCTCCGGTTTATGTAACTAATAACACCTAGTATTTAGGCTACTGTTAGCATATATCTATTTTTTATTTTTCAGTGTATATTTACTTTAGTAGTTCCCTCCAGTCAGCCTAATTTTCCTTAAATCTTCGCGCAATTCCAATATGTACTTGTAATTTTCTCGAATGTATTCCATAAGCCACACCACATAACACCATGTAAAACAAAACGACTACTCAGACTAAACAGCTTTAATAACTCCCATATCGCAATCACTATTAACAATTATACGCATAGTCTTACATCAGACGTAAGGCGTAACAGGCTTAACCGACGTATAAGACTTAACGGACGTACCAGACGTAAGCGTAACTAGCGTAAGGAGTGTGCGCCGACGCGTTGACGCGGCTTGTACACGGTTAGTTAGTTAGAGTTGCCCTTTTCAAAGTTAAATGACGTTGTTTTAATGAGTAGTTTAGGCTTGCTTTACACGGCTAGCGGTTTTCAAAGAAGAATTAAATGAATATTATGTTCAATCGTCTATTTGAAATTAGTATGTTATAAGAAAACTTATTGTGATATTGATTCACGTATACAAACATAAATACAGTAATCAACTACTCTATTTTAATGTGAATAACATGAAATTTGGCAGCATGAAATTTGTACGAAAATATTGATAATCATTTATTTTTACAAACTACCGTATTAAATTAGTGTTAGCGGCACGGTGTATAAATATCGTAATCGGAAAAAACAATGCAAGATTGGGCACCTTGTTTATTGGCGGTGGAAATCTGTATACTATTTAGTGATTATTTCAGGTATCATCAATCTTTTGGTGCCAGAAGTAGTACTGATTTACTTTGTTAGTTACTCGTAATCACATAACAATTAAAGGGCGGCGGAAGTAGGACCTGCCCGACGTGGTCAGGTTAACGATTTCTGCGCTTTTTAGATTATTTTTCAGGTGTCAAAAACCTATTGCCACCAGGATGCCAGAAAATAACCAACATTTTTTAAATCAACGAATTTCTGGTGTGTCGTATTGAGGTTGTTCCCAGTCCCAGATGTTACCAAGCAACCGTAGGCGATCTCTGTGTTTTTCAGATCATTATCAGGTGACACAAACCTTTTGGGAATTGTCTTACCTTGTTGAAAATAGTTGGACTTCCGCACATAGACGCAAACGAGAGCCATGAGTTGTAGCTGCGAGAGCCGCTGGCGGGTGGAGGGCGGTAGCGGCAGCAGGTCCCGAAGGTTGGCGATCTCTGCGTTGATCAGGTCGCGTCGTAGCTTGCTCGCGCCTTTTGTTGATTTGCCCTGGTCGAATCTGGAAAGAAAAGTAGCGATTGTAATATAATATAAGTATTTATCGCAAAAGCGCGTTCTGATGCTTTTTTTCATTGCTCACTGAATGCATTTTAGAGAATTCATGATGATCGGTTTTATCGTGCAATAGAAAAACAAAAAAGCGTTTGCACTTTTTGACACGGCTTCGAGTATTAATACGAGAGAGGCAGGTGCAATGTTTTTATCATTTATTTATCGCTGTAACAACATCCAACTTGGTATAAAAAATCTTTAATAAACATAACAACATTTTGCTAAAATCACATAAACACATTGGGGGCGCATTCTTTATAAAATAAACTAGTAGCAAATCTTGAAGTAAAAAATTAGCTAACGCTGTGTAGTTCCTACATTATTATTTTTTATTTATTTAAATAATCCATTTATTGAAATCAATCAAATCGAACTTGATAAATATTAGAACATGCGAGTAGGCACAAACAGTTTTAATGAGACAGCGAACATGTTCGATTAGTCAACACGTACATGTTTGATTAATAGATGCTTTCGGTATTTGGTTCGAAACTTCAAAAATGTGGCAAAACAAGTTAACAGATACTAAATGCGTTAATTTTAGTATAAAATGCCACTCATTTAAAAAACCATGTACAAGCCCTACTCTCTACCAGGGGTAGGCAACCCGCGGCCCGCGGGGCTTTTCCTGACAGCCCTTGACTATTTCGTAAACGAAGACCATTTAAGGTATTGAACAAAATCACTAGTGCGGCCTGCCGTGCCCTCCTGAACTTCACCTGCTGACAACCAAAACTCAATAAAATATCTGTCACTACTATTAAAAGCTTCGTATTCAGTTTGTATATTGATACTGAAATACTAGTTTTAATTGGTTTTTGTTACTTAGTGAGTTTTGATTGTCAACAGACGATATGCGGCCCTTGTCTGCTGAAAGGTTGCCGACCACTGCTCTCTTATAATATTTGTTCGAAATAATATGAATGCCTTCTTAATCTTTAGCAAATATGTTTAAATATGGTGTAAAACACCTTTCAAATAAAACAATGCAAAGATCGATACACAGAGCATAAGGAAAATTTCTTCAGATCTTCCTGGAGCTAGGGTGGCGAAATGGTTAACGCGCTGGACCGGCAATCCAGAGGTACCGGGTTCGATTCCCGGTCTCTTCCCCCAGGTAGCTCCTTTTTCAATTTTTCTTTAAGCTTTGATCTTTGTATTTAAGGCTTAAATAAAAAAAAATGTGGTGTACAGTAAACGGCGATAAAGTTTGCACATCGATCTTTGGAAAGAGGCAATCGGCTAATTTCGACTTCGTATAGCGTTATCTGTGTCGCACACACCATGACGTTTGTTTTGTCAGTCGTGGTTCAAATGCGAGAGAGTGCAGTCGCATATCCAAGTCAATATATATATAGAGTTGATAAAACTAACACAATATTAAATTTGTACTATGGCATCTATAGGGAAAAAAGGTAAGCCGTTACTTTGCCAGTCACGCGAAATTATGTTTATAAATATTTAGTAACAGAAGCCGACCAATTTAAAAAAACATGAGAATGTTAATGTAAGTAATTACACTTTTTGTCGATCTTTAAACCCACATTTAAGTATCCTAGTAGTATAACATCAGTTGCTAATGCTCAGTCAACCCCTTTTAGGATTTTTTCCCCAACAAGAACATTATAGCAATAACTATATATAATTACATCGAGTTTTACAGCTCTATATATTCCACGTGAAATCAAAACAAAACAACAATAAAGTACTTAGTTCTAAATTCAAATTCTGATGAACGATTAATCTAATAATTGATGTACATGGAAATTAGCATTCGGTTGTATTCGGAAATGCGATGATTGCCGATGTGCATTCTTTATCGCCGTTTACTGTACCTACCAACATTTAAAAAAAATTAGACATTACATGTTTCATTTTATAAATATGTTTATTTATGTTAAATTATAAATATACGACGACCCAGTTGGCGCAGTTTGTAGTACACCTGCCTGCTGAGCCGGTGGTCCTGGGTCCGAATCCCAGCAAGGGAAAATATTTGTGTGATGAACTCGAATATTTGTTCTTGGGTTATGGCTGTTATCTATATTATGTATTTATTAATTGATTCTAAACTAGTAAGATTAGTTAGTAAGATTTTAATTATAATATTATTGTTCAATTATACAAATAATTTACCACCTAGAAGAGCGGTGCCTCTTAGCACAAGTATGAAATACTTAAAAAGAGGTACCAACACTGTTTGTCAGCTGAATTTCTGTGTTACTGAATAAATAATTTTTCTTTTGTTTTTTTTTTTTTTTTTTATATATATAATTATGTTTGTCGTAGTCCAGTACCCATAGTCCATAGTACAAGCATTGGAACTAAGTAGATTTATGTAAGATTGTTCCTTAAAAAAAGCAGTACGAACGAACATCGATTATATCGGAATTATATAAATATAATCAAAACATCGCATAGGTGTATGGTTATTGTGTACATAAATGTTTTGTTTTATTCCAGATATCCAAGCATTTGACGTTCATCGCACATCATTTTAAGTTAAATGTCAATAGACTTAAGCCCCACGTTACTGGAATCCTTTGTATCTTTATTTCTCTACTGAGAGTGCCAGAGTCATAATATAGGTGTTAAGTTATCAACATACATTCGAGGAACCGTATTAAAATACGCGACTCGGTGTAATAAAGACATCAACGCGCGCCCTTTAGATGTCTTCCAGCAAAACTTACAACTAACTGAGGTATTTAAGTTGAATAAAGGGCCTAGTATCATGTTCAAATAGTTATATCAATGTACACTTAACGCACATTAATAATAAATGATAATCTTTCATCTTTGCAACCAGTACACAATCCAATATAGACCAAAACCTAAACTTCCGTTCTAACCTTGACTGTGTATTATAGGAATAGCATTCGCCATGCAATTGTATGGAAGGTAAAGGCCACTATTTGTACCAATCGGTTGTAATATATTTTTATTACTTTAATTATTTTATTTGTCAAGGCTGATGGATAGCTGTCGGTACTGGTTTAGATTAGGTCAGATTAAACTTTAGATGTAAACAACACTTTGTTAGTTTTCGTCTTCATTAAGGATACAGGTAATGGATGACGCGGTTGGCGCAGTGGCCTACCGAGCCGGCTGTCCTGGATTCAAATCCCAGCAGGGGCAAATATTTGTGTGATGAACTAGAATATTTGTTTCTGGGTCATGGATTTGATTTAAATATGTGAGATTGACCGTTATTTATTTATTTATATATTTATGAATTTATGCGTATGAAATTAAGTATTTAAAAATGAATTCGTCTGTGACGTATTTGGGTCGATTGCAAAAAAAATGTACATAGTTAAGGGCTTTAATTAACACAACGTATTAACGTTGTTACCCATACATTTTGTATGACTGACTTTCGTCACACAACGGAAGCGATCGTATTTTATGTTAACCAAGCTTTTAACTATGTACAAATAAGCAATCGATCATTTTATGTGATAGCGTTTGTTTTTGTAGTCAAGGAAATTCAAACAGTTTTGTCACAATGAAAATTATTTACTACGTAATCGATGTTATTTAGTTGAGAATCAAAAGAATATTAAAAATTAAAAAATCTAATATTACTAAATGGGAGATATTAGAATGTCACGTCGAATAAAGACGTTAGAAGCTTGTACCGTCCGGGCTGTTACTGGTGTTTCCTGACAACACCATTATTTTGCCAATGTGATACCGTTCATGAATGGCTCCCAGGACACAGTTATGGCCGCCCATTCAAAATAATAGTCCATATACGGCTGCGTGGTTATATTATTGAAGAAGTGCGAAGTCCATGGGAAAGTGTATTACACAAAATCATTATAAATAATCAGTCAGCAAAGAAATTTCACATTCTACGAAATTAATGCACAAAATTTCCATATACATTACTTACGAAATTGCACCTTCTTTGACAATACAAAACATTTTCGTTACATTTCTCATGCCTTGCGTTCCTTCGGGTGAACTTTCTCAGCAAAAACATCACAGAATTGAATAGTCGTATATTTGTAAAGTTCTACGACACATACGACGTTACTGTACTGAGACGCGAGTGATGTCCAGATCAAACCCTCAATCAGTGGCACAAAGGAGCGAAATCAATGAGCGAGCTCTTATGAGCTAATATAGAGGCGCACGCGATGCGCGGTCCAAAATGATGCATTCCACTTGGGGCTGAAGTCGATTATTAATTTCGATTCGTAACTGTGTAAGACTTCATAGTCTCGTAATTTGAACACATAATGGACAATAACGGGCTATCACGATATTTCTTGTTTATCTTCATTATAATTTTCTTTAATTCTAAATGTAATAAATATGCACCAAAACTCATGAAATGAAAAATCAGGTAAAATTATGTTACTGGTAAAAACCAGTAACAATATTCACAAGCCACACTAAATCCAGTAAACTTCACCTGAACCTTATTATCGAAATGTTAATGATAAAATAAAAATAATAAATATCGGACAACCTCACACAAATCGATCTAATCCCAAATTAAGCTCGAGAAGGCTTGTGTTATGGGTACTAGACGACGATATACGTAGTACTTATATAGATAAATATATACTTAAATACATAGAACAACCATGACCCAAGCACAATATTCGAGTTCATCACACAAATAATTGCCCTGGCCGGGATTCGAACCCGGGACCGCCGGCTCAGTAGGCAGGTGTCTACAAACCGAGCCAAACGCGTCGTCGTCGAATGATGATAGCATCATATAGAAAACACCACAATGCATGTAAAATTATGTAATTTAAAAACTTTTATTATGCAATATTTCAGCTTAACTACTTATTTATAAAAAAATACTTACAGTAGCTACCTATGAGTAAATTATTTTTCATTATCTATCATCAAAACATACCAAAAACAGAAAGACTACGATAATACTAAATATGGGTTCTGTGACTGTACGATTAGTGGCTCGGTGGTAGGTAAAAGTGATCTGATTAATATTTATTTGTGGGTCCAAGTGGCACACACCAGTCGCAAGCGCATGTGTATCGTGGGAACTGGATGCATTACTTCAGTTGAGCCGAACCTCGTCTAAATAAGCCTCACGTTTCCGTATTGGAGGGAAATCCGATGATTTGTGGCCAAACAAAACGGTTATGTTTAAAAAAGTTTTTGTTCAAATTAAATACCTTTGATTTTTTTTTATAATGAGAGTATTCTGGAGACCGGTGCTCACCATGTATTATGAAGATTGAGTTATTTGGTGTATATTAAAGTTACAACCGAAGTGAGAATCGCTTCTTTTTTGAAGTCGAACTGGAATGGAAGTTCATGTTTTAATGCTTTTGTTGGGTATTAGTTTGGATCGATGATATTTTTAATTTCGTCATCCATCGTGTTGGGCGCTTTTGCCGAGCGGACCCATCCATGACGACACTTTTCTTGTTCAACGTGAAACAGACTATAAAGGGATCTTTTATAATATTAAGTATGATTAATATTAAACATTCACAGAAACTGATATAAGCGAAAATGGTGGAACTCACATCAACTTGGATACCTAGGTAACTTTTTTGAAAAAAAAAAGATGATTTATTGAAAAATGTTTTTTTAGGTTTAGTGAACGGTTCTCTTTGTATTCATGTCCGATGCGTACTTCTCCGTTTTTTATTTCCTAAGCCTGAGATCCTAGGCTCTTAGTTTCCGTCATACTGTGTGATATGAGGTAGAATAGCCGCTGCAGGGCGCCATTTAGCGCACTTTCGACGGGGCCGGGTCAGCCCGTGATTGCACTATCAACTCGTTACAACGTACAACAACGTCATTGTAACAGGATAGTGTTTAAAATCCCATAATAGTTCAAACTAATACTTAAGATATCTTATGTAAAGTGTCGTGAACGAAATATACCTACGTAGCATTTGTCGCTTCCAAAGTTGAATAATACTTATTTTTTGTAGATGGTGCGCATTCGATAAGAAGATTCGTTACTCTGATATATAACATATTTTAAGTAACTAACCAACCTTTTCATCATAAACTTTACGCGTTGGGAAATTGAAATGTTTAACTTAAAATGCGATCTCAAAATACTTACTACTAACATTGGTTAGAATTTATTTTTATTAATAATACTTGCCTAATAGAAAATAAACATAAGAATAAAACTAAACGGCACTAAAGGTATTTACTATTATTTATGGCAATATATAGGTATTGAACCATTCGGCAACCTGGTAGGAACATTTAGCGATTCCTCCCACACTACCCTGCCATGCAGTAATAAAGGGAACAATAACGCGGCATTAGGCTAGCAAGTACGTAATGCCGTGTACCGCCGGTGCGCTGTTGCGGTTTCTAAGCACTGCCCGGGGACCGTGGCCCAAGTCACAAGAGGTACACAGCTGCGGTCTATGAGCTTTTAGGTGGTAACAGCCAGGCGCTACGTCGCGAAGTGCGTGGTGGCTATTATGAGAAAAATTTGCACGGTCGAGTGCTGCAGTATGGTGTACTGGTTTTAGATTTTTGTACAACCAGATACTTGCGTCTGCCGCCTCGCGGACCACATCGTAACTCGTGTTATGTCTGATATATCTGAAGACTCTTCTTGATAGAACTCGGAGAGAGAGGGCCAAATCTTAACGACATAAAAACGAGCGAGATAAGTAGGTATAAACCTGAAAGCCATTTAAACAAGCCGATCTGTATTTCACTTTATACTCTCGGGACTTGTACGTGAAATTTACCTTACACATATATATGACGGATTAAACGCGATTTATTTATCTTTATTATCAGTGTCAACACAAAGGAGAAAATGACATTTAAAAATTTCATCCATTACCCATTGCATGCGTTACGGTCGTGAATGGATTAAATTTCTCAACCTGACCGTATTTGCCAAAAAAACAAAAGAGATGCCATGTCAAGTACCCGCGTTACTGGAAAGGTTCATCAAATATATATCCGAAGAAATATATGAATATTTATATTTAATTTTGTGTGTTTTCTCATTAATAAAAAAACCATTAACGCTATCGCTTACAGTTTGGTTCGACAACAGAGTGAACCTGTATATTGGAAAATTGTCTAAATTATTGGTTGCTTTTGTAACGGCCCGCAGCGTGGGAAAACAAGGGAGTTTTCAGTGAAATTATAACTAAACTATACCTAAACCAGCCGGCAATATGCCATATAAGCTTGTTCTCGTCGAATGTATAGTAATTTTGCTGTATAGAGGCGCGGCTAAATCCTAACCAATAGTATTATTATTGCGAAAGTAATGTGTTCGAGGCTTAGGCATGCAAAATAGATGGATGGATGAATTTGTCCGTGTACTTGTTAGAAACCAAATGTTGTCGAAGGTAGATTATCAAATCAGAAATCATTATATCTACGATTAAAACTGGCCAGCACCCGAGTCAAGTCGGACTATTGCACACGTTTCTTTTTGTACGAAGAACAATCCTCGATTATGAACTTAATTAATTAACTTATTTATTTTTATTATTTTTTGTTATAGCTCTATAACTACTATTTATAATACACTTTAAGCCAAGTATCAAGTCTCTACCTATTACGGTTCCAAAGATGCAGGTCAGTGACAGACAAACAGTCAAAAAGGGAGGCTTAGTATAGGGACCCATCGATCCTTTGGGTACCTATATAATTTAATATCAACTTTTAAGACCCCGAGCATAATACAAGTAAATATAGAGTAACAAATACCCTTTGACCATATCCTCCAATGACCAGAAAACAATCGTATACAATATCCATATTTTCTTAAATCACAGTACCAGAAAATGTACGCGCGTGCGCGTAGAAGTCTCACATAAAACGACATACGTTGTAAGGAGTGTTTAGGCGCTTAAGCTTATTTAGTTACAGATACCCCGTCTATTTTATCGTACGCAATGGACATTAAATAACTGTAGGTACATACACGTATGATAGATTTAAGTATAAGGGTTTGTCGCAACCTTTTGTGTCGTTGAACAACATTTTAACGTAACTTATGAAAGTTTCGTTTTACGATATTAGGTTTATGACTAGGCTTGTTTCGGTACATGTGTTCCTATTTTACGTTACATCGAAATAATAGCTGAAACAGCTTGCATACGTAAAGGCAATTTCTTAGTATTTTATACACATATATAGATACGACTTATAAGGACATGTGCTTTTGCTTAAATAGTAAGTTATTCGAAATCAATAAGTAATTTAATGATTGACTCGTTAAAAGGTTATTAAACGAGCGAGCGAAGCGACCGTTTCCGCTTAACTAAAAATTCTTCAGGATAACTGGATTCCGGATTTTCAAATGTCCGGCTATTCTCGCCTATATGTCGTATTTCTAATCCGATTTTCTTAAAATCTTGTGAGCAGGTTTGATAAGTTTTTCAAAATGCTCGATATATGGGGGTTGAAAACGCATTAAAAAAATATCGCGAGCTCACAAGTCACAGAGCTACTAGGTTTAGACAGATCATTTCATAATGTAAGAAAAAGGAGTACATGAATATTTGAAAAAATATTTCTGTAATTGTTTATTAAAAACAACTAAAATTTAAATAATTATCTCAAACTTACTTACTCTGTGGTTCGTATGTTCAACGTGTGGGCCTATATTTAATTAGGTAGTCTATCCGAAAATAAGAAAACTAATATTTTATAGTATTCGATGCAATACTAGTTGAGTTTATTAGATTCCACACATTAATTCATGTTTACTTACGTTAAATACATACACATAAAACTTTATGCATCATGTTTATAGCTCAAAAGGTGCTAACGTACATTTTATCACCCTGTATACATTAAGGCAATGAATATCATTAGTGCTGGCTTCCTCGACGCAAGGTCGCGTCTTCTGCCCATTATGGGAAGTCTATACCCATAATAGGCCTTAGTGTAGTCTCCTCAGTAAGGTCAACTGTAAGTTGCGAAACGCACAATCATGCTCTAAGTTCTAAGTGTCTTTAATGTGGGTAAATTAACAGCACATTTCTTTTTAAACCCCACCGAAAGCAGGTTCTTCTGTACTGTTATAAAATTCTACATTTGTATTAAAAATCAGTTTTCTATGGAGAGGGGTCATGAGTTCAGGGAAAATCTTAATAGCGTGATGCAGGATCGTCATATGTTTTGTATGGGCGCGCAGCGCCGTGCCAGTTTGGCGCAATCTATTTTCATAATTTCGTTTGTCCCCTCATCAAACGGCTGAACAAATTTCGACCAATTTTGGTTCAGGAATAGCTGGACATCCAAAGATGGTTATATGATGATAATTTTTATCCGTCTACGGTAAAGAAAAAATACGCAGACGAAGTTGCGGCCACCTTCTAGATGTCTTATATCGTAATGCGATCTCTACCCACAGGACTTTTATACTGAGATACCATTTTCTTTAGTAAGTAAGTACTCTTACAAGCTACAAAGCAGTCGGTGCGCTTTCAAAGATTTCCTTAAAGTTTCATAAAATAAGTTCAAAGGATATTTTCGTACGACTATAACGTATTTTACTATTGAACTTTCTAGTAATATTATAAAATTCTAAAATTGTATTGAAAATCAATTTCAAAGAGAGGTCCTTCTTTCAGGAAAGCTCTTGCAGCGCGATGCAGGAGTGTATGAACGCGCGGCGTCGGCCATTCAGCGCCATCTGTTGATAAAGTTTTCTGTGTCCTTCAGCACGCTGAAACGGCTGGACGGATAGTAATCAATATTAGTACAGAGATGGTTATAGTATAAAGGATGGGTAAAGAAAAAAAATATGCTGGTGATGCATTCACTAGGTCGATTTTTGTAAGATTATCCCTTAGTATATTTATATTTACTTGTGATATATTATTTATTTTTACTAATTAATTTATTGTTATTACATTATAAAACAATTACCTAACAACATAAACCTTCCCGCTATGCAAAAACAAAACAAAGCGCGTATCAATAAACAATAAAATATGAAAACAATAAATATTAAGGAACAAATTTATTTCAATTAAATCAAAATAAGCGTGAAAAACAATTACGATACGATTGCAATTCGATAAACATCGCAAGCTATTACTCGTTTGATTTTGAAGATGTGAATATCAGTTTATCCCGTGGGCATATGGTTTAGATTGGAACGAGTACGAATTTTGGATAAGAGTTTTTAAGAATGAACGGTTTGATCGTACGTTGAGCCTGCGTTAAATAACCGGGCCGGCGCCAGGGCTTCATTAACTGACAGCTAATTTTAATCTTCGATTAAAGACTAGGTCCTAGTGGAGTAATGAGCCGTGGGGAATCGGTGTGCGGATCTGTAATAGAATTAAATCGACTTGCGATTATTTATTAGTTAAACAAGATCGATGCAGGTGCATATGTAAATACTCGTATTTACAATTTAAGGGATTTGAAATATTTAGGAACAGGATTTCTTTCGTGGACCGGTTAAGGAATCGGTAAGGCAAGGGCCCTATGTTTAGTTTGTTATTATTGTAAAACAAACCGATTGCTTTTTATTTCATAGAAATAAAAATATACTTATTTCCCCTTTTATATAATGCATACGCATATATAATTCATCAAGGCAACATAAAATGAGTTTTTTCTTATCATACAACCCATTAAGTATGGTATTCCTATTATTAATTTCATATTAACTTCCACAGAAATGAAATTTAACGCAATATAGATAACCACCCAGTTCAAAAACAAGAGTTCGAGCATTGATAAGGCAGTCAGTTTTTTTTTAACCTGTGAAGCTTCGTCAAAACATTCTAACAAAATTTTACTAACAATATATTTTTGCCTCAATATAATGACATAATGTATACATATTATTTAACATTCATATGAAATCTATCATAATTTTGAAAACGAACAGTTCTCAATATCCAATAATGAATATGATTATAAATAACCATTCTCATTATAATTTAAAAGAGCTAACAGCTATTCATCTTAACTCTAATAAAGGAAAGTCAATATTTACACTACGAATTAAATACACGAAAAACGTTTCCGTTTATGCCTCAATGACTAATGATCGTGCTTGACAAAGTATGGGAACCGAGGTTAATCCCAAGAAACCACCACATTTTCGACCTTAAAACCAGTTTATATGGTTTAAAATAAATGATGATGTTCTCGTACACAATAATGGCAAGATATTAACAGACAATTAGTCTTCATCTGTCGTTTGTGTTTGTTTTTGTTGCGGTTAAACCGAACTTTGTGCTCATGTCATTGGTAAATCATGGTTTCATTAAAATTATAGCAATTAATAATTTTATTCTGATTAATAATCCTTTGCGTTTGATTAATTCCTTGGACTTAACCAATCATCAATTCTAAATTTAGGAATTCTAAGCTTAATATTCGTATTTTTGTAGTCACTTCATATGCAGTTATCGAGCAAGTAGGTACCTCAGTATGGTCGTGAGCCGATATACATATTGTTTTTCTGTTTGTATTACACTAAGCGACTAATTGTCAATCGAGAGTAAAAATAGCACATCGCTCAACTTCACATACTTAATTGGTCAATTTCCGTTTTTGATGTTAAGAATGGGTAGTTACAATGATGACCTACGAGACCCACTCACATTTCTGTAAGTATTTTATTACAACAGTGTTCTGCAGAGTGCGTACCGTGCACCCACTCTGGTTTACCGTGGTCGTTAGTTGGTGTGCCGCAAAAATATAAGGATATCTCTTAAAGTTAAAAACACAGATGAAAAAAATACACAGATATAGATAGGTACATACACAGCTGCAAAGCACATTTTTATTTACGGTGAACCTCTAAAATTTCCCTTTCGCCTGGATGTACCTTGAGCCACACACCGTGTTAGGGCCTGATCACACTTGCGAATTGCGAGCGAATTCTTATGAATGCGATCACGCAGCGTGTTCGTCGCGACTGATATTGTATAGAAAACACGCTCGCAACTCGCAAGTGTGATAAGACCCTAAGGGCCCTAAGGGCCTTAGGAAACGGCACTCCAACGAAGCGACAAAAGTATCAAGTCGAATAATTGCATGGTATTTAAAACTTATTGTTAATTTATTTAAAACCCATTCTTCCCGTATTTTACTAAACTGGCCATCGACAGCGAGTGCCGGGGACGCTGTCCGCTCGTGTGGCAATAATTAGTGCATGCAAATGCACTGCTAATGAGTGCACTATTGTGCAGCGCCGAGCGTTGAACTTGTATCTTTGAGCGAGGATACGATTGAAGATTCTAGTGAACAAGTGCAATATGTGAAGTACGGTATAAGATAAAGTATCCTATATGTAGATATTTTCTACGTAAAGTCGGAGTGGGTCTACATTCTACATAGACATATCTATACTATTATAAAAATCTAAAATTGCAGTGTTTTATGGAGAGGAGTTATTCAGGAAAAAATATATTAACAGCGCGATGCAGGGTTTGTATGGGCGCGCGGCGCTAACACCATTTGTTCGGAAATAGTTATTTGTTATGCAAGGCTGCAAAGTTGTTATTTGGCGCGAGTGTTGAAATTGAAAGCTGAGCGAGCGAAGGAATCTAAGATTGAACCATGAGCGAAGCGAATGGTTCAAAGATAGATTCCTGAGCGTAGCGAAGCTTTCAAGACACGAGAAGCTAAATAATTTTGCAGCCATGCGGAACACACGACTTTTCACCTCACTACAGCGAGGAAAATGGAAGTTCAAGAAAAACAATTAAAACATAAAAATAATCATATTTAATTTTGCCTTCTATTTAACACATCAAATTTAAAACATTAACACACTCAAATCCAAACCAAATAAATACGAGAGAAGCACACATAAAATATGGCCGTAATCTGTATTACCGTCGTGTATATTTTATCGTTGAGTTTTTCTTAAGCACTGTTATATTATATTTGTATTTGAAACTACTTGACATATTCGTTGTGAATGTGGGAGAATGGCATTCTGGAAAGGATTAGTTGGCCACTCGGAAGTATTTTCCATAACACTTGCTTTGGAAGTTATTGGACGATGGGATCCGCACAAGATTATTTCGGCTTTATCTTCTTTAAAAACGCCAATAGTTTCGGTAAATTACTTATCGTCTCCAAATATTTATAACAAATCCTTTTTCGTTTTAATGCAGGCTTTTAGTATTGAATAAATACTCCAAATTGGGCTTAACTTTCTTGTTTTCCATATTTCTATAAAGTAAGACAACAGTATGTATTCTCCACAGAACCAATTTACGTTGATTACGTGAATTGTGAAAACGTCCAACTTTTTAATTATTAATTTTTTTCTCGGGTGCGTTCAGAAATTGCACTCTTATGTTCCAAATTTTATAACAAATAAATATTAAAATTAGGGATGTATTTAATATATTTACTAGTCAAAATATGTAACTGAAACTGAAATACTTACTATTAATATATATAAACATATTCAACATAAAATAAAGTGTAAAAAAAATAAAAACTTAAAAATCTGTAACCACAAACCAGGTTTCTGGACGTGATATTGTAGGTGTATTTTTTTTAAAAGAAGTATTCAAATGTACTTTAGCCGGCCAGACCAGATCGCCCTTTATTAGCGTGCGTTGATTGGTTATTCGAAGATTTATCGACTGATGAAATCAGTCACGCGTTGAAGGAGTCTTAAATATAAAAAAGTTACATGCACCACAGAGAATCAAAATCGTCGTGTTCGAAATTCAAATGACTTTTGCACGCTAGCGGATAAAATAGACTTTTGCACGCAGATTTCGCCCTATAAACGGAGGTTTTCCGAGCGAGTGAGGTGAAAAATATTTTGTCCACTTGTCACGCGAAAGTGGCAGGATGCATTTTTACTCATTTTAGTACAGGGATGGCTGGACATCCCATGATGGTCATAGGATACTTTTTCCTAAAGTTTTATGTAGACTAAGTTGTGTGTACCTTCTAATTATCTATAAAAATTAGGCATTATTATAGGCCATAGATAAGGTACTCAAATTGTATTTAATAACATTAACCGTTTGACATAACCCATTGGCAGAGTGGAAAGATTTTAGACATAACTATTTCATTTAAAATATTGCACGTAGAACGAAACAAAAAACACGCTGACCGTGACTCATATTTGCAAGAATTGTCAAATTGTACATTTAAATAGGAAAAGTTAATTATGGTTGTTGTATACTAAAGCAGATAAAGGCTGCCTGTCCACTGCAGCGGAGCGAAGAAAATTAGCCCATTAAGGTTGCTTCTTTGTGAAGCCCAAAAAGTGCTTTTAAATCTGAGGAATATGATTCGTCCATTTTACACAGCTCCGCTCCAGTGGTCAGGCAGTCTAAACCTCATATTTATAAGAGAGAGATAACAACACATATTATACAAAACGGACTCGATTAAAACTTCTCATACACGTCACGTGTTTAAATCTTTTTACTCGATTACGAGCATTGTGCGCGACTCATTGTGCGCAAGCGCGGCGATTAGCGGCTGTCTCTTGCGTAACCTCATTATTCGACTAAGGTTAATTTTACAGGCCCACCTACCTGACAGCCGTCCACGTCCTTACTGTATTCACAAAGAGATCATTATGGCTTGGTTAAAGAGCCAAATAAGTTGGTATCTAGGCCTGTATATCCCATTTTAATCTCACGGTTACCATCTGTCAACTATTATGATTCGGATCGTAAGGCGCATTTCATATCATCGGTGAGGTCGTATGCTGAGTTACAACATGATAAAGGAACATTGTGTATGATTATATTGAATTAAAGTATTGTGTTAGCAAGGTCACGTTGACATTGATTCGATCATCTGTTTGAAGTCTCCTTTCTTTTCTGTCTTCTTGGGTTGTCTGCTGGTGTGGTGATATTTAGTTTTGTTGCAACCAGTTCTTGGCTACAATCAGCTAATGTCTGTGACATTATACCGATGAAAATTGTTTAAATTTACACAGCGAATATTGAAAATAATAACAAATGTTTGCTAGATTATACTTCGGGATTTAAGAGAAAACTTGATGATTAGCTGTACGAACACACAGGCTGCCAAGGCAGTTGCTACGCGAGGTATCAAAGACCAAAAGATACGTATTGTTTCCGACAGCGCTGCAGTTTTACGAGTTCTGGAGAATAAAACAATCAAATCCGGGCTCATACTAGAGTGTCACTCAGCATTGCAAACGATCGGCATGAATAATCGGATCACGTTGCAATGGATTAAAGGGCACAGTGGCTCTCTAGGTAACGATGCAGCCGACCAGCTGGCTAGGAGAGGATCCGATGACTTGGCAATTGGCCCAGATCCTATGCTCCCCTTGGCGTTTAATCAGCTGCGTACATGGCTTCGTCACAGAACACGATCACAACACGCCGATCAATGGGCAGAAACCAGTACATGCAGGCAGTCCCGGGAAACAGTCCCATACCCAGACACACGCCTGACAAAGCGCCTGTTATCGCTAAGCAGGCCCGCCCTGCGAGTAGTAGTAGGCACTATCACTGGACACTGCACACTTAACAAGCATTTATATGTTCTAGGAATGACCGATAGGGGTAAAAATCAAAATAGTGGCATCTTACCCTGCCATCACGTTTTTGAATAGAAAGTATGCGAAATATGTAATTTTCACATATAATTAAAATTTTCATAGATAGATACTAACATGACATATCGAGGCCAAAACATTATTTTTCTATAAATATAATACTTTTGTAAAAAAATAATATAGAATACCGTTTTTCACTGTGCCCTGCCTTGTCCAAACTCGACACTGCTCCAGTTTTAGCTCTTTAGATTATTGAACTACAGTTCTATGATAATAAAACATCGTTTTTTATAGAAACTATACTATTACATTATTAAATATGACGTTGCACCGGATCTTTAGATTACTTTTTAACACAAATATTCACGTTCGAAGTTTGTCCAGCGATATTTTCTCTACATCCTGTGCGTTCGCGGTAGTGCACCTCACTCACACATAGAAAGTCTTATTGAACCCTAATACACGCAAAACACGTCCAGTCAGTATGGTTCTAGCCGCCGGTGTGAAGGTTTGTGCGTGAGGTGCCGCGGTCTTGTGTCGACAAGTTTTCGAAGTGTGACGTTCGGAGTTTGTAACAGGTATGTACACTTTATTCTGGCATGATTATTTTAAAATATTAATACGGCAGTTTTTTTACTAATACCATTTTAATATTGTATTAAGGTATAACTATTTATACTAAAATTATGACATTTGTATTATTAACAGTTTAGGAGATAATAGCTAGTTAATCGGCTTTTCACTATACCCTGTGTAACTTTATCCTGCAATCATTCTGCAGGGTAAAGTGACTGTTGACAGGATAAAGAGACACATGTTCAGGATAATGTTTCTTATGGCAGAATAAAGTAAAAAACGCTATTTATAGAAAGTTTTTACTTCATCATCATCATCAGCCTATTCTTGTCCACAGTTGGACAAAGGCCTCTCCAACTACACGCCATTGAATTCTGTATACACACTTAGTTTGAATATATGGACGACAATGCATAATATTAATATATTGATTGGCGACAAAAGCTTGAACCAAAAGTGATTATAAATAACTGAAAATATTTGAATTACTATAGTAGGTTTGGTTCGGCTTGGACTTGGACTCGCATATTCTAAAAAGAAAACGTAAATATAAATCAAATTTTATACGGTCATGATACATCATGCTTGATATTTTACAAGACTATGATACTTCAGACTGTTATATAAAAAAAGTTGATTATTGTTTAAAAAAATGTTGTTGTTTTTATTTCTACTTAACTAAAGAAAGCTGTTTGAATTATAACATGAGACTGTAAGGGCGTAAAATCATAACGGTCGATTTATATGAAAGCTGTTTGAATCATAACATGAGGCTGTTAGGGCGTAAAATCATAACGGTCGATTTATATTAAGTTTAAGTTCAATAAAAGAGTTGATTAGTGGTTAACTTATTTTTTTTATTCAAACTCTCTTTACCCTGCCACATTTTCCCTACTACCCTGTCTATTGTCACTTTCTCCTGTATCTCTAAAATTTCAACTCGTCATAAGTTCTACGTTTTTACGACTATTTCGTTCCCTTCCGCAAATTTGGTATCATTGATGCACTCAAAAACATATTCAAATCTAAAAAGGTAAAAATACCTTTTCGTTAGCGGATAACTTGTTTTTTTATTCAAACTCTCTTTACCCTGCCACATTTTCCCTACTACCCTGTCTATTGTCACTTTATCCTGTATCTCTAAAATTTCAACTCGTCATACGTTCTACGTTTTTACGACTATTTCGTTCCCTTCCGCAAATTTGGTATCATTGACGCACTCAAAAACATATTCAAATCTAAAAAGGTAAAAAATATCTTTTCGTTAGTGGTAAACTTGTTTTTTTTATTCAAACTCTCTTTACCCTGCCACATTTTCCCTACTACCCTGTCTATTGTCACTTTCTCCTGTATCTCTAAAATTTCAACTCGTCATAAGTTCTACGTTTTTATGACTATTTCGTTCCCTTCCGCAAATTTGGTATCATTGATGCACTCAAAAACATATTCAAATCGAAACAGGTAAAAAAATACCTTTTCGTTTTTTTTCATTTACTTTACCCTGCCGATGCCACTTTTATGAGAACAACCCATATAGCCCCCTGTGTAGGGGATGCCTGTCGGCCGAAGAAACAGCTACCCACGTGATCCTGGAATGCGCTGCCGTAGCTAAGCAACGGGCTGAAATCCTCAAAGCACCGAGGTCACTTCGTGAAGCCTGTGGAGACACCAGGAAAATCCTGCGCTTCTGGACGGAGTTAGGCTGGCTAGACTATTAGCCGGCAAATCTGTACGCACAATGGCCCGAACATACACGGGATAAGTGCGGAAAGCGGAGCCCATAACCATAACCATAACCATAGCTGTACGAATAATCGCCTTAATTTAAAAACAATAAGAAGGATATTAGGTAAGGTGCTTTCCTACCGATGAGGTCAGGTAAGACCTTGTCGGACGAAAACTTAAATCTCCGGTCCATTTCTTCCAAAAACTGTCATGGAATGTCATACTTATTAATATTAATGTAACTAATCCTTAGAATAAAATGTCAAACAAGTTTGCTGGACTCCAGACTATTCTGAACTGAACTATCGCTCATTAAAACATCTAATTTTTACTACACAATTATACATTACATTTAAATGTCTGTGGTGTAATCATAGCCGAAATTTCGCAAATATCAAACCTTAATGCTTTAGGCTCATCCATTTCAAAGTGACTGACAACACATTAGCTATTTGAACATTTCATTGAATCGTTTTCAAATGTTTGACAAGTACAATTAAACAGCAAAGTGTAAGTTTGGAGTGAGATCAGTTGAGGTTATAGGTCACTTTGTTATATGGTGTAAGAACTAATGTAGAAATGTTAAATAAAACACTCAAATTGCTTTTAATTTAAGTACATATGTAACAGGCGATAAAAATATTTACTTCGTAGCACTTGCTTTACTGAGACTACCTGGTACTACCTTAACAGAAATATAAATAATTAAATAAAAATGAAAATTGTGCGGTGGGAGTGGGACAATAATTGTTTGTCAAAACTAGCCAAATTTGTTGCGTTGTTATTTAAGTATTAATTCAAATTGTATATACATTTACTAGGTCAGCTCAATATTTGTTTCATTTCCTTGCAATCGAAGTGAAAATCAGATTGTAAAACTCTAGCATAATATTAATTTTACCCTTAACGTGACTCTAACCCTGAACCCTCGCCGCACTGGATCGGATCGTGGCTATTAATATGGCTCGTTTACGCTCTTGTTGTAATATCTACTATTACATTACCTAGGTAATAGTTTTTTGTATACCTGGTAACACAAAAAACTCAAACTTTTTGAACCTGAACAGGACGTAAGTAAAAGGTTGTATTCTATTAATTCAGTAGTAAGTTCTATAGATCCACCCCTTTAACTGTGTTCATATTCATGTGCTTAATAGAATCAATAAAAGAACATTCTCAAAACCAAGCGATGCAAAATAAAGCGAATCACTAAGCACATTAAATATGATTCAGACTTTCAGTGAACCGGAACTGTTGGGAGTCACAGATATTGGATCCTGATAATTTATCGACGCGCGCGCGTGGGAACCACACGGGCGCATTTACACCGTATCGTAAACACGCAATAAAAGTAGAGGAAATCGTTTATGATCCTCGGTGACACTACAGGAGAAAAACAGCCTGCACTGTACATTGTTGATTTTTTGTGTACAAGGCGAGTGCCTTTTGTAGGCCGTAGGGATGCGACCAATCGACGCATGTGACTGGCTATAATCGCGCGTTGAGTTACCCGAACAAATGCACGTCGATCACAGTGATCTGCAGTCCACATACTACCTATGTATAAAAATCTACCGAGGTAGGTACGAAGCTAACCTGCGTTTATAATCAAAATACATAATATTTCAATCTCGGGCCTATGATGGTCGTGTTTATAGCGTGCGATAGGTTCCTAAATAGTAAATAAGAAAGAGCGAGAGTGACGGATGCTTCATTATTTGTACCTATGTACATACATCGCACACACAACTCGAGAACTTAGGCCTGAAATTTCGCTTTACAAAAATATTTAGATCGTTAGAACTTCAGAAATTAAGCTGGAAAAAGTAAAGCTGTATCTTTTCCTCTCATCGGTGTAATAGTAGGCTTGACTTATTTCTACGGCTAGGAAGGCAACGTTGGTCTGTTACCAGTGTTATCAGAGCTCGCTGCAAGGCCGATTCAATTAATCCATACATACCATTAGCCAGCGATACTATGTAACGCATAATTAGAACCATATTATGGATTTTATTCTCATGTTGCGGTCAAAGGTGCACTGTAGCACCGTAATGATTATGTATGTATAAATCACTATTTACGTTTCAATACCTAAATAAATACCTATACTGCGAAGTATATAGTCCTATCTTTAATAGTGTTGTGTGTTCTATCATTAGCCGTAATATGACTGAAATCCTCAAAAACAAAAGGCGGCGAGACAAAAGCGTCCCCTAAGTAGCGTAAGAACACTAGAAATAGATCCATCAATTAAGCCGGAGCAGGCGTGAGTGGACTTTTGATTGATCCATCAATACGTACATAAATCCATTACGATACGATGCGCAAGCGGTTAATTGTGTTTCTACGGCTGTCTGCGTACGCTTCCTGCGTGCGTCCCGGCCCCTTATTTGGATTTTGAGAATATTCTTCTCCATAGCCTATGTTTGTCCAGTACCTACTATTTTCCAACTAAATATAACTGATAGGTAAGTTCCAATCCCAAAATATGTTCATATCAATATCAACATATATATATTTGCCTTCTACCTTTTTAGGGTTCCGTACCCAAAGGGTAAAAAGTAAAAACGGGACCCTATTACTGAGACTTCGGTGTCCGTCCGTCCGACCGTCCGTCTGTCACCAGGCTGTATCTCAAGAACGGATATAGCTAGACAGTTGAAATTTTCACAGATGATATATTTCTATTGCCGCTATAACAACAAATACTAAAAATAAAATACAAACTTGTTATAGATTATGGTACCCTTCATGCGCGAGTCGGACTCGCACTTGCCCAATTTTTTATTAATTAGTCAATCGAGAAAATAAATTAAGAACGCACTATAAACAAGACATAGATTGTTTACAAGGGCAGGGTTCGATTCCGTGTCTCAAACGGCTTTCCGGGTCAACACGGGCGTCCTACCTATTGGACCACTGAACCTGATGCGAGAGCCATTGAATTTTTCAACCAGTTACTTGTTGCATTCCTTAGAGTGGCATCTTAGCATAGCGCCATGTAGTTTACGATAGCAGACGTTAAATACTGTTTTAAGTGCTACCTTACTAGTTAATATAAGTGATTTGACTTTCAAGCATATATTTATCTATTACCTTTCAACCTTATTCATATTTTCTTTTTTAGTAAGTATATTTTAGAAATATAAGAGAAGCGGTGGTAGCCTAGTGGTTAGGGCATGCGACTTTCAATCCGGAGGTCGCGGGTTCGAACCCGGCCCGTACCAATGAGTTTTTCGGAACTTATGTACGGAATGTCATCTGATATTTACCACTCGCTTTTCGGTGAAGGAAAACATCGTGAGGAAACCACCTAAGCCCAATAAGGCCTAGTTTCCCCTCTGGGTTGGAAGGTCAGATGGCAGTCGCTTTCGTAAAAACTAGTGCCTACGCCACATCTTGGGATTTAGGTAGCCGACCCCGATTGAGAATTCATTCTCAAAAAATGGGACAAAGGCTAGGAGGAGGATGATGATGATATTTTAGAAATATAAGAAAGGATGTGATTGGGTTCAAATATTTTTTAGGTATATACTACGGCATTCAACTTTATGTTTCGAAAACAGACGTTATATTAAAACTAGGCAACAGTTTGACCTAGTGCATTCTGGACATTCTGGTATTCATTTTATAATTATATAATTTTAAAATCTCGTATTTGTACCTACATAATCGAACAGTAAGATTATGATGTAAAAATTTACAAACCGTAAATGTAATAAAAGTAGAATCTTTTTAAAGTTCAATTAAAACAAACCAGTTGCGACAAAGTTGATCCCCTTATCAGATTAGAACCTAATGAAATCCGATGTACCGTTCATACGTATAATGAGTTACAATGATCTAATTAGACTCGGCACGTACGGGTACTATACACGAGTGCTGTCACAACATTCCTCGTATTATACTTGTATCGTAACGCAACCGACTGTCAACTGTGTGTCAGATAGATGGTACAGTCGGGAGGGAACTTTACTTAGCTTTTTAAAGTATACAAAATTATTTTATAAAAATAAAAAAGTAGGTATCATCTGAACTGGACTTCTTCATCTTCGTTCTTCGTTGCACATGGTCTGACACAACATGTCTAAGTTTATTTTAGACTATGTACAGTCAGTAGCAGAAGATGCTACGCAAGTTTAAAATGAAATAAACACGGATACTGTTGTTTAAAGGATCATTGTGAGCGTGTTATCAGCTAGCTTATTTTGCTGCTGACTGTATGTCTAGTAATTTTTATTAATTTCTATTATTTGGATACCTACCTACTTACGAGAATCAATCATAAAACCGACTCAGTCGGGTATAGGTATTTGGGTCGATTTAGTTTTTTTTTTTTACTTGCCAATTTTAACTAAAATCTAAATAAAACGACAGCAAAATAAAACTAGGACCTTTAATGTAAATGAATTATGGACAGTTAAAGAAACTGAAACACGTTTTTTTTATCCTTATTGTCATCATAGATAATGCTGGTAAGAGCGAAAAAGTACGTGTTTCAATGGACTTAAAATTAAATGATAACTCCAGTAAGAAATCTACCTCCTACCTTCCGTCTTACTCAAAAAGTAACGTAAATATCATTAAAATAAAAGTCTTTTGATATAATAAACATCTTTAACCTCAAAAGTACAAACTTACGGCTTGTACACTTGCGGACAAACGAACCTGTCAAACATTTTAATTTCAAATCAGACACAAAAGTTATCTCGCTTTCAATCAACGCGTTAGTAAAAGATAGCAGTCGCCCATCTAATTCTGTTGTCAGAAGATTTCTGAGAGCACTCACATCTCTTTTCGAATCAGGGGGATAGAGTGAGATGGTTGTATAGAGGACTGATACGGTTGTTGAATGATTTTGAATAGGGCCTGATCGGCTTACGGGTTATCAAGTGGTACATCGGACCCACGTGCCGGGATTACTCCTACGTCATATGGAACCTGACGTGGATACTTTTTGTTGCTGTGTGTTATTTAATTGCGGGGTTGCGTGGCAGTTATAGTTTATAATTGAATCATGTCATGTCTATGGTTATATAATCATTTTAAAACAATTTTCCGGACTGTACGTGCTGGAATAAAAGATATATAAGTGCTTTAAAATTACATTCCGCACTACTATTTGGATAATTTGTGAACATTAATGATAAATATAATGCAGAAATCGATGATTGTTCGTTGACGTGGAAGTCTTTATGAGACAACTACATGCTTATAAGTAATGGAATACTCTGAGTTGAAATGAATAATTAAAATTTAAACAAACTTTAACATAATTCTTAAGGATTTGTTTTAAGTGAGTACATTTCACGTATAATCAATTGATAAATATGGGCTCTTTGCAATATAATGTACGTAAACCTTTACTCTAATAACCAAGCTCAGTGAAAACACATTCAAAATAAACTTGTTTCATATAGATACATTTCGATCAACTTTTAGTAATGACAGTCGTCCTATAAAACTCGAAAATAAAAATAAAGTAATTTGGCTTATTTAAACTACAAACTTTATTGCTTCCGGTGGCCAAAAAGAGAACTAGAGCAGTTATAGAACTAGTTCTGGTTCAACGATAGATAGTGGCGCCCATTTTAACAGAAACGGCGAGTTGTAGAGCTGGGGCGAAGGTTTAAGAGCAAGTCATCGCTGGCCTAATATAAATAGCTTGCATTAAACGACGGCTAGGGGCGGTTGCACACTATCAAACACAAAAATAAAAAATAAAATCAAATCTGCCACATCATGTGTTTATGAAATTATTCCACGTAGCATTTTTAATTTACGTGTATTCGCTATTAATTATGTATTAAGTTAAGTAAATGGCCGAAAAGTTATAAATCTTACATACTAAAAAATATAATGTGCTGAGTTCGTTGGCTATCGCGTAAATAAAACCTACTCCTTTTTTTTTAAGTAGTAAAAATTGCCAAAAACGGGTCGTTTGCCCTATCTATTTTTATTACTAAAAAAAATTCACCAAATGTCCGGAGGCTTGATTCGATGCAGATCGAATAATTACCTAGTACGTTTTAGTAGAACAAACTATATACTTACTAATAAAATACTAAGTAGTATTTAGGACACTTAAAACTAGTGCAAAATCACCGATTCACCCAGTGTGCACACTCCTTTACCGCCGTAATGGTCTTACGCGCATTACGTTATTTTTAGTGGTTTGTGACGAACAAAAAAACTCAAGACAATTTGAGTTATGTAGGGAACGTCGGCCTTGTCGGCGAGTTAAAGCGTTTATAAATAAAAAGACAAAAGTATTTTTATTTAAAATGCGTCAGTTTAGGACACCTATTTAGGTACGGTAAAACGGGGTTACTTTCAAACGCAGGGGCTACTTTGTAAAAGTGTTTTTATGCCATATCCTTATTTATTTTTTACTATCTGTGGCAATGCAATACATACCTTCAACAATGACCTAACCTTTTACTTCATTTGCTCAATCGCACTATGAGTATTTGCGTTTTTATAACCATTTTATATCTATCAAAGTAGCCCCAAATTTTCCTAAAGTAACCCCGTTTTACGGTACTTTGAAAGTCTCGATGATTTGTCTACAGTACATTTTAATTTAGATCTGGATTGGAATGGTATATGTAATACTTAAAAAAAGTCTAAAATTGCATTGAATACATATCATCTATGCATGATTACCGAAAAATCAGCGTGATACACTTTTTTTCGGTCCAACACAGATGGCATTGATGAAAATATCACTCCAAAAACTCCAAAAAGGCTGGATGGATTTTAAATTTAGTTTAGTACAGTCAAACATTAATATTTTTTATTATATTTAAAATAATATAAATGCATATAAATTAAACTAGTTATAAATAACATCGAGCAGATAGATACTAAACTATACTAATATCCACCCAAATTGATATGCCTGCCCGGCCAAAAGGATGAACATTGATCATGCTAAAACTATTCCAGTCATGTACCCAGTACCAGATGTGACGTAAGTAGGTACTAGATAGTTATGCAACTCGTTGTAAATTGGGATATTCCACCGAACCCCATACGACACACAAAGTGTGACGAAAATTGGTAGACAAGTCAACAGATACGTAAGTTACAGCGTTTCATAAACTTGAAACGTGATAACAGCCCTAATTGATGACGCGGTTTATTGTCGTATCGTAAAGGCTGTTTTTATGTAACGTTTGTATCGTTTGTTGAAAGCTGTATGTCGGATTTTAAAATGTTGAAGGAAAAAAACAGGTAAGTACCGTAAGTACAAAAAAACTGGGCAAGTGCGAGCCCGATTCGCGCATGAAGGGTTCCGTACCTATACATATATATAATCTATAACAAGTTTGTTGTATGGGAGCCCCCTTAAATATTTATTTTATTTTATTTTTAGTATTTGTTGTTATAGCGGCAATAGAAATACATCATCTGTGAAAATTTCAACTGTCTAGCTATCACCGTTGTTGAGATACAGCCTGGTGACAGACGGACGGACGGACGGACGGACGGACGGACGGATGGACGGACGGACGGACGGACGGACAGCGAAGTCTCAGTAATAGGGTCCCGTTTTTACCCTTTGGGTACGGAACCCTAAAAAACAGCGCTTATATTTTTATATTTTTTGCTATTTTAATACATACATAATTTACATGTATATTGTATTATTTATAAACAGCCAAATACGTGAGGGTTGGCTAAAAAGTAGACGCATACCTTGTGTAATATGAATATGAACATGAAATTTTATAAATTTCCAAAGCATTAAAGCATCAAAACATTTTATTGTGTTAAAAGTTATTTTTAAAATAGCACATTTCAGGAATAATTCATTAGCACATTATACAAATTAGCTCAACTTCAATATACCACATCTAGATGAGAAAAAATCTAGTCATTATTTTATTTTGCATATTATACTATTTTATTAGTTACATTTTTAGGGCCATTGTACAAAATCATGTCTGAAGATAGGATTGGGATATGGGTTTGTATGTCAGATTTGATCATACATTGAAAAAATAATTATGGTTATTAAAATACATATGAAACGGTTTTATCAGTTGTGCAAATCGAATGTGTTTCGAATCGGTCATTCGTTCTTCATCAGGAGCGCCGATCAGTCGCGGCAGCGGCCAATCGTAAACGAATTTTTATATGTCTGATTGCGGCTCCACACTACTCGCGAAGTTCACCGAAGTTGGCCGAAGGTTTCCGCAGCGAAGTTCTTCACCACACTATCACATTAGCCCAACTTCGAGTAAAACTCGCGGTAGTTTTCTATGTAATATACTGATATTATTTTGGAATTTCAATATTACCACAAAGGTGTGGTATTTGGGAACGAGCGGTACCAACGTTATGACTGGACCAGATACGTCGGCACTCAAATATTATCAGTATATTTGGCCGTGGCTTTGCCTTCATTGTAATAAGCTATTAGCGCCGGGCGTACATTCTTGAGCGGCGCGGCGTCATCTATTAGCGGTGGAAGTGTTAACTGAGCAACTGTACCTAGATCAAATTTGATTTGAATTAGGTACTCATATAATTTAAGTTGGATCACATGTGATTCGGTCTTGGAAAAAAAAACATTTTCCTGTAAGATAAAAAAAAGCAAAAGCGACAGAGGCATGTATTAAATGATTTGGCAGGATTAAACTTACATTTAACTTTTTTACGAATCACACGTGGAAATATTGAAGACGTTAGTAGAAGATCACAAGCATTTTGAACTGTAATAACTAGCCAGTTAATCGTTATTATAGAAATTAGATTGACTTATTATTAAGATAATAGTATATTATTGCCGAGGCAGGGAAAAGTCAGTTCGTGGATGAGTATGATTTTGAAGGACGAGGCGTAGCCGAGTCCTTCAATAATACGAATCTGCGAACTGACATTCCCGCCGAGGCTTGTATAGTGCTTTTCTCCAAATATGCTTGGAAATAATCACCAATCTACATTTTAATTTAATATATCAGTACCATGAAGTTCATTTGATACTTATTTTTTTTAGGAATAGGAATAAAAATTCGGGTCCGAATCATATGTTTGATTTAAAACAAAATATATTAATAAGAAGTAAATATATATATAAACACAATAACAAAAAATATGCACATAGGTAATTATTAATTTTAGTTAAATTAACAACTTCTAAACACACTGGTTTTTTTTAGAAATCATACCATATTTATCATTCGGAGAAGATCATAAGTTCAAAAAACTTTTATATTGATTTGGACACAATAATTTCTGTTTTATTTTTTATTTGTTTACGTTTGGTACACTTATTAATTTTCAACTCGCTCATTAAATACCATCATATTATTAAAAATAAAACTTTCGTGAGAAATCTTTAATAAATAACTAAGAATCATGAAAATAAATTAGCCGCATATAAGATTATTATTTAAATTGTTTGTCCATTATTCGAAATTTGTCGACATTTAAAATACATTGACAGTAGCAGAGCAAAAAAATGTTCAGTGCAAGAACTAAACGCAGAGAACAATTAAAAAGTTTATCATAATTTTTTTTTAAATTTAGTGGACAATTGGCTGTATGGTGAATTATCAAAGTCTTTGTAAATATTAAAAGTAAAAATGCAGTAACCGGCCAAATTCAGATTACCCTCATTTGTATGAGACGTCATAAACGGAAGGTGTGTTTTTTACTTAATCGTCTTATTTAAATAATATCGATTTCCCGGCTAAGGCCAATATAATATATATTTTTTTTTTAATTTGTATTAATGCCTCCTAAAAATAACGAACGATTTCGCGGTCCAGTTTTACTACATCAATGGGAACATTTCCAAGCAAGTTGGAGAAAAAATAATTATACCAGCCTGTACCTGATAAACATAGGTAATATAATATTGACCTAGCTTGAGTGAAGCTTGTATTAAGGGTTCGAACTAAATTATTTTTTTATGTAGGTATATTAACAAACTGGAACACTTCGTTAACTTCAAGATGTAAAGACATTCAATACATAAAGACAGTTTCAGACGTATAGGTATTAAGTATAGCGGTAGTAAGTATTATCAAATGGCCAAAACCACCAAGTATAGTAGCATAGTTAGTATAGTTATACCCCGATTGGCGAATAATAATAACACTTCAAATCGTACATTTTTAATAATATTTATTTTATGCGAAATGTTTGTACTAAAGATACCTATGTTGTATATTTTTATCAGACTTACAAAAATATGTTGATAAGCATTATATTGCCATTATAAGGGGAATATATGAATTAAATGTCCCAGGGATCGCCACTCGTCAACCGGGGTAGGTACAGTTCTTTGAAATGCCGCTAATGCTCTGTCACTACAATGACGCGAAGTGCAAATTAATTTCAAAATGTTGGTCAACCTACGTAGGTGGCAAATTGTATCACCATGCTTACTCGTGATGTGTATTTCACCATGTTATTCTGGATTTTATTGGCATTACCGTACTAACGGGAAATTATCATCAATTTTATTAAATTATAATTTTAATTACTATTTTTTTAGCGTGATATCACGTATTCCCATTGTCACGTTGCTCACAGTATTAGTATCGCTATTGTAAACAACGGGAGTTACTAGGAGAAAAAAACGCTATGCTAACCATGCCAGTAGTGCAGAACCTTATGAAAGTATGGAAACGTCGACTTTATTTGCTTTTCCAATTTTAACTATCCCTAAAGTCATGGTATCATTTCTATCTAGCGATTCAAATCAAGGAATGTATGCATTTAACTTACAAATATATTTTACATACTCATACAATACAATACCCAGGTTTTTTATTTGAGTCATAAGGATCATTAATACACAGACATTTCTTATTTTAATATTGCTATTGAAGCACTAAGTCTCGGGCCGCGAGAACAAGCAATCCAACTTAAGCACATGAACGTTAAGGACATGTTTTCGGCTAACAAGGGCATATTACCAGTACCAACGAAGGCCTCGATTTTTTTAAATAGTTTTTCCACTTCTTTTGCGTTTTAGCAAGATGGGCTCACTACGCGCTGCTAACCGCGCTATAGTAACCTATTCACCAGTGCACACCCGGGTGCTTGGCACCTCCCTTGTTTGGGCAATGATGTAGGGGTATACGAACCTGGTGAACATGTTGTGTGCGTGGCTGCTCATGTGTGTGTGGCGCGCTCCGGTCAGCGTCCCCCCGCGCCCCGCGCGCTCGCATCATTAACGAAGCCCCCACTGCTGTCACCTGCCGACAATACATTGACACAGTTTAGTACCAAATTAGGAATGTATGGTCGTCTGTTAGGTATTTTTCTAAGTTAAAATACAATACTAAGGGTGTTATAATGGCTGGAGTTACTACCAGATTATCTGTTTGTGACCCTGTTTTTGTGGTTGTTTATTGCTTGGTGTTTGGAGTTCAATATTTCATTAAGTTGGCGACCACCACTGGAATAAAGAAAAAAACAAGAAATAGAAACTAACAATGCAAAGCCGTTAACTGATACGTTAATGGCGGCAATGACTGACCATTCACAAACCCGAACGTTTGTTAGATTGTCCCTCTACACAAGTGCAAGAGAAGTGATAGCCACAAATACTAGGTCGATGCAGAGTCAGCCACCGGCTAAGCTTGCACCATAGATTGGAGCGGTTTTTTTTTTTATCGAAATTTTCTCTTCGTCACGACCTAGCAAAATTTAATTAGTGCATTTTAAAACAAAAATTTCTAAAATCGGTTGACAACTCGCTGAGATCTGCGCATTGTTACAAAGTCCATTCGAGTCGATCCATGGGAGCTTCGCTCGCTTCGCTCGCTCCGCTCCAATAATATGTTCCAACACTAAGTGTTTCTAAAGGGCCTCTGTTGTGTTGATTTCGGCCCCACGCATGCCTCTCGGAATGGACACAAGGAAGAAAGAGATTGAAATTTTGACCTCAAAATAAATTACAAAAGAGTATCATCAGACAAGTAAGATTAGTTATAAATTATATTCGTACTCTGTGTTTAGGTTGTTATAAAGAAATTGTAGGTATATAGCCGTAACGCTTAAGGAGATGAACAAACTCTTCAATACCTAACTAGAACTCATTGGTTTTTCTTTACAAGGTTCCGGAGTAGCGTTATCCGAATATGGAACGCTAAATATCTCTTCATTAGCATTGCGATGGTTGGACCAATCATTGCCCGCCAATGCATCGGATATGGGCATAGGAGGAGTGTTATGACTACTGTTTATTAAAGTAATAACTGATGGGCTCAAACAATATCCAATATTGGTTCAAACATGTAATAAAAGCTAATTGTATGAGTCTTAAAGCAATGCACATTGGTCAACTTGGTCATCAATATTGGTTATTTTTTTATGAGTGCTAAATTGTTTGACCTTATATGGTTCAGCAAATCGGTACGCGACAAGATGTGAAGTAAAAAGTTGCATGGCGGTGATTGATGAATGATTGTGGCAACTATATGTGTTTTTCTGTATTGTGTGTTAATGATGAGTAAATCGATATTGCTATACCTAGACTTGAGTGATGCATACTCGTATTATTATTTGGAAATAAATCTAGCAACGATTTCCTTATGGCCAAATGTGGTTTTCATTATCAAGTTATATGTTATCCGGTATCCTGCCTTTTCGCCGAACTATTTTTCGTCGAATGTTTCATTTCGCCGAATTTTCACTTCGCAGAATTTGTACTCCTCTGTAGTCGTGCATTTTTCATAACTGTTGTAAATATTATCCTATAGATCTGGTTAGGTTACGTTAGGTTCGTTTTATAACAATCTTCAAGATAGAGAGAGATTAAGATAGTGTGTCGGGCTGTTCATTTGGCCTTATTTCATGCAGCAATAAATCAACGAGCAAAAGTTGCACGGACTGAGCAAAGGTAATAAATAAGCAATTTTAAAACTGAAAATGAACGACCTCCAGAACATTAGGCAAAAATAAAAAATACCCCTGACAGTCATCATTTAATTATTGAGTGATTGATAATCACTAATTAAATGATGTTGATGAACAGCTACTTGCGTGAACACACGACACACTATCTTATTAAATTATTTTTAGAATGCTAATTAAACTAAGCAGAATATAAAATTTGGAGTTCTTAGCTTAAAAATTGGCTAAAATTCTGTCACAAACTCTGTGATTACTGCTTCGATTTTTACCAAATAAAGCTAACTTTTGGATAGACGAGGCTTCCGTTCGATTCAAATAGGTTCATCCGTTGAAGAGCTACGATACCACAGACAGAAACACACAATAAACTTACAATATCCCTCTTTTTTGTCAGGTGTTAAAAAACTTTCATGTGTCACGTATGTATTGTGCCACAACACTTAAAATATATTTAAAACTTATTAGATCATCCCAGCGTCACAGTAAGATGCCAATATTACGAGTATGATTATATTACTAACATACATAGATACGTATTATGTACACCGACATAATAGATGGCTAATCAAATTAGCACGCATCAATTTTGGCCTACCGTAGACATACGTTTTATACGTAGCTGATGACGTAGTGGCGGTTTGGTTACTGTGTACTTAGGTACTATGACGTGGCTACTCTTATTCAAGAACCCATGTTTACACATTTTCATAACATTAACACTATTATTATAATCGTTAAGCAATCTGTCGACGTATGTTACGATTAACACGATTATTATAATCGGTAAGCAATCTGTCGACGTATGTTACGAATTACGTATAGTACGAATAACGAATACTGTTTAATCGAGAGTTCCGCTTCTCAAAATGGTGTCCAAAATTATGCAATCGAGAAGAATATCGCGACTTCAAAAGAAATTAGAGCACACAATACAATATATTAATAATATTTACTTACGTATACAATTTTTTTTTATGTTTTTGTCTTTTCATTTATTATAATCGGTATTTAATGTACATATGTATAATATTGTTTATTTTAAGTTTAAATTAAATGCATAACTGTGTTGTATCATTTTAATTCGAAATCCTTGGACCTGTCCGTTAAGCATTAAAAAAATACTAGAGACCCGTTGCGGCGTCGAACCGCCTCTAGAATATGGAAATCCGGTATTGTCAACTCATCCACATTTCTAACTCGTCTATATTCCCAACTCGACGATACACCCAACTCGTCTACAATACAAACTCGTCCTTATTATCAGCCCGTCTTCATTGCCTACTCGTCCGTGTTCCCACAACTTGTTCATTTTGCCAACTCATCCTCATTCCCAACTCGTCCATATTCCCAACTCGTCCACATTGACAACTCGTCCATATTACCAACTTTTCCGTATTACCAATTCGTCTTCATTGCCAACTCGTCCATAATACGAACTCGTCCATATTGTTTCTTGTCCATGTTCCCAACTTGTCAATTTTACCAACTCATCCACATTGCCAACTCATCCACATTTCCAACTCGTCCATATTCCCAACTCGACGATACACCCAACTCGTCTACAATACCAACTCGTCCTTATTATTAACTCGTCTTTATTGCCAATCTCGTCCATATTATCAACTCGTCCGTATTACCAACTCGTCTTCATTGCCAACTCGTTTATATTCCCAACTTATCCACAATGCCAACGCGTCCATATTACTTGCTCGTCCACAATGCCAACTCGTCCACATTTCCAACTCGTCCATATTCCCACCTCGTCCACAATGCCAAGTCGTACACATTACCAACTCGTCCATACAACAAACTCATCTACATTGCCACCTCGTCTTCATTTCCAACTCATCAACAATGCCAACTCGTCCATATTGCTAACTCGTCCACAAATACAACTCGTCCACATTTCCAACTTGTCCATATGCCCAACTCGTCCATAATTCCAACACATTCGTCCACATTGCCAACTCATCCACATTTCTAACTCGTCCATATTCCCAACTCGACGATACACCCAACTCGTCTACAATACAAACTCGTCCTTATTATCAGCTCGTCTTTATTGCAAATTCGTCCATATTCCCAACTTGTTCATTTTGCCAACTCATCCACATTTCCAACTCGTCCATATTGTCAACTCATCCACGTTGACAACTCGTCCTTATTATCAGCTCGCCTTTATTGCCAACTCGTCCATATTCCCAACTTGTTCATTTTGCCAACTCATCCACATTCCCAAATCTTCCATATCACCAACTCGTCCGTATTACCAAGTCGTCTTCATTGCCAACTTGTCCGTATTACCAACTCGTCTTCAGTGCCAACTCGTCCATAATGCGAACTCGTCCATATTGCCCACTTGTCCATGTTCCCAACCTGTCAATTTTACCAACTCATCCAGATTGCTAACTCATCCACATTTCCAACTCGTCCATATTCCCAACTCGAAGATACACCCAACTCGTCTACAATAACAACTTGTCCTTATTATCAGCTCGTCTTTATTGCCAAATCTTCCATATCACCAACTCGTCCGTATTATCAACTCGTCCACATTGCCCACTCGTCCGTGTTCCCAACTTGTTCATTTTGCCAACTCATCCACATTCCCAACTCGTCCATATTCCCAACACGTTTACATTGACAATTCGTCCAATTAACAACTCGCCCATATTAACAACTTGTCCAATATTCCCAACTCGTCTATAGTACCAACTTGTCAATTTTACCAACTCATCTACATTCCCAACTCCTCCATATTCCCAACTCGTCCACATTTCCAGCTCGTCCATTTTACCAACTCATCCATATTACCAATGTAGATACATTCCCAACTTAGCTACATTGTCAAGTCGTCCATATTCTCAACTCGACCACATTTCCCATCCCGTCGACATGCAAGCGGAAGGACTAAGTTTTTTCTTGTAAAATACCATTTAATTTACCATGACTCATGCCATTTTCCTTGAAATTATTGTTTTGTTGGACTTATATAATCATATTTGTAATAATCTATCATAAATTTACTTACTTGAATGACGTTTAAATTAGTTTACCAATTTTTTTCTGCTTTGATTTATTGTAAAACTCGCCTATAAAAATAATCTATTCTTGAATGACGGTCAGTTTTTCTAGTCTTTCGAGCACCAGTCCAACTCGCACTTAACCGGCTTGTTTCTCCACATTCTTAACAGGTATGCGAAAAAAGTTTCCATTTCAACATTTTAAAAAGAAAAAAAACCTGGCAATTTAGAGCATTGACATAATAGCCCCCAACAAAAAAGATGTCAGAATATGGTTATTGTCATTCATTGTCAACAAACTGTAAAATTATTTTTGCATATTCGTACATGTTTTTTAAGTGTTGCGGATATTATGTTGCCGACTCAAAAATAATATTTCATCATGCTGAACAACTTCCTACAGGTTTGTGAGCAAATCATGTTTATTATTATTTGGTCATCTTATGTCATAATAGGGATCACAGGTCACGTGGTCAAAGTCACGTGGTTAGCGCACAGTAGTTTTTTCAAATCCATTTTTCAGTACCTTTTCAGGAAAAAATAAAAAAACCAAGAGTTTTATGCACCTCTCCAGCATGAGACGAATCTAATGACATATCATTTATCAAAATCTGACCATAACTGTAGATCTGATGGGATGTACAAAAATCGGCCTCGCGTAATATATATATAGATATATATATATCATACCTATCTATACATTTGAAATGAGTGACGAAATGTCTACAGCTGGACATTAAATGACTGTTTTGAGTCTTCGACAATTTGGTCCGAATTGTACTAAGGACTTGCATTAAGATGATTACGTCCATTTTCGTCGAATGATTGGACACATTTTAGTTTTGGTCTTTCATTTATAAAAAAAGGTGTAATTGGTGTAAATAAAGTACCTTGTGAGTCGCGATGGTTGATAAACTGATGGCTGCAGGCTGGACCCATGTAAAAGTGTTATTACTAAAGAATTTACGAGCAATGTTCAACAAACTATTGAACAAAAACGAGACAACGATTTCCTTTATGTTAAAATTAAGTATTTTTCTTTTAAGGATTTTATAAAAATACTATATAAGCGCCATCAAAAGATGAAAATCCAATTGTTTCTCTGAAATAAATAATCAATAGCAAAATAGGCACTTGAGCTGGCAAACAAAATAGACCAAATCACTTAATTTAATGTAACGCTTTGATTGTTCGATTTTTAATTATTTATACAAACCAAATCTGCAAAAGAACAGTAGAAGGTAGTAGCAATCGCATTAACATAAAATTGAGCTTTCCATTCCAGCTTTACGCAAACCTTTTATCGACACACAATTAACTTACTCTTATCAGAGTCATCTGAGTCCAACTCTACGCATTTAGCTTAAATATTATACCCAATAACCTATTGTTCCTACTACCTACTAGAGTCACGGCTAGTACCATATTGGCATATTGCAATCCCTACATGGCTAGGACCTAATGACCTACGACATTTCAACCAGTAGCTGTGTCCTCGTCTAACTCCGCAAGGTGGAGGGAGATAGGTGATCACCATAATAGAATATCGGATTGTTTGTTTTATTCGATTTGCGCGATTCAGTGTCTACTGTTTCATATTGTTTCTGAACGTCAGTGTAATTCGGAGTTCCCATGGGATTCGTTGAATTATTTTACTGGGATTATAGTTTGCTTTAGAAATCACGGTATGCATAACAATTATTGTTCATTCCTGCCAATATCTACTCACAACGTAATTGTAATATACCTTATGACAGTTAAGTCGGAATCCTTTACTTATATATAAGTATCGCCTGGTGACAATCAAACTCTAAAATTTCTGTCACTGCTCTTCAAAACTTTGTATGTTGTAAGTAGATTGACACTTAGATACGAGCTTTGTTTTAAGTAGGTATTTGTTACTTAGTGAGTTTTGATTGTCAACAGTATATTATACTAAGTATAAAATTGTAAAAATTCAATGATTGTACATTAGGGTGTTTCATCTTTGTATGGAAAAAAATTAACTGTGTATTTTTTTAAGACTTCGCTTGGGGATCGAGTCTCTATAATAAAATAAAATATTTGTTCCAAATTTCAAGAAATTTTGAGGACGTTTAGAGGTTGCGCCAACTAACCACTTTTACAACAAATGTTAAAATTCGTAATAGTTCTGAAGTACTGATTTTATATTTTATAAGATGTTAATCATAAATATCACTGTTTGGAAGTAAAGATTATTACCCGTAGAGAAGTTTAAATGTAAGTAATTAAACTATTGTTCAATTTCTATAAAGTCAGAGCCTTCATGAGAAACGTGTAATTTTACCATTTATAGAAAAAAGGGAAAAAATACAGCAAACGCTTTCTAGAGCAGATACATCAGCGTTTTCGATATCACTTAGAATATAGAAGAAGTCTAGTATTTTTAATACGATGAGAGATAATTTACATTATATTTTACAAAAATATAGAATAAAATAACATACAAAAAAGCAGAATCGTAGAGTTTTGGAGCTCTGAACCTTTTTTTTTTTTTTTTTTTTTGATATCAGAATAGCATACTATACAAAAATAACATTCTTCATGTCGCCAAAGTGATAATGGCTCTATATTATGCGGAAACCGCGTATCGTACTCGCACTCAAAAATTATTCAGAAAAATGTACTTTTGTGTCTTTCTTTCTATACAGATATATTGCACATCTTCTCTACTTTAAGTTCTTAGCAGATGTTGACATATAATTGTATGATATTATTTTTATTATTTTTTTGTCATAATGAGTGTATACTAAAACTATACTTTTCTTTGAAAGAGCCTATGTTTATAGAAATTCATTAGAAGAAGCTGTACTGAAAGTTGAATTTGATGTACGTTACTGCTTTTTTATGCCAGATAAGTTTTTTTTAATTTAATAACCCAAAAATTGTGAAATTCTTATTTCAATAATGCTCAAGAATTTACGTATTTGTTGCAAATTCCACAATGTGGCGCAACCTCTAAATAATGTTCAATTAAGCTGAAATTTGGCACAGAGGCCTTTTGGGTAAGTGCAATCAAGGATTTGAGCGAAGTCACATGAAAATCAAACTTTTTGAAATATGAAACACCCTATTGTACATGGAAGATAATTTAGAGGTCATAGAATTGAATAAATATATATTTTTGGTACCTATTATTTTTTATGTATCTTTGTGCCCCCATCACGCCTAAACCGACCGACGAAATGGACCGATTTCAAAATTTTTTGACACACGGGTAGCTGGGCACCCTCAGATAGTTAAAGAACACTTTTAACCCGACTATGGTGTAGCCAAAAAGGGGGCCATGTTTTTTTCTTCCACGCGGACAAAGTTCGCGGGCACCTTCTCATATGTTATATATTTTCTGACACCACATACTCTCTCAACACTCAAATAATAACAGAGGCAGAAAGTGAAGGCAAGTATTAAGGAAGTTATTTTTCACCTCACTCGCTCGGAAAACCTCCGTTTATAGGGCGAAATCTGCGTGCAAAAGTCTATTTTATCCGCTAGCGTGCAAAAGTCATTTGAATTTCGAACACGACGATTTTGATTCTCTGTGGAGCATGTAACTTTTTTATATTTAAGACTCTTTCAACGCGTGACTGATTTCAACAGTCGATAATCTTCGAATAACCAATCAACGCACGCTAATAAAGGGCGATCTGGTCAGGCCGGCTAAAATCATATGTAGGTACGTTTGAATACTTCTTTAAAAAAAAAAACACCTACAATATCACGTCCAGAAACCTGGTTTGTGATTACAGATTTTTAAGTTTTTATTTTTCTACACTTTATTTTAGGTTGAATATGTTTTTATATATTAAAAATAATTATTTCAGTTTTATTTACATATTTTGACTAGTAAATATATTAAATACAACACACATTTTAATATTTATTTGTTATAAAAGTTGGAACATAAGAGTGTTATTTCAGAACGCACCCGAGAAATAAAATAATAATTAAAAAGTTGGAAGTTTTCACAATTCACGTAAACAACGTACCTAAATTTGTTCTGTGGAGAATACATACTGTTGTCTTACTTTATAGAAATATCGAAAACAAGAAAGTTAAGCCCAATTCGGAGTATTTATTGAATGCTAAAAGCCTGCATTAAAACGAAAAAGGATTTGTTATATGTAAATATTTGGAGACGATAAGTAATTTACCGAAACTATTGGCGTTTTTAAAGAAGATAAGCCAAAATAATCTTGTTCGGATCCCATCGTCCAATAACTTCCAAAGCAAGTGTTATGGAAAATACTGCCGAGTGGCCAACTAATCCTTCCCAGAATGCCATTCTCGCACATTCACAACGAATGTGTCAAGTAGTTTGTTTATTTAGTTTTTAATGTTTTTCTGACGATCCCATTGGTGATATGCATACCTATTATAAGTTGTGTTGCTAGTTTTTTACTCATAGTGACATTATTTTTTGTTTTATCTGACATTGCATTTTACGATTCTATTTTTATTGTTGTAGTTTTATTTATGATGGTGTATTTGACTTATTTAAATGATTATTATTAAATTTTATGTTTCTAATGTTTCTATTGACGATCATAATATCAAAATTCATGTAGATTAACTTAGGATAATTTATAATGTAATTTGTTATTATGAAATATATAAATCTAAATCTAAATCTAATCTAGTTTCAAATACAAATATAATATAACAGTGCTTAAGAAAAACTCAACGATAAAATATACACGACGATAATACAAATTACGGCCATATTACTTTTAATTTTTAATGTGTGTACTTCGCTCGTATTTATTTGGTTTGGATTTGAGTGTGTTATGTTTTAAATTTGATGTGTTAAATAGAAGGTAAAATTAAATATGATTATTTTTATGTTTTAATTGTTTTCTTGAATCTTGCATTTTCCTCGCTGTAGTGAGGTGAAAAATTGTGTGTTCCGCATGGCTGCAAAATTATTTAGCTTCTCGTGTCTCGAAAGCCTCGCTACGCTCAGGAATCTATCTTTGAACCATTCGCTTCGCTCATGGTTCAATCTTAGATTCCTTCGCTCGCTCAGCTTTCAATTTCAACACTCGCGCCAAATAACAACTTTGCAGCCTTGCATAACAAATAACTATTATATGTTACTAGCTGTGCCCCGCGGTGTTACCCGCTCATCCCATGGGAACACTAAATATTTTCGGGATGAAAAGTATCCTATGTCCTTTCCCGGGTCTCAAACTATCTCCATACCAAATTTCATCTAAGTCGGTTCAGCGGTTTAAGCGTGAAGAGGTAACAGACAGACAGACAGACACACTTTCGCATTTATAATATTACTAGCTGTGCCCCGCGGTGTTACCCGCTCATCCCACGGGAACACTAAATTTATTCGGGATGAAAAGTATCCTATGTCCTTTCCCGGGTCTCAAACTATCTCCATACCAAATTTCATCTAAGTCGGTTCAGCGGTTTAAGCGTGAAGAGGTAACAGACAGACAGACAGACACACTTTCGCATTTATAATATTAGTATGGATTTTCTTTACTAAGATCTCATAAATGCATTTAACGCATATTTCTGGTAATAATTTGTCAATTTACACCAATAATTTTATCGACAATGTATAAATATTATTTTTTGAATTGAGAACTTCCAACCACATTCACTCATTGTCTTTACCAGACCTCCAAATTTACTAACAATATTTGCCCCCCATTTTGCCCCCCATTAGCACCCTCGGAAGGACTGTTTGCGAAGGGTGCGCGTGGTAAGTAGCGGTCGAATTAACACCATCGTTTAGCGGTTACTTACGGGGTAGCCGCAGGTGGTCTTTGTTTAAACGTTTTGGGTGCGTTTGGCGTTTTTTATTTAGGTTACAATATACCTAAAGTTTGCTTACCTGTTATGATTGTGATATGTTTTTGTGGTTCCGTTGTAAGTAGGAGCATGTGTTAATTAATATCGTCATATTTTGGTGAGTAAAAATGTTTAACGAAAAAAAGGGGATGACATGCCATACCAATGAGCCTATGTCGTTCGATGGGTGCTTTAACTTAAACATAAAATTCTGGGTAACAGAACGTATACCATCGTAACGGTAAAGTTAGAGTAAAGTGTGATTAACGCCTTCGTATCCATCAGAAAAAGAGCTTATAAAAAATCCATAAATCATCAAAATCGCAATGGATTACGGGAATGATGCCATCAGAGCCTCGGGTCGGTGTTTAGCTACATTTCACCAAATGCTCATCTCCGTGCCCTAATCGTCGGCCATTACGCTGCCAGAACTAATGCACCGTCTTATCATAATTTGAATCTGTAGTTCTGTATGACAAAACTCAGTTTTCTTATACGGTTATTAATTTCTAACGCATAGCTGTGCTATGAATTGTTGTTCCCATTATAGCTGTTAGTTCAGTCAACTTTGGGATGTTTAAAATAAGATTATGGTTAAATTGAAATAAGGCGACCGAGGAGAACCGGTTTTGTGTGGTACACGAAGATATTATCGGTACAATATGTTTCTTGGCTCATTTCTTATTTTTTTATAGGACAAGTAGGTATTACACGGTACTAGCAGCAGATCATCATATTTTAGTAATTAAGATAAAAACCGTATTTGGATTATTTGTAAACTAAAAAAAATTACATATGTTTTTATGATAATATTTAATTGAAAAAGTTAATTATTAATGGGTGAATGTCGTTTCTAATTCGATGTTAGACTCTAAATTTAATTCCCTTGACTTGAATGGCGTTGTTGTGAAGTGTATTTTATTGTCACAGAAAGTTGTGCTTTTGTGCTTTTTTAACAGTGCATTACAATTTTAGTATTGATATTTTTCGTTATCATCTGCCTTTTAGCGTTACACCGCTAACTATACACATGTCCTCTTTAATATATGATATGACGTCAGATATATATCATATCCTGTTACACCTAATTTGATTGATAAACATATCAAACGTCTTCTCACATTTAAATGAGCGTATAATAGGAGTATTACTGACGTACGTAAAAAACGTTTTAAAAGATTTCAACTGTACATTATCACTTCTCATGTTTGTATTTTTTACTGTCCCACTGATTCTAATTAGTGTTAAGATTCATTTGTTTCTACAACACACAGTACACAGATTTACAGCAGTAGACAAATGCAGCTTATAAGTTTCGCTAAATATCCTCTCATTTTATTCCTTACTTACACTATCACCAAGTTCATCATTTTCACTTTTTATCACTCTTAATTACCCAGAAGTAGTTATTCGTACTCTCGGTACAATATACTCATGTTACTAAACGTAATACTTAAGTGTTTTAGTGGGTATACAAGTTAAACAAATGATCTTAGAACCGCTCTCCTGAAATTTGTAAGTCTTCAGATAAGTTCTTATTGTACCAAGGGTATGAATTAATGATGCAATTATATCTACACGATGATTTTTAATCGGTGATCAGGAGTAGAAAAATATTAATATTTAGCTAATATTAAACGTAATACGCGAGGTCTCGCACAATTACCTCACTGTTAATAAATTAATTAAAAGTTAAAACATTACAATGACAATGACAAGTTATTACTTTTATGAGTAATAACTTGTCATTGTCATTACAAAAACAAAGTCGTAGAAAATTTCGTAAAATTTCCCGCCAAAGCGATGACACGTGACGTGAGGTAATTGCGCGACACCTCGCGTATTAAGTTTAATTTTAGCTAAATTTTAATATTTTTCTACTCCTGATCACCGATTAAAAAATCATCGTGTATACATATATATATATATTTTATTGGACTTAACTGCTTTTATAACGGGATAATTGACATATCGTTAAAAAATTTATAAATATTTTTCAACAACAAAGTATTAACAAATTAGCACTAAGTGATAAGTTTGTAAGCTACGAATATATATAAGCTGTCTTGTGCTTTTAATCATTGTTGTAAAATATTACAGTCTCCATTTATTACGATTCTAAATATACAGCCATGTAATAGACGGACATACGGACAGCCAGACTAAGGAATGGACGAACATACAGATATTGGAGATTTAGGAATAAAATAACGTTGATATCCATTGATATAAATTAATATTTAATATAAAAATAAATTAATGAACCAATATCTATATTTTAAGAATTTTCCATTTTGATGTTGACGGCTGTAGTAATTTTTTGTAAAATTAAAGTTAAAAAAAAGAAGAAGTTACGCCAGTATATTGCTTAGCGCTAACGTAACGAATTGAGAACAGTATGTTAACACACTGTTCTCATTCTGCGCTCTATTATTCTTAGTTGTATTACAGATTATAATCCATTACATTAGTCACTCGGCATGATGACTAACATATATCCTGGTCGGAATCGAACCCTGAACCTGAGTAACCGTTTTCCCATGCACAAATTAAAATATGCGAAGATGATCTAATAGTTAAATCAGTGATCACTTGCGTGTTCATAACTTTAGTTTTAATTGAATCTGCGTCCTCGTTTTCATAAGTAATGGTGAATATGATGTAATTTCATATGAAAGCGTATGAACGTTGTTATGTTCTTGTAATGCATTCTACGTTTGCTACTACAACTATGTATAATGTTGATATATTAATTACTTACTTCACCTTACCTTCACTTCAATTTATATTTTACTAGCGACCCGCCCGGCTTCGCACGGGTGCAATGCTGATAAATTATGCATGTATTATACATATAAACCTTCCTCTTGAATCACTCTATCTATTAAAAAAACCGCATCAAAATCCGTTGCGTAGTTTTAAAGATTTAAGCATACAAAGGACATAGGGACAGAGAAAGCGACTTTGTTTTATACTATGTAGTGATTAGCGTTATTTGACACTACTATTTGTTTTTGTTCTTAAGTATTGTTTGTTTATTCAACTATTTCTTTTTTTAGCTATTGTACCTAATTTAGATCTAGTCCTCGAAGACACATGTCTTTGTAAAATTACTACATATAAAGTAAAATTGAAAAGTTACCTAAGTGATTAATGTGGTGTCACAGTTCAAGAAAAAAATCCTTTAAGTAACTGCTTAGTACTTGATGTCGGTAATATCGTCGTTTACTATTCATACATACTCTTTGTATTGATGTAGACAGTGACAGCCTATGGAATGCTAGTTTAGGGTAGTTGTCATATTATTTTGCTTGAATAAGAAAGGTTATTCAATAAGTCATAATAAAACAGTTTTCCGTGAGGGCTTCTGTTTTACACGCCGCAACCATACATTAAATAGAAATCTCAAAAGCTTTCATCGATTATATAGACGTACAATTGTCCGAACGTACAATCATTACAAAAATAGCTATTGTCGTTCGATAGACTTCATTGTGATGCATCAGGGAAAAGAAATCTCGTGGAACGAAGCGTAAAAAAGGGCAAGTAAAAAAGCAAACGAGATGCGCAAGCGACCGTACGCTAAGATCTCGGTCAGGCAGGAGCCGACTTCTTTTGTTTCCAGTCTCGAATCAGCCAGTGCTTCGAATCTAGATGCTGTTTCCAATTGTTATTTTTTCTTTTTCCCCCTATGGCTTTTTCTTTATTGTCTTTGCCTTTAAAAAAACAAAAGCCCGGTGGCTTATGGCTCCCCATTGATATGCGACGTTCGAATTGAAATTTAAATATTTGCTCGCGGATACTGGACGGGCTTCATCTTGAGTATTTTGTTTTTAAAAGACGCTGCCATCTTCATATTTATTATGTTATTCGGGCTGCGATGCGTTGAGATACGAGTCGATTATAAACATTTATGTTTGGTACTATCTATACGTATAATGTGCTATTTTTTTTAGTGTTTATGTTTCTTAAATGGCTCCAATAAGACTGATATATCACTGAAAAAGCCAAAAGTAAATTCAGCAATATTAATATTAGCTAAAATTATTTTTAATACAAAATACTTTATATACTATAATTTAGTACAACAGGATAGACAGGTAAACCCTAACATATTATAATTTAATTTCTAATTTGTTAATAGTTGCTTATTAAACTGACGTGTTTTTACCTACTCAATTACAGACAGCTGTTTATGAAACTGGTTTTCTTACTTTTACTCCAAAAATAGTTTGGACCAAAAAATTTGGACGTTGCTTCAAGAAACCGAGGTCAGGGGGCGTAGTGACTTGCGAGTTCTGAGCTCACCACACATTTGTTTTTAATCGATACCAAGCTTCAAATCTCACACTTAAGCCATTTTAAAAATAGGTCAGCTAGTTGAATACATAAAGGTGACTATGTGGTAAAATGTGAGTTAAAGGTTCCCATCGCAATAGTTGGTAGGTATACATGTCTTATTCATGAAAACATGTGTTTGACCATAATATCAATGGTAAAAAAATCAGGCTTAATTTTTTTTTGGGTTTAATAACCCGTTTTTTTTTAAATAATCCCTTGGGTTCCAAGCCTCACCTTCGGAATTTTTATTTAGTTCTACTACAAGTTTTCGTGCAGTTATAATTATAACTACTATATAATACTCATAATATGATAAATAAAATAAATCGTAAAATTGTATCTCTATAAATATATTATTCAGCTCTACGCGTTTTAAGCTCTAATGAATTAGACATAAAACATCATTCATTCATAACCTTTTCACTTTTCAGATGTTTCTCCAGGCACGATTGTTAATAAATAATTTATTTAAATACCTTAATATTAACTTCTTTATTTGACGCATAGTTTATAGTTTAATTCAATTATAAAATTAACCCCTTACCGCATACGAAGCCATATATGACAGTTATTAATGTCGACCTTATTGACACAAGTTATAGTACAATTTCGAAAAAAATATTTTTCCATATATGCGGGCTCGTACAAAAATTCCCAAAAAAAACCTAAACCCAAACATATTTTTTAAAGCACACGACAGCTTTCAAATTTATATTTATATGGCATGATCAAACATTTCCAACGGTCAGGACTTGACTTATCAATCACGAATTCTTATATTTACTCTTTCAAAATCTTTTTAATACTAATTGCTTAGCTTTCGTTGAGAAATATATTTTTATGCTCTCGCTTTCCTCTAAAAAACCTCCAAATTCGTTACACGTAAAAGTATCGCTAAGCGGCAATCGAACCCGTGACCCCTCATCCGACTGACTCGATTAAAACCGTGAATAATTGGGCGTGAACACTTTTACACCATTCCGACTTTTCCTACATGCAGGCACAGCTTAAATTAAACAAAGTTTGCTTTTTCTTTATCTCTGATCAACGAGCGACTTTGCACAAATTTATCGAATTCTAGATTAAAATTGAGGTTTGTTACTATGAAAAGTAAATACTAAGTAGACGCCGATAATTTAGTGGCATACTCCTATATTTTCCTTAGTATTATTCAACTGTATAGGTACTAGGTACCTATATACAGTTGAATACACCTCACACACCATAATGCAATAATAGGATTACAAATGGCTACCCTAGCCCACAAACGTACGCCCACTAATTATATTTTACTTGTCAGTGAAATAGGTATCTGTCTTCTTTAAGGATTTGTAAGATCCCTAATGGACTAATTTCAACCCATTATTTATTATTATTGTCATTGCACTATTGTATTGCAATATCAACTTGTTATAATAATTTATACCTACACGATTTTTACACATTATTTTAACAAAACGGGACTTAAATCGCGTTCAAAACGGTGTTAATTTAATTACCTCGACGTTTCGAACGTGATGTCACGTCCATGGTCTCGAAGGGACTCAATTGCCTTTTTAAATGAACACCATTTTTTCTTGAGCCCCGGTTTGTTATAATAATATTCACTGAGTTTCTTTGACTGATCTTGAGAAATCTGTGTAAGCAATAAACAAGACGCATTAGCAATAAAATCTCGACATGAAATAAAATTTGACAAGCACCTGTCTTCCACACTGACGATGGGTAATCGTCAGCAAAAAGTGCTCGCACTGTTTTACTCTGTGGCGCCGCGGTTTAAAAACTATATCCGGTTAGCGACCGGTTTACTTTAGGTATTTATTTGCATCTATCTGGAGCCTATCAATTAAAATTGATCGCCACCTATTACGGTACGACTTGTAACGTTCTATCATTCTATAAAAGCTTATGTGATTTGAATTCAATGTGACTTGTGCCTTTTTGTTGAAAGGTTCCAGTTGTGCCGCTGAATTCATCTAAAGGCTGTAGGTGGGTTTGTATTTTATTTTCTATAGTACATACATCGCTTTGGAGGTGAGCTGGTAATTTATTTATATGTAAGGTAATTATTTGGATTGCTTTAGAAGCGTTTAGTTAGAAAATGAGGTTGAAGTTTGGTTGTTTAAAATAGGCCGTTTACTGAGTTTGATTTTCGCTAAGGTACTAACAAAATAAATGTGTAAGTCGTGCTTTAAGTCTGCGTTTTTAGGGTTCAGTAACGAAATACAATAAGTTTTTAGTGCTATTGTTTTTTATTTGTAAATATTTTTGCAAAATATCACGAATTATAAAATTTAATTAAAAAAACTTTGAATAAAAAAATTGGTTTATTTTCTTCTCTACAGTATTACTATGTTATATCATAAATAAATAAATCAATATCAGCAAATGTGCCAGATATTGAAGTTTTTTTTCCCACTGTGCGTGAAAGAGCGAATTAGTTAGTAGGTACTAAAATTAAAAAGTATATTTAAGAGTCCTAAATTGCACAATATTTGTTTATATAACGATATATACGAGTGTTTTAAGGCCTAATTATGGACAGTTGCATACAATACTTTATCCACATACACATTCATCATCATAACATAGACTTTTTTTATGTACCAGTAACTCCCAAGGAGCGGAGGAATGATTGAGGCAGCGGCCGTGGCGCGGGTGTGGTGGCCATAATATATAGGTAATATACCTATCGTAATATTATGAAGTAACATCACCGATTTTGCTCGTCCATGCCCTACCACCGTGTTTTCATAAATAATACAGGTCTTTACCTATGGTACCTGAACTTGTTATGGTAATTAATTTAACCATATAATAATATTTTGAAAAGTCTCTATGAACTGTTTTATTTTTATTTAGTTATTCAATAAGGGGCCTCATATAACCTACGAATAGGCAACAGAAGCTCTTAAATATTTTTTTCATATAATGTACATACAAGGTAAAACAGATAAATACGACAAATTTTACCTGTTTATATTTTATTGGTCAACTTTGATGGCAAACATTTACAAATGCAGTGACCATAGTCAAGAGTAAAATCTTGATAAATTGTTATTTGCAAAACACAAACGAAGAGTGGATGAGTTGTGTCATCATTTGTTTGACCTATTAAACTGAGAGGGACAAAAAACAGGGATTGGAGTGCTCGGTTTTTGTACGGAATATGAATAAAGGTTGCAAGATTAATAACCTTTTTAATGACAACATTTATGAGCTTAGAGTATAGCTATAGGTAAGCATACCTACTTTTTTATGTATAAATTTTTGCGACATTATATAGGTAAGGTATAGCATACAAAAAGCAATTCAAGACGTTAAGCAGCGGAAAATCAGGTTGCAAAATCTAAACCTGCAGTATATAGATATTCGCATTTAAATCTGGTAAAGAAATTGTTACCACTCATCATAAATTTTAGAGCTACGCTCTTGTCGGTGGACCAATTTCCATGCATCTCGTTCTTGCGCCTTCCTCCTGGTACGAATCGAATGTTACCACTATAAGACCTATTTATATTATAATGAACCCTGGTGACCACCCGCTAGTTCTGACAAACTGGTGGTAGTAAGGTAAGTCGCAGTCGCATACCTATTAAAAAAAATATATAGAAAAATAACGGGACTTACTACCACTGCCGTGAGAAAAGCCGAAGATAGAGGGGAATGGAGAAAACTCGTTAATGACGCCGTCAAAGTGTTTCAGGACGGACACGACCTTCAGTAATGAAGAAAATGAAGAAGAAGAAAGATATATTATGGATAGAGTATGGTAATGCAGTTATCTAAATAGATTCCTATATAACTGTAAAACTTTTATTTAACTCATTTTGACATAAGAAAGGCCACGTTTAAGTTGGTTGTCTTAATGTGCAAGATTCTTACTAACCTAGGCTTGAAAATATTGATTTTGAGCCGTGTGTATGCATGTAGTGAAGTTCGCTGTCCGTCCAAGATCAAAAGATTTAATGAAAAACTTACGTGAATGAAGTTATATTTTGTGTAAACATGTATCGAAATTGTAAAATTACATATAATTTGCAATTACGATACGTATTGACATATCTAATATATCTATTCGATTTGATGATATGCATATGTTTCGACCTCTAATACCAGTACTTAATTCGAATTCAGTATTACTACATCATGCGTCATAAGGATAACCGCACATATGTTTTAGTTCCTAACTTATAATACTAATTGGAGTTTTTCTTTTATGTTTAAATAGCCAACCTAAGAAAAGGTCGACAAGGAAAGTAGAAAATTATGAGACAATTAAAACTATTAGATTTAAGATAAGGTTTGACACCTGAATTACACAATGATTGACATACCATTTTCCAATTCAATTGTTATGAATAAGGATTGAAAATGTTGTAAACAGATGGGAAATATTCAAATATGTTTGACACCCGAATTACACAATAATTGAAATATCATTTTTCAATTCAATTCAATTGTTATGAATTAAGATTGAAAATGTAGTACACAGATGGGAAAATATTCAAACAAGCTTACCGTTTTTATCTATAGTCCGACAATCCTTTACTAAAACCATTTATACACTCAACTAATATAAATAAATTCCAAAGTTCACAACTTATCAGTTCGCACTTCGAGTCAAAAACGCCCTTGTAATCACTAAACTAAATTGAACAGGCCTAAATAGCAGTTAGCACCAAAATTAGTACCTAAACTAAACGCATATTTTCAGTCATCATTAATAAACAATGTTTCAACAACAAACAAAAGAGGTTAAACAAATGCATGCGTAAAATTGGACATTTGTTCCATTTTTGAAAAAAAAAAACAATGGAAAATTGCGAACGCCAATCGGCGTTTCGGATTCGAATTCGGAACTGTCAACGCGTTTGACAGGTCGCGTTTGCGCAGACGCGGGCGAGCGGGCGTGCTGTGCGCACGGGCATCGGCGCTACACTGAGTTCGCGCGCTTTTCGACTAACACAGCCTCTCACAGTATGGGATGCATTAGAACACGATGCTCGAAAACTTACGGATACGATATCACGTGTACCCAAAGTTGACCTTTGATTAGGGGTTTGACTGTCCCAAGAAACTACGGCTGTATCGCAGTCAATGCGTATGCGTGGACGCATCATACCATATATGGTAAAGAGGGTATACCTTCTTTTCAACCTTTATTACTACTACTAGTTAAGAGTTCAAGTTTAAGAAAAGTACGTACGTATAACAAGGAATACGAGTACATACAAGTTTTTATGTACAATTTATTTCAAACACTATACCTACATCATAAGACTTGGTATGTTACAAAAAATAAGCTTTCCATATAGAAGAACGTCTGTTTAAGTTTGAGCAAGATGTTACTATGCTGCCTATACTCGTACTTATAATTATAAGAGCTTTTTTTACGTTTACACGCTACGATTTTGTTTCACCTGAAATGGTGTCTGTAAGTCAGTCTATCAAACCTTGCAAGTAAAACTTGACCCGCGTCTTTCATTATTAAACCAATCATTATCAAGTCACAAGACTATATTATTGCAGTTAATGACGACGTGGTTGGCGCAGTTTGTAGTTTGTTGGACTGAGCCGGCGGTCCTGGGTTCGAATCCCTGCATTTTTTTCCTTAATCATTGATGTTATCTATATATGTATTTATATATTATGTAGGTATATCGTCGTCTCGTCTAGTACCCATAGTACAAGCATTGCTTAGTTTGGGGCTATCGATTTGTGTATGATTGTCCATTCATATTTATATATTTATTATGAAAACAAAAATAATTATTATAGCACGGAGCTGATCTAATGATGCGGCTGGAAGGTGCGCATAGGAACTTGTAATAAACATACCCCGTGGTTTTCGGTGCATACATGATTTAACACTGGGCCGACAGTAGGCGTCAAATTATTCGTGCATCGGAAACCCCGGGATATGGTAATAAAACGACGCAGCCTCATCGGGTTAGGTCTCGTTTGATTCGTCTCATTTTTTTATTGAATGAGCTTGGTCTTTGTAGTGACTATGTTGCTCTTGATTCGTCACGAGCAATAGACGTTTGTGCAAAAAGTATAGTCGGCAATAAAAGCTTGCGGCAAAGCAGAGTTGTTGATAATTACTTGTTCAAATTAGCCTCTTAACCACCATAGTCAAGGACAGCGCTTGAAGTGTTACACACACTAGCACCGACATTAGATGAAAATGCATATAAATGTTTTCCATTGTCAATAAATGGGTTGGCCGTCCTTGACAATTATGGTCACTGTACCTACTTATTTTTTCGGCGAGGCACTGCGGTCAAGAGATTAACGATATTTACTACTTTTATACAAACAGTCAGAAGAACTTGGTCCATTTTTCCTTGACCTTTAAATTCTTAGTTTATCATCTGACTTTAGTGACTAAGGACCTACGAAGTAACTTTGAAAGAAATCGTAGCTCGTGTTGCGCGCGTCTAGTAGTAATAGTTACACTTAAGCTTACTTATTGCCTTCCGAGATTCGCTTTGGACATAAACTTAACCTTTGGAACGCCAAAGTCATCATACTCCGAAATCGGAAAAGCTATGCCAGATATTGTCAATCCTTGTTGATTTAGGAGCACTTCTTTATTTTACTGCTATAGTCAGGAGCACGATTATTTGCTTAACCGCTTGACGTTTACAAGGTTAAAAGTGACGTTACATCGGAGTCTATACTCCTAAGTTTCAGCCTGCGTGAAGCGCACACGTCGGCGGCTAACGGTTGGCATCTGCGTTGACTGATGATGACTCGGCTTACCTTGTGCCCGTCCGTTTGACGCGGCAGGTCACGCCACAGGACTCGCGGAGGCGGAAGCGGTATTAAGGGACCGCGGATCTTATTAAGTGGGGTAAACATAGATATAGCTTATGTCGATTAATTGACTAAAATAGGATGATGATGATGCTGATATGGACAGCTTTATTGACTCAAGTGTCGAGTTACAAAAGTTCGATTTAAAAAATAAACTGTAAGGTACGGGTACGGCCCTCAGACGGATTGTTGTTTACTTACAATATTGGTTGTAATTCTTGTATGTTTATACTTAAACACTTAATGGTACCCGATAATATAAATAAATACAATCATAGCAAACGCGAACTCATCCCTTTACAGGAACTATCATTCATTGTATTGTTTTGAGCGACCAATCTTAATAGTTTTCTCTCTTGGCAAGGACACAATAAATATAAGTAGCAGTACCAGAAGGCACTGGTAAGTTTACAATTAACGGCACTACCAAACACAGCACAGTTCAGAATAGTAATTTATGCTACTGTTACATAATGAGAGGTCTTAAAATGAATAAATCGCTTTCCGCTCCAGCCTATTACTAAGTTCGGCCCCTTCCCGCATTCGAAGAGGTTCGTTTATTTTTTTAAACGGGATTATTGGGTTGTGAATGCTCGAGTTTTATGAACCATAGCTAATCGTGATGCCTTTTTGTGTTCAAAAGTAGATCTGTCAATAAGAAATGTATTAAAATAACTATTAGTGGTGTGAACTGAGCTTGATGTTAATGAAGGTTATGGAATTAAATGGGTATGTTGACGGTTTTATGACTGGGGAATTGTTATTCAATAGTTTAGTCCCGTTAAGCCCAAATAGTATTAATATTGTTATTTTTATTGAGTTTCGGTTTATGTGTTAATAAGATAAATATAAGAAAATTGCCATTTTCCTACACATAAAACCGTCAAGTCAACATAAGTATTCTTCTATATTTTACTTATTTACTTTTATACTCGCAGTATAATATATTGAAACAATTTATGAATCTGAAACAATTGACACACTGTACACAGAAAGCAGCATCGAATTATCCCTTCATTAAATAGACCTAAATAGGTTTTAGTAATATCTAAAAAAATTATATTATCAAACCAACCATTACCAACTCAGATAACTATATTATTGCAGTTAATTAGGTCTTAATCTAGTACTTATGGGCATTAAAAAGTCTACGCGTATTTTGTATGGTGTATCACAAGCAAAAGACATCAACGCAGTTCAAATGTTATATATGTTATGTTATGATATGATACAATATCAAAGAAAGAATACAAACATTATTATAATAAACCGAGACTTAATTGCGTTTAAAAAATGATTATTTAATTACCTCGACGTTTCAAACGTGATGTTACGTTGATGGTGTCGAAAAAATATAAAATATTATGTTATATTATGTTATAAATCATCATCATTCTCCTAGCCTTTGTCCCATATCTTTGTAGAGAATGAATTCTCAATCGGGGTCGGCTACCTAAATCCCAAGATGTGGCGTAGGCACTAGTTTTTACGCAAGGGACTACCTTCTGACCTTCCAACCAATCTTACAGTTACAGGTTTCCAGCTTGTTTCTTACAGATTTTTAAATTTTTTTTATTCTTTGCTAGAGTCGGGAAATATTTGGATATTCAGTTATCCCTTTACAAAAATTGGTTAAAATCCGTCCAGCCGTTTCAGTGTGATGAGCGGATAAATAAATGTTTACCAATAGATGTCGCTGTACGGCCCTAAATCCTACGTCGCACTGTTAACTATTTTCCTGAAGTAATGACCCCTCTCCATAGAAAACAAATAACTAATTCAATACGATTTTTGAATTTTATACCTAATTTTATTTTGCAAATATTTTAATTAGGTGTGTAGGTATTGATTAAACTATGTTGAATAATAGGTACTCGTAGTCACCATGACAAAATGTATACCTTTCTCAATTGTTTTTATTATTATGATTTTTTATCGGTTTCCATAAAAAACTTGTCTGAATAAATTTCATACAAATGAGCTAATTTTATGAAAGCGTTTTTCACGTATCGCGAAAATTGCCTCATCAGTTATCATTGCCTCGAAAATATGACAACATTGCGTCACAATGGCAACGGTAAAAAAAAGCGCGAGCGAGACATCACTACACCCCGAGTTTGTCATTTCGACTTCAAACGCAACACTCGTCACGGATCACCGCGAAAGACTGCCCACTTTAAAGCAAAGCTCACAAACTATCCCCGTCTCTTTTACTCCTACCTGATTTTTAATGCTGGCTTGAGGCGAAAGGGATGGTAGTACTGTCGTAGATTTTTTAGACGATTGTCGAGTTTTTGTCAAAAATATAGATCACGTGGAAAAAAATGTGTCGTTGACCCCGGTTCGTGCAAAATGGTTTTAATTGTGAAAATGTACCTAGTGAATCTTGTTACTTTTATGCATTTTAGTTTCAAATAAGAAACAAAATATTCCAAAATAATACTATATTTACAGGCATTTGTTTGTTTACCTTGGGAACTTTTCTGACAATTCAACCAAATAGACTATAACTAGCTTTTGGACATTATACTATTATTAATTGGACAAAAAAATTAAAGAGGAAGTGTTTTGACTGTTGATTTTTAAGACGACACAAGCCAGTATCTTCATAAAGGCTTCATACTACTCGTAACAGATCAGGATCACTTTTGACATGTCATAAAGAGTAGCTTATTTGATCAAATACCGTTTTGAAGATATTTTCAACAGGTGCATACTTTTAGTTAGTTATAAACATTTTAAATTTTATTTGAGCAAATGATTATTTCGTTAATTCCGTTTTTAATCGATTAAGTAGTTTTTATTGTTATTTTGATAATAATAATTGCCTGTAAGTAGAAAACCTAGGCTAGTTTATATTATTATATGATATTCTACAAAACTTAGCTACATATTAAATTACTCGTTCTTGAATGCCATTTTCAGTTTGTCGTTATTTTCATTTTGGTAATACCTCGGCTTCATCTCGGCATTGTATCGGATATATACAATTTTTTTTGGAGCTACAGTCAGTGACATTTTCAGTCTTTTGTAGTTAACGACATATCGTTGGCTCACTATTTATAATTTCATACACATTTTCACATTTTAATACTATTAAACTATACTATCCATACTAATATTATAAATGCGAAAGTGTGTCTGTCTGTCTGTCTGTCTGTTACCTCTTCACGCTTAAACCGCTGAACCGACTTAGATGAAATTTGGTATGGAGATAGTTTGAGACCCGGGAAAGGACATAGGATACTTTTCATCCCGAATAAATTTAGTGTTCCCGTGGGATGAGCGGGTAACACCGCGGGGCACAGCTAGTCAATGATATATTTAATAAATAAAACAATGTACAAAATATTTTCAACATACCTACAGCCATTTAGTTCTACAGCCTTATAATAGTAATAATCTAATAGTGGTAGTAAAGTAATAAAGGTAAAGACATAATTATGAGTTTAGATATTATTTTTAACCCCCGACAATAAAGAGGGGTGTTATAGGTTTAACATGTATAAGTACTGTGTATCTGTGTGTCTATCTGTCTGTGGCATCGTAGCTCCCACGGATGGTCCCATTTGAATCCATTTTTTATTCGAAAGCTTCGTCTGACGAGATGTTTCTTAGGGATGTGTGGTTGGGTCGGGGAGTTTTTAAATTTTGAATTTACGTTGTTAAGTACCTAAATAACCATACTTATAAGTAGAAAATACATAACCCTCCATAGTGGCGTAAATGTTTTATGTCATAAATAGCTATTGCTATACCAGCAAGTTAGTAAAAATCCGACGTAGAGTTGGCCTAAAACAAAAAATAATTAAAATATTTTTGTTTTAGTAAAATGCCTTCAGTTTACAGCCTCTTTATTTTTCCAATATTATATTAGTAAGTCGTTAGCTAGGATATTGACATACGAAACGGTTACCCATAGTATTGCGTTAGCTAGAATACAACAAATCAATAAAAGATCAGCTTTGATCCCGACTGTAAAACCTCGCGTCAGCCCAAAGGTCAGTAACCAAAGCACTGACCCTTTCCCACGGTCGCCATGGCAACCGATACCCTATCACTGCGCGGGCGCAGCGTAATTTGTAGGCTCGCGCAGGATTTACTGGCCAAGAAAAGTGGAGCTTTCCTAGAAACCGCAATGCATGCAATGAACGACTCTTAGGTATACCTCATATATAAGTATGTTGCGTAAATAAGGAATATATTGATTAATAAATTACTCCAAATTTACTTTGCTAGTCATTCTCGAGATCGTTAGTAAAAATATCCTCTAATTTTTTATAGTTATTTATAAAATATACCTGTATTATACCTAAATTCAGAACAGTGGTGAATGAAAAGTTTATGCTGATGTAATGTAGCTTTCCTTTTATTTCCGAATGCATCTTGATGCATTATGCAGTAAATATTATGTTTTGTTTTGTTGGTGTAAATGAATGGGTTAAAATAAGAAAATGCTTTAAAACAGTAATTAGAATTACCGACGCGACACTCTACGATTGAAACTCTTAAATTAGATAGCCGTCGCTGTCATGGGTTTAGCAATATACTCATACAATTGTGAATCGGGACTATCAATATATTATTTACTCTAATTTAAACTAAATCTACGATCTTATTTATTTTGTATATGTATTTGTACAACTCTTGGTATTTGACATCTGGATATTTCATCGACATATGTAAATAGGGATGAAACACGCAATGTTTGCATGAAAGTTTAACAAGCTTTAATTTGAACACGAGCGGTAACAGATAGTAACATAGTTTATTTAGAGAAAATAATGTTTACTGTTATAAATAATGACACAAAGGTAAATTAAGAAAGAAAAATTGAACGCGATCTACTACAATCTAAGCAGGATTTGAACCTGCGACCTCTACGTTTCTGGCGTATTGCTCATTAGATCGCTACGTCAATGACACCAAATCTTTCATTCCATAATTCTACTGGAGCACCCTCTGCATTAGCCATACCCTAGGATGTGCGCTTTACACACACGATCCCCTGTCCCCATTGCTTTACAGCAAGTGTGAAGAATGCGAGAGAGATGGCGCTGTTCTAAATATTTTTAGAGATGCTATTTTTTATGTGGAAATGCCACATTTTTTTATTTTTATAATATAAATAATGACACAAAGGTATATTAAAAAAGAAAAATTGAATGCGATCTACTACAATCTAAGCAGGATTAGAACCTGCGACCTCTAAATTGCCGGCGTATTGCTCTCCCAACTGAGCTATTAGATAGCTACGTCATTTATAAAATTAAAAAATGTGGTATTTTCACTTAAAAAATAGAATCGATAAAAAGATTCTATAAAAATAATGTTTACTGTGTTAATTCGAAGATTTTTTTGCGATGTTTTCAATTTGGTTATACGTCGGCTTGGAAAATTCGACAAATTGCATGAAATATTTTTTAAAACCTACCTACCAGAGGCAAAGAAATCCCTCGGCATGGAGAAAAAGTAAGGTTTTTTTTTCAATCTTCTTAGATTAAAAATGATAGGTACTATTATTATTATCTTACGGTAATTGGAAGACACCATAAGCACCTATTTATTTATTCTAACCTAATCTAAGTAATTATCTTAATCAACCACCAAAAAAGCCAGCACGGAATGCTTGAAAACCCGACCACAATAGAGCGTGAAATGAATTAGAGACGTGCAAACGTCCCATTCTGTGGCCGCTGCATTTCTGGTGCCTGGTCGGCTGTGACCGACGTGTTTTGGACGCCTGGCGTGCCAGACGTGCCAGTGAGGCTTTGAGGAAAATATCACAAGGTATTTTATATTGGAATTAATTTGAAAGAAAATCTTAATAACTGAAAGTTTAGAGACGATTAATTCGCAGTTATTCCGCTGATATGATTTAAGAAAATGGGTAAATACTTGCATGGCTTGCACTGAACAAAATTTGTTTCACCAACTTAAAAAAATACAGTTTTTAGATTTTCATCATTATTTTTATTATATGCAATAGTATTTTCAGTGTATGCCATCCAATATTAATACTAAATACGATAGTACAATATAATACAATACAATTCAAAAATGCTTTATTGCACACAAAATAAACTAACAAATTAAACACAGAAACAATAATTTCAATAACGTAGACAACAGGCGGTCTTATCGCTAAAGAGCGATCTCTTCCTGACAACCTTTGGTTGGGTAGTGGAGTTGATCAGTATAAGCCACACATTAAGTAGGTGATGCAGAAGGGGATGGGAGAACAGAATAAGATAGTAGTTAATGTAAGTATATATAACATCTCTATATAAATTGTATTTTTAAAATTTTAACTAAAAACGGCACGATATTTAATTGAATGAGCATTGGCATGAGTAATTGAGTGAAAATCTCGATATAAGTCTATAGGGGAGAGTAACCTATATTGAACCGGCGCTTAAATTGGACCACTTCTGTATTTTTACCAAATAACACAATTTATTAACACTGGCAACAAAAAATGAAGCGACGACAGCGCCATAATCAGTCCACCAATTTGCATCGACACTGTTCTGTGGTTGCGTCTGTTATCGGAAAAAAACGTTTTTTGGCTGTTTTAATGTAAATTTTGCCTGTGTTACCTAAGGACCTTGTTCGTCGTAATGGTCAGTCAGAATTTTGGAAGACATTTAATAAAAAAGCTTGTTTTATATTGTTTTAAGTGTCGGTTAACGAACACGAATCTTTTGAGCTTATGATTTTATTTTTGTCGATGAATTCAAATTCTAACATGGCCCCTATATTGGACCTCTCCATGGTTCCTAAATTGTACTATATGAACTGGCTACATGAGACCTGCACCACCAATCCCGATATTTGTGATGATTGTTTGAATGAATATTTCATTATTCTATTCAGTATATATTGTTGATGATTTGTAGCGTTGTTGATTTTTTGAGTTTATATATCTTAACTGATTGTTAGAATGCTTAAAACATTATTATTGTGTTGATTTAGTAAGACTGCAAAGAGTTCCCAGAAATAATATCGTTCCTATTTGAAAGACTGGTTAAGTTAAATCATGAAAATAAATAATATTGATGTAAAATGGTGTTTTTGAATTTAATTTCATATTTTTATTTGTTATGGTACAATTAAGGGGTCTAGTGGTTCAATATAAGATACCAGTTTCGTTAATTGGACCGAATGACAACCTTTACAATTTTTTTTACTAGTTGCGATTATCCTATAATATTAACAGACTGGTATTATCTAGATACTAAATGAAGCTACATTATGAGTAATGTTTCATTAGTATATCTCTAAAGAATTTGGTGAAATGTGACTTAATGTCAAAAGTGGTTCAATATAGGTTACTCTCCCCTACATATCAGTAGTATTTACACTTTTGACAGATCCGATGGCTCACTCGACACTAGCGGGCTTCTAGCGGCGAATTCAAGTGCGATAGTCCTCACTAGTGTCGACGAAATAATGATGTTCCCGTAAACATTTTTAACATTCCTATGCGATGATTAAGACTTGGGATTCCATCACATTGTGTCTGCCACGGCTGTTACAGCGAGAATCCACAGAAAAACCGAACTTCCGTAAATGCCAGACATGCCGCGCTACCGATTTGTTCTGACAAAAACCGGTAACAATTGGAATCGGTCCCAAAAATAACTTAGAGTTTTATTTTTAACGTGACCTTACGGGTTCAAATTATTAGGGTTCCGTAGTCAACTAGGAACCCTTATAGTTTCGCCATGTCCGTCTGTCCGTCTGTTCGTTCGCGGCTTAGCTCCGTGATCATTAGTACTAGAAAGCTGAAATTTGGGATGAGTATGTGTATGTATTACGTCGACAAAACGGTGAAAAAAAACTAAAAAAAAAAAATTTTTTTCGTGTACCTCTCGAACACCTAAAGTGGGAATGATTTTTTTTTTCATTTCAACAGTAGTGTGTGGGGTGTCGTTGAATAGGTCTTTTTAAAATAATAGGGGTCTTCAAACATTATTTTTTGATAAAGTCAGCAGTTTTGTAAATTTTCGCGCCGAAAATAAGAAAAAGAGTGTCCCCCCCCCCTCTACCTTTTTAACCACGGGTCAAAAAATTATGGGAATATTCATGAAATTGAGGCTTTATATGTACTTTCAACGAAAACTATATTGAATGAAATCAGTCGAGCCGTTTTTGAGTTATCTCAAAATTTCATAATTTTCTTTAAAATGACGTAAGTGCCGCGTGGTGTCCTTATACTTCGAACGTTACACATATTAGTTAAGTGTCATACTGCATTAAAACATTCCGCTCAATCTGGCGCGTACAATCGATAAGTTCCAGAAGGTAATAAGTAATGACAGTTACTTTGGCGTTTACGACCTTCTTTATAGAGCTTGAAATCTTTCTCGTAATTTCTGCCGTCATATCGAAAAAGGGCGCATCTAACATTTTTGTCAAAAATGAGTTCTATACATAGGTATTCGGAATCAGCAAAAAAAGACGGATCTACCAGTATTTTTAAATTTGACTAAAGATGAACAGAACCCTGTGAAACCTACAATCAAAAAGGACGTCTCTGCGGGATACCACGTATAAAACGAATGAGAAAAGGCATTTCTGATGTATGCTAAATTAAAAAGACACATCTAAGCAAAAGCGTTTTATTATTTTAGAAAAATGTATACATTTTCATAAAAATAAATGGCGCTTCTACACGATGACGATGAAGAAAAGACGGTTCTGCGTAGTTGCGCCTTTTCATCTTAGTTAAATCACCATTTAAGTCACAATAAGTCAGGCGCAAGTGTCAGTACCGTCTTTTCTACGTAGTATAGTTAAGCGTGCGGGCTAAACGGGGCTCGCGTTTGGATATCAATTCAATCAGATGCGTCCAGGCAATTGAAGGAAATTTTAAGGTTTTCTTTAAATTATCATCATAAATTTAAGACTCAAACTCCTGTCGGTGTACCTAGCTGATATAGTATGTATACTCTAACAGGGTGTTTTTCAACCCACGCCATAATGCGGATTTTTAGTGGTACTACTTTACCTACTGGCAACGAGACATTTTTGGTAACTAACGTAAATAGAGTTAGTGAAAGTCACTGAGATGTAAACAAAGAGGATACAGGACTAGATATTCCATTTTAGTATTTTTTTCATAATAAAGTATATAGTTTGTTAGACATTTACACTAGAATTATATAAATATTATAATAATTGTAAAAAATTGCATGCCATCTTCGGCTAAACATGTGGAACTCTACATACTATATGCTGCATCACCTAACTACCATGTTTATGCAATTAAATAATTTCATTTCATTTCATTTCATTTCAAAGCCAAAACTGTTCACAGTGATAAAAGTCAAGTTTTTTCTATAGAATTCAGTAATTATTTCGCAAGAAGAACGAAGGATTGAGCAGCATTCCGGTAAACAATGTTTTCAGTTTCGTCTGTGATAAATCGCTACTGATGGTGTTCAGCCATTTACTGTTAAATGCTTCGCCAACACCACATTTCGAAGGCTTTCAGTACCTTTTTGTACCTTTGCGTCATGATCGATTTTCACTCCCATGGAAAACTATGCACCCCATAAAAAGTTTTCGTTTGTTATTTTTTTTATTTTCTGGGATATATTTGCAGTCATTAAATTATTTTTATTTTTAACAGCCACGTTTGGTAAACCTATTCTTGCTTTGATGTCTGGTGTACATTTTGAGTCTACTGTAATAAATATACATACATATAGTTTGCTTTTCTTTAAATTTAAAGGGTTGTCATATTAAAATATACATTTTCTTCAAAGGAGACAGGTACAATCATTAAAAAAACGGCCATATAGAAAAGGCACACATATTAAGCTAAAATCAGTTGATTCAAATAACTTTTGACGTTTTCGAAAAAAAATACACTTGTACTTTTTTATTAAAACAAATAAAAAGTCGTCAATGCAAGAATTCCGTTTTGACATTAATTATAAAGCGGTAAATCTAAAACTTATTTGTAGGTAACGTAACTAAAAAAAAAAAGCAATTGCCTACTTCCTTCACTTCAACAATAATGTACCAAGTATTAGGGCTGGTCAAAAATCAAAAATCAAAATGCGTTACAGACGTATCTGCTTTTTTCTTTTTAAGTAGGTCGATGTTTTACTTACAACCTACGTTAAAAAGCAGTTAATGGCTAAATGCGTCCTTTTTATTTCGTTAACTAAAATGCGCTATGCGTATTATTAATAAGTAAAAAAGACGTTTTAATAAATTATTACGCTGAAAAGACGTTTCTAGCCAGACACGTCTTTTTACTGTAGTATAAAAGTATTTATTTGTATTTTTTATACTAAGAGAAAAGATAAAATATCATTTATTTATTATTAAATGTTATCCAAATAAGATTTTGCATATCAATCCCTATAGCTCAAATGCTTCTACACGTTTTTGCATTAAAAAAGTATCACATTTTTTATTTTCTTTCACGCAGCGAATTTTTTAATTTCAAATTTACAAAATTTTTTTTTTCTCCGTTTTCAAGTTTATGTAGAAGCGCCCTATTTCGATATGACGGCAGATTTAAACCTCGAAGCCCGTCTATTGTGAAGGATGGGCAACTACGGAACCCTATACTGAGCGTGGCCCGACATGCTCTTGGCCGGTTTCTACAAAGCATTGGGTCGCTTTTGGACTAAATTTGACGTTTAAAATTACATCTAACTATATGTTGTCTTTAGTAATGTGATCCATTTACATTTCAACGGCAATTTGACAATCTCACTTAAGACGTACTTATTGGTACTTTATATTTCCGTGATAAAATTACATTTAATTTCTTATTGTGGTAATATTTGCGGTTCGATTCGGCGACATTGAGTGGTAAATAATGCACATCCCAAAGTAAACAAACAGTGGTGATATTTCGTATAGATTTAGTTGGAAAATTCAAATTTAAATTTTCAGGCCATTGTGATGTTTTATATTTTAATTCATTTATGTTCAATAATATTTTAAATAATACTAGAACAGAATACTTGATAAGGTGAGTAGATGAGGTGAGTGAAGTATGTGTCAGTGAATCTGATTTTTCTAAACAGTTCTGGGTAAAAAATATATAAGTCCTGTAGTTGATCGTTTTATTATTTATTATAGCTACTAGACAGAAAATACTCCAAAGTGTTTCACTTCCCCCATGTGTTTCCCCACCTGACCTTACTGTTTTTTTTTTGCCACATTTTTATTTACTTAGCATTCTAACAAAGGTTTAAGTAATTGCAAAAGTGGAGAGGATTGCATGTCATTTTTCTTTCGTAAAAGTAATCTTTAATAAATAATCCAATAAATATATACCGTTTCTTTTAGCATTAAACGACAAGATACCGATTTGTCTGTTATCCGGGTGCTAGTTTCATGCGAGTTTGTTCAGGACAATAAAGCTACAAAATTTTCCCAACTATACCTTACCTAATAAAAAAGAATAAGGATTCCAATGTACTTATTCCCGAACAAACCTACATTCATTTTCCGAAATAAATAAACGAAGCATTATTGAAATGGTAGATATCATTATTCAATAAGGAGTGAGTGCCGCGTTGAAATTGGTAAATCACAACAATGCGCGCCAGAAGGCAAAGAAACCACGTGCGTTGGAATATGGAATCCTGCGCATTCAACGCACATGCGCGGAGAATAAAACAGCATGAAATTGATTAGAGATGGGGGAGTTAATCGATATATTTTTTCTAGACTGAATATGTAAGTACTTATCTTTTTATGGGATAAGTTGATACCTTACCTACGGAGTAATATAAATGTTTTATGTTTTTTGTCGATTTCAAGGTGTGAGAGTGACATTGGAATAGTACATTACTGCAGAGGCCGCGAAATAGGGAATTGTTGGCCGAGTAGTAATAGATCTACCCATCTAGAGATTCGAGGCCGACAATCCCTGTTCGAGGCTTGTATAGTGCTTTTCTCAAATAAATCCAAGGAAATCATACAAATGTTCAACCTATATAATCATATATTACTATTCTCGCCAACTTTTTACTTTTTTTTCAAAATATATTTTTTAAGCTGTTCGGGTTAATGTTTTTGCCACCAAATGTCAAGATGATTCTATTTATTTAAAAAATAACAACACCTTATTAATTAGATATTTTATTGAATATCTGTTTTAATCTAATTGAATGATCTAGATAAATATAAGAAATAAAACTTAAATATACACGCACAAACTACGTTTTTTTTTTAGAATAGAATAGAATAAACATTTATTCGTTAACATACACAAAGTGGACAGCAAATATTAGAAACAAAATAAAATAAAATCGTTGTTGTGTATGCCACGAACAGGTCACACCTCAGCATAAATGCTGGCCCGGGAACCAGCGCTGGTCTTCCGGTGAAACCGGCTTTTATTGGCAGTATGCCATAGATTATCAATAAAAGAAATAAACCCCACTGAAACAAAAGACAATCTTTTTGTTGGCCACGGCCAATAATATTGTATGAAATTCCTTTATTGACCTCTAATTTGAAATTAGAACGAATCTTCATCAAGTGATATACAAAGACGTATTTCGCGTATTATTACTACGACCATAAGAACGACATTTCCTTGGATGTTTGAGAAAAAGTATTTTCTACATGATCTCAATAAGAGATTTTTCTCGGATCAATCCTAAAAACTGAAAATATAACGTATTTTGAAAAGTCACTTCTTCAAGATAAGAAATCGAGAACTTATTTTATAGAAATGTCTAAAAATAATTTCCATAAATCGGTTGATAATCGATATTTATTCGATCGCGACTAGCAGTGCGAATCGCAGCGCATAGCTACGCGCCCGCTTGGGAATCTCGCGTTACGCAGCCTCAGACTGTGGCATAGTACACAGAGTGACAAGTCAGTTTACGAATGATTGTAATGTAAACATTTTATTGTACACAACACGTGGATTACACCTTTGAGCATATACAAAAGCGGACTTATCTGTCTGAGAGATTTCTTCAAGTGATAAATACAAATGTAAATGATAGAACAAATGTGCAACACGTACACCACGAAAGTGAGGGCAAAAGATACGATATATATATTATAAATGAAAAGCAAAATTAAGTCAGGTGATGTAGGGGATAAAAGTATAATATATTCTCATTTAAAGAACTTTAATATTTCCTAAGGCTACACCATGCATCGTATTAAATAACACGAATGAATAAGATATTCGCATTTTTCTATTTCACTTTTATTAATTAAAACATTGTCAAATAGTAAACTAGTAAAAAAGGCAGCAAAACATAGGGCATACAAAATATTTAAAAAGAATATTCTTATAAATGATAAACGAATGGAATTAATTTAATTAAATAAACCTACTGCATGCTGCTCTATGGACTGTGATCGGACCATCCCACTTTCCATTTCCTGACTACATTACAATAGCTTTGTATATCGATACTTATTCGATGGAAACAATGTGCCTCCCGTATAGGATCGCGAATGTTATCTTCATAAAATACGCCTTTACCTATTGGTATATCGGTATCGCGAGATACAAGGTTCGGAGATTCAAGAAGAATGACAAACGTTTACAGCCTGACAAAAGAAAGTACATCAGTATTACCTGCCGCTCTAGCACAACTGTGGCACCCGACCCTTTGTCGCGCGACATATAGTATGTACCTGGCTCTTTCCTTTCAATACCGTGCGAGCATGGCAGAATTGCGCTACAAGGGAATTCGCGGCAAGATATGCTGGCCCTTCACGGTCACATCACTCAGCACCTCTAACAACTCAGGAAGAGTTGCGAGTTAGTTGTGCTATATAGGTATATAATATTACCTAGCTCTTTTTGTACAGTAGGTTCTGAGAGTGACGGGTGAGGCTAAGTCGCGCGACAAGAGTCGCGAAACACACAACTATACTTCAGGGCAAATATTTGTGTGACGAACTCGAATATTTGTGCTTGGTTCATGGTTGTTCTATGTATTTAAGTATGTACTTATTTATCTATATAAGTATGTATATCGTCGTCTAGTACCCATAACACAAGCCTCCTTGAGCTTAATTTGGGACTAGATCGATTTGTGTGAAGTTGACTGATATTTATTTATTTACTTATTTATTTGTCGCGTGACTTAGCGGGCACAGAGATGGGCAGGAGCATCCCTAACGTTTTACGCCTGAAATACCTTATTATTTTATGTCGGTTGATAATATTAAGCATAATAATTAATGAACCATTTAATGAACATAAATGTCTAATTTTCTGCCTTCTATTAATATAAATTAGTATTCTTATGGTGTGATATAAATTTATAAAGACTTGTTTATTTATTTATTTAACCTTTATTGCACAAATGAAAAACAGATCGTAAAAAAGGCGGACTTAATGTAATTGGGCATTCTCTACCAGTCAACCATCGATCGGGCAAATCAGATAAGAAGACTTGTTTTGATCTATCTAATTAAAAATATATCGACAGATTTTTTACACCAACCCTGTCTACATACATGTATCCGTTACTCAAAAAATCACACATTTTAATTAATCCCAAAACTTTATGAAGTGATTTCCATTTAAGCCGCGTTAAAAGTGATTTAAAGCGCTCCACGTTAGACAACAGATTATCCTGAGCATCGTAATTTACTTATCGCGATGCTATCCGCCCCCATTTTCTCTCCTACGACTTGATAAGATTAAATTACTGATATTATTGAAGGAGAACCACCTACGATCGAGCATCGTTATTGTACACACGGGAAGGTTAAACGGCGATCATTATGGAAAAGGCATAGCTTCTATGAATGTACATGTTATTTTCAAAATTCACCAGGGTGGATGATCCCACTCTCTCGTCATTTAAAGTCACATAACACAGTCAAACATAACATAGCCATAGCCAACCCATTCTTTATCCTCCCGCTGATAGTCAGGCTAACGCGGTTCAGTCTATGTGCTGCGGTCATGCGCTTAGTCGGCTTGCGTCAAAAACTCACTCTCTCCCGTGACGCAGACATTCCCGTTAGTGAGTTTACCCTTCTTATATAAAGTTGTGGTATGACTGCCAGCGATATTGAAACGAAATATTTAAAACTTTATGCTTCGAGCTGGATCTGAACCCACGTCTCCACGGCTTCCCGGGCCAGACGGGTGAACTTCCCATTGTTCTATCGAAGCCACTAAATGAAGCATCGAAATGTTCTACCAGTTGCTTCATTTTTTATATGCCTTAAATTGGCATAGTAAGTAAGTTTTGTAAGATTAACATTATACTACTAGTCAGTTACACGATTTAGATTTTTCCTTTAGCATTAAATCGAAGTAATTAAAAAAATATGAAGTAAAACCGTTCGCCGTTACCGTAGGTTTGTTGACATTGTGACCCACCCTGCACGGTTGAAAATAGATATTGCATTAGGGAATTCTGTTTTTTACTCATACAGAGCATAAGCACGTCTTAAAGAACGGGGAGCGAAAGTAGGAATCTGTGTACAACATTGTGTTCTGCGGCTACTTCTATAATTAATACTAGTGTACGTACGTAATTAGGCCTTAAACACTCGTTTGACCCCATAATGGCTATAAAACTACACACGTGTTTTAAGACCTCTCATTATGTAACAGTTGCATAAACTAAGTACTATAACATGATCACCAGGTGATCCGGCCGTGTATCGCAGCTCTGACAGGCTCGGCGTCGAGACAACGCGACGTATTGTTCCGCCGAGTTATTTAGCGCGATTGAAATTTCAAGGAAACCGCCGTCTAATCGGTCTAATGCCGGTGCTTACGTGTGTGAACCTGCAATATGACGTGCTTAAGCACCGCGAAAATGACGCATCTTTATATTACCCTTTATTTTCGACACTGATATTTTATTCGGACATCTTCAAGTTTAATATATTTTACAAAACTTGAGTGAAGGTTATCTAATTTTACGAATTTTTAATTATGTATTTTTACTTTTTAGTCTTTGCTTGCCAAAACGGATGAATGGATTTCAATTATTTTTAGTAAGTACACTGAGCCTCAGTGGTTGGTTATAAGTATAGCATTCTTTAACGGAATAAGGTAAAACAAAAAGGGTGACTTTATACGACGAGCCAACAAAATTGCGGATGATTGCGGGTGCTTTTAATATCCAATTCATAAAAATTTTGGATAAGCATCTCAGTCATCGAGTGATCATAATATTAAAATTCAATCATATCTTTCTTCTGGCTGTACCTTGTTTTGCCTAACAACTTTTTGCCTAATTTCATTTAAAACCAATATTATTTAACATAACTATTCACTTTGCCTAATTTTCATTTGAGTGAAAGTCGTTTTGTATAGATAATCCTTATTTCACGAAAATTTATTTCTTATATTTTTGTTTAACCTAATGTTTGTTTCGTATAATCTAATTTTATATAATGTTTGCTTGACATATTTCTTTTGTATAACATTCATATCGCAAAATTTTATTTTTTCTAATATTATGTCGTACCTAACGTCGACTTCGTACTTTCATTTCTAACCTAACCTAACCTACAGTTTTCGGTTTTAAAACTGAACTTGACAGTAAGATTTTAGTAAAAATGTTTTTCGGCTATGTAATGATTAGTTAAAATAAGAATCGACAAAGTGAGTTTTAAAATAAAATAATATTCGACAAAACAAGAGTTATGAAAAACATAATTTAAGCAAAACGAATTTCGACAAAATAATAACTGAAAAAAAAATTATACATATTGACTTTAAAAAAACGTTAATTATAGTAAAAGTTGATAGGCAAACTGAAATTAGACGAAATATTTTTAGGCAAGTCAAGGGTCCCTTTCTTCTGCCTGTTCACGTTAAAAAAATTATGATGCTGGTGTTTTTTTATTTTTACCAAAAAGCAAAGTTCCTGTGCAATATTAACATAGACTATTTAAACTCACCTAGATTTTGTGTGTTTCGTATTTCACGTTAAACTCTGACTCTAAGTAGCGAGGATACATTATTTTTATGACTACTCTATAAATATGTACAAAAGGATTGATCAAAGAACTTAACCAACATAAACATTTATACATACCAACTGGCCAGTATAAATGTTAAATTGCTAATTAATTGCTTGCTTTATCGCTTCTCACACGTCCCCGCATACCAGCGTGCTAAGTAACTTCTTACTCACATACCGACACCATGTTACAAATCATCGGTATGCAGTGCAGCCAGTATCTCCATATAAACTCCTTACTCATCTCGAAACTAAAAACATACAATGTATGGACATGTGAGTTTTTAAAGGGCCGGGAGTCGAACCCGGGGCTCGTTACTCGCGGTCTAATGAACCGCCACTTCATTAGGGCTGCAAAAACGCCGCCTCCCGCGCGGCTCTTGCATCTTGTATGAGACACAACGGGATGGGCGTTATTCTGCGATACGTGGATGGGTTATCCTTGGAACGATAGCGTTTGAATCGCTTGAATACAATTTTGCGGAATGTTTGTATTAGTTTAACCTCATAAGACGAATCTGTACTATATCTGTTATCAATTTGTTAGTCTGTGTTGTATCTTCTCAACAGATGATATTGTATCTCCCGAACGGATGATCAAATTTAGATATCGTCTGTTTTGTTTAAAAGGTGACTTGATCCATACTGTTTTATAGCTATAGCTATAATTGCTATGATTAGTTATTCTTAAAATATTAGCATTTACAGCTACACTTTGTTATGACAGCAAGTCACTTAACCAGTAATAAATAGAAGTACTTGCGGCACTTTTCATACCTTAATGGAAAGAGAACGCGACACTTATACAAAGCTTATTAAATATATATATATATAGCAAATATACCAGTAATTGCTACATAAGAACTTTAGTTCAAACCATTTTTTTGGTATACATGTGTACTAGCTGATTGTTCTATAAAATGTATCCTAGATATTTAGTAATTCATTAATATTTTCATTTCTATCATTGAACGAAACTTTGTTCGTATATTTTAATAACAATACAACTACTTTTTTCGCATAGAGCTCATCTCACCACCTTCGCAGAATAACCCCACCAGTGAGCCAGTTAGCCCGACGATGTATTGCGTATTGTGCGCTACAAATTGATTGGCGCTTCACAGACACCGCCGTCCGCGCCTGTCACTTCGTCACTCCGTGCGCGTAAACCATACCCACGTTACATAACACCATCCTTCTACTACAAACTGAACCTGAATCCAACCCCTTAGAGCCCAGAGGTATACAATCCATCGCTAAAATCAACTTTGCGTAAACTGAATTCTGGATCAGGTAGACGCATTCTGTTTCATGTTTTAAACAGTTGGTTTACAGTTGTAATTGCATTGATGAAGTTAATGAAATTAATGTTGGTGTAAAAATATGTCAAGCGACACACAGAAGTGTCAATTGTAAGGGATTTCTACTGATCGGCGTATAATTTTATCGAGGGAACTGCGTTATTTTATTTTACAGACTCAGCTAGACTTCAAATAATAATAATAAGAGACACACAACATAGTGCAAATTTTAAGCTTCCACCGTAAAGAAACCAAAAAAAAAGGTCATATCACAACTCCAAAACTTTTCCATTGGATTCATTAACCGTTTTATGTCACGTTATTTTTTAATATTGGTCATATATTTACATATACAGGTGAAAACAAATATTTGGACTTACCAAAACTATAAGTATGCATCTTTACATAGAATAAAAGATATTTTATTGATACTTACTTTCACTCTTGTTGCTAATTGTGATTAATTTTATTTTTCTTGGAAATCAATCAGATATAAATCCTTTTTAAATCAGTTTAAGAGTATAATAGTAATTATGGCTTTCATCAATATTACAGCACTTTGTGGAATAAGTTTCTTCACATGATAGACGATAATATTTTTATGTAAAACTAGAATCTCAGGTAACTTTAAGATCAACTAAGAACTTGAGAACCTTGAAAAAAGTCTAGCAAAATTGCGACCTCTGGTCCACGACGACGTACGATCAGGGAACGAAATTGTGGAATCGTATTTAAAAACTACTACAATGCAAACGTCATTGTGCACTTGTTCGTTGTTCATACGAGTAGGAGCTACTCTTTGATTGTATTCAGTTCATTGCTGGTTGAGACGAATTTTTATTTAAGTTTCATTTGTTTGTGTTGTGATGGCGAACGATATAATTATATTTTTTAAGTTTGTCAGCAGCATTTTTTTAATAAAATCATTTCAGATGTGTATTTTACGAGCATAGGCACGGCTGTTTTTATGAACTTCCTTTGAACTTCCAACCTATGAACTTCCTTTAAATCATTTAATGTTAATTTTCATAATATATTTCTATGACACGATTGATGATGTCATACGTTGAAGTTTTTTATTACTAACGACAACGCTAAGGATACTTAAAGTTTTAGTAACCTACCTTTGTGAAACATGTATTCGGTTGAACATTCATCTCAATTGCGAGATTACAGCGCTGGAAATGCCCCAACACGAAGTGCCCCGAATTCAGTGCGTTTTCAGTGTCGGTAGGTACACTACACTTTTGGCATTGGTGGTGAAGTCACGATGTTGTAACACCTGTTCAGCGGTCATTGGGTTAAAATCTTGTGAATTGGATTTACGTATATTTTTTCATGTAATCTAAAACATTTGGATTGTGAAAAACTATAATATAATGTAAGATCTACTTTCTGTACTCACAATATTGCATTAAATACATGATTATGATTATGGGTAATAATATTATCTGTACACTGGGTTTAACTTCCATGACCATGACGGGTTTAAATTAAACTGTCGATCTAAACATTCTGGATGAAAATATTTTCATTTCATTTTACTTCGTTTCATTTCAATTCGTAAAGTAAATAGAAATTTCCATGTTTCAAACCTACCAATGGATGGCCACACGCCAGACCACCAGCGCCGGCACGGTAGCTCGGGGTCGCGGGTTCGATCCCCGCATAAATATTGTATCTACAACAATTCAGTACATTTTTGTCCGAGCATGTCTTTGAATTTATTGAACCCCTGCTACCATTGTTTATTGAATATATGATCTTTTTGTGCACTTCATTACGATAATGTTTTATTTGCAGAGGAAAATAATACAGAGGAAATATTCGGTTCAGTTTTTGTGTTTTTAATGTTTAAAGTAGAAATGGGATTGTTTTTTAATTATTCATATTTTAGGTCTATTTTTTATTATCATTTCTTTTTCTTACAGCGGGTTGTAATAATATATGTCCTTCATATTATTTATAACTCTGCGTTAGTTTATACCAGTGGTTCTTAAAATGTGTTCCGTGGAGCCTTAGCCCTTTGTAAAGCAGAAGACTCCGTTAAAATAACATTTATCAACATTATCATCAATCATAAAAAGATACAACTTAACTGCGAGTTATATTTCTGAAGTTGATTACAAATAAAGCTGTTAGCAATAATCCCATATAACCTTATTCTTAAATTATTTATTATAGTCTATAGCCTATATTTCATTTAGCTTTGTGCGTGTGTGACATTTGTCATCTCAGTACAATTTTTAACCAAAATTAGATTAGATTAAAATGTTCTGAGATGACAGATGTCACACTCGCACCAAGCTAAGTGAAATAGACGATACGAGTAAAATAAGATATGAACAACGTCCCCTCATCTGATTTGATCTGATTCAAAACGATAAGTTTATTCGTTAGTTAATATGTTCGTTAGTCATTTTCAATAGGGGTAACTAGTGTGCGACGCACATGGTGAAATGCGCGTTTGAATTTTTTTGGCACATTTTTGACAAGGAAACTTATACCTATTGTTGTATGGTCGTAACAAAATAGACTTATAATCTATCATTGAAAAACAATGAAAAATATAGAACTGATGATATGTATTAATTACGCCTGATTATCGGTTTGTACTTCCTTCAAAACAAAGGAAAACAAATAACGAGCTCGAGAACGTCCAGACGAAGTTATTATTTTGCAAGCTTGCCCCCCCATTACGTTAAACTCGAATTGTCTGAAACACTGAAAACACACAGTCACCTTTACAAGACTTGCTCGAGTATGACGAATTACCTTTTTTCTACTACCACATCCACCAATATAAAAGGCTCATTTAGTACTGCAGACACTCCAGCGATGCTGGATTGACTAATGTTGAGATGCTGAGAAGTGCGTACAACAACGCCACTATGTCGGTCTGAATACAAGACCAGTGTACGGAGCCGATTCCGTTGCGAAGGGGTGTGAGACAAGGGGATGTAATATCACCGAAGCTCTTCATCAACGCAATGGGAAACGCCTTCAAGCTCTTGGAATGGCAAGGACTAGGCAACAATATTAATGGCGAGTAAGTACATCACGCACCTTCGGTTTTCCAACGATATCGTGGTCATGGCAGAGACGCTGAAGGATCTCGGTACGATGCTCGAAAATCTCAACAGAGTATTCCGATGGGCCTTAAGATGAACATGGACAAGACGAAGACTATGTCTAATGTCCATGTAGCGCCCACCCTAGTAATAGTTCGTAACTTGGTCCTCGAAGCTGTTGACGAATATGTTTATCTGGGACAAACAATTCAGTTAGGCAGGTCCAACTTCGAGAAAGAGATCAATCGGTGGATTCAACTCGGACGGCCAGCGTTCGGGAAACTGCGAAGTGTCTTCTCGTCCAAAATACCTCAGTGCTTGAAGACGAAAGTCTTCAACCAGTGTGTATTACCGGTGATGACCTACGGAGCCGAGACGTGGTCTCTAAATATGTGGCAATGGGCGGGGCACGTAGCTCGTAGAACCTATGAGAAAGAAAGCTTCTCGAGTGGAGACCACGCAAGCGCAGTTTAGGACGGCCACCCGCAAGGTGGTCGGACGACCTGGTCAACGTTGCGGGGACTCGCTGGATGCGGGTCGCTACTATGCGGCCCATTTGGAAGTCTATTAAGAAGACCTGTGTCCAGCAGTGGACGTCCTAAGGCTGAAATGATGAAGTCTGTTATTTCAGAAAGGTTCTGTACCCAAAAAAAAAACAGAATGCCATTCAAATTGATGCATTCAACAACATATGAACATTTGTATTATAAATAAAACTTCTATTTATGGTCACCTCAAAAAATTCCAATGCAAGAGTCAGTACTTCGGAATGCCGTTCCTCATAAAGGAATACACTAAACTATAATTTCAATTTCCCAACCAAATAACCTTTAATTAATAATCAATTCGCAATGTCTCGTAAATCACAATAGCAAAGGATATACATTAGTAATAATAATTTATGATGCTGCAGCCTGCCTACCCTCGGGCTATCTGTGCGATACGCACCTAATCTAATCTATCTATGTTATGTTATCTAACACCAGAACACTCCTGAGTGCATAATAAATATGCTTGGAGTTATGGGATGCTCTTTGATAACACGGTTTTTAGATTTAAGAGCGCGTGAACTTACATGCTAATTATTTTTTGCGTTTGTTTTCGAGATTGCTACTGATCGACAGAACTTACCTTTTAGCTACAATACGCACACTAACGAACACAAGCTGACGATAGCTTAATAAGCTGTCTGTTTTTTTTCATAAGACAGCTAGTTGTTGCAAGACGGTGGCCACTATTATACAACCTAGAAATACGATTAAACGTGCCACTTTCAACAACAAATAAAAGTCTTTGCTAAAGCACTCGTGCTCCTAATGCATAAGTGGTATAAGTAGTTCTGATTACCCTAAAACACACTAGTTCAGTGGTTAAAAAGGACGGCTCTATTATCATGTAGATACCGGAGGTAACTCCGCTACTCGTCTATGTCAATGATGTGTTTATATTCGAAATTATCCCTATGATATTTTCTTTCTCATTGAAATGAATACACACTCTTTGGCAAGAGTAAAATTCAAGTCTCAATGACAGTTGCGAGTTATTATCAAATTTTCTTATATTTAGTTTACTTTTTAAATGTTACCATATCAATGACTTTGAATGCAGTTTGCATAGCTTAGTCAAATGTACTGTACTGCATGAACAGATTGAGGTGTGCCAAATTCATTTTACAGTTTTCTTTGCGCTGTATTATATAAAACGTAATTTAAATGGTCATGACCGTGTTACTCATGAAATCATGTTCGGAAAACAATGAGTACTAATACGGGAGAATAAATTATTCAAATACCGTGGGAAATATCTGTAAACCAATACCACACCGCTTAGGTATTATGAGTGTTTTACAGTTTAGGACAAACACAACACTGATGCATAACAAATCTAGGTAATCAATTGTGGCGTATCTATATTAAAAATACTGAGACATATGAAACATGTTTCGCAAATCTAGGTACTAATAAAATATTTTTTTCGCCTCCCGCTCGAAAAGTGCTTTATTTTAATTTGACGAAGCGGAAAAAAAACTACGTAGGTATGTTACTTTGTTAGCAGCCAGCTATGTACAAAATGGACACGGATAATTAAAATGAAACCAACTTGATCAGATCGGACAAAAATAAATATCGTCTACTCTGGTGGCCCTTTACATAAATATGGAAAAAGGGCAGCAAAGTCCTGGAGTGACGACCAGGTGTAGGAAAGCGCAGTGTCGATTGTCCATGCCGATATAGTCTGGACTCTGGACAAATCACACCTTTGGCGAGCTACAATGCCTATGTTCTGCAGTGGACGTCTGCGGCTGATAGATAGATTAAGAAAGAGTGCGATTATGTCCGCAAATAAAGTTCACAATTCTATACTGAAAAGAAGGCTAATGTATTTTTGATTGAAGTTTATTATATATAAATAAATCTGTGTTGTATACAATACACGTGTTCAGTTAGCATACAATATGTTAATAAGTTATTCTTATCCACAATTATAATTACATAAAAATCTATACTTACAACAGTCTCATTTGCCTGTAGCTATGCCATAGCTGTCCTTGGCTTTAATAGCGGGACGGTGAGTTATCTCGAATTAATTACTGCGATACCAATCACCAATAACTATGAGAATAATGTTTTCCCGATAGGTTAATGCCTATTCATCGTTTGGGATTATGATAACTTGGGTATATCACAATCACACAGACAATGTTTCATTTGGTGATTTCTTTTTGGAAAATTACTTTGTTTTAAAATTGTAATTATCTTCGTCATTTTATGCATGTTGGATATTTCTTTTTTTATAGTTGCAATTGGGATATTTCTATTCTGTTTCCCATGTAGGTATGTGGTTTTTATTCAATATTAATTTTTTTGTTATTAATGTGGACACTTAAATTCACATAAAAACAGGCGCTGTCAAAATGTTTGCGCAATAATCGAATAAACTTCCCAGTTTGACAGTGTTCTTTTGACGTGATTTAAGTATACGTTACGTTCGTATTTAAGCGGCGATATATCTTTTGAACTACGTCACAACAAGGATAGATGAAGTACAATTTAAATATGTACATGCATAATAACTTTTTACATGTATCTTAAAAATATGCTTCTTGATTGAATAGTTCAAGCAGATTATACTTCGAAACAGGTTGTAACTTATTATAAAAAATATCCATTCACGATTGCTACAAATTATTGCATTGCCACGGTGATACTAGAAAAAATAGCACATACATTTAGTACTTATTATTTAAAATATCATTATAATTGCATTCAAACTTTTAGTCTCGTCTATGAAGTAGCTGTTCAAACAAATTATACCTTCTGTTACATAACTTGAATAACAACAACAACAACAACAAATCCACTTTATTGCACACCTCAAACACACAGGGATACAAAACATGAAAACATGACTAACATAAATAACGTATATGAAAAACGTATATGTGATCAAATATTTTAAGCGCCTCCGCCATTTTTGCGATTTTACAATGAAACTGGGGCACTTACCGATATTAGGTATCTCTATAGAGTAACTTGTTTCTAAGAACGATACTTCCTCTTTTAGATTTAATCGCCGTGGGTGCAAAACAGCTTCAATTCGTTTGAAAAATTATCGTCATAAGAAAATCTGTATACGCATTAAGGAGGAAAACCGGTGATGCATTTTTGATTTCTTAGAACACCATTGTATGCAGATTTGAATGTGAGATCATAATTCTCCACGTCAATTGACAAGTGCCGTTAAATCAGGAAATTATTTCTTATTGCAATGGAGGACTTTATTACCGGTCAACAAATATTGATATTTGTAAACTACATAGAAGGTACATGAAGTTTCACAAGAAAGGTAAGGTATAATTACAATCCTCATTTACTTTTTCATTATGGAGAAAGAAACTATGACATCAGAGTAAAAAGTATTATTATAACCATTTGTGAATACCCAGTTACTAGAGCATCAAATATTGATGAAATCGGTATTTTCGTTTAGGCGTGATAAGACGGCAAAGACATACACATAATATCTACATAAAAGAAGTCTATCCACCGACGTGTAGATTACAGTAAACTATATTTTTTATGTGATTTCAAACTTATTCGTAAAACAACCGCGACCTATGACGATGTATGGGGACAATAGTTTAGTCACGCCAAAGTTAAAATTCAATTCAATTCAATTCAATTCAATTCATTTAATCATAAAACAATACAATGATTGTGTTTGATATAGGTACACTTAAAAATAGAAATAAATATAAAAAAATAATAAAAAGCAGCCACATCAGATCAATTGCTCCTAAATGTAGTTTATGTTTTCTTTAGTGCAATATTCAGTGACTTCATAGTTTGTGTGGAACCCTCGGTGCGGAACTCTGACTCGCACTTGACTGGCTTTTTTTAATGTATTATGTGTACAGATTTTTTGCTTTAACAGTTCTACTTATATAATAGTGTAGATGTACTTATACATTTTATTAAAATAATTCATATAATAAACTGTGCATGACTATATCTTAAGGATGAATTTCAGTACATTTTAACTTTATTTTCTTACTTTCACCATCACATCCTATAATTGGATATCGATTGTTAGCTTCGAGCTAATCAGAATTCCAAACCCAATACAGCTGGCAACGCGAACAAATGAAAAATTGTATCAGAAACTAAGAAAATAAAAGTGAACCGCAAAGATCGCCCAGATTGAAACGTCCCTCAATAAATTTACCACGTGCCTTTAGAGCCTCTCAGAGCATAAAAACACCGCCTGCGGCCATAAATTATAACAACATAAACACCCAATAAGTATTGAGCCTCGGGCACTTGCAAAAAAAGGGACGGTAAGTATTGCTTTTCGTATTAAATGCGGGTTCTGCACGTACTTTTTTGTTTTATTAATTTGTTTAGAATAGAATACTTTTTGTTGCACACCTCGATAAGAAAGATTTATAAACACAGATGACATACGTACGGACAATTATAATACAGGCAATTAATAGACGGTCTCTTTTTCGATTTCTTGCAGACAAACTTACGGAGCGGGTAGCGATTTTTTTTTATCATGATGGGTGATTTTTTTTAGCCCTGAATGGGAGATCCAGGGCTTGACGAGGTAGTAAAAGTTGCTTCTTGTGACGACCCTACCCATCCCCTAGAACTCGGCCAGTAGATATAAAATTTGTTCATACAATTAATTTAGTACTTGCTATTCATACGTGATCTGCGGGATGCCTGGAAATCGAGGATTTTTTGAATGTCTATAGTAATGATGTAGGAAAAATCGGTGATCTCTTCGAGTAGCCTTCTGATTTTAACTCTTTACTATACAAGAGCAATCAAGAGAAGTATAAACTTGGATACCATTTTAACTACTCACGGACTGTAGATTTAACTACTATCCAGCCAAAGTGAACGGTGGAAAAAGAGGTAATTTTTATTTTAAGGGAATAAATCAACGTGGAATATATTCAAATGAATGTATTTATTTCTGTAGGTACTCACCAGAATACAATACAAATCCACTTTATTGCACACCTCAAATACACAGGGATACAAAACATGAAAGATATACAGTAAAAAATAAACAGAGGTTATCAACACAATCGACAAAACCGTACTAATCAAAATTTTGTGTAACTACAAGAATCCAAGAAGATTTAAATTCTTAAATTTGTGACTATTTATAAGGTAAAATATCGGTGTACTTACTTAGTATTGAATAGTTTGACATTATAACTATCATAGGCCTTATTAAATAAAAGTTTCATCAGATCTTTTCTAATACATTAAATGGCACTGGAACCCCAATGCACCGGCCACTTAAACCATGTAATGGCTAACAAAACAACACCATAAATTTAAACTTAAAGAGGTGTTATAATTAATGTACGATGCGTAAAAGGCTGAACATAAAGGCCCGGTTAATTTCTTATCCCTTTGTGCGGTCAAAATGTCATAATTTGTATGAAATCAACACAAATAATTACACACTTAAACATCTTTAGGCGGTTCGCATCTTGAAATTATCTTTCATTTTATAGTATTGTTCGTTAAACTACTCTTTATAAGTCATTAAATGTTAGTATCTAATATATTATTTTTCTTGTGCCATAAGGAAAATGTTACAGTTACATTTAGATGAATATACATACAATACGTGGGTCATTCTTGAGAATCGAATTCTTCATGTGATTCCCTTGGCGATTTTTATTTTTATATTTTTTTACCTATTTGCTAGAAAATATGAAATTGTATTTAATTTTACGCAGATTTATCAAATAGGCACCACTTTTGGTCAATTTGATACAAAAATATACCACTTTATGTTTTCGCCGCCAGGGGAATAAGAAAAGTTGACATGGGAATAAGAAAAACGCCAAAGGAATCATAAAAAAAAGTACAGGGGAATAATATTCAGATCAGTTTTTCTTCAATAAATAAAAAGTTTTACAAAGTGTAAGGTTACAAAAATTCACAGTGTTTTATTCGCATTAATTGGCAATTTTCTTAATGATCGAACCACCGTCGTAGTATAAAAATTGCTGGGAATAAGCATCTTCTCTTGAATTCAGCTCAAAATTATTTGAGACCTGCCGTACCTAAATGGAATAAAATTCTAAATCAATGATTCAGTCATCTGCAACGCGAATTAAAGGGAAATTTATTTTCATTTCATGAAAACGCAAGAAAACTGTGATTCCCTTGTTCGAAATTAGAACCAGAGGAATAAGAAAAAAGTATGTTTCTTGTCGATTCTGCCGAAACTAAAATTATTATAAGAACAACTATTAAGTCAACACATGCAGGCGTTCATGTAGTTTTCTTTTTACTAAACACTATGTACCTATTGCAGATATAAAATTTTATATAAAAATTCAAGGGAATCAAAATCATAGTGAACCAATGCCAAGTGAATCATATATTAGCCTTCGTAGCTAAGAATTCCAGCAACTAGTCACGACCATTCCCGGCATATCTGGAAGCGTTACTGACGTTTGCCAAGCCCGGCCATTGCAACTGGTCAAATGACGTTTAAGTAGGGATGTGCGCCGTGTTGAATGAGGCACCAGAGGAATCATAGCTTAGCTCTGGACAAACCTTTAATATAGATTTTTTTTTAAATTACGATACACACAGCAACCATATTTTTTCTTCTAAATAAATAACTTATATTCTAATAATTTAATTCTATACTTTATTTCAATTCACAACATGTACTTTTTGGGGTAGTTTGTTCAAAAAATGGCGAGTGGACGCACCAAGGGAATAAAGTTTTAGGTGTTTAATATTTTTTTAGAGTTAATTATACTTAACTTAAACAAAAAATAAATCGTGCTCCAGTTAGATTAGGTGCTAATGTAATATATAAAAAATACTATGGTCAATTTTTTCAATTGTGCGGGTACTTTAACCTTCTGGACGCTGTAAATTGAGCCTTTCAAGAATCACCCACGTACACCCTATTATGATAATAATTCGTCGTTAAAGTACAAATTACAATGGCGAACAATCTAATCTCCATAACTCCTTTAAGATGCCTCCATTCAATGCAGTTCGAATAGCAAAATAATATATTTCCGTTATAAATATTTGCACTACCGTAAAAAGATTTCATGTGAAGTTCAAATATCTAGTTAAGGTTATAACTTAACTAACAATAGTTTTGTCTGACACCGAAACTTGACTGGAAACATCTCTCAAAACGAACACTACAATAAACTGAGCACGAGCCGCTAAACCGTAAAATTGTGTGTCGCACAACATCTTAGTTAGCCAATGATTTATATACGCACAGCTGTTGCAACCTCCTATATCTTACAATCCAGTAACAATACCAACCATCGGGTTCCAACCTTCAGAGTACAAATTCCAATAAAGGTTTGACTATAGGAAATTGTAAAAGTTTGCTCATGTCATGTGCCAATGGAAAAAATAACTTTGCGCGAAATTGTGAACGCAAGTCGTCGTAATTCTCTCGATTTGCAGGCTTGTTGCTTGGTTAATGTTTAATGGTTGAGTACTCCACTTTGAAATAGAGATGCTATAGGAAAATAATGTTGGAATTGGAATGTAGAATCATTATGTTCTTGAAGAAGATTATTGACACCCGACTTCGGTAAAGTTCTCGAGGATGATATTCCAAAGTCGACAGGGCAGTGCGGCGTCTCCAATTGCACAGTATACCTATGAATCATATACCAGAAATGTACCTACCAATTTTTGGGGAGGATATATCACTGCTCCTTTCCAGATTATCAGTTTACGTTAAGTTTGCACCTGGTAACTATGGAGTCGGATACAAATTAGGTCCAAACTTAACGTAACCGGCCTATACGAATCTAGGTTTCGTTAACGTCTGTTTCCACCTCCTAAAACTATTCAATATTTACGAAATTTTAGATACTGAATAGGAAGAAAATATTTTATGTTGGAACTTTTCGATTTTTGCGCAATTCATTATAGACAAATAAGATCGAAACCTCGATTTGTATGAAAAAATGAGCAGTGGTATTTCCTCTTAAGTAAGTAAGTACAGGCGACTTGGCTCAATGAAATCAAATATAATTCAATTTTTTTTTTTTTTTATAGAGCCGACACATAGCCACACTTATTTTGTTGAATTGTGTCGTATACTTCTCACCTGTTGCAACATTCTCAGCGAAATAATGATATCAAATCGTTTAATACTAATAATAATACCTCGATAAGAGTGTTATCTCTCAGCACACCTTAGCATTAAGTTATTTCACTCGGATACCAAACTGCTGAGTCCATTAATTGAACTATGTTCTAGTTTACGAGGTGGCCGGTATATTAACAATGTATAAACGTGTTTACAAGTAAACCGATGTTTTATTCGACACTGCGCTGATAAGTATTATCTTAATTTTATTTTGTTTCTGTCGCGTTAACACAACGTGCGATATGTAGCAATTAGGTAGAACAGAGATTTAAATTCGAGAAAAATTAGCTAAAACTTGAAGTACAGGCACGTTCTATCACCATCACTGTACCTACCTATGAAGACATTATTATTTGTTGAATAGGACTTCATCGCGCTCAAAAAGGAGTTTATTTAATTACCTCGACGTTACGAGAGAGGTTTCGACGAAGACCATGGACGTAAAATCACGCCACGTATTGCTTGCATTTCAACGACATGTTTACTTGTTTAGTCAGTTTTATTTAACCCCTATAATTGACAAAGAATACCTACGTAATTACGGTTACTTCGAATAGAGAACTTCACTTAAGTAGACTACTGGCGTAGTACTAGTTGATATTTTGGCGTGATGACGAACAGCGGAGCTAGCATATCTTACCGCGACTTCGCTTGTCGCGCGACTGCGAGTCACCTTTTTTGTTTTTTTTTCTGTGTGGCTTTCACTTCTTCCTGGGTTAGCAAGATGTATTTCGCCAATGTCGACGTGAAGGCATATCACACGATAGGAGAATGGTCGGTATTTATAATTTCGAGTTTTTGTGATGGGTCACTTGTCTTGCTCGCACGGTATTGACAGGAAAGTGACAGGTAGTATTTGTCGCGCGACGAAGAGTATATCCCAGTTTTGCTAGAGGTGCAGGCGTCATAAGAAACTGGTAGGTAACATATAGGTTACGATTTAAAAATATAAGAATATTAGGCGAGTTGTATCGACCACAAACTATTAGACAAACAGCTCAAAATCAAATTCAATCAAATCAAAATCAAATCAAACATTTAAAACCTTCAAATCAAATTAAAACACACAAGTAAATAATTACACATCTACCAACATCAAAGAAAACCAAAAATAAATGCCAACTTCCTGTTTCCGTGATAGTCAGCTCAGAAAAATACCTGGAATGGGCGCCACTAGCTCCAGGATTAAGGTCAAATAGAGGCAAAACCAAATGGGTAAGGCCGCGGAAAGTGACCAATTTGGACGTTTCAAATTTACCCAGCTGATTAAAAAAAATTGGTAACCCCTAATGTTTCAAAAATATTTTTATCATATGTAGATATAGGAATTCTCGTGGTCGCAAGTAAGATAATTAATATAAACCCCTTTATAAAAATACTAAAAATATATTTCCGTCCAAAACGTAACGAAAGTTGGTTAAATTTTTCGACCACGAGTACTAAAAGCTCTGTTATTTTTATGATATTTCAACTTTCATGGGCATACTTTTGTTTTAAACTAAAATTTATGATATAAGGATAGTTCTACTGATTACGAAATAATGATAATATAATCATTTTAATTTTTTATCTTACATTATTTTAATGGATCAGCTTTCCACACTTATGTTACAATACTTTCGTGACGCTTTATGTAGCTTGTTTTTAAATATTTTTTGGCGAAAATACGTTTACGTGCACTGGCAACTCATATTCTAGTAGGGCAACACCGATGAGCAAGTCCAAATCCGTCAGTTTGTCAACAAACGCAATTCAAAGTAGACACAGTCATAGTTTCGTGAAAGTCCCCCAAAGTGTCGTGTGTGATTTTAAGGGTAAGGAGTGATTGTTTTTAATCAGTTTTTTTTTATACAATAGCGTAACGGTTTACAAGCAAGTGACACGTATTATTGTATTAAAAATGTCTTTATTTCACCATGAAAATCCACTTTTTTTTCAAAAATACGTTACACTTTCGTTACGAATATGTTACATTTTTGCAAAATGTTACGTATTTTCTACGTAACATAACGAATAAATGTTGTAAAGGGAAGTGCACACAGAATGTACTAACTTAAATGAGTTTTATTAGATTTTGAATGACACGAAAATATACAAAGTCGAACAAAAGTCCTGTACAATAATAAAATAAATAAAAACAACATCTTAATAAAAAAAAAACTGTTTTAAGAAGAAAATAATTTATTTTCGACCTCAAGGCACAGTAGAATCATTGATTCTAAAGCTGTTTTATTGTTATACGGTCGTCTTGTTACTAGTATTGGGTACCTGCAGTGAACAAATAGTAATTACTGCCACCTGGTACAAAATGAGAGGCTTTAAAGCACTAGAGCGGTTTGGGTTTCATTAGTTCCATCACACGCGTGTTTGATTATATTAATTTTAATGTGCCATGAAAATTTTGTTTACAGGCAATATAAAGCTAATAATTTTATAACTTGTTTTTTTTTCTTAGCTACGTTATTTAATGGGAATATTTTCCAGTATGATCTAAGCTTTAGAACGACTTATGTTACGTTTTATGATAACATAACGTAAATCTTTTTATGTTACTTCTATGTCACATTGGTAAATTCCCGCGGCCTTACCCAAATATTCGTGTAGGGGTTACATTTTAATGCCAACAAATTAGCTTTTATACCAGTTGTAAATTACGAGTATGTCTTAGGTTTGCAAATATGGAACTAAGGTTATCAAATTGACCAATAATAAGTATCATATCAATAGCGATATTTTAACATAGTTAATGATTTAAGCCAATTCAATGTGGGTGTATTGCTTTATGATACTGCTTCCGTCTAAAACATAGGATAAAATACAAGTGTGTAGATAAACGAGCATAAGTTTTTGTTGAAAAAAATACTTATATTTCATCCTGATTCCTGTCCTTGTCATAGGCAGCAAATAAAAGTCAAATTTAATTACAAAATATATTACATATCGTTAAATTACACAATGTTCAACGTAGGTAATATATTCAGCAACAATGTATTAAAAGGTACCACAGATTGACCAATCTATTGTCTTAAGCCATTATCCTAAATAAGAGCTAGTAACGGCTCTATCACACTCTGCCGCCAGCTACCTCTAAATTTGGTTGACACTAAAATCACTTGATTAACAACACCCAGGTGTAAATCTTAATTACTAGCTGATCCAATGAAATACAAAACGCCTTATATATAAGCACATGACATGTTACTTAAGACCTTGTTTTCTTGTAGCAATGCGAAGTACTGAACATTATCATTATGTCCCGGTTGCCGCCCTCTCGTGATTGAACGATATATCTTGCGTTATATCGACATTCGCTTCCAATGCCCCAGTATCGACATTGTTTGTAATTGATTAGAGATTCTTAATTTACGTTGACAAATTAGCCTCGATGCAAGTAGTGAGTCAGAATATAGGTTTCTGTGAACGATGGAAAATTATGGAGCTAAACTTAATTTTGTAATTATTTAAGTAGATTAAGTTAATGGTTCAACTTATTGTTCTGTTTGCCAGACGAATTATTAGTCCTGTATATTTCGTGTTGCTATTACACTACCACTATACGCTACTAAATCGGATACCGTTGCCATTGAAGTATCTCAATCTTTGTTGGCCAATCGGCAATATGTTGGTAACGATTTATGGACAAAGATTTAAAGTATCGTATAAAATTTCCAGGTTTAAAGTAATGCGTTAAATTCCTAAGCGTTTTGTTTTAACTTTCAAAGTATAAGAAACCCGTTATGAAATAAAACGAAAACCCTGGTATAGAACAAAATATAGGTACGTTCAATACAAAAATCAAAGACTATTATTTAGAACGGTATCAATATAATTACACATTTTGTGACACTATATTTAAATACGCGGAAAAGCCGGCAATATGTCAACAGAATGTCGTTCCAGAACGAATTTGATTGTATAATGATATTACGGGTTTAATGATAGCGGACGTGCCACAATAATTGCCCATAGCCACTCGCGTAAATTAAGACCAACAAATTAAGTTTCAGACACGGTTGATCGGACTGGATCTAAGATAGTGTTTGAGTAATAAATAGTTATTGCGGTATGTTGACAGCATTTGACCACTTACATAAGAGAGATATTACAAGCTTGCAAGCTGGTATCTGTTTAAGTATAATTATATTTTTGGTGACGATTATTGATGTGACTTAGGGCTTATGCTCCCTATATAACATGGCGTAGCTTTTAAAATAGTGAAAATACAATTGGGCACAATATTTATGTTTTCATTTTGTTATGTATTAAGTTGGGTACTTCTTGGATTTGTTTTGTTATGACAGTTGTAGGTAGTTTGAGAATAAATGAGTTTTGCTTCTGATCTCAATGGCGTTGTATCTTTTATTGGCGACTGCGGTAAATTAATGTGTTTTACGCGAAAATGAACAGTAATTTTTCAAATGTGGTGTTTCCCGGACAATTTAATCCAAAAACTGACAAGTGGTGTGATTATAAGGAGCAGTTATTATGTGCATTGGACGTTGCGGGCGCCGCGGCGGACACGTCGCGGGCGCGTTCTTTGTTTCTGTCTCAGTGCGGGAAGGACACTTACTCACTAATTGCGTCACTTCTGGTCCCGGTGCGGCCTACTGGTGCTTCGTTTGAGGACATTATCGGTGTTTTGGACAAGTTTTTTGAACCGGAAGTTAACGAAATTTTACAAGCTGGAAAGTTTCATAAACGCGTACAATCACAACAAGAGAGCGTGCAGGAGTATATCGGCGCAATTAGCTTGCTTGGAGCAAAATGCAATTTCGCCGATCTTAAGCGTCAGTTGAGAGACAGACTAGTGCTCGGGGTGCGCGACGAGCGCCTGCGGCGCGAGCTGTTGAAGACCAAAGACCTCACATATGCGTGTGCCGTCCAGTACTGTCTCAACTATCAGGCGACGTTTCCAGACTTGTACCCTGAGCCTAGTACGTCCAGGCAAACTCCGCGTAATGAAAACGAACCAATGGAAATTGATAAAATTCAATCATTGAACTGTAAACATTGTGCCAGAGTTCATAAACCTAATGAGCGGTGTCCATTTGTTAAGGCTCAGTGCTATTATTGTAAAAAACATGGGCATATAGCCTCTGCCTGTAGCAAGAAACAAGGCAGGGTTCATCAGACCGAAGACAAGTGTTCATGTGACTCTGAATCGGATAATGAAAATATGAATGGCATTTATATCTGCGCTGAAAACTATCATGCACCGATAAAAGCAGATGTGGTGATTAATGCAGCTAGATTATCCATGGAAATTGATTCTGGAGCCTCGAGAACCATCATATCCGAACAGACATACAAGAAATTATGGTTGAATCCGCCAATGTTGAATACTACAAATGTGAAACTAGTAACATGGACCCGGACTCCGTTGAAAGTATTAGGGCTGACTCATGTTCGAGCAGTTTTGGGAGATAAAGAGGCCCAATGTGAACTCGTCGTGGTTGCAGGCTCTGGACCAAGCTTACTTGGTAGAAACTGGTTCGACAAGTTGGGAATACAGTTGGTTGGTGTGTGTTGGTCAGAGGATGAAATAACAACATGGAAGAATGAGTACCCGAATGTATTTAAAGAAGGTTTGGGTGAATATACAGGGCCACAAGTGTCACTGCATGTGCGCCCCGGAACAGTACCGCGATTCATGAAGGCGCGCCCTGTACCTTTTCCTCTGAAGAAGCAAGTGGAAGACGAGCTGCGCCAAATGGTTAAGGATGAAGTTTTGACACCAATCAAGTATTCCGAATGGGCCACTCCTTTGAGGATTGTTAAGAAGGACGACGGATCTTTGCGTATTTGTGGAGATTACCGTTCAACAGTAAACGCAGCAATTGATGTCGACACATACCCGCTCCCTACATCGACAGAGGCATTTGTGAAGCTCAGTGGAGGAAGTGTATTTAGTAAACTGGACTTGAGGAAGGCATACACCCAGCTTAAAGTGGATGAAGGGACCGCTATGCTGCTGACACTAAATACACCCATCGGGCTCATGAAGGTGAATCGCTTGGCTTATGGAGTTAGTGCGGCGCCTGGTATATTTCAAAGGGTGATGTCCACGGCGCTGGCAGATATGGATGGGGTCGCGTGTCTCCTCGATGATGTAGCGGTCATGGGAAGAAATATGGAAGAGCATAATAAGCGGTTGAACGCAGTATTGCGTAAACTGCAAGAGATGGGATTTAGACTTAACATAAAGAAATGCATCTTTGCTTCACGCAGCATCACCTTTTTAGGTCATATGCTGGATGCTGAAGGACTCCACCCATCTCCGGATAAAGTAGAAGAAATTCGAAGCAAACCAGCGCCCACTAATAAAGAGACATTGAGAGCATTTTTGGGGCTGTACAATTTTTATGAGAAATTCTTACCGGACAAGGCATCGTTGCTTGAACCTTTGTACCGTTTGCTGGAAGCAAAGGCACCATGGACGTGGGGTGAAAAAGAACAAACGGCGTTCAACAAGGCTAAGAACCTGCTGTCATCGGACTGCACTTTGGTGGGATATGACTTAAATAAAGAGTTGTTGTTGATTTGCGACTCGTCGGATTATGGCTTGGGAGCAATCTTGGCTCACGTTATGGAAGATGGATCTGAACGACCGGTGATGATGGCATCTCGGACACTACAACCCCATGAAAGACGTTATGGCCAAATTGATAAGGAGGCGCTGGCCATAATTTTCGGGCTATCTAAGTATCATCAGTTTTTAGCCGGACGAAAGTTTTGCATCATCACCGACCACCGGCCATTGGTCGGCTTGTTTAACCCGGATAAACCCATTCCTGACCAAATATCACCCAGAATGTTACGATGGTCGCTAAAACTCAATGGGTACAGTTATGTCATCAAGTATCGGCCAGGCAAATCGATCGGAAATGCTGATGCTTTAAGCCGATGGACAGAGCCACAGACTTCTTCCGTGGTACGGGATCCAGACCGTTTAGGAGAAGTACTCCTGCTGGAAGAACAACCGCTGGGATGGAACCTGGACGTAAAAACGATTGCCGAAGAAACGAAGAAAGATAGGGTGCTACAAAAGGTGTAGTTTCACGTGCTTCATGGTTGGCCGGGCACAAACACAGACCCTGAGCTGCAACCATATTGGATACGCAGAGAGGCTCTTTCACACAATAAAGAATGTTTATTGTGGTGTAACAGAGTCATTATACCGGCCTCCCTTCACCAAAAGGTACTTATATTATTGCATGTTCCACACGCAGGCATTGTACAGACAAAAGCATATGCGAGAGGGTACGTTTGGTGGGTCGGTATGGATAAGGAAATCGAGAAAGTGGTGGCTGAATGTGAAGACTGTCAGTCAGTAAGGAATAACCCACCTAAAGATCCGCAGACGTGGGTGACACCAGATAAAGCATGGAGTCGTTTACACATTGACTTCGCCGGTCCATTCCAGGGAAAAACTTTTCTACTACTCATCGACTCCTACAGCAAATGGATAGAAGCAGAAATTGTTCCATCGATGAGCTCAGAGTCAATAATCAAGATTTTACGACGAATATTTGCCGCCCAAGGTTTACCTGAGGTTTTGGTCTCAGATAATGGAAGGACGTTTACGTCAGAAGAATTTAATTTATATTTGTCTAAGAACCACATCAGACACCTATACACACCGCCCTACCATCCAGCGTCAAATGGCCAAATTGAAAGAGCCGTACAGACGTTTAAAAATAAGTTAAAGAAACTGGCAACAACGAACATACCTTGGGGTGAAAAATTGGCAAAAACCTTATACTATTTGCGCACAGTCCCTAACAGCCCTACTAATAAGACACCAGCGGAAATGTTAAACGGACGCAAGTATAGAACGGCTATATCATATTTACACCCAGACAGCGCGCCCAGCCGCGCCAACAAGCAGCTTGAGCGAGCGGCGCAGCAGCCGTGCGCGCGCGCTTTCAGCGTGGGGCAGCCTGTGCTCGTGCGCATGTATGGGCTAGGAGTGAAGTGGATGAAGGGCATGGTAGAGACTGTAGAGGGGCCCAGCACTTATGTGGTGAGGACGGAAGATGGAGAGTTGCACCGTCGCCACACAGACCAGATCATAGTTCGAGCGTTAAACCAGGCCACGGCTGAGAATGAGGACCAGCCACCACTCGACTATGGGTCTCAGTCATCAACAACATCAGATCCTCCCATTGAAATACCACCCCCGGAGTTATGGCCGGATATTATTGGAATTCCTAATCAGTGCTAAATAAGAAAATATTTGTAATATTCAGGATGTTAATTTTGTCTTGTTGATTATGGTGGAAAGATATGTTATGTATTAAGTTGGGTACTTCTTGGATTTGTTTTGTTATGACAGTTGTAGGTAGTTTGAGAATAAATGAGTTTTGCTTCTGATCTCAATGGCGTTGTATCTTTTACATTTAAAATATAAACTCGTTTACTGTGGGTACGGCGATGGGATGTTAAAATTCACTCTAAGTTTAAGCATTCCGATTTCTGGAAAAAGGTAAAAAAAAATGCGAGTTGCCCAAGGACTACATACCATTCGGCACCTCTAGAACAACTGTGACACGCGACTCTTTCTCGCGTGCGAATTATTTCCTATCCCTTTCTTCGCTGTAATTTGAGAGAGAGACGTGCGATGCTATGTCGAGCGACAAGAGTAGCGAAACGCAGTTGTGCTAGACGGGCTGGATTATAAGTTGTCTTCACAATTCATGCGCCCTTCTATCCTTCAGTGGGGCTAGCGTACCTTGCCGCGATTTCCCTTATCGCGCGTTGCAGGCACTGTATTGAAAGAAAAGTGATATCGGAGTCTTAGTAATAGGGTCCCGTTTTTACCCTTTGGGTCCGGAACCCGAAAAATGTGTAAAATAATAAGCAAAAAAACGAAATTCAATACCAGTATTCAATCTCTGTTGTCAAGTTGTGGTCTCCGCCCAAGAACTCGTTTACCCCATTGTTTTCGATTTCTCAAAAGATATTGTCAGCCTACTGCCATTTTGGCAAGGCACAGTGGACTTATAGTTCTCTGTTGGATAACTTCGTCGTGAATTTGTATCTTTAGAGAAACATCGAGCTTCTGTTCAGATAAAAATACTTTTAATTTTGACACTTTTATAAGTATAAAATGACATTTCTTATCAAACATATGTTTTTATTATTATTAATACCCTTTCACTGATCCTTAATATTAGAAAATGCTTCTAATTTAAAAGGCAACTCCACTGCGCTAATCAAAACACATCTAAACAACAATCCATTCCTGTTAGCTTAACCCAGGTATTGTACGAAAGTGCTAGGTTATCTTAATCTGCTTGTTAGCAATTAACGCATACACCGAGGAGGTGTGAGCTTGTAGAGAATTATGGCAGCTTGAGCTGTTTCGTAACTTGCAACAAGCTTCCTGGGTTACGCAAGGGTTTAGGTTCTTTAAGGGAATGTAATTATTTTAATCAATTTTTACATTAAATCAAATGACAATGACAATACAACATCTAGTACCAATATTATGCCACTATTTTGAACTTAATCGGTTGGTCTTCCGCATGCCCTCCGCTTGCATCTTGAGGTGCCGTCCGAAACCACCATTCGTGAAACTATCATTTCACCTTGTGAATCGCATTACGACCGCGTTTCAAGAACTTAATAACTTAATTAGCCAAAAGACAAGCAAATCGTAGACTAGAATGGAAAACTGTGTTTCCACATTTACATTGGAAGGTTGGCAGAATGTCTCAATATTTATAGAAATATGGTGCTTTTAATTAGGTTTATAATAAACTGCAAAATAACTTCAGAAGTATTAGTTATTATTTATTTAAAATCTTCATTTAAAAACTGAATCTTCAGAAAGACAAACAAATGCTTGATTTCGTTTAAGCGAATTGCATAAAAACTACTGACAATAATAGCTCCATCTGTGTCAATAAAATAAATTGCGAGTTTACAGTAACGGCCCTATTAGCTCTAAGTGCCCCTTCGGCACAAGCGTCACACGTTATAGGTTAACCGTTCAATGTCGCTATCCCATACAAAACGTAGAAATTTTGTTTTCAGAACCACGCTGACTTGAACGTACGCTGCTATGGTAAATGTAAAACATTATTCGGAATTGGTGTCAACACGCACATTTTTACACAGGTGTTTTTTCTTATTTTTATTTTCAAATTAAAAGTAATAGTCACAGTTTTATATACTTCCTTCCAATAATTGACTTTGCTATGCACCTCTATGAATGAAGATTAACTACTTAGTGGAACACATAATTATATTTTAAAACAAATAAAAAAAAGTAAAATGAACATAGATATCAAATGAACTTTTTAAAACTTATGACCATTTTTATGGTAAATGGTTACTTTGAAACTCTAAATGCTAAGTGATATAGAAAATGCTACGCAATCCGAACGTAGCCACGAAATTGGGAATAGGTACTTAGCTTCAAAATTGGCTGAGAACCTATCACTAGTTCCATTCCAATGAAAGCTGAACATCCCCATCCTTCTACGAAACGGGATTAATCGCGTCGTAAAAGTCGAATATCGCTCAACATGTTTCGAATCAGTTCGCGATTCATCATCAGGGGAGCAGATCAGTCGCGGCGGCGGCAGACCGAGCACTGTGTAGGTATTTTGATACGTCTGAGACTCACGGTGGTTTTCTATGTAAAATTCTGGAGAATCCTACTTTATGTACAGATACCAATGCCAAACTTTAAAAAAATGCCCTCTATTTCAGTCGGGGGTTAAAAACAAAATAATGGTTACTATGGAAGCCTGTCTTCGCCAGGGAACTTAAGTGAGTATACACTAAAATTTAACTGCACAAGCGACATTGTGCGGTTCAGTGGTAGTAGTTATAGAATCTCACTATTATTTAGTCTAAGATCCCGACTAACAACTACCGTCTCTCGTCCCTTTATTTTCTAAAGTTTAGCTGATTAAATGTGCCCGTTAAATGATGTTCCGTGCCTGGCAAAGCTACATTTACATACGTTATGATGAAATTTGGTTGAATTACGTTCGTTGAGAGTTGAAAAAACAATTGAGAGGTATTCTTGCTTATTAGCTATAATATAATCAAAGCAACAAAGAGTAAATCTTAAAATATTTGATATAGATAAATATCATCATGAAATTATATCCTACAGTATTTTAAAATTCGTGAGAATGGGTCCTATTAAATGGAGCCAATTTAGTCTCATTATTAGCTTTTACTTTAAATTGAATTCAGGATCTATTTAAACAAAAAAAAATACAACTTAGTTTCATGTTATAGGGGATCTTGTACTATATGATTATCGCAAAATAAAAGGCTGTGGTCACTTTCCAAAGTGTAGGACAAGCATGGTAGTTATAGAATAGATTGCCAAAATTGATAATAATAAGTAAATACAAAATAAAATGCTAAAAATAGGGAATATTTAAATAATATCTTCCTTATTTTTTTGTATTCCTGTATATAAGGTGACAGAGAAGTACGATGTTTGCTTAATAATTGCCAAAAACCATGACTAAATTCCATACGCTTCCGTCTTTGCCACAGTAGTAATAGAAAACACAAATTGGATAAATCATACTTATCTGAACAATCACAACAATAATATAAAATTGGATTCCATCTTGTTTCAGCACGTAGCACGAGTATCATACGTGAGCGTATTCAGGTAGCGTTCTACTTACGTCGTTCATTTTTCAGCAAGACTCAAAAGTATGTGAAACGTTGGTATGTCTTAAAAAACCGTTCAAGTGCAAGTCGGACTCGCGCACTGAGGGTTCCCTACGAACTATGAAAGCACTGCATATTGCTATAACAAAACGATAAACTGTAGGTACCTACTGAGCGACATACTTAACTTTACCGTTGGAAAGCTATTGCATACGTTAAATAAAGTCCATTTTTTTGTGATTTAATTACAAATGTATAGTTTCTGATTTTTTTTCTATACTTGTGATATAAGACGGTACCTATTAATCATCAAATTTCATAGTTCTGGGCCAACGGAAAATACCCTGTAAATGTTGACTCACTTGCATGTGTCGAAATATACGTTTCTTACGACATAAACGGCCGTATATTTTTCTACATTAACATACCTACAAGTTTGATTATTCAAGCTTTCACAGCTTCGAGGGACTGTAGACCTGAGTATATGATTTTAATTTACACTCAATACCATCACGCGTTACCGAGATAAAGGGTCTTGACAAACAGACAGACGGACGGACGGATAACAAAGTGATACTATAAGGGTTCCGTTTTTTTCTTTTTGAGGTACAGAACCCTAAAAATGGAGCCCATATGTAAGCACTTTGTTGTCCGTCTATACGTGTGTTCGTCTGTCAAGACGTAAAAGTATCAAACCCTATAGGGCACATACCGTTGACCTAGAACCATGGAATTTAACAAGTTGCATTCATTATTGTATTCAACTATTCACACCTAGCACACAAGTAAAGGAAAAACCCGTAATATGTATCAAAACTAAAATAAATATAGTTTCTTGTAATTATTAACCGACTTCAAAAAAGGAGGAGGTTCTCAATTCGAACTAATTTTTTTATTTTTTTTGTATGTATGTTACTCGATATCTCCGAGAACCGTGAACCGATTTTCAATTTTTTTTTTTAATGGAAACGGTAACATAACTCCGAGTTGGTCCCGTTGGCACTAAGTCGGGATCTGATGATGGAATCTTGGAGAAATCGAGGGAACTCTTCAAAATGTTATAGGGACATGTACGGCGCTTTCGGTAATTTATTGACAAAGTCAAGAATTTACATTCAGTAAATAGGATTTGGTGTAAGGAAACTGATGATGAACACCACAGATGGCCACTAGAACTTTTATATGGGTGCCCGACGTTTCATATAACTTCACTTAATCTATTTTGGTTTGATATACCATTGCTTTGTATAATGTAACGAATGGTATAACATTGTTTTAGATAATTTTCAAATGATCTAATGTAACAATTGATATAATGGTTTATAGGTATAATTACTTTTAGTATAATGTACATTTACTATATTTATTACTTGGTATAAAACGTATTTATCATAATGACTTACTTGATATAATTCGTCAATGCTATAAACTACAGATGATATAAGTTGATTTTACTATAACCAAAAAAGGTGGTTCCGACTAGATATATTAGGCTGTCACCCCATATATCACCTTAAGGCAGGTCCGACTTGGCTTAGGTTAGGTACGACGACGAGCGAAGCGAGGAGGAGTGTTAGGTTGAACTGCGACCCTAACGAGCGAGCGAAGCGAGCGAGCCGCGCAGGTCCGACTTGGCTTACGATTCCTAACATTACCTATTTCACCTTAAGGCAGTATTTATATGAAAACGCTTATTCTAAATAGTATGTATGTTAAACAAATTTATGTGATAAATATGTTATACGAAAGTATAATTATGCATATTGTCAATTATGTCATTGAGCCTATTATATCAATCGATAATTAGAGAAAAGCAAAATATAGGAAAAAAACATTATATGAAACGTTACATAATATGAAACAACTTTATATCAATCGATTGTATATCAAGTGTATGTTAGTTTATCTGACATTATATGAAACATTACGGACCCCTTTTATATGAATCACTAAAAAGCAAAAAAAAAAATTTTAACAAAAAAACAACCGACTTCAGTGAAACTAAAAAGCCAAAAAAAAACCCGTTCAAGTACAGATTACATTTGACTCACCCTTCGAAGTCAGTGCCAAACCTCGCGTAAACTATAATATATAAATATAAGAACTAAGTGGTTTGGGATCGACTTTTTTCTTTGGATCGGGTTTTTTTTCTGGCTTTTTAGTTTTACTGAAGTCGGTTCTTTTTTTTTGTTAAAAATTTTAAACTTATTTCATCATCATCATCATCATCATCTCAGCCACAGGACGTCCACTGCTGAACATAGGCCTCCCCTTTGGACTTCCATATATACCGGTTGGAAGCGACCTGCTTCCAGCGCCTTCCGGCGACCTTTATAAGGTCATCTGTCCATCTTGTAGGTGGACGTCCCACGCTGCGCTTGCTGGTCCGAGGTCTCCACTCAAGCACTTTTCAGCCCCATCGCTTCGGAACCATTCTAAAGCCAAAAATATAAGCCTTTGCCATATCCACACTAACCTGGCTCCCGTAAAACAATATAAAATGCATTAAAATACAAATCGCATTACTATAATAGTTGGAATTGTTTCTTGTCGGCGTATCTCGCGATGATTGGGCCGGTTACTTGACCGAGTGGGCTTGTGATCCACTCCACCGCTGACTTTTTATAGCATAGAAATTGACTTGGTGCAGGTAATAATTAGTGACTGGGAATATTTTACTCAAGTTTTATCTATGTACACATATCTTGGTGTAATGTGTAATTTAATTTACGTCACCCTAGCCTAGGTCCTTATCCTGGCCAAGGCAAGACCAATCACGGGCGGTAATTCGTAAAACCCCAGATCGCGTATTTTTGGCCTGCGATCTAGGATATTCACGAATTCACACCCCTGGGTATGTAATGTACTATGAACACGCCTTTTCACCAAGGCAGTATAGCATTTTGAGCAGTATTAGGGAATAAATATTATTTTGCTTACTACTGATATCGCCGATGTACTGCACAAGCAGTAGAAAGTTTCGCCTTCATTGTGTAAGGGAAGTTGGTTAGCGCTTCCAGTCATAACACATTGCAGGCCGGTCAGGCTGTGGAAGCAGGGTCGCAGGCTCCTTTTCGGAGACGATGGGGGTCTACTTCCTCTTGCCGCTCCGAGTAAAAAAGGCTCAACTGGCGGCATAAATAAATATTAATGGACAATTTTACACAAATCGACCTAGTCCCAAACTAAACAACGATTGTATTTGGGTACTGAACGACCATATACATAATATATAAATACATACCTATCCATGACCCAGTAACAAATATTTATTTACTTAATCTTTATTGCAAAAAAGAAAACTTATCGTACAAAAGGCGGACTTAATGCCATGAGTCATTCTCTACCAGTCAACCTTCGGGCAAAGCAGAGAAATAGTGGGCGGTGCAACTAACTTAAACAAATATTCGAGTTCATCACAAAAATATTTGCCCTTGCTGGCCTTATTTGCCAGGACCGCCGGCTGGGTCCTGGGTTCGAATCCCGGCAAGGGCAGTTGCCTAACAATCTGCGCCAACCGCGTCGTCATAACTGGGCATATCTATTTGCAGTATAGTGACTGTGACTAGGGTCATTTTCTGCTTAGTTTTCGTAGGATTCTCTGTGGTGTGGATTCTGTGGATGCAGTTAGCACCTCTCTCGTCAGTACCCGAAAGTATTTATCTAGTGGCCTTTTGTAGTTTGGCTTTCTTTAGACAGGTGCCACTCTTAACAACGGGACACTACGACTACTACGATAACATACTGCATACTACACTATAGGTACGTAGGTAACTGATACGAGTATTGTAATGTAAACACATGTTCCAACTTATAGTTTGTAATTTAATTGAAAATGTAACAATTATTGTATCTACACTGTTAGCGTAGGTATATTTTAAATTTTAAAATAAATAAATTCAAACATACCTACTGGACGACCATCCTAACACAAATGCTTCACGTCTCGTAACATACTTGGCTTTACGATGTGGAACAATTTACTTAAAGCATGCATTGTTGCCGAGATTGAAAGTGAATCTCCCTCAAAATTATTAAGCACGTCTTGTATTACTAACATTCCTTGTACGAACATACGTATGAATACAGATATTTTTCGTTTCTCACGAGTTCTAAGGGTCCTAACCTAACGCAAACCTTTATATGTCTATATATGTTATCTAATGTTTATTTCTTATATGTGCTGCATATGAATCACACTTTTGTACCAGTGTGAAAAAGAACACAAGCATGCGACACCGAAACCTCGTGTGTTTCTAAATATGTCCCGCACAAAGGGGTCCTATTACGTAGCCCGTGGGCTCAGCAAATTGCCATGATTACGTCGCACGGTAACGAGGTGTTCGCGACTTTCCCTGTAATCGGCCTTTGTATGGCCATACTATGTTTATCTGTATTAATACTTATTACCCCTTTGGGATGGAAAATATACTTTCATTTTATTTTAATAGAATACAAATCCACATAATTACATGGTCACAAAATATATGAAGAACTAAGGGGAAGAAGATGCTCAGTCACATTTGCAAAATTTTACAGTACAGATGAATAAAGTTGTGAATTCACCTTTTGGCTGAATGGCATAAGTAAAAATATAGCAAAATAATACGGGACCCAGCTAGTTTAACCCCTGTTTTAGATAGTTATAATGATGAACTAAAAAAATAAATGGCCATACACTAAAAACAATAAATTTGTCAGCCTGTTTTTCTCCCTTACCCTTCCTAAAATAAAATGTGCAGGTTAATCCAATATATATCTTCGTCACTACACGTCTACTTTATGGATGTGCATTTTAGAAGTAACCGTTCTTTCCCGGTGATTATCAACCATTTAAATTAACAGTTTAAACGGATTATATTGTATATTGTTTTATTTAATTTGAATTTTCGAACGTGTCAACCCCGCAACCATGAATCTGTTACGATGTTTACCTACTTACTACGTCGAGATTAACAATTAAATAGTATACACAGTATGATCTCCTAATAAGTATAAAGTATAGTTGAATTTACCTAATAATTATTTAATGCGTTTTGTATTTTTTAGCGCAGACGTGCTATGCAAACGCAGAATTAATAAATTATTTCTTTACTCATACTATGTTGCAATTTGAAAGATTATTTTGCTAGTTATGACCTCTAAGTGCTTAAGCAGACAGTACCTTTCAACAGTGAAGCATAATGCTCAAGCTAATATCACAACGGGGTCGCGAGGTCAAAAAAATGTATTCATAGTAAACAGTTCTGAGAACTTGAAAATAAACAACGATATGTGCTCTTCAAACACCTGACAGTCCCATTACCGCGTACTGTCAGCGCACAGTGGGCACGCGAGGTTAAACTTGAACAAAAAAAGTGGGAAAAATATATTTTTTTTATATACTACGATTCTCCATTGTTGATCGAAATTATCATAAACCATATAAATACCTAATAATTCCATTTCATGAATAAATATTATATAATTAAACGTTGTGGTTAAAGTTATAATTTATAAGCAAATAAATTCAAGTGCTCTGCTCGAACTCTATAATTCCACGGAGTAATTACAATTATACACTAACAATACTCATTACATGTAATTATAAATATTTTTATTTATTATGATAGGTACAAGTTCGCATTCTTATAGGAAATCATTAGGTTTTTGGGCATAATATAATATATATCATCATTTGTAGTTACATCACTTGCATGTTATTATCTTCGTTTTCCTTACCTTACCTTAGGTGGATATTGCGTTTATCACGCGATAAATAAACGACAAAGCAACCATCACGTTTTGACAAAATGCTAGGGTGAGTGACAGATGCTTTATCATTTATTTATTACGTGTTTAACGCAACCATAATAGGTATATGCATATATGTAACTTTACAACGGCAGCTTCCTCGCACAGCGTATCAGCATAGCTGTTCAGCGAGGAAATGCTGCCAGCATTTTCGGTACCATGCCAAAAGGGAGCAATTTTTTGAATTTGTTTTAGTTTATTTTAATTTTAGCTCTTATGTACATAGTAGTTAGTAGTGTTTAAGTTTTTTTATTTAATGGCACTTTGTTTTTCCTTTTTTTGTTATCTTTAAATAAATTTATTCCCACTAACAACGAATATGCAACTTACAAACATAACGTAACAAGAAACTATAATATTATGTTTTTCACCTGAACCTCACTCATCATCCCGCTGCCATTATCGTTTCTCTGGATGTTCCTCTGGATGCAGCGACTCGCCAAACGTGCAGTTCCATCATATTGCGAGTACTATAACATAAAGCAACTGACGAATAAAAACGTATTCTATTACCCGGTTATTGTCATGTCGGGCGCGCTGCGTAGCTCATCTTAAATTCATTAAAAATTTGAGTGTTCACAATAAACTTAGAAACTTACGAAAAGAACGCAATATTTTGCCCAGTTATCGTAACATCGGACACACTGTGCGGCTCACCCACCGGACAACGGCGCGTTCGTCTGACACGCAATTAAATAATGCTCCGAGTGTTCACACTAAATTCAATATCTCCCAGCAACTTATCCTAGAGCCTTATGATCCTGATACGATTACCACTGGTGTTAAATCATTCGAGTAATGTTGATACAATTTTTCAAAACAAACTGAATCAGGTCTGAACTTGGTAGAACGTGAACATCGGCAATATAAATAGATAGAATTATAATATAAGGAGACAATCTTACACAAACGATCTAGCCCCAGACTATACAAACTACTACAATGTACATAATGAGTTAAATACTTAAATGGATAGAAATACATCCATGACCCAAGAACAAATATTAGTGCATCAAAAAAAATTTGCCCTTGTCGGGATTCGAACCCAGGACCGTCGGCTTAGTAGGCAGCTCCACTAACGCTACACTGCGCCAACCGCGTTGTCATGTACATACTGATCTGCTAAGTGAGTTTATATTTTAGAAACTACTCAAAATTCTGTGCTCCATTTAGTGGATTTTTATAATTTTATTTGTCAAATAGAAAATGTGTATATGGGGTAGCCAGGAGTATTCTGCAGGCCATCTGATGGTAAATGTCGCTGAGACTCATCCACATTTCCAATAAAATAAAAAAATCTTATGCATTGCAGTGTTCAGAACCCAAAAGATATCGCTCCTGTGGCGCGGAGACATTCACTAACGGGAATGTTTATACAAAGTCCGATTCTCTGGTAGTTAGGTTAGGGCTAACCAGTAACAGCTGGTTAGTTAGTAACCTGCCCTGATATACTTAAATAGTTCAAGTCATGATTACAAAGAACCAATAAGGGCTACGGTATCCTAGTTTCACCAGTTACCTTCTTCCTACACACACACACTGTGTGTTTCAGTTTTGTACAGCACAGTGCAAAAAAATGCTTGACGGCTGTTTAGTGTTCCCCAAGTAAGATCATTTACAACCAACCCAACCTTCTCGTTCGAGTGCCCTTAGTATGCGCGCGCAATTCGAGCATAGTTGCCCGTAACCCAACACGCTTTGTTTTCCCAGACACTTCCCACCGAGAAACTAATTGACTGTCCGAACAACGAAATATTGTGTTGCAAACCATTTTTGCATTGCTTTATTATACTTATGGGATGTTAAGTACAACTAAAAGACCACGAAGCGGTTAAGTATCCTACTCAAGTACTCATTGAGATGTTCTTTCGTCTTCTGTTTTTACCTGACTGTGCGACAACAAAGAGGTTTTCACATGATACTCAGTATTATTTTTTACTATAAATTTTAATATCATGTTAACTTAATTTTTTTATATCAACCATTTCAGTACGGTTTAATACACTCTTCCGATTACTTGCATTTTACTATTTATACTTAAGAAATATAATTATAGTGTATGTCAAATTCCTTTAGGTAAACCTAATTTACCTTTTTATCATTTATCTCTTTCGGATTCGTCAGTTTACTTACCATCAGATGTTTTGAACCTTTCACCTAAAAAGGTAGTTCCGTTTGACCATAAAACTCCTCCAGAAACCAACTACAAATATTAACCTCTTAATTTATTTGAATTAGCAGTTGAACACTACCAACATTAGTTAAGGCCTAGTGACGCTTGTGAATAAATCATGTCATACTAGCCATTACTGTAAGTCAAAATGGCGGCCAACTATCAAAGGGAAAGTGCGCAAACTCTCATATCATTCTCTATGGTCTAGTCTATGAAGCGCTCACAACACCAACATCAAATAACATCAATGGAGATGCAACCATTGAAGTTAGATTTTAAAGTTCATGTTTGCTTTTGCTAAGTGTTGAATTTTCTTCATTTTCAGTGTGACAGGATTAAATTTATCAATTTACGAAGATTGTTCGATGTCTTGCACTATTAACACATTAACGTGCACCGTGAGCGCGGCGGTTGCTAAATATTAAATTATAGAAGTTTCACGTGCTTTACTCGCACCGATAACACATAGTGCTAGTGCCATAGACAGACAACGATGGACACGTTTTACTTTTAAGCACACCACAACTTTGACGATTATCTAAGACGATCGACTTAACCTTGATCTGTTGTTTCTTGAACCGAAGAGCCTAGTCGTAAAACGTTCACCTTTAAATAAAAAAATAAAAACAGACATCAAGGCATGTAAGCAAACATTTGGCTCCAACCTCACCCGTTAAATAATGTAAGTCCAAGGTACGAGTCCAAGCGTAATTGGACAAGACTTGAGCACGATATTCCTAAAAGCTGTCTCTCGTTCATTAATTGTATTCATTAATGGTATTATTTTTATTCCGTTTTTTTTATCCTTTTATGACGAGAAGGTGTGGATGGAAGGTTGTGCTTTCATATGCATGCCATGACTCTTAGTGCATATGCTACACGTCATTGGCGGTTGCATTAATGGCTCGACTTAGACAATCTTGATGCATTACTTACTCGTCTTAGTAACCTATAAACGTTTTATTGATGATACCCTTTACTTTTACATTAGAGAGTGAGTGCGGAGTAATCACTGTCTATGTACAGCTAAATCACTATCATGAATATCGTGATTTCTGCGCGAATAAATTTTGTAAGAAATAATTTTCATTATTTTTGTCAAAAAAAGGCTGGAAAATAAAAATCATTGATAACTGTATCAATTTGTATACTTCAGTAAATATAATATCTCTATGGGCTTATAATTCTAATAAATAAACTATGGTTAACTAAAACTAACATTTAGACTAAAGGGTTCTTCAATGTCATAAAATAAAATATTTAATGTGCATCTGGAAAATATTTTTTTTAATAAGTGGTGTAACAAATAAAAATAATTGAGAACTTCTAAAACATATACTCAACTAAAAACTATTCGCTTTCCATGATTTCTACACATCCTTAATAGACACAGCCCATGTATCACTAAGTAATTAAATATATATATTTTTTATTACATGCAATTAACACGCCAATCATTTTCAAATGAGGTTTTATATATGTTTATTTGACATAAGTATTTTTTAAATTTATAGTTTTAAAATGAAGCTTCTACTCTACACGTTTCGGTTATAGGATTGTTCTAATTTTAATTTATATGTTTTCATTGCAAGTACCTCAATCAGAAGTTACTAGGGATAGCAAAGAAGAGAAATTTAAATGTTTGCTCGTCAAATTTTAGTTGATTGAGTGTTAAGCAAGTTCAAACTACTCTTTCTTGTTCTGTAGTTTTCTAAACAAAATTAAACTAAAAAACAAACAGCGATTGTTCTCGTCCTGTTTCTGAACCTAGAGAGTGGAAGCCGCATCAAATGAACATCGCGCAATTAATTTTTATTGTCATTTTTATCACATTTTTGACGAAACGTATCAACGGACGGTCTTCGTTTCATAATTTTAAAATAACGTACCTACTAAGCATCGATTTTCGTCATTATATGTCTAATATTTATTTTTAGTATTTTAAGGCATTTCGTAGTATTGAAATGACAATTTCGATGGATTTCCTCACGATTATCATAAGATGATCATGTTCATTATGACAGTACATGACTAAGGTAGCTTCTTGAAAGTTTCAGAATTATATATTTCTGAAATTAAAGTCATATATCGTATTTGGGGACATAAATACTGCTTATTTTTAGTTAAATAATTATTCGCAGTATCCTGTATTTTTTTAATAAACAGCACATTTTGGCTACATGACGTTGAGCACGGCGGGTGTCCATTTTGATTCTGCAAAAGAAAAGTTTTTTAAGATTTATTCTTATAGTAAAAATTAACACTACCTATACGTTATGCGGACTTAGAAAGCTAATGAGGACTTAGCGGGTATTATGTTTTAAGCAAATATATTTTCTAAATCATTGATGTGGCTATCGCCGAAAATAAAAAAAAGATTAGGTACCAATGTCATGGCTACTATTGGTACATGGGTGTTCGCAGTTTGTGATAGTTTATATTTTACCCGACCCGACGCCAAAGCACAAAGGATGTTATGTGTTCAGTACTCACATTTTCTAGCCGCTGGCGCCGGAGCCGGTGCTGCCGTACCGTCTGCCGGCGCAGCCACGACGGCCGGCGCCGGCGCGGCCGCCACCACCGTCGGAGTGTCGCCTCCGCTGTATCGGACTGCGACAAATAGTTCATTAAATCAATTGTTGATACTTTTTAAAGTCATTGATTTATGCTGAGCGTATAGATAATTTTAATGCCTAGGTATTATTAAAAAGTCAGAATTATTTGCCTTAATGTCAGCCTCAGGCCACGAGATCAGCGGTAAGGGAAAGCGCCGGCCATAGCTAAGAGCGAGATTTTGCGCTCCGACTCCAACCATCCCTACCGATGGCCGCCGATCCTCGCACCCGCTTGCCGCTGACGTCGTGGCTCTTCTGCTACAGCCCGTGGTTTCCATTATAGGTTCGTTCGTAAATAGAGCGGTGTCAAACTCATTGTGCAGTACTTAGTCGTTCATACTGCGCAATACTACTACCTACATACTACTTATATTTGATTTGTTATTATAGTTATTATTATTATTATTATTTGTTTCTCATTTTTTGAGTCTCGGGCTCATACGTCCCGGTCTTTTGGAAGGCTTGCGTGGGGATATGGATCCAACACGTAGAGGCCCCTTGGAGAAATTTGCTGTGGCTTATTATTATTATTATTATTTATTGAAAAACAGGTTACATAACATTACAGTTTTCACCAATGCGTCATGAACCGAACAATGTTTATTTTGACGGCGAAACGGCTAAATAGTTAAATGAATGTTTCTTTTTTTATCTGAAATAACATGCCATACGAATAATAATAATAACTGCGCAATGCGTTTAATACCACTCTTTTTACGTGGGAATAGGTATACCTAGAGCTAACTTTTTTGTGTAGAAAAGCATATGAAAGGGACATTGCGCTAACTGCGGAAAGGTGCAGTGTGAGTGTTTATGACTTTTCTGATAGTATAGTAACACTGAAACTAAAGAAAAAAATAGTAACTTATTGCTTGAGCTTTACTTAATGCATCTAGAGTTTTTAACTATTGGAACATAGACCTCTACATTATTTATCCACTCGCCAAATTACAGATACAGACTATAAAATTCACAAAGGTCCTTAATTCTACTTTCATTTGACAAGACTATAAATAACTTTCATTTAACAAACGTTACTACATTTCAGAAAGTATGAAGTTATACGAGTAGAGTAATCAAGAGTAAAATAATACTCCCTAAAAAATAAATGTGTGTGTGCCGTTGAAAAGTCCGTATATACCTAAACAATGTATTAAAAAATTACCAACGATAGTTACGTCTCCTCTTGATACTGGATTCCGTATGACGAGACACTTATTATTCTTAGATATTATTAACATCATGTTTTCTGCTACACATCCATAATTTATTCCACTTCAACAAAATAAATACATACGCTACAAACATTCACGCATTTCCTCAATTATTCTACCAAATATTACGTTCTGGATAGCGCTTAACTTTTATATGAAAATGGCATGTCATTTATTTATGACAGTACAATATCAGAGTAGGTCAAACATAAACACATAAATTGTTGTAAAATTCCGTTGAAGTAGAATAAGTTTTATTTTATCTCAGTCGTAGCTATCACATCGGTTAATTCGTTTGTTGTTGTAAGTGAAATAAATTAATTTAGTGAAGTAAAATAAATGAACATAATCTTTAAGTAAATAAATTAAATCAAGTAAGCTACTTAATATACTTTATGCAATTGAGCTCAAAGTGTTTCAGTGAATGCTTATTAATTTTTTCTACGAAGAAATTAAATTAGAACTATTACGGGGGGGTATATACCCTTAGCGACACGAAAGTGTATGGCATAGTGGCAACAGTCTCAATTTTTTTTTTATTATTATAAAAACCGTAAAACTACCCAATATAGTCCACACAACTATGGTCCAAATTAATTCAAAAATTAGTCGTTAATATATGACAATTATTACGGATTAACTCTAAGACGAACAACTTAATTAAGCAAGTTGAAATACTAACGTATAAAATCACTAAATAGAATATGGATCTTGATAGACAGAAATTAAACATGAGCATAAATATTTTAGCAGAGCGACTAACGGGTTTGTAAATTTGTGCTAGTAGAAATAAGAAGGAACACCTAAAGGCAACAGATGTTGATGATAGGTAAATTTGTATTGGCTTTATATGCGGCGCCATCGACAATTACTAAGTTTCTAATAACTATGTACTGGGTGATTCTACTGATAATATCACAGTTTCAAGCCTGTGTAAACCAATACACAGGCGGATAAACTACCTAAATGTGATGCAAAATAACTTGTGCAATCTTAGCAATATTCAATCCCATGATTTAAATGTTCATCAGGGTTTTTATGGAACATTTGATGTGTATTATACCTATTTCTAATATCAGTAAAATCATCTTAAGTCAAACACGTTAAATACCATATAGTATATTATATATACGTATAAATAAGTAATTTTAGTGATTTATTTAATGAGACATTAAAGCAAACATTATACTAGTACATTAAGCTCTATTATGGTTTGTGGATGTTTCAGAGACGATGTTTTGATCGAATAGCTAAAGTATATAAAATGTAACATTAATGACATGATATATATTAACGAATCAAAAGGTCTTGAAATATCTGTAATTTTCTTAAAACTAAGTGGTAAATAACTACATTTTCACCCGAGATGTTGTAGATACTGATATTGTTGTGCTCGTAAATATGGGATTGCTTAAACAACAAATAATTATGTAATGAGACTCACCATACAGAATACCTATTATTATGAGTCCGATTACTCCCATTATTATCATCATCTGAAATACGTTATAATTACTTGTTTACTTAGTACTAATTACCATGTTATTGCTATATTGTGTTTACATATATTTGGGTGTTTGTATGTGTTTGTATAAAACATACCTTTTTTTTAATATAAATTTTGATCTGGGCTGAGGACTGCATTCGGTATAAAATGCCATGCATAAATATTAACCATATTTTAAACTTTCAACTATTTGATGATATTTGAAGACACTCTAAGTTCACCGTTTTCAATACAAATCCTCAAAGCGTCATACGTCTACAAAATTATTAACGTATTAATAACAGTAAAAATTAAGTCAATTAAGTTTTTAATCGAAATTATGTAAAATGATATTATCAGGGTCGATTGCAAAAAAAATTGTACCTACATAGTTAAAAGCTTAGTTAACAAAAAATCACGATCGCTTCCTTTGCGTCACGAAAGTTAGTAATACAAAATGTATGGGTAACTTTCGTCACACAAAGGACTCAATTGAGTTTTGTTTTAATTAAAGCCCTAAACTATGTACAATTTTTTTGCAATTGACCCATCATACCATTACAAACTCACCCAAATCATTCTAGTCCCAAATTAAGCTCAAGAAGGCTTAGGCTATATGATACAATTGATAAATAATCGCAGCGAAGGTGCAATTCTACAGAAAAGAGAATTGGGTGTGGTAATAAACATAACATCTACTACGTGACAAGTTTAGATTATTAATTACTTACTATAAGTATATAAAAATTATAATTTAGCACTGCTTTATTATTTCTGAGTAAAATGTTTCCATATTATTTGTCAATTTAGCCGCGTGAAATGCCATAGTCTGTCGATGTTTATGGATATGTCTGCATGATTAATTATGGCCGATTATTTTTATTTATACCGGTAGCAGTCCTCGTTCAAAGCCACAGAATAGTATTCATGAATTTGTGTAGACACTAATTATACTTAATAGTTTTAAAAAATACCTTAAGATTTTCAAGCCAAAACTTATTTTTCAGACTGGCCGCTTGACTCTTGAATGCCGAAGCTCCATCTTCCAAGGCCTCTGAAAAAGTACATTTGTAATTTATTTTTTGATGTACCTACTTCATTAATCTCTAAAATGCAATAAATTTGAATATTACCAGCTCTTTCGTTCAGATCCCCTATCAAATGATCTCTTTCCAATACTTTATCCATATTCGTTTTCATTATATCCACCACCTGTAATCATATTAAAGGTACCTTTAAACCATACACTATACCATATAAATCGGAGTCTCTATTGCGTATCATAAAATCAATAGCCTTAATGTGACTTTTCCGTAATTTTCATTCGTCATAATTTGTTTTTCTCAGAAACGGTTAACTTTTCAGAATTGTTATATCATAAAACAAACTGGATAGTCATTCCATCTATTTAACTAAAACGTTGCAAAGTTTGAAAACATTGTACGAGTATATTTCTATCCAGTGATACCCTAATGTACTGAAACAATATCTACATAGAAAACTAGGTGCATACCTAGTAAGTACAGATAGCTAATAAATGTAAGAAAAACCGGTATGTATTAGGCCGGGCCGTTTCGAGCACAATAAGAATCGTCACAACCTATAAATGACGTATGCACAAGTATTGCCATACGAAAGCTGTTTGTAGCGCCACTATCCCAGGGCTATACCGCAACTTGTTAGGTTTTAAAAGTAACCATTCATAAGAATACAACTGTGTTACTTATAATTTTCCTATATCGTGAAGCACTGTGACTCGATCGTTTAGTTTAGGCAACCACACCAGGGCGTTTTTGATAATGGGACAAACTTCAGCTGGAAAACATTATCTGTGGCACGGATATAAATTACATTTATGAGACAATATTTATATGTAAAAAACCGGCCACGTGCGGATCTGACTCGCGCACCGAGGGTTCCGTACAAACTTTCACTTATCCCATCCGAATTGGCCTGGTTGACTTAAGTTTGCACCTGAAATGTATGGCGCCACATACAAACGAGGTACAAACTTAACGCAACCGAGTTCTCCAAATATGATGTTTGAAAAGGACTATATTTTTTATGATTTTATTACAAATGTATAGTTTTCAGTTTTTTTATAGGTATTTGTAGTATGTAACGATATTACTTGCCAAAATTCATAGTTCTAGGTCATCGGGTACTAATCATTTTGTTTCCCTTGAGAGTGTCAAAATGTACGTATTTTGCGTCATAAACGGCCGTATCTTTTTTTCACGTTAACGTAGAAGTTTGATTTTTTCACAGCTTCAAGGAAGGTGTTAATTTCAACTCGACACCTCCACGCGTTCTCGAGATAAAGGGTCTTGACAGACAGACAAACGGACGGACGGACAACAAAGTGATCCTATAAGGGTTCCGTTTTTTGAGGTACGGGACTTTAAAAACACTTGTCAAACTTTATGCTAGAACAATAACATAATTCTTAAGAAGATGTGGTTATAAAATATCAAGAACTAAATTAAATTATTGAGACAATAGACTAAACTGATGACCCTTTAAAATGAACTTTAAAGTCTCTTAACTAAACATCGGTCATCATAACCTTGCAATTTGCGACAAAATCAAGGGATGTGGTTGGAAATTCAATGAGTGACTATAGGAATTTCCTTACAACGACGGTGCATATAATAATGATGTAGTATACTCGTACCTCATCGACTTGAGCCTGTGTCTGCTGTAGCCGCCTCTGTGCTGCCTGCTGCTGCATAGTGTGGGGCCCTCCCAGCAGCTCCCCGTCTTCGCCATATTGTGGCTCACGGGGCTTCGGGGGCCCCGGAGGGCCTGGGGGGCCGGCGGCGGCTGCGGCTTCCACATCTTTGTCTTTGCCCCTAAATGGTGGATAGTAAGGGTGAACCGATTAACTGACTCGTCAGTCGTCATTCATAGTAAGAAAGAAATACGAAGGTGGTGAGGAAGGGGTGGGGTTTAAAGGTGCACGCACTGCAAACCGCCTGCCACCCGTTTTTCATCAAACCTATTTGTTGTCCTCTCTTACTATGGCGTCGATTATTTATTTATGGAATAATATGTCTCGGACTCGACTGTATAGACGTTATTCCACACGCTTGTAAGAAAAATCAAAAATTGACATGACTATTTAAATAAATAATAACATACATGTTGATATAATTTCCCCAAAATTAAAAATCCCCCGACACAAGAACCTCCCCTCACTTGATGAGTGTTCTGATGTGTTACAAACAGCACCCTGTCACAAAAATTGTCATTCTTAGGTTAATATTGGATTGAATACTGTCGCTAGTTCAAATGAAAGCTGAATATCATGGAGACGACTATTTATTACGTAAAGAAACCATGCTCAAATCGGCTTATCTGCTTGGGCACTACAATGCTGCGGATAGACACCCAGATACAGACGATAAACATTATCCCTTTTTTGTTGGGCGTTCAAAAATTACGCGTGGCTGCTGCGTTCATGCACGGCGAAAATGAGGCATAAAACAAATCTTTCTTCTTCTAATAATTTTCTCAATAACACCTATTTTTGGGAGACTGGTACTTTAAAAACGCTCATTCAAGCCAAGGAAGTAATAGGACTTAATCGTGTACAAACATTGTTAAATTATATAAACCCCTTTCTGGGCAAAATATATGAGAAGTCCGCATTTCTAGCCTCGCTGGTATTGAGCAATTAAAACAATGTTAAGAAGTAAAAAAATACAATTAGATGATTAAATTTGATATGTGATTTATGATATATTTCCAAGACAAGGGCCGTGATGCAGTCGTATGAAAAAAATTAACAATATTTCAAAACAACATTAAGATCCTCATCGCGAGCATTCGCCCGTAATATTACAAAAAAAAAAAACCATTTTATTTGTTTATTGTTACATTACAAGACCACGCGACGTTTTGTCTCTATCTCAAAAAAACAGACTAAATAAACAGAAAAAAAATCGCACGATGATACTATTATCTAACAGTCAATAAAGTTGAAATCATAAAATATCAAACAAAATAATCATATTACGTTTTTTGTAGCATTAAAAAGGCTAAAGAAATGTTAAAAGTGGACATGAAAGAACAGTTAATTGTAGTAACTACTTTAATTAACTAATATAAATTTACGTTTTAATAAAGTCATTAACGGTTTCATTTTGTTTTAAATTAGGCAAAGTGAAACACTTAAGTATGAAAGAACCATCGTCCGAACATATACGTCGTATCATAAGTGTTTTATAAGTTAATAAAGAACCATTTAAAATATCCATACTTGAAAAACCGAACGTCATCCAGAATCTAAAGTATCCGTTAAAAGGTTTCATAGCCAATTGGCTTAGTAGTTTACCTGTGAAGATGTAACAAACAGGCGTAACGAGTTTCCTTGTCTACGGAGTTATATAAAGACATTCAGTGCACAAAAACCTAAGATAACCGTTAGACATGATTGAGTCATAGAAATAGGACGAAAAGATGTCATTGGTGCGTACATTACCGTAGTGTTCGCTAATCAATACAAAAATTGGCAAAATGCCAGTTGACGTCACACCACTAAGGCAAACTAGCTTTTGATAGTCCCATGCACTAGACATATAATACATACCTTTTCTTTAATATTTTGAGTATAAATCAATAAAGATTGAGATTAAAACCTTAGTTTGCATGCAACATAGGTACTTCAAAATACTTCACTCAACAATGCGCCAGAAACTACTGCAGTTTTACTTGACACACTTAACTCCGTCTCAAGTATGCAACGAAATAATTTCGACAATACTAAAACTACTGCACAAATGTAAACTATCACTACTTATAATCACCACGAAACGCCTCATAGGTAAATTATAGTACTTCTAAACTAAAACCTTAAGTAATTAACTTTTAAGCTTAAAACAACGTTGTAACACGAAATAGTAAATAAATATTTTATTTAGAATTTTAAAAGACCGTCTAAATTATATCTCAAGGCAGTTATAAGTGCGTGCAAATTATGAATAACTCACATTTTGTGTATTTACCGCGGTATCCGAGAGCTGCAAGTAACCGACTCAAACGATAAGAAACGGGAGCAGACTGGCTGGCGGCACTACGGCACCAAATGACGCAGAGCGCTGAAACGTCCCTGGGCACACGCTGAAAAACAAACTCGACACTACCTTCCTCTCTTTCCATTCCCCAGTTTCAGTCATCCGTCGAGCGAGACGGGGCAATGGTACTTTCAAAATGCGGTTTTCGGAGTAGTGCCCTTGTTTTCAGCTAGTGGTGTACCAACGATAGAGGAAACAAATTAGAGGCACGATAGTTGTTGAATATTTACTTTAGGTAGTGATGTGGTTTTCGGAATATCGATAATGACTAAAAATAAATCACTGGAGCTTAAACACAGTTTGTAGATATTTTGTTGGGATTTTGAGGCAGTAAAAGCCTGGAGACTTGGTCTGCGTGAATTTCATTGCTTTTTACAAATTTTCGCTCTGGCCTCTTTTTCTCAGAAACAAACCTTGTAAGAGTGCCTTATCAGTGAACTAATTTCGTAATTCATATGTTAGTGTTAGTGGATGTCGCTAATATTGTGTTTACATTTTTTGGTACATTTAACATCTGAGGAAGTCTACACCGTAGATTCAATCTCGTGAATTCCTTGTCTAATGTATTTTTTACCAAAGTGGAGCCGAAAACATGTACGAATTACTGGTCAGGTAACTACAAAGTAAAAAATATTACGTTCGAAGTATTTTTTCAATATGTAAGTAAGTAAGTAAGCACTTTATTGTACACAAAAACAGTTAAAAATACATCTATTACAAATGAAATATAGGTACAAAGGCGAACTTACCCCTATAAGGGTCTCTTCCAGTAAACCTTTCAGCAATTGAGTGAGTACGAGACGAAGATAGACAAACTAACACCGTGTACAAAAAGGTATTAAAAATAATAAAACTAATAAGTAGGTACCTACACTAATGAAGAAGTATAACACATATAAACTAATAAGACATACATACATATATATATATATATATATAATACTTAGTATAAATATAAGTAAATTAAATTTTTATTAATAATTATACACATAAATATAAATACATTGTAGATCCAATTCACAAGTCATTGGAAAGCCATAACTTCTTAAGATTCGTCTTAAGCGATGCTACAGACGGAGACTTCCTAAGGGACAGTGGCAATTCGTTCCACAACTTCACAGCGCTTACTGTGAAAGATTTAGCGTAAGTACGCGTCTTGTTAGACGGTACAGCCAGAGTGAGATTGGCAGACGACCGCAAGCGGTGACCACTGCCATCGGCCATATATTTAAACCTTTCACTGAGGTAAGGAGGTGAAACACGGTTGTAGAGAACATTAAAAAGCAATGACAGGACATGCAGGTCTCTACGCTGACGTATTGGCAGCCAACCTAGCTGCGCTCGAAAGGCGGACACGTGATCGTATTTGCGCAGTCCGAAAACATATTTTTTGCACACATTTTGTAAGCGCTCGAGCTTGTCAAGCAGTTCCTCTTTGAGATTCGTCATAGCAATGTCACCATAATCCAGAAGGGGCAGCAAGAGTGATCTGGCAAGAGTAAGCTTGGTGAACATAGGAAGAAAGTTCTGCAGGCGCCTAAGTGAGTGCAGAGATGCGAAGAGCCTCCGGCTGATCTCCGAGATATGCGGTGACCAAGACAATGTCTGGTCCATGGTGATACCTAAATTCCTAACAGTAGAGGAAAGGGAGTTAGCCACTAGATTGCTTTTGGTAGCTACGGCTACCTGTCACCGCTCTTATTTTATTATATAAATAGAGTCCAACTCAAAATTCGAAGCAATTGAGTGGATAGGAATCCCACCAAAAAGAATATCAGGCACCACCATTTCCGCCAGCTTATTCACAAAGTGAGGAATATGTTGACATATTATTTGGTTTATGTTATATTTACAAAATTGTAGAAGTAGAAATAATCGACAGTCAATAGGTAGATCAACAGTGAACACCTGTTTTTGACTCATAACTTTTAGAACTAATCTGTGTCTTTGTAAAAAAAAATACCTATAATAATATTTTTTTTATAAATGGTAAGACACTCATAGCTTAAGTAATTTTCACATTAGTGCTTAGTTTACTTAGTGATTATGATAGAAGAAAGTTCTAATCATTAGAAACACAATAGTTCATTTGAGTATTAACTCGTAATACCTATTTCAAGGAATATAGTCTTGCCTTTATAAAATGTGGGGAAATGAGGATAAAATGAAACTAGTCTTTTATTTATGTAATAAGTTTAATCACATTATTGTATAACCTAAACTCGTTTACTTTTTCTTGTACTTCTAAATATAATAAAGAACTATGAAAATGTCGTCAAACGACGCCCTTGTTTTGCAGATATTAAAAAAATAACAACAGTTTTCACTCTTGAAAGTTTTGTATGGTTTCAGGCCAGTAATAAAGTCAAAGATTAAATATGTACAATCACAACATCATAAATTTTAAATTTAACATGTAATGTATGTCTATTCGTTGAATCAAAAATATTTAAATTTAAATATAACACTATAAAAATTTTGTGTTCCTTTATTGATATGATCTTGGTAATAAAAAAATGTGAATGTCAAAAAACGTTTATATGTTTTTGGTATTTACAAGTTCCACCTCGATATTCTGTCTTGGGGCACCTGACCTCTTTCTGAAGCAATTGTTTCCTCAATAAATGTATGTAGTAGAACTATCTGGATATGCATTTTGACTACGTATTTTTAAAGGTATATTGATAGGATATCCTATTGTAATAAAATCGATTAAACATAAGTGCATTTGAATGTAGAATCAAGAATTATCTACAATATGTGACATGAACAACACCGAAATGTTAAAAATTGTAGAATATCATATGTCTCATTATATAATAGATACACGCATCATTCCACAGTTATTATAAAAGAACTAATATTGTCAATGGCACCATATTATAACCTATACTTACAATTTTCATTTAAATTTATAATAAAATGGTTAAAAGCAAGTAACGGGTACCAAGTACTTTAATCGCAAAGTAACCGAAGTACTAATTTCGCCTAACACAACACAAATGGGAGTGAAAATTGTCTAGCTTCGTATAAAATTGAAGGCACAAGATAAATAAACATAAAACCTCTAATTTATCCCTACGATTTACATAAAAATTGTAAATACAGTCCATTTTAATCCACGTAAATTATTTTAAATTTTAAGATATCTAAGCAATTTAACTCAGTTACAGAATTTTCTCTAAAGATTTAAATTAACTTCTAATTGACATTTGATAGTAGCAAATAATTATACAGCCTCAAAAATGTGTAACACATAGTTTTGCAAATAATTGACTTCAAGGCTCGATAATCTAACGGCATGTAAAGCTCTTCTATTTCCAGAGATATTTACCTATGTACTTCCACTAGATATGTCCATCGAGAGCAGATATGCAATTTTGAAAGGTTTTGGAACATTTGAGACTAAATATTACTATAAATCATGTTTATCTTAATTCTAATTTTCTATCACTTAACATTTCAATTCCATGTGTCTATATTTCTGCTAACTTTGGTGTCCCGAATTCGATTTTAATAAATTGTACTGATTGTAACTTCAAGAAGTTCTAAATACAATTAACACCTTGCTGATTTAATAAGCATAATTCATAGTTTTTAATCCGTACTTGAGTAGAATAATCTTATATTAATTTCGATAAAGGTTCCACTACGTTTGGAAGAACTCGCTCACTAATATATATCTTTTTGAAATTCTTCGAGCAGTCATAGGCCGATTTAAAGTTAAATTAAAGCAGCATTACAGCGAGGCTTTAAATCAAATCTTAAATGTTACACTTATTTAGGACTCGTACATACATAATATCCTAGAACAAGGCACGCAAATAAATTTAAATATATAGCTGAACTCTAAATAAAATATATTTAATTATATTTCTGAATATAACTTATAATAAAAGAAGAATTTTACAACAGTACTTTAACTAAATACAATACTTTATGAAGTCTTTAAAATTGATAAATTTTATATAACGGCATTTTATACATATATATGATGTTGATTTAAATATATTTTAAGTAATACAATTTTGATAAGGTTAATATTTAGCTAAATTTTGTTCATTCTTAGGTATTCTAAATTCTAAAGATGCTACCTAATTTAATCAAGTAGAATGTAAAGTACCTAGTTAATACGTAGTATGTGGTTTGAAGACAGCTTCACGTTTTAAGTAGAACCCAACGGATGCGGTGAATAAATATCTTACATGTATTTTCCTGAAACATAAATGGCTTTAGTAAATACGTACGTAAATGCAGTAAGCTTCACGTGCGAGAATTAGGTATACTTGCGTGTATCCCAATGTGAGCGGTCAATCCTTCTGTGCTACCTTTGCAGTTTGTGTGACATTATTGTTTTATTAATAAAGAACATATGTGAATTTCTTATCAATTGAATTTTAAGTAGTAGCAGTATATACTGGCAATATTTTGTATGAGTGTCACATTTGATAGCCACAGAAAATCACAAATTTAATTGCTGTTCATATCTTACCAGGCTCCAGTGTAGGTGATAGTTTAAAATGTTAAAAAGGTGTAGTAAGAAAGCGTATAAAGTGTTTAAAAAGAAACTGACAAATATACTGGAAAGTGTAAAATTGCATAAAGTGTTGCTAGCTACATCGGTCGATGGATGTCAGAGTGTAAATTGAAGTATGGACATGTAGTAGGATTACTGTTACCGTCATAAATGATTATGGGATGTGTAATGTACTAACTCACCTTGAATCTTAGCGACTTTAATGCAACGAGTAATACAAGCTCCAATCATGCGCAAGCATTGAAAAATCAAGAAGGAAGTCAGAGTCGGAGAGACGGAAGATCTATCATTACTCACAATGAATAGTATTAGCTGACATAGTGATATTGCTGGCTATGCCCGATACACCCGCTGGGATGCCAGTCATGGTCGGGGTGCCACGGTATCGAACTAACCAAACATTTGTTTAATGTTATCACCTGCAAACAGCCATAAGCAGAACATTGCTTCGAAGCCGCTACCCTCTACCTTAAGGATCTTGTGTTATTTCAACTAGATACAGCACTAGAAGGGTAAGACTTGCTACGAGCATTGTTATCGAGTATTGTTATGGCTACCAAAATCATTGAAACAGAAAATAGGTAGGAGCAAGCAATAGGAAGGTTTCCAGTTATGAATTAAATGACAAAAGATTTGTATTTTGTGGATATTGCCAATTTTAGGGACGTAAAAATTTCGGTGTTTGTGAAAGCAAAAGTTTCTGCTCTAAAAAGATTTCAAAGCATAGTAATATGCTTAAGAAAAGCCAATTATATACAAAAAATACTGTAAATTTATAAATATTAGAGGAAAATCCTTGCAGTCTGACATTTAGTAAATAGGTATAATAAAAAGGGGAATGCAGTATATCACGAGCATTATTACACAGAAAGTCCTCTGTTAGTAATAGGGAAGGAGATTCGCAAGACATTAGGTTGTTTAACACCAAATAAGTATTGTTTTAAATAGGTATCTATTCAGCCAATTTTAACACTTATTGCAAGTAGTATAGGCAATAGAGTTGAAACCAGCAAGTCAAAGATTGCAATCAATTTCAGGTTGACATACTAATTCGTTTTGTTTCAACTCTCACTGCTCATAGAATCTAATTTATCACTTTCTAAGCCTCAGTCACTTGACAACATTGACGATGTTATTATAATTTTTCATAACTTACCAAACAGTAGGCCTATTATAACGATTCCAATCACTCCCATTATTATCATCATCTGTAATGAATTTGTTATTATGTATTAGTTTTAAATGTAAACAGAACTGTGCGTCAAAGGTTTCCGTATTGTGAGATTTGTATAATATAATATTTATCTAATCTTTAGTGTTCAATAATTTCTGAACGTAAATATTTCATGGTAAGGGTCGTGTTTCCTAGATTTACGCCTAGGTGTTCCTAGTGTTTAAGCTGGCACTGTGATTCAGTACGTATTTTAAAGTTTAGTGTAAAATATGCTGTATTGAGTTTAGTGTTTAATTTAAAGATTACTTTAAATATGAATCGTATAGATAATCACCTAATACGTAGTTACATTTCACAGCGTGATTTATTTTTAGAAAATGTATTACTTGCCTTTAGATTCTGAAGCCAGAATTTATTCTTTAAGCTCTTCGCCTGTTGCTCAAACTGTGACGCACCATACTGGAGTGCATCTATTAAAAATATATAGCATAACATTATGATATAAAAATATTGATTAATATTTGAAACATTACGAAACATCACACAGTCATAGACCGAATACGCTCATTGAACTGGCATTTTTTATCGGGCCTACAAGCATCGGGGCATCACATGAATTCGTTGATGTGGGTGTCTTGCAAAAGCAACGTGTTCTGAACAGTTTCTTTGGTAAATAAACGATTATCGTCTTCGTTATGTCTCGTAATTTCTAGCAATTTAAGCACTACTCCTTAACATTTCCTTTAATAGCAGTAGTTTGGTTACTGAATACTTTCAAATATTTCCAACTGTTATTTTTGTGTGTTTGCATCAAAATATCTCTAGAAAGTTACAATACAGTTGCATGTCGGCCCGAAACCGAACTGACCTAAGTCACCACTCTACTGGTTCAAAAGGGTATATTGATATATTTACCAGCCCTATCGTCCAGCTCTGATAACTTGGAATCCCTCTCCAGCACCTTCTCCACGTTGGTTTTCATGATATCCACCACCTGAAAAATTACACAAAAGTATTTCTTGAGCATTTGCGCAGGTGGCAAAAATGTACAAACATCAAAAAATCAAGTTTACTAATGTGTGTTGAAAAATTCACGCCAGAATATTTTTCATTATAAACAACCCGATTCTTAAGGATTTCCTTAACGATAACATTGTCTTTATCATCGTTAGACTCCTTGATCTTTCACGGTTTTATAGGATTTGTGATGGAACAGTAATGGAACAGTTTTTTTATCCCAGTGTCCTGGTTTTCCCCATGGTATAAGAAAACAAGGTATGGCATTCCGGAATAACAGGCCAGACTTGTGGCGTCATCACGCTATGATTGGTTGGTTGGTTCTGTCAATCCGTTTCTGTGTTGCCAGCAGTCTATTATAATACTCCCCGATTCCCTTGGTACCGGTATAAATGTCTTAAAATCAAGAGTGTTTAAAATCAATTATTACGACATAAAAACATTTATTTAAAGAACATTACTATTGTAATGCAAAATGCTTTTTTGTACGACAGGCGTTTAAACAGTGACGCAAAAAGGCTGCCTTGCCGGAATGCCATACCTTGTTTCCTTATACCATGGTTTTCCCCTGGTTTCCCAAGTTTGCTACACAAATCAATCTAGTCCCACAGTAAACTCTAGTAGTACTTGTTTTATGGGCACTACACGATGATATGAATACTCATATATATAGAAATACATACTTAGGTTCATATAAAATACCCATGACCCAGAAATAAATATTCTTTATATTTTTATTCTATATTTTTTTTTTCTAAAATATTTTGCAAGACACGATTTTCTAAATAAAACTTGAGATATGATAGATTTATTAGACCTAATTTAAAATTACTGAAGTAGTACTATGCTGCAACAATATGCAATCGGTGCACGGTGTGAATTTCGCCGGATGTGGAACTTATTAAATATTTACATTGCATTTGCTCGATATCAGGGTTGGATGCTAACAAGGTCAAGATACAACAGGTTGAGCTCGTCCTTCAACTTCAATGAGTTACTTATAAGAAACAGTTATGTTATAAGGCAATATTGTGAAACAGATTTTTTGACGTTGTTATAAAAGCGATAGTTTTACGTTTGAAATTGGGTTCTAGGACGCCACGCCACTGAGAAGTATACTTATACCTCTCAGTGGCCATACCTCATCGACCAGATCGTACAGATGTTACTGTGCCGCTCTCTGCAGCATATTCTGCGGGTTCATGATGATCTTCCAATAAGGGACTATCTATAAGTTTATCAAAGTCTTCAGTACCTACGTCGATGATGCTTTTGTATCGGCACTTTAGCACTCTCGACTGTTACAGTCGTCACACTTGGACTTGAAACTCTCAACGTTGGGTGTTAATGTGTGGGCTCTTCTGATGGCATGTCCTAAGTAGAGTTCTTTCAGTGTCTACTTTGACGACGCTATGCAACTGGCCCTCAACGTACTCTATCGGTCACTGAGTCATAACCTGTTGAATGTTGCAGCCTCCGCTGACGTTCCCGGTGGGACTGGTCTGAGCTGTATCGTAGGTACACATTGATAAACAGGAGGCCTTAAATAGCCTGAAATGTCACAAACCACTGCATCGTAACCTCTAACGATCTCTGCGTCAGGCTTAGCCCGGGCCTCGGGCTTCTTCAGAACCTCAAGCTACAAATACCTCATCAACCTGCGCCTGAGTCTAATGCAGCCGTCGTCGTGCCGCCATCTGTTGCATGTTCCTCGGGCCTCCGATGATCGCCCTACGACACGTTCAATGCTCGAAAATCTCGGCAGCATTTCCAAACCAGAGGACCTTCAGAATAACGTACCTTGAAGACACTTTGCCACAGCTTTTCCACATGTCCACATACCTCATCCACCTGCGCCTGAGTCTGCTGCAGCCGCCGCTGCGCCGCCACCTGCTGCATGTTTCTGGGGCCTCCAATGATCTCTCCATCGGGGCCGGTCTGCGGCTCTGTCGGCGGCATGCCGGGGGGTCCTTCTGGGGCGGCCCTGAAATTATATGCATTCACTTTTGAAACCATGCAAGCGAATAGGTTAAGGATATGCAAATGTAACAGAGGTAAGTGGCGGACTTAATCCCAAATTACCTTCTTTATCAGTCAATCATAGGGCCGGACAGAGATACGGAAAGTTATTTGGTTGCAGAAGTATTGTCATCACAATTATTTTTAGGGGCGTCCACACCGCTAGCATTCGCGTGTTATGTACGTTACAGACAAATACTCGCGGTGTGAATGCTCACTAAAATAGAATTAGTACAATATGACACAATTATCAACACCACTTTTAGTCTTGCACTTTTTGTAAACTTAAAGTTTTACAATAAATCAGAGTTACTTGACGCAAACGTTCTACATTATCAGATAAAACGTCTCGTTCAATACAAATACTAATCACAAGAGATCACTAGGGAACGACAAAGTTTGTCGGCTTTTAGATACCCGCAATGATTTTTCCTATTTGTTTTACATTGCAATTATTAAAGAAAACAAAATTCTGTCAACAACCTGATTCAAAACTAAGTGTTATTAATGTTATTATATCGATCATCTAAGTTACTAGCAAGTCGGTATTCATTAGAGTTAATGACAGGTTAAGGACAGTCTCGCCAATCAATACAGAACTTGGCAGAATGCCACGGCACGTATGCAAAGGCCAATGACATTTGGCGTAATTTTTACTAAATACAAATGTCGAATAAAAACAATAAAAATATTACTGATGTATATTTTATCAGTTTACTTTATTAGTGACCTGGTAGTATTATATATATTCTATATATCTAGTAGTAAATATTTTTTGTGTAAAGCCAAAACACATATAATAATAATGGAATGGCATACTCTGTGTGCCTGTGTGCTTATGTCTTTGAAGTGTCGATGCAATGGCATTAGGTATAATAAAAGTAATGTGCTAAAAATGTATCAACAATTTGTTAACCTTTCGTAGTTCGATGACGACAAATATAACGCTTGAGTTTTTAAGAAAAGGAAATAGTTAAAACAGCAGTAGTTAATAAATTATCTCACATTTGCAACAGGTAGGTATCAACCATACAAAAGTAGCTAGTTCACGTTTTTTGGCACCGCTTGTGATGGCTAACACTCAAGCAAGTCTAGATTGGACCTTTGCCAAAAGGTATAAAAAAAAGAACTACAAGTGCCGACAAGACAATTAAAAGTCTCAAGAAACAACTAAAATTATTATTAAGTATTTACCTAATGCCTTTTTTCCGTAAAACAAAAATGGAAGCAACAGTTTCATATTTAAATGTTGCATGCAACTATCTCAAAACCGACCTATTTACATAAAAAGCTATAATTTAATTTCGCCTTTTCACAATTTTACTTACATGTCTGCTCTAAGTCCTTGAGATTTTACTTTGCAAGTAAAACCCAATGATTTTTGTATGCAATTGTATGACGCAGGAGGTGGGGAGCTTTCAACGAGGGCTTTCAGGCGCGCGCTGTTGCCGCAAAGCACGACTGAAGCCGGCCGCAGTGAACTCGCTCACACAAGTGCTTTCCGAGCTTTCCATTTTTTGTGTTTTACGTATTACAGGTGTTGCTAATAGGTAACTGGTGTTATTTTTTATGTCCTTGGCTTTGCTTTTCACCAATACTATTTTTATTACTCAAACACATATTATGTTTTATGAAATTGTGTTGTACTTTCAGATAATTTTGCACGATAGCCTAGTTTTCTGACAAATCAAATCAGCGAGGTTTTATGATTCCCAAACACTGGAATAGTCAGAAATAAAGAGAAACACAAACTGTGATATCATTGTTTGACATGATTAAATTTCTTCCTCTTATATAATTTTAACTAAATTTAAATTAGATATACACTTACTCAAAAATATCTGTGTAAACTTACAGATGTTCCATATATAATTTTGAAACTTATATTCCATTATTAGTGTTCATTGAAATATATTGAGTTCAGATACGCTACACATAGTTCTTACATTCTCAAAAAGGAAAAGGATTAGTGACATTTAAATAACTTCATTCTACTACATTGAATTTAAGATGTGCGGTGTGTGTGGTCCCAGCTGATCCACACATGTGATGTAACAAACAATAGAACAATAGAAAATTCCCTTAACCTTGAATTGTATAACGACACGTGTAACCTCTTTGGAATGTAGAAACCATATATGGAAATGACCTTAAGGAAAATCAGTATAAAAGCATTGGAAATTATTTAATAAAGGTTCATTCTAACACCGAGCTCCGTCGTATCACTATCCCCGTGCTACCACACATCATGGCGACCCTGCCAGAGGGGCTGCTCGACGCAACCCAACGCTTCGAGGCAGCCCCAGCTGTGAACACAGCATAACGGCCGCCCGACCCAGCTGCGGGCACAGTATAGAGGCCGCCCGACCCAGCTCGTCTCAGCATACCAGCCAGCCTGCCAGCCGGAACAAGCACAACCAAGTGCCACCCGAAAAAGAAAAATTTTGAAGCAAAAGAAGACCTATGCAGAGGACGGCATCCCCGATTAAAACGGGCCCTCCGACGACGCCAAGTCAGCTTCAACGACAGAGTCACGATCACGTGACGTCAGCGGGACATTTTGAGCGGCTAGCCAGAGGCAGCGACAGCAGGCCGGAGCAGAGCGTCCAGCAGCAGGTACCAGCACCACCAGCACCAGCACCACCTAAACAAACCTAGACTAGGACTGGAGGTACAACTTTACTGTAGAATAACGTTACTGTTATGATCATTATATTTTTATAGGATTAATTATATTGGATATAAATAGAATATTATAAGTAGGTCAGTTGATGTGTAAACACAATGACCAGCCTGCCTCCATATAAGGAATGGAAGGCGCAGTTAATAACGTGTCAAGTTGCGCGACACAATCACAATATTCGCACAGTACAAGGACATAATTAACTTAAAATTATGTACGTATTTTTTTTTTATAATGTTTCTTGATTTTTTTTGCAATAATATTATATAACACTCTTATGTACTTTAAAGGGTTTTGAGAATGAGTTTATTTTTCCTGATGACGATACACCTGTCGTCATCAGCGGTGACCCGAGAGAGGCGCCGCTCAGCTGATAAGCATGCATACATAACAAGGTACAAGATAGGCAGGGATACCCTGCAGGGATACAAAGTATACCCTTAACTGTAATATGTACAAAAAATGTACAAGGTCGGCAAGCCACTAAAAAGTGTTGTATTCCGAACCAGTAAAGTGAAGCCAAAGTGCACACTTAATTACGTACCTTATAAATGTTGCAAAAGAGAAGAAGAATAAAAAAAAAAAAAACTCAAGGACGAAGACATGCAAAGTATTTAAAAACCCTAATTGGCGCATTTCACAAAAATAATGCAAAAATTAAAAATGAGTGTTATTAAATTTTAAAAAACTTATACTGTGTTAAAATTTTACTCAAGGACTATATTATTAATTACATTTAATAACATTAATTAATCAAGAAAATGTGTTTATAATAAGTAAATAACAAATATATTACGTAACGGGGAAAACCCAAATTAAATAATAATAAATAGATACTAAGTAAAAGATAAAACAAGTATAAATAAACATAAGTATTTCGATGAGCGATTAGCCTGATCACCTAAGAGCTATTGAAATTCTTATTTGATGAAGTTTTACGGCATAAAAGCCACTTAAGGCATTACAAGAGAAAAAAAAACGTAATAACGTGTTATTTCGGGTGTAAATACTAAAAAACAAAATAAAATGACACCACAGTTATATGATTTCAAAGTAAAGGGAAATAATGTCGCTTGTGAGTACGTTACCACTGAGTAACATCGCAAGTAGGCATGTAATTGCAAGGTACACCAGGATACAAGGTAGGCGCGGAATCCTTGAAATCTGGTCATGATTCGATCGAGCATCAATCGTGAAGATCCTTGGACACCTGGAATGTCTATGAAAGACATGGAGTGTTAAAAGAACCGCCTGAACATATGTAATGCATATATTACATATTAATATCATATGCGCGCGCGCCCTTCAAATCCTTGTATACCTGTATGGAATTCCTGTACACATAAATAGGTGTATATGTAAATACGGTCGGCCGACCACGCGCTGTGTAACCTTAGCTTCCCCAATCAGTGATACATATGTATCATAAGCGCAAGAAAATGAGAGTGAAATCATATACCTGCCACATTGGCGAAACAGGTGTCACACCCAATGCTCTATCGCGTACGAATCGAGCTTTGCTCGCGAGAGAATAAGGTACAATTTGCAAAAACTGCAACAGGAACCCCGATTGTATTAAATTAAAAGTGTTAAAAAAGTTAGTAGTTATAAAGATAACGTAAAATAAAAGCATAAAGAAAATAGGATATTTAGAATTAGACTTAATGTTTTATATTCGTAAAATAATGATAAGAAGTTATACAATTAAATTTAAGCTAAGTTACCAAAATAAATATTAGGTAATAAGATTCTATTAGCGATTAGTATAGTTAATGCGTATTTAGATTAAGATAGTTTACGGGATATGAGTTATAATTATACATAGATAAATAGATAGAATATTATTTGTTTTTACTATTTTATACATACTTAGTGTTAATCAGTTATTGTAACTATAATATAGGAGATTTAATATTAGTCCGAAAGGAAAATAGACATAAAATGGACCCAGTGTATAAAGGGCCATATACTGTAATTTTAGACCTAGGTACTAACGTAAAAATATTAGTTTTAGGTAAAGAGCACATTGTGCACAAAAATAGAACAAAACCTTACTATGCATAAATTAATATTATTAAAATATATAGCAAGGAATGAATGATCCACCCAAATAAGGAGCCACCTCCATCAATAAGAAAGTATCAATGAACCAATTGTACACAAGCATCATATTACTTCCACAACCATATAGAGATGAGTTAATGTAAACATGTAATGTAAGTAGCATTAAGATAAATTAAGAATCACTATGTAAACCATAGCTATAAGTAGATTAAGTATTATGTAAGCCAAAAACAGTTTCATTTTAATTACTATTTTTGTCTCAAAAATGAGGGGAGAGATGCGGTGTGTGTGGTCCCAGCTGATCCACACATGTGATGTAACAAACAATAGAACAATAGAAAATTCCCTTAACCTTGAATTGTATAACGACACGTGTAACCTCTTTGGAATGTAGAAACCATATATGGAAATGACCTTAAGGAAAATCAGTATAAAAGCATTGGAAATTATTTAATAAAGGTTCATTCTAACACCGAGCTCCGTCGTATCACTATCCCCGTGCTACCACACATCAGATGAGTGTTCCAGTACTTAACCAATTATTACTTCCTTTAATTTCGCGTTGGTCTATTCAATTTATGCATAGCCTAAGTGCTATCATTTTATCAAAATCGAAGCTTTTTAACAAATTCATGCTTCAATATAAAACGCATGACACCCCCATTCTCAGTCGGAAACCACTTGTCCATCCGCCATTCCCTGGTCCGCGCCTGCGCGGCTGCACGCCGCGTATCGATCCTTGCGCACTTGTGGGGTAGGTCCAGGGGGCCCGACACGTGCCGCACTGCATCAATGAACTGTGCATGAATGTATCAATTGATGGGCTAAGATATAGTTTCTATACTTATGCATTTTGAGCATGAATGTACCATGAATAGGGATGTTGCCGATTGATGCTGTGTTTTATTTTTTACTTTTTATCAAATAATTTGTTATGTTTGCTCGTAGTAGGTACCTACAGTAATAATAAAAAACACTGAACTATTAAATAATTGTGACTTTGACATGCGTACATGAGTAGTAGGTATATATATATACGGAACTTACAAGCAACTTACTTGTCATTATTATCAAATCCGTCCGTCAATTCTTCCAGTCTACGGCACTCTTCTTTCTACACTCTTTAAAGGCCCTGTGGGCGCTTTCCCCCAGAGACTCAGAGTCTCAACCCGAAACGGCACAAATATGCATCCACTATTTATGGCTGCATACTTGCACCACTCGTGGAAATCGAATGAATTGGCGGCCGAGCCAGCCACGGAGATAGGACAGCGCCAGAGTATCGGCACACGTCGCATCCCTAGGGGCCGTCCCTTCCCCCATATCCTCCATGGCACGAGGGTCATACCTTCGGGCCTCTTACCATCATCGTGAGCGAGGCCGGTTGGTTCTAAGACAGCCAGCGCTCCTGCGCTGGCTAAGGCCCGACGGATGACATAATTAAGGCTGGCATGGCGGGGGGCTCACCCTGCACTTCTGTCGCAGGATAGTTCGTGATGACCGAACGGGTCAACTGGGTCACCACAGCGACAGCGATGTGGGATAACAACGTTACTCCCAGGCGAAGAGCGACGGATAGGCGGAATGTAGTTGTTAACAGTATCCCTGTCGATATGGAAGGCAGAGCTTGGAGCCACTGCTCGAATTCCCATTCGATGCGTCTGTACAGTTAACGCTGAAGGCTGGTTACCGTTTGGTACAATTTATGCCGTACCAGCCTACAAAGCGGCAACAGGTTGTTTCTCAACAAAACATTGCCGATTTTATGTAGGGCAACTAAGTTTTCGACTGTTGCTTTTGTTTCGCTCACCAACTACGTTTGGATCAAGCCTGAACTTTACCAAACACGGAAATTGAATCATTAAGTATCAAAATATTTTAGTTCTTAATGTTTTGTTAGTCTGTTATTAGGGCTATTTGCCATGAGTATATTTATAAATATAAAGTCAAAGAAGGAATCAAAAGTACCTATTGGGTCGACTCTGTTGTTAAATAATACTCGACTACAAAAGTACGATCATAAATTTAATGGTTTACTACATAAACAACACAAATAGTGTATATACGTCAATTCAATGAGTGCACAGTTTGAGTTAGGTAAACTTGCATTTGAGCCACTTCACGGTTATAGACGTCCGATAGAGATAATGTTTTTTACATAATTATATAAGCCGAATCACAATATAATATTATGATAAAGACTGTCTGAAGATGGTTTGATTATGCGAAAATTTCAGGTTACTTCCTTTTAAAGCGGAAAGATACAGTCCCATGTTGGACGGACAGACAGACATCGGAGGCTTAGTAATAGGATCCCGTTAGTACCCTTCGGATACGGAACCCTAAAAATTACCTATATTAATCAGTGAGCACAGCGATCAATCCGTTGCGAGACCCCGCCCCGCTCCCACGCACCGACGCTCATACTTAAAAGCCTTAAACACCGTAATTAAAGATACACTACAAATAAATAAACGTATTAGGCGAGTGACTTATAATGCCTCCAAGTCCTGCTAATAAAATAAATGAAGAGTCGGCAATGAAAATCTCAGTACGGTGCGGTGTGGTGTGGTGTGGTAAAAGAGTGTATACTGTGAAGTATCTAAATCTTACTAGCTTGTATGATGCGATTGGATGTAGAATTACATCCTAGAATCAATTAATTGGAATTTGCAAATATAATTTACTTAATTCTAAATATGTGACAAAATAACTCATCATAGGTAAATCATTAAACGTAATGTAAATAACATAAATAAAATTGTAGCAAAATAAATTGGATATAAACATAGGCTAGATATAATTTACCTACCCGTATTTCACGACAGTATAAAAATAGATCCTGCACTCACGCAGATTTTTCCACTTTTGTTACTTGTTGAATCTGTATGTCTCAAAAAAAATATAAAATGAATATAAAATTATAAATGTCCAATATAAAAATATTGTCGGATATAATAACAGCATTTCTATAAAGTTGGAAAACAAACAAACAAAGTTTAAATTGTGTAAAAGCGTACTTGTGTGGTTTGTTCTGGACGGGCCCGCCGCAGAGGCAATTGATTAGTCGGCGTCCTTTGTGCGCCGGCGCAGCCAACAACAACAATTTGCTCGCGGCCCGACCGCCCTAATTTTAATGGCCTTATAAAATTTATATTTAATGTATTTATCATCGGCGAGTGTTGTGTGGACATGTCTTTAACAGGTCGTTTTCTCGGCATACTTAATTTGACTGTTCAGTTGATGTCTTTCATGATTGTTTGACTATAATTTCTGATTATTCGTCAACCGGTTCGTTATATTCAATACGGTGAGAGGATAGATGGGTGACAATTTGTCTAGTCTGGTCTCTTTCTGAATCTACTTACGCTATTATTTCATAGCTATTGCTATTACGTTAACAGAACAGAGATATTCTTGAATAAATCGAATTATTGCTGACCCCCACCTGTCTCCGCGACCGGACACATTTAAAAAAAATTAGAAGCATGAAAGTTCTCGCAGTAGATACAGTCAAAGTCAGCATCAAAATACTTTTGATGCTAACCGTACAGTACGAAACATAGATGGGTACAGCGTATCCACACTAGCCCTGCCCACAAAAGGTAAGCATTCGTATTGTTTCACGGCGCGTACGCGCGCGGCGAGCATTAAGAGTCGTTACGGAACTCGGGCTGATTGGAACGGCGTCTAAGCGTGCCAGACGGACATATCATCAGACCCTAAACTAGGTTTTTTTTATGTAAGACCATCAACTTGTGACGTTGATGGTCCAGACGGAGATGTATACCTTTGAATGTAAATAGGACACATCACTAGAGTGAACATAATAGCGGTAATATTACGGACGCACATGGCGTTAAAAACGTCGAAAACCGTTAATTATTGTGCAAGTCTCGCAACTACACTTACATTTATAATATACGTATACGTGATCCTACTTTCAAATAGACCTTGATTCGTGAGTAATTTCCGGGTTTAAGTTTTAATAGTTTTGACATTTTCTGACATGATAGTGCATATCAGAAACTGAGTGAGATTTACTGAGTGAACTTGATCATGGTTTTTTTTATTCTTCATCCGGGATAAAATTTCATGACTTACAGATCTGATTATCTTTTATCTAAGATAGTCGGAAATTTGACCTTGATCTCACCTGATGTAAAGTATCGACTAATTCTAAGATGAAGCATTGCCTATAAAATGCGTTAACTTGCAGAGAATTCATCGCTTTTTTTCCATAATTCCCGTATTTTATAATTAAATTGAAAACCGACACACGTCAGCAGGTGACATTCTGTGAGCAATTAGGCCACTTGAGGCGCAACTAGGCGCAAACACATCCAGGCTTTGTCCACTACGTTATCGCCGGCCAGCTAAGTGCCAGATCCTCGTTAACTGCTTGGGTTAACAAGGCGTATGTTTGCGCCCGCGTTTAGTATTGACCTCGGTTGCGCGTGCTCTAAGGGCTGAAGGATGTGTAATATAAACAAGGTTTCCCTCCAACTAATACATATTTGCTTATATAACTAATATTATAACTAATATTTGGTAATATTTTGTTTTTTTCTAATATTTGTTGTCCACTTTGTGTATGTATTCTTTCTATTCTATTCAACTGTAGGCTTCAACGGTACGTGGAAGGTTCCTTTTGGTCCGGAGTTTTTGGGACTGATAATGTTTCAATTGGCAGCCATGGTGTACTGCTAATTGCTTAATATTATAAAACTAAGATAGAGTATCGAACGATAGATAAAACACTACCTAGCGCACTGGTTCTTTTTTGTTGAAAACTGGAAAACCCTAGTTTAAAAAATTGCTGCTTTGCGACAATTAGGGTACCTATTTAAATGTTATGTAAAGACTACTATGGATATTTTTTCAGTAAATTAAAATAAAATTGGTAAATGCATCCAATTCGCGCACCATAGGAACCATTTTGGTAAAATAGCTTTGATATTGAAGTAAAAATATAGAGGGTTACCCAGAATTTAATACAATAATGTAAAGATAAACATCGCTTCTGAACCGAATGTTACACTTTTGACATAACCTTTCCATATTGACAGGCAAATGTTGACTGAACCGTTTTTAACACTTTCGGGACTTTGTGGGCAAAGCTGCGTGCCTACACATATTTATTTAAGAAATTAAAGTTACCGTTTAAACAGAAGCGGGTTGTCGATCCCTGCCTAGACTAATAATTCGTAGCTACCGACATTTTAGGGTTATTATTACCGCATAATTTTCATAAATTAGCTCTTATTGGTGGAACAATGTCCATGTTGTACTGCATTATCACTACAGTGAATCCATATTTCAATGGAAATTTATATATGTAGTCATCAAAACAGTCATTTTTTTAAATCAAGCCGCGAACGCTTTGTTTACTCCGTCAAACAGAGTACAATCTAGACTAACTAGACTCAGCTATTATAAAGTTTTAGCGATTGAAACTGTACCTACTGATTAGACAGACGGATTACTGTAACGGAGAGGCGATAATTATTGAAATTATGATAATAATATTATCAAAAGATTAGATATTTTTTTAAAACAATAAGCTCGTTGGAGGTAAGTCCGTTTGTAAATTGGTTTAACTCTACCCACACATTATCCTGTAATAGGAGCAATACATTAAGACATAGATTCTACTCTTATTCATTTAATCGTATGGCAGGGTTATACGTCGAATACGCTTCAAACTGATTATCATTTCTTTGGCTACTATAAATAAAAACTTGTATTAAATGTAAATTTGAAAAATAATGTTTAATCAAAGCAGTATTGCGAATATTTGATATTAGTAGAGTGACAACGGATACCTAACTACGCTGCGGCAATGCTAAGGTTATTTCAATATCGGACGGCGGCGTATGTTGAGAATATTATTTTAATTTTTGATTAAACTTCTGATAACTGTTGCTGAATGAATACTGTTAATTTTGAAGAGTATTTTGGATTTGGATGATTGTTAAGTATGTAAATAAGTATTAATTAATAAATTTAATTATACAGGTTAATTACACGCTGGTGAAGTGTCGCAATACATCGATCTGACATACGAGTACGTTAAAGATAAAGTAATTGAAACTAAAAAGTAAACACAACTAACGACAACTCCAACCAACCAGTTCTTTTAACATCCCATTGTGACGCGCGACTCTCGCAAATACAATGTCGCATGTCCCTATGGCGGCTTTAGACACATAGGACGTTTGTATTCTAGACATGTGGTGTCACCTTAAGTCGGCGTTAAGTCAGAATTCGGCATCCACTAAAGCATTATCACTGCTTCGGTAATGGGAGGCGCGGGTGCACGGGCTCTTTCAAACAAGAAACGTAAACAAACATAACCTTCTTTTGAAACAGTCATAAAATCCCTGCTCTCTAAGCAAGTTAGAAGCATTGTCGACTATAAATATAGCGTTGACAATTGAGTAAAGGGAATAGCGAACTAGGATCTTCAAGAGTTGGTGTGTTTGGAAACTGTATCAGTGGTCTTTAGGATGCTACCGTTTTTGGGCATCTGTTCTCATGCCGATGTTACATCTGTTACTTGCGAAGGACGTTGCTTTTTAAATACCGCGGAATGGAAATGTTACTCCATGAATCAGAGTCTAAATTTCTGAGATCTAAGCTTAGTTTATATTCTCAGAAGTTTAAGATTTCATAGAAAAGCCTATTTGGCAATATGAACCAATTGGGCAATTTAGCCCATTCGCCAATAAACCTTTTCTGTGCATGGGCGTACAACACAACTCCTGCATTAATTAATAAATTGCACTATAAGAAATAAAACCACTTTCAACGGAATTCAATTTCAATAGCAATTACTTAATATGCACGAAACCATAGCCAACAAAATAAATTGCACGGGACTTGTCATACAACTCAACACTCAACACCCTTCACAATAAACTAGTTGGAGCAAACCGATAACATACGGACAGGAATAGCAAAATCGCAAATAATACGAACTGGTAAGTCAATACGTTTGTTGTAATAACAGATTAATCGCGAACTCACAATGAAAATATAGTAAGCAGTTTATTAACTTACTCTTAAAGTACTTACTAATGGTCTATGCCGGTAATATGCTTGTCCTTCATCCTAGAGTAAATCCCAATGCGGTCTAGTACTCATACTTTTATGACATTGGGCACACAACAATCTCTCACCACTTCCTCCTATGGTGACATCACCAGCCCATCTGTTGATCTATTATAACCCACACATTATATTTTGGAAATATATCAAGAATTATTATAAATTCTTAAATAAACTATAGGTTTGCCTAATTTTAAGACATCTTAACCTTACATTCTTCATATATAGTACCCATAGTACAAGCTTTGCTTAGTTTGGGACTAGGTCGATTTGTGTAAGATTGTCCCTTAATATTTATTTATTTTATTTATTTATTTTATACTTATATATTTATTTACTGTTAGTAATTTTCGAAACACGAGTGAATCAAGAGAAGTCCATTACTGAATATAGGTTCCCTTTAGATACGTCCATAGCGACAGGTAAAACTATTGTATTGTAGTATGACTTCTTGCTCGTTAGTCCACCCTAGGGAGAGTCAACCCACGTTCCGACTTCTGGTTCGCCTTAATCCAAGAACCCTTTGCTGGTATCGGTTTTTGAATAACAATGCACATCCCATTATTACTACTTCAACTTGCTTACTCTAACAAATTCGACTGATTAGAATATCACGGCCCCACCATTAGCTTTTGAAGTCGTTTTGTATTTATGCAAATATCAGTTATAGTACTGTAAAAATGTGTATTGTGTCGCGGCAAAGTGATTGGTTTGGCGACCTGATACCGGCGCGGGCGGCGATACGTCTTGCCCGGGAAGATCGTTAGTTACGCCTTGGGAGGTCCGGGATGCTGATATGCGAGCACATTTCTCTATAAAAATAATTATTATTCGGTACTGCATTTATGTGTAAGTACTTAATAAAAATTTGAAGACCGACTTTACATGTATTGTGATCGAAATAGGTTGATTGTAAAAAAAAACATCATTCAATTCAAGCTTAAGAACATAACAATAAAACATCCTAAAAATAATATAATTATTTGTGAAATTTCTGTAGGTGCCGCCTCGAAATGAGACGTTATTTGATTTCACGTATAGAAAAACGTAAAGTCTAACGTACAAGTACATTATGTAAGCGGTCTAAAGCATTAAAGAAGTCTAAGAGTCATACGAAATGTAGGGGACAGAGACCTCCCATTTAAGGCGCCATCTACAAGAGGTCGGTGAAACCCGACCGGCGTTGGCAGTCTCCTCAGAGAAGATATCTCCGCTGGTAGGGGCGTCCACCGCGGTAACACATGCCATGCTTCCCCAGCATTAGATAACATTTGCGTACAGACATGAAAAGAGACCAGTTATCTTATTACCCAGGTATTCTGACTGAGCTGTTCGTGGTAGCATCCCACACATGGTGCCTAGGTTATGCTGCTGCAAGCTTACCACCACAACAAAGTGACTACGATAACAGCTGGCAGGCTAGTCGTCAATCATCATCAAAAACAATCTTTGGCAGTCCTCGTGAATAATTGGTCCATGGTAATGAAATGTACGCAAGTTTATTTAAAAACCGTTTTTATTGTGAACGTAAAAGTGCATTTGCACCTTGGTAGATGTTTCGTTTATTTATTATGCCACTTTTATTTGCGTATTTATTAGGCATGTTACTTTCTCCTCCTACCTAGCCCGCCCCAATCATACGGGGAAGGAACGTATGTGTAGTTACATATGTCCATTGAGACGTGACGATATTCTGTAAAGAAAAAATATTAATTACTTAGCAGATTCAGACTGGTAATAGACTTAATTAAAATAACAGTATGACCGTGCCTACGCCCAAAATTCAAAATAACTCGCTCGCAGCTGGCATGCAGTCGGATCGACTGGCGACCGCGCAGTTGCTTTAGAGTAAGCAAACTGCATCAGGACTGCCCTCGAACTGCAATTTTGCAGCTGGGTGGCAGTTCAAATGCAGTCCGTTTGTATAGGCCCGGAATCACTCATCAAGTGATAAAACATAATTATTACATTATAATTCACTCATATCAATAAATAGTCATAGCTATTATGAATTTCCTCTGTACAAAGATCAGTTCAAAAATATTTTTACTTTTGAAAAAAAAATATAAATATCTAACGCAACTCTCATCTCATCATACCTACTTATTCGATTTAGAATGGATTAGACCGAGAGATAACAGACCGAAGGAGCGAAGTGTTTCCGTTTCAGCTTGGGCGGCAATTCATTTGTATATCCAGATGTCCGGATTCCAGGCTGTACTTGTCTAGTGGTCGTATTTCTCAACTGATTCTCGTGAAATGTTATCGGAATTCTTCGATAATAATATACAATCTTTTCAAAACAAGGTCTATAACTCACAAGGCCACTAGTATTTTATAGTTGCCATTAAAATTACAAAAGAGGCACAAAAAGAAACAAAAATCGTTACATGATCGGAATATCTCAAAAGAAATGGCGCCGAAATGAAATGACTGATTGACTGAATCTTACTCTTCTCCGGCCTTACACTTGATGAAAATATGTATAGATACCTACGTTTACCCTCGTCACAGTTGTATTCGTAGCTGTCGCAGACGTCGTTGAACATGCGCGAGATACCGAGCGAGTCCTGCGCGCATATTGGTACGAAGTCGTGTTGGCATTCATCACTCAGCCTGCAGAAATTAATCACCTGCCAAAAAATGTTTTTTTTCTGTAAATTTCTCTTTCATTGCCATCAGGCTAGTGCAAGCGCTACTGAAACTGGAACAGACCTGGCTAGAAGACCTTAACCGGTGTGAAGTTAGCAGCCAAACTTAGCAGCCGCCGATAACCCGACCAAATTAAAAAGTTAAGATTTTCTTTTAATAAAAATGTCTCGGGAGACGTTAAAGACTACAACAAACATCTGTGATTACGAAAAATACATGCCGAACATAAAAACAAATCAAATAAATACATAAACTTAGTTCGGCCGCTAACTTTAAAAGTACTGAATATCGCCCATTACATGCCGTTGTCTCCCCGTTTCACCCAGTTAACGATCGGGTGTCACGTTTTGGTCACTGTAGCCGTATAGCATGTATCATAAGCTACACATATCATGTTTCAACACCCCCTTGCTTGCCGTTCTACTTGGCGATTTTCAAACAAGTCTGAAGATATTCGAAAAAATCTTGTTTGTTTTCTACGTGTACTTCATTTACATAGTCTTAATGATCGGGTGTCAACTAGCAACTTGATTTTTAAATTAGCTTAATGGACTGGCTAACGGGTTCTGTGGTCAAAAGCTCCTTGCTTGCCGTCTTTCAAGTTGAAAATAAATGAAAATCGTAAAGTACTGAATATCGCCCATTACATTCCGTTTTCTCCCCGTTTCACCCAGTTAACGATCGGGTGTCACGTTTTGGTCACTGTAGCCGTATAGCATGTATCATAAGCTACACATATCATGTTTCAAAACCCCCTTGCTTGCCGTTCTACTTGGCGATTTTCAAACAAGAATGAAGATTTTGTTGAAAATCTTCTTTTTTTTCTACTTGTACTTCATTTACATAGTCTAAATGATCGGGTGTCAACTAGTTACTTGATTTTTTAATTAGCGTAATGGATTGTTTATCGGATTCTGTGGTCAAAAGCTCCTTGCTTGCCGTCTTTCAAGTTGAAAATAAATGAAAATCGTAAAGTACTGAATATCGCCCATTCAATGCCGTTTTCTCCCCGTTTCACCCAGTTAACGATCGGGTGTCACTTTTTGGTTACTGTAGCATGTATCATAAGCTACGCATATCATGTTTCAAAACCCCCGTGCTTGCCGTTCTACTTGGTGATTTTCAAACAAGAATGAAGATTTTGGAGAAAATCTTCTATTTTTTCTACTTGTACTTCATTTACATAGTCTAAATGATCGGGTGTCAAGTAGCAACTTGATTTTTAAGTTAGCTTAATGGACTGGCTAACGGATTCTTTGGTCAAAAGCTCCTTGCTTGCCGTCTTTCAAGTTGAAAATAAATGAAAATCGTAAAGTACTGAATATCACCCATTCAATGCCGTTTTCTCCCCGTTTCACCCAGTTAACGATCGGGTGTCACGTTTTGGTCACTGTAGCCGTATAGCATGTATCATAAGCTACACATATCATGTTTCAAAACCCCCTTGCTTGCCGCTCTACTTGGCGATTTTCAATCAAGAATGAAGATTTTGGAGAAAATCTTCTTTTTTTTCTACTTGTACCAGGAGGGGCGCACTCCGCGATTAAGGTTTCCCGCTACAAGTACATGCCGGTGGCCGCATGCATGCGTCCTATTCAGTGGCTGACACGCTCTGTCTCGGAACACACGTACCTCCACGATTTTCGCGCGCGTCTCGCTCTTTATTTACGTCAAGTGAACGTTCCGCATTCATCTGTTTGCGTTTAGTGTTTAAATGAGTAAAAAGAAAGCGAAAAGATATTGTATCGCAGCGGATTGTAGGAATAATGATCGGATTTGGAATCACGCGTTTTTCGCTCTCCCAACTCCGAAGGATGCCGAAAGGTAAGAAAATGAACATAATATATAATAATTAGTTACTGAATAATAATAAAAAACATATTGCAGGTTACTTCCATATTTAACACTGGTAATACTCAGAACAATTTTAATTGTTAAGTACTTATGTAATTTTGAATTGATTATTTGCAGCTATTTGTCAATTTAAATTCTAGTAAAATAAGTATGTCTACTACTAAATCAACAATCACAGAGGTTTTTATAATAATATTTGATATCACGTTTGTAAAATTACCAATAATAAATAAACGATTGAGTGATAGTTTGATAGGTAAGTATATAAAGTATATAAATAATAAGGTACAATAAATGTATTGGAAGAGATCCCTAATAGGAATAAGTTCGCCTTTGTACATGTTTTATTTGTTACAAGCGACCCGCCCCGGCTTCGCACGGTACGCGCCGTGCGTATTTTTAAAAATCTAAGCATACATAGGGGCAGACAGACAGCAAGAAACGACTTTGTTTTATACTAGGTATGTAGTGATTAATATATATGAATAAATAAATATCGGACAACTAAGCAAAAACAAAATTAAGCTCAAGAATTTAATTGCATGTTAAGGTAACGCATTCGTTGCATTATTTATTTTATTATATTATACGTATTAAAATGTTTAAAAATAAAGCTAAAATGTTTTGCGGCCTGGTGGTGGATTCAATTCGTCCAAATTCTGAGATTGATTATTTTATAGTTAAATAATGAAATAATAGATATAATTTATGAAGAATATAAATATATTGCTCTCTATATTGAATGCCAGAAATAAATGAATTGAATGGGAAATACATTTTTATTTTTAGTCGTTGACAGCCCTCGCTCTCGGCGACGCGGCAAGCGAGACAATTCATTTTCACCGTTGGCACGCAGCTTTAACGTTCCGTTTGGCTTGCGCTGGGGACGACGACTTTAGAAGGGCCATAAATCATATTTTTTTGGCTAAAAAAAGCGGCTTTTGTAAAGATCAAAGCAGTGTGCCTTCTGTACTTGTACTATTATCTATTCTGTGCTTGTACTTCATTTACATAGTCTAAATGATCGGGTGTCAAGTGGCAACTTGATTTTTAAATTAGCTTAATGGACTGGCTAACGGATTCTGTGGTCAAAAGCTCCTTGCTTGCCGTCTTTCAAGTTGAAAATAAATGAAAATCGTAAAGTACTGAATATCGCCCATGCCGTTTTCTCCCCGCTTCACCCAGTTAATGATCGGGTGTCACTTTCTGGTCACTGTGGCCCCAAGCAGCACATTAGTGAATTTTGCAGCTTATCTTATAGCTTTAAGTTCTAATTGAGTGGTTTAACAGTGTTTGATACAACTTATAGCTTTAAACACAACTCAAAACTGTATATGAGTTCATCCTATCACTTGTAGTTGCATAGGAACGTTTTTTGTTTCTACTTTATTACTTATAGTGGGATAAAGTCGATTTTGCTACTTAAAGTTGCATGCAGGTTCAAATAGTCACTCAATTAGAAGCAATAGTGCTATATAAGGCCTTAAAATCACTTATAAGCAACTTTTACATATAAGTGGGAACATACCCTTATTTGAAACTAAAAGTTCCAAATGACTAGTACAATAGCGAAGTCATTCGGGTCAAGAGCACGCACTTTTTTTTTAATGGCCTCCAAGACCTATAAAGAATGGGTTAATTGGGACGTTATGATATTAAATCAGTAGAGTATTTAATATACTTTCACTACTTAAGGAAATTTACTATCATGTTAATTAGTTTTAGCCCTACGTAGGCTTAACTGAAAACTTTCCCAATGCGGACTCTTGACCCGTCGTGTGGGTAAAATTACGCAAGTCTTAGGGTAAAGTTACGCACGCGGGGTAAACGTACGCATTAAAATTTCTAAGAGAATAAAATTAAGGTTGGCAGTAAACAACGTTTACTAAATCTTGTGAATAACATAGAAAAAACATTAACATTAGCAAAATGAAGAACTCTTTGTATTATATAGTTATGAATATGAAGTTTGAGGTTGAGGTTTCATAAAGCCAATTGCTCGAGCCAAGTTGATGGGCGCGGACCGCCGTAAACTTAAGTGAGATTTTGTTTAATTGAATTTCTTTTAAGTAAACTTTCTACCCAGTCTCGACCAGCCATCTTGCATGAATCATCGAAACGGCGTTCTATATTATTGGCTGTTACAAACCCATATGAAAATCTTCTCAAATCATAATTGGTAATACCAAAGAATCTATTGTCCATATCTTTACAAATTGCTCTTCTTGGTCTTTGGTAAATGTAGGTTTAAAACGCCCTAATGATGTTGGCACGTGAGTAGATTTTAGCTTCTTACGTAAGGCCCTCACTAATGCCAACTTCTTCAGCAGCACGTCTTTGACTTTTCCCTTCTTGCATGAGTTTTTTCGCCTTCATTATTTGGTCATCTGAGATGAGGGTCTGCTGTAAGGCCTTTCTTATATAATTTCTCGGCATTTTGCTGTATGCCGAAAGATTAAACAATTTTTTGATATTTTTATTTCATTTGGGGCATAAGTTCGCAACTTACGCGTGCGTACTTTTAATCTCGTACTCTTACCCCGATCGGCAAATATACCAAATGATCACTCACAACACCCACATTAATTACTTTTTATGAATATGATAAACTTCCATAAAAACTACTATAAATGAGCAATAGAAATATAGTAAACTTACTGGCACAGAGTTATTCATTTAACCACAGCACACTTTTCTGTGGCACACACATTAAACGAATTAAGGGTGCTACAAGTATTCGGCGACGTGTCGCGACCAGTGCTAAAATTGCATCGGCGCAGCACGTGGCTCCTAAACGGCGACACTAGCGCCACTCAGTTTTACAAACACAGACCTCAGCCCCTCCACCCATGTCGGAAATCGGGCCACCGCGTACTGTTACCCGCCGCGTGCTGTTACCCCGAATGACTCCACCAGTAGTGGCTAAAGGGATAATTTTACGGCTCTTTTGGAACCAAAAAATATTGCAACTTTAAGGCCTAAGAAGTACCTTATTGCCACTCCAACGCATAAATAGGTCTCAATAGGAGGTTCTTGGAACCAAAAGCAGTTATTTTCACTTATTTCAAACCACTAACGAACTAAAATTTCTATTATTGTTCCTATTTGCGCCTTGTCAAAATATATTTAATAGTCTTGCTTGTTTAATAGTCTACAAAAGAGCAAATAATTACTATTGGTAATATCATTCACTGCTTTGCCACTCGCAAGATACAAATAAGTGATTATTAGACTTGATAGTTCCAAATAAGGAACAAATAAGTGAAAATAAACACTGTAGGATCTTTTTTGTTTCGCCATGTTTACAAATGGAAGCCTATGAAAATTGATTATTTTAACCAGAATTTTATCACACTCACGCATAATCACAGATTTTTGATAGTTGTGACGATGTTACTTTAACATTGTACGTAACCTACAATCATTAAGTCAGGTTTTTAACAGTTTTATTTCTTATCAGTATCTATTCCTTATTTAATTTAGCACTCTCTTTTTTAACATTCCTGATCAAATGAAAGGCGCGTCGAAATGTACAAAGAAAACATACTATAGTTTCACAGTAAAAAAAAATTCGCAAGAATTTTATTTCGTGCTTATTTCAATGCTTGTATAACGTAAAGTTTTAATCACTCTCCAAACAGACGTATTAATCCAAAATTAATATGTCAGATCACGTATTACTTTTAATAAAACACAATTTGACAGTTGCCTCGCCACTCAAAGATAATTTTGGCGACTCATTTATCACTCATTGACCGAACTGAAATGTTTTCATTCGTTCACTGCGCATAACTTTCACCCATAGTTCTAATTACCACTTAAGGTAATTGTGAGATCTCTTATGGATTCTATTTAGCACCAAAAATAGGCTGCAAATTTTCTCCTTTTGGTTCTATACTGGTGGCATAAGGGTTCTTTAATTTTTAAATTTCACTTACGCATCTAATTAGATATGATATACGAGCTATTTAGACCCAGTTGTGCTACTTGGGGCTATACGAATCAAGTTTTGAAACCCCCTTTCCTTGCCCAGTTTCATAACGAGATCTTAGTATTAGTCCCAAAGAAATTTTGGCTGCTGAATTCAAAGTTAGCGGCCGAACGAAGTTTATGTATTTATTCGATTTGTTTTTATGTTCGGTATGTATTTTTCGTAATCACAAATGTTTGTTGTAGTCTTTAACGTCTCCCGAGACATTTTTATTAAAAGAAAATCTTAACTTTTTAATTTGGTCGGGTTATCGGCGGCTGCTAAGTTTGGCTGCTAACTTCACACCGGTAAGACCTAAAGAGTGAGTCGGACTTATTATAAAAGAACATTACTGCTAGTGCCGCTATTACAAATATTGAAAGGGAAATTTGTACCAATGAGTTAAAACTTATTTCTATGAATTTAAAAGGTAATCTTTAAATCAGAATTAAATTTAAAACTTAAAATGAATAAAATTAGTAAGTAAATCAGGAAATATAGAGGTAAAAATCCTATATGCATGGTCCCTCGTAGCGAAGAAATAATCCGTAGGCTGTCGTGCTAGTGAACGTCGTGTCGTACCAGACCGTCAAGGAGAGAGCTCAAGATAGAGTGAATTGGAAATTGCTCCACCGATGGCTGTCTCGCTATGAGGTGGGACGGAGAAATACATGGGATATACCTATATACTGTTTCATCGGTTAGTTTAAGAAATATATGAATAATTTACGAGATTAAGTACTTACTGGTTCTAATGGAAAGAAATAATCCTCTACTTCCACCTCGATGTGCGACCAGACTTGAATCGCAAATCTGATACATAATAAACCTGAAATAAAAGGAAAATCCTTACGTATAGCAAAATAATGTTCACTACTTTTAATAAGAAATTGATGCGGCTTACTGATGATTGCTCTGCTCGATGTCATAGTTCCGTCACGTAGACCACCACCGAAGCACGCTTGCGTACCAAATACTGCCAATAGTTTACATAAATAATGAACTATCAATAACCATCTGTTTTGAGTTAACGCGGGAAACTGTTGATAAACAAATTCAGGAAACTGTTGATAGACATATGAACATGTATTACTTTATTTAATGATTCACACCTATTATGAGGTTTAGCCACGAACACAGCTTAATAAATTGCTATGTCGATTGTGTTGTATCACATGGCATTAAATGAATGGGTAGGGTCTCAAGTGTAACCTAACTTCGTCCTCTAAGCAATTTTTATCCTATCCTATCTATTTATAGAGTTCCGTACGTAATTCGGCAAAATTGGAACCCTTACCTATCACACAAGGATCATTTAATGTCCGGCTGTCCATATGTCGGTCTATCCGTCTGTCTGAACCTAGTTAACCCAGAATCATGCATTCATGATAGGGTCGATTGCAAAAAAATTGTACATACCTAGTTAAAAGCTAAGTTAACAAAAAATCACGATCGCTTCCTTTGTGTGACGAAAGTTAGTCATACAAAATTTATGGGTAGCTTTCGTCACACAAAGGAATCAATTAAGTTTTGTTTTAATTAAAGCCCTTAACTATGTACAATTTTTTTGCAATCGACCCGATAATTGACAAGAAGCAACATCATGCAGCACAAGTACCTAGACGGAAACCGTAAATTTGCTGTTACATTACAATAATAGTAGTTAGACAAGATATGAAAGGCACTAACTTCACTCTAATATTCATTCGCAGTGCGCTGAGAGTCAGTAAATTACTGTTAAAGTTCGAGATTTTTCTAGGGAGCGCTGAAAATGCTCCATATAAATGGCCACCGGCCGTGATGTTATCGTCCCGTAATGGTACCAATATAGGTAATTTAAACGTTTAGTAATGAAAGTTACCCATATATTTTGTATGATTAACTAACTTTCGTTTCGTTACACAAAGGACACGATCGTGGTTTTTGGGTCGATTGCAAAAAAATTGTACATAGTTAAGGGCTTTAATTAAAACAACCTTAATTGATTCCTTTGTGTGACGAAAGTTACCCATACATTTTGTATGACTAATTTTCGTCACACAAATGAAGCTATCGTATTTTATGTTAACCAAGCTTTTAACTATGTACAAATTTTTTGCAATCGATCCTTTTACTAAACCTATAACTATGTATAAATTTATGAAACATGTAATGTCTCTTTTTTTATGTGGGTACACACCACAATGTTCGATTCCCGGGCTCTTCTACCAGGTTAAGCATTTCAATTTTTCTTTGAATTTTGATCTTTGTATCAATGGTTTACTATAACTATTTAGTTAAAGGCTTAATAAAAACAAAACCACGATCGTGTCCTACAACACATGTTATTTGAAAACGACTCAAACTTTTTTTTTGTTATCAAAGTATGTTGTATAATTCAACATCAATCGACACTCCCTATTGAGGATATCGCTGTATATCGTATAACTATGTAACAGTGTATAACTATGTAGTTAAAGGCTTAATAAAAACAAAACCACGATCGTGTCCTACAACACATGTTATTTGAAAACGACTCATATTTTTTTTTTGTTATTATAGTATGTTGTATAATTCAACATCAATCGACAACCCCTATTCAGGATATCGCAGTGTCCCTTAGAATTCGCGCCATGTCCGACGATATACTTTCATCATGAACTTTTCCGCTCATTATTATAATTCGGAAAAAGCATGTAGATTTAGGATGTTAATAAAACCAATACGAACTTATCAGTAGATATTTATTTTACTAACAACTACTAAGTTCTAGTTTATTTATATTAATAACTGAAATCACATATTACCTACACAGCTTTTAACTTTATGATATATCGAATAGGTACCTACATAATTTCCTCTGAAGTTTATTATACCTTTAAAGTAGTATTTAGTGCACATTTTCTAAAGCTCCCCTCGTTATCTGCAGGAAATGCCTTGAGCATTATCCATTGTGTCTCAAGGCCAAAAATACATTTTCCCGTTGAAAGGCATTTAATAAAAGACGGAAAATTTACGCCAGCGATTTCATACGAGGTGGTTTCATAATTTCATAGTAGTGTGTACACCTTGGTTTGTGATATAAGATTAAGCGTTTATGTGTAAATACCTTATGCTAACTAGCGGCACAAAACGAGAAAAAAACCTTAATGTATAACTTACTTATTCGGTGGTTAACTATCGTTACAAAAGGAAACTTTGATACAACTTTAATGGACAAGGGATAAATTGTTTCAAGAGTCATGTATTTTTTTTTCCATGTAGGAATAACTACTTACCCTTATTCCTAGAAAAAACCTGTAGCTTGAATCTAATAAAAAATATGAATATTGTTGTAATATAGTGTTGCTTATAATATGTAATTGTTATATTTGAAAATATTGAATGATTGTAATAGCATGATAATTCAATGTAAATATTTTTACGTCATTTTCGGCAGGATATGCTGAACTGAACTCATTGTAACAACAACCTTATTATACCATATTCTTAGGGATAAACTTATTCTATTATATTCAATTCTAAGAATTATTAATAACCAGATTTTAGAAGTCTTAGTCGATGCTAAACATAATGCACAAGTTAAAGATTATCAATTGTTACACCTAATCTAACAAGAGCAATGTAACATAAATTACAACTTATTGTCGCAGATGTTATTAGAATACATAATATGATTAAGTAGATAATAGATTAACATAGGGTTCTATGGAATACCATAAGAATAACACTGAAAACCTGTCATCTGAATGGTTTACAAGTTACAGAAATTCGGAATAATGATGCTTTCGGACAATATAACTTTCGAGTTTTGTATAGTAGCTATACGGGCTTCAATATTTCTAGGTAGGTCCGCAAAGGTTGTCCTGCCAGTATCTTCTGGACACACCAGGCATCGAATGCTCAGACGTGTATTAAGATAGTTTAAGGACAAATAAAGTTGTGTATTAAGCATTAAGCTCTGGATTACCAGCACAAACATCTATTTCGACGTGACGATACTCTGAAAATAAAACAAAAGAGATGCTTTTCAATGATATGATAACATACAGTCGCCATCAAATATATCGCAGCATATAAGGCGTTCATAAATATTTGAACACGACTCTTATTTACGGGGCGTTACAGTACATGTTCAGATATTTATGGACGCCTTATATCCACGAGATTGCTTTTGGTAACTATGGCTATCTGTCACCGCTCTTATTTTATTATATAAATAGAGTCCAACTCAAATTCGAAGCAATTGAGTGGATATACTGCGATATATCTGATGGCGACTGTACATATGTAGTTGTAGCAACACGTACGCTGCAAAAAACCATTCTTACGTTTTTTATAATCGCAGCAGAACTCGTACAGGTCGCAGTCGTCTCGAAACACCTTGGTTTTTCCGGCCGCATCCTGTCCGCATATCAACACGCGGTCGTGGTGACATAGGTCCGCTAATTTACAATAGTTCAGCGTCTGAAATAGACAATATTCTTTACTTATTCAACATCATCAATCTTACAAAGATTTATTTGAATCCACAGCTGGATCTCTCCTATCTTTTGTTATTGAGTACGGTTCTCGGTCAATTATTGAGTTTCTGCTCATTTATAATCATCTAATCAACTATATTTAGAGAAAAGCACTATTTATATAGGCCACATCGGGAATGTTATTACACGGATTCATATAAATTGAAGGACTCGGCTATATCTTGTCCTTCAAAAGATCATCCACGAAATGACTTTGTCCAGCCTCTGCGGTAATATACTCATCATCGAGTAATGCTTTGTGCCGTCGTGAAAAAAAATATTTTGAACTTATCTCTTAACGCAGGGATTCCATCCGAATACTTACCGGTTCTAGAGGGAAAAAATAGTCTTCTGATTCTAATTCAACGTGGCAGCAGACTTGCGAAACAAATCTGATAATAAAGAAACCTGCAACAGAGATAAAGGATAGTAGATACATTATTTATTACGCATTTGGTGTCAAGAGTCGAGGTTAATATTTTTTTCATAGTTGTTTTTCTTGAACTAAAAGTATAAACTTACTAGTGATAACTCTTCTTAATAACATAGTTAAGGCACCAGTAGTTCAAACTGAACACACATGCACTCTAAAGGAAGCTAGAGACCGTAAATAATTGATTGTTTTGATCTTACGCCGGAAATTATGGACAAACACTTATAATAAACTATAATATAGATTAGACGAGGCAAATATCAGCGATCGGCAACTTTTGGGCCTATAAATATCAGATATCAGACAATCTCACACACATCGATCTAGCCCCAAATTAAGCTCAAGAAAGATTGTGATGATTGTGTTATGGGTACCAGACGACGATATACATACTTATTTAAATAAATATATACTTACTTGAATACATACTTAGAACAACCATGACCCAAGCACAAATATTCGAGTTCATAACGCAAATATTTGCCCTGGCTGGGATTCGAACCCGGTCCGCCGGCTCAGTAGGCAAGTGCTTACAAACTGCACCAAACGTGTCGTCATGAACGGCCTAGACAATTGTCTCTCTAACATCCCACTGTCCTACGAAACGTCGGAAGTCTGATAATAGCGTTAATTGCCTTTATTAAGAGTTTTTGTACTATGTCACAGTCAAATATGTCAATATTATAGGTCTGCCTGATTCTTTTAAAAGATTAATTGGACATAGTTACGGACACACGTTCCAACCTACGAGAAGCTGAAAACAATGGAAACCTGTTACTAAACGCTGTCACGTATATCTTAGTTCCAAGTTGTCTAAAAATTATAGTTATATATTTATTCTCATAAATTGTATACGCAAGGTTGGTTACCCCTGGCAATGTTACTGTAGATTGCGACCGACGCCTAGCTTACTACACGGTTACTAATGTTACGGGGTTAACGCGTTGACACGAAATGCGGCTGAACATCCTAACCCAATGTAAGTAGAATTATAGTTGTAGTCTACGGTGTGCAGGTACCTCGACACTTTGATATCATTAAATATTGATCTAACGAAAAAATAACGGAATTAGGGCAAATTTAACTTTGTCTTTAGTCAATTAATGTTCCCATGCATCGATAGAGGTCGAGGTTAGTTTACCAACCGCAATAAGTTTGTACTTACTGTCAATACAGTCAACAATAATTTCTAGAGGTGGGTGATGAGTAACAATCAATTTTACTTAAGGAAGTGCAATACTTTGTTACAGATGATCCCAGAAAGTTACATCATACTAAATCTAAAATTGTCTTATCATAATTTTTCTAGTTATTAATTTGGTAATACATTTGACATAAGTTAGTATTCAAATTGCCAGCTACTGGTGGTCGTAATATAAGAAGCTACACTTCTGTTTCAGGTGTTTTGTTGTTGCTTGTCATCTTAGTACAGGGCCATCTTCCTCCTTCCATGAATACAGAAATGGTACGTTTTTTTTCTTATGATACTTCGTTTATGCTTTTCAAGTTCTTATAAATAAGAAATAAGTATAAATTAGGTTGTATTAAATTTTAAATAATATATTTTTTAATTGATGTAACTTTACAATACTTTTGCTTAATAAAAGAAGTGACGTGAGACCTAAATTCGACATTTTCGCTGCAAGAAGAAACATCTATCCCACCATTTTAAATTATTTCTGAGGCTGAGTTGAAATTTGGCATAGTACTTATAGTACTTATGTATTTCTTTTGATGCTGGATTAATATTATGGATTATGGTAGTATCGAGCTAGGTCTTATTTACACTACATTTAACTTTTCGCCTTATATTATGGTTAGAAAGTGTAAACACGTGTTTGTCGTTGACTGTACTGTTACATAGTGGTAGAAATTATGTGAGCTGACTATGAGTGCACGTTAACATAATTATATTTATCTTATTTCCTTAGGTAGTACCTTACGTGTGTGTAATTTGGGTACCTAAACTCAGTAATTTTTCTATAGCCAGACTATATCACTTTTAATACAGCTCGATAAACTCTGTGGTAAAGTTGAGATATTATTGCTTTTAGTAAATCGATAAATTGAATTACGATTTACGTCGTAAGCTTAGACACATGCTCGATATTACGTTTAAATACATTTTGTTCCACTGCGTGAGCGTTCGTTAATGTAAATTAATTTAAGTCGGTGTATTATTAATTTAGTTATTGTGTTTTCAGAATAAGATAGAAGCAGCATGCGACCAAGCGACTAAATGCATCCACGACACAATTGCTATCTGTGGGCGGAGTTCCACCGGCGACAATCGGAAAAAGACCTTCTGGGACCTTTGCGATCTGTTCGAATATATCTGCGACAATGAAGAAGGTCTAAAATTTACTCATAATATTTACATGGTCTGTGGCAGAACATAATTATAATAGAGCCATGTGGGGGCAAATGTGCGCTGTGGGTAAGTATGCGCAATCCCATTCATTTCAGATAGAAATACATGGGTTTGAGGACACTTATCTACTGCGTGCACTTGCCCACATGACTCTACTAGCTGCGCCCCGCAGCGCCACTCGCTTTTCCCACGGGAACATTTTCGGGATAAAAAGTAGCCTAAGTGTTAATCTAGGGTGTCAGCTACCTCCATACCAAATTTTATCTAATTGGTCTAGCCGTTTGGGTGAAGAAGTAACAAACATACAAACACATAAACTTTCGCATTTATAATAATTGTGTAATGGATCAGTAGGCGCAGCTTAGTAGAGTCATGTGGGGCAAGAGCACGCAGTAGATAAGTGCCCTTAAACCCATGTATTTCTCTCCGAAATGAATGGGTTTGCGCATACTTACCCACAGCGCACATTTGCCCCACATGACTCTATTATAATTATATTCTACTTGCCACCACACGAAAATGGCAATTAGACCAGACTCTCAGTGGAGTTCCGTTTGCAAAAATAGCGCACCTCAATCTGACTTCTGATATATATTGTATAGATCCCAGACATCCTACAAACAAATGTTGCCGACCAGTTTTGTGGTCCCCCTCCCCCCAGCCCGGCAATTAAAAATGGCATACAAATTAAAAAAAAAAGTCATCCAGCCATGCCGTGTGGGGTATCAAATGGAAGGGCTTATTGAGTAGATCACGAATATATAGCACACTATAACATTTCTTACAATTTCTCTAAGATTTTTTTGAAATTTTACTAAAATGCTCCATTTTCGAGTTAACTTTAAACCACTATAGATTGAAAACTGATGAATATATTTTTATAATTATTATTTTTAATAACTAACAATAGTCCATTGTTTACGCGCTAATAGTTCGTACAGTGAAAAAGTTGCACGGGGGACCGGGGGGAGCAATCAAAGATGGCAAGTTTCGATATTTCAATATATTACTTAAAATTTCGGAATCTCAACAGTTTGATTTTGTTACAAGTTTTTACAATTCTTATTTACACAATTGAGGGATCACGAAAGAAAAACCGTTTTCTTGGGTGCCATTTAACTGCACGAAGTCTTGGCGAAACTCGCCATCTTTGATTGCTTCCCCCGCTCCCCCGTGCAACTTTTTCACTGTACGAACTATTGGTGCGTAAACAATGGACTATTGTTAGTTATTAAAAATAATAATTATAAAAATATATTCATCAGCTTTCAATCTATAGTGGTTTAAAGTTAACTCGAAAATGGAGCATTTTAGTAAAATTTCAAAAAAATCTTAGAGAAAGTGTAAGAAAGGTTATAGTGTGCTATATATTCGTGATCTACTCAATAAGCCCTTCCATTTGATACCCCACACGGCATGGCTTGTTGACTTTTTTTTTTTAATTTGTATGCCATTTTTAATTGCCGGGCTGGGGGGAGGGGGACCACAAAACTGCTCGGCAACATTTGTTTGTAGGATGTCTGGGATCTATACAATATATATCAGAAGTCAGATTGAGGTGCGCTATTTTTGCAAACGAACATCTCCTTGTAGCCTGCACTAAATATTTTCATGTTACTTCTTAAGGAAGGAAGGGTAATTTCACATATACTTATGTGAAATTACCCTTTACTACAGTTGAGGATATTGAAACAGGTAGGTACGTTTCGCTGATGTCACAATGACAATGCGACTCAAAAAGATACGCGTTTCAGTTTCTTTAACTAATATATATGTGGAATTGACAACATTTCATTTTTTAACCATGGACCTATGTAATTCGGGAATGCCGTTAGTGAGATCGCAAAACGTCAAAACTCTATTAAATAACAGTGATATCGCCTTTGAACTGTCATTAAAATGCGATGAGTCAAGTGACATATCTCAATTTTGGAAATACAAAGGCGATAACAGTTCCCAAAAATGCTATTCATGCATATGAATTTCTATTTTGAACTGACTAATTTCACGCACTGCACGGTCAAGTTAAAAGTATGCACCTGTTATTTATCCCGTCACATACAAAGGAAACGCCAACTAAGCGAGACCGGATTGAGGAAGTTGTGATGTTCTAGGGACATCGCCACTTGTCAAGTAGGGACACGTCAAAAGTGGTGGATGGCGATGAAAAGGAGAGATCTCCATCATCTCTCTAAAATTGGTCGAATTACCTTCCAGGCCTTTTTAATCAATAATGGATTTAAAAAAATACCAATTACCACAAAAAATACCTCATTCTAAAAGAGCGTAGGTGACAAGTAATTGGTCACAGCGCTCAAAATCTTACAGTCGAAAAACTATTAAGTACGAGTACTAAGCCGGATTAAGTATAACTAGATATTGTGTCACTGTTCTTTTTAGGGTTCCGTACCCAAAGGGTAAAAACGGGACCCTATTACTGAGACTTCGCTGTCCGTCCGTCCGTCCGTCTCTCCGTCCGTCCGTCCGTCTGTCACCAGGCTGTATCTCAAGAACGGTGATGGCTAGACAGTTGAAATTTTCACAGATGATGTATTTCTATTGCCGCTATAACAACAAGTACTAAAAATAAAATAAAATAAATATTTAAGGGGGCTCCCATACAACAAACTTGTTATAGATTATGGTACGGAACCCTACATGCGCAAGTCGGACTCGCACTTGCCCAATTTTTTGGTTTGGTCTTGTCAGGATATTGTTCTGTATTCTCATTATTTTATTAATACTAATTTAACTTCTTAACCAACATTATCGCTTCCTGAGACTGTCATTTTTCCACTAGGTGACGTCATTTGAGTGCTGATTCTTAGACGACGCTGCTTTCCCTTTTTTATATTTTCGCAACTAGTCCGTATAACCAAATAAAAATAATAGTTTTGGTTTCGGTGATAATAAAATTATGAAATTAGTTTAAACACTATTTGAACATTTTAAGTATTGTCAATTGTTTGTTACATGCTCAAAATATTTATAAAATGTTTAAATTCTTTCTAACCGTGGCTGTTATTAAAGAGAAGAGCCTTTTGATCCTTGATGGTAATGATAATGACTACACGGTTGGCGCAGTGGTTAAGCAACTGCCTACTGAGCCAACGGTCCTGGGTTCGAATCCCGACAAGGACAAATATTTGTGTGGTGGACTCGAATATTAGTGCCTGTATTTATTTATATAGGTAAGTATGTTTATCGTCGTCTAGTGTCCATAACACAAAACTACTAGAGCTTACTGTGGAACTAGATTGATTGGTGTGAGGTTGTCTGATATTTTTATTTATTATTTAATGAGCTTAAGTCGCTTCCTAAGCAGAAACTTAGGAAGGTCTATTTCTAATGTTCTTCAAATAACACCCTATCTTTTGAATTCTGTAGTAGTTTTAAAAGAAGACCATTTATTATGAGATTATTTTATCTTGTATTTTTTTCTTTCCAGTGTGGAGACATATGCCCGACGAAGACGGATGTCCAATGCCTGAACCAAAAATATAGATAGATTTCTTAATATTAAAATATCAATATAAATTACGCTCAGCCAATTTACTTGCACTTATTCTATGATCGTCACATGCATTAATACTAATAGATAATCTATGACGATAATAAAAACATTGAAATTTATAACAATACAAATAAAATTAAATTACATGTCTAAATTTTAACAAATTGAGAGAGAATTGTCAAAGAATGTCCTAAAAGGATTGTTAAAACATAAAAAATTACGTAACACTGTAAAAATAACATTGAAAATTACAAAGTCAGATAAGGCAAAAAATAGGAATAAGGTTATAAATAAGTATTTTTAAAGTATTTTCACTAAATTATGTAGACACAAAACTAGAGTATACATAAATAAAAATAATGTCAATTACATTATGAAATTCTGTTTCCATATACTTATTTACTGAGTATAACGGATTATCCAATAAAAACTTTCTCAATTGCCGTTTAAAACTGTCGTTATTCGGTGGGTAGACGTTCATAGAACGTGGGACCGATGACGCGCGGGTTTTAACATGCAAGCGGCAGGCGACGCGGAACTGTTTTAAGGCACAAAGCGGGCCTATGATGGTTGCTTTTATCACGTGATAAATAAGTGACAAAGCATCCGTCACGTTTGCAAAATGCGAGTGTGAGTGACAGATGCTTTGTCACTTATTTTATCACGTGATATAATAACCATAATAAGCATATAATAAGCCCCCTGTGGACCTAATCTGTTTGCCTGATACCTCCACACTTGCAAACTACTTCTCACATTCATTAGTATCTCAAATAATTATGTAATAATACTCACTTTACGTGCGCCATGATGAGATACTTTACAAAGAGATCTCTACAAGATTGTCTCGGTTCCACTCCAGCCAGTATCCGAAGTGCACGTTTTTTAATTATATGAACGAGATTGGCGTCGGTGGAATTACCCCAAATATGTAATTGTACCATATGACATTATTGAGTGAAAGTGCGAAAAATATACGGATTTTAATGGATTATTCGATATAAATGGTTTAAAAAAATTTTTTATGCAAAGATCCAACTTGTCACACTCTTGCTCGACATAACACTTCCAGTTTAAGTTTGAGTCTATCATGAAACCTACATTCAGTGCATAATAGCATCGGGACGCTGGTAATACATGAGGGCATTGCGGTGTGGCGGCGGCGGCCCGAGAAACCATAACATTGGACTTCGTTATGTTCAGGAGTAAACCATTCAACGAGAACCACTTTTGGAGTTGCCCGCAAGCATCATGGATTTTATTGCCCAGCTATTCGTACGTTTTTGCGATAACTATGACTGTGGTGACATCCGCGAAGAGCTCCGACAGACCAGTCGTGATTGCCGATGGTAGGTCATTGACAAATATCGTGAACAAAACATTCCCGAGGGCGGATCCTTGAGCGATGCCTAAACGTACGCAACCAGCATCCGACGTCACCGTTTTGCCATTGGTAGACACTTTTACCACCTGCTTCCGGTTGGACAAGAAAGACGTCAACAATTGGTGAGCAGATTTGTTAAAACCATACAGACTTAACTCAAAAACTGCATTATAATTAGAACATCATAATCCACTATCTTAAGATAACTTCGATTACCTACGAAACTTTTTTCGCAAAAAAGAGTTTACTTAAATATGTGTTTAAGTATCATTACGGTAATGTGCTCTGGCCTGACCTGAGATGGTTGGAAAGAGATGGTTACATGAAAGGTTAGGCGTCAAGGAGCGAGAGGGCTGCAGCTCGAAGGTTGACCGGGTAACAGGTTGGGCAGACAGAATAAGTATATAGCGAATGCAGTAACGTTCTTTGGAGCGGGCGCATCTTGATACGGGTGAAACGAAAAAATAAACTTGGATTAAACAATGTTTAACTTTTTTTCTCTATAAACGTGTTAATTTATTCCTAGATTAATTTCAAATAAGAAAAGAGCGAAAGTAGCTCACACTTTTTCTCACAGATTATGTAAGTTGAATGTAGGTAATGTAATGTAAAATCTTAATCCCACAAGCCACTTCCCATACATGAATGCTTGTCAAACTTATTCTAATAGTTAAAATAATTTCATAAAATGCGCAAACTGTACATTCAGTTATGAATTATGATACACACCAGGCAATTTTGCAGTCTGAACTTGCCAATAATGTATTTTAGTGATGTGATGAACTATTGGTATTTCCATACATATTACCATAGAAAAGGTAGGAAGTTCTATAAAAAATAATTACTTTGTTTTAGCCATTTTACATTTATTATATTGATTTGTCTCAATTTACCTTAATTCGATTTTCAAAATTTCATAAGTTCCAGTAAGATAGCGGCTTCTTACCAAGATAGACTACCGAGTGGTCATTAGTAGATCAAAGTAAGCTATGTGACAATAGACCAGAACTCAATAAACGCATATGTACAAACACAGTATGTACATACTGTGTTTGTCTGCACAGTGCTATGATTTTCAGTCTGCACCTTACCCCACCAACCTTTAGTTCACAAAATCAGCGTTCACATTTTCGGAGTTTTTTTAACCGAGTAATGGTGCAGCCGGGCCGGTCCGTGAGAAAGGTACAATTTGAACAGGCCATAATTAGCGAGTGCTGTATTAAATCACGGGCGGCCCCCGCCTCGCGCCACATCCTGTCGCTGGCAGATACATCATTCAATTGGGGTCTCTTAGAGGTCTATAGCAATATTGGCTATATGTGCGACTGTAGCCTAACGTTCGTAACTGAAGTGTCTGTCAAATTATGACGATGGAAATATTTTACAGAAACTTGTAGGACTTAAGTTACATTTTGAACATGGCGTGACCTGCAATATTTTAGCATACTGTACAGTTAACAGTACACTTCGTACATATCTAAAACTTCGCTTAGCCAATTCGACATAACCTTTCTGGAATTTTTAGATTTTTCCGTAAGTTATTTAGCTCTATTGCATGACTTTTATAAAAAAAAACTGGTACTAAATGAAATAATATAATGTCCGAACTTACCGCGTTAACGTACAATTAATAAAATCGTACGGTAATATTTTTTCAGAAGGCCAAATCAAAACATTTAAAATTTTAAGCATAATTAAGGATATAAAAAGCTGATCAAGTTCGAGTCGAACTAGCGCGTTTGCTTTTTTCAGAGCGACAGGTTTTAATTTCAACTCGATACGTCCACGCGTTTTCGAGATAAAGGGTCTTGACTGACAGACGAACGGTCGGACGGATGGACGACAAAGTGATCTTATAAGGATTCCGTTTTTTCCTTTTGAGGTACGGAACCCAAATAAGAGTATGAATATATAATTACGTCGATTGTTTCCCGATATCATATTGATGTGGCTGTTTACCAAGATGTAATGAACGGCTTGCAGCGATTCCGTTGATTAGAGCCATGTGAGGTTCAAGTTGAAACAGGTGGATTTCAGGGGTCAAGGACAGGAATTGGTTTAAGCAGATATCTTTATAGGGATTAGAGGTGAAGTTAAGGTACTTAGTGCATAAATTCGTGCCTTTAATATATCGACATATACAACGGAGGCAAAATTAGAGTTGTTTTGACATATTTTGTGGTAACACCGCGTTAAGTCTACTTTAGCGATTTAACAATAGTACCTACATATCGACATTGTACGCACATACGTTTATTAAATCCTACTATATACAGGGTGTAACCGACAGCGTACCAAAAACGAAAACTGTAGTTTTAGACCATAATCACGAACTGAAAACGAGTGTTCATTTTCTCGGAAAACTCAAGGATAAGATTTTCTAAAAAAAATTATAAAACTCGACGCGCAATGTATTGCGTCCAATTCTCTCGGGTGCAGACGCGCGGGGAGGGGGCACGCGGCAAGCATCGACCGTTCAAGGCGCTCCCCACTCCACTCACGCGTCGGCGCAAAACATACCGTTACGCCAATGCGCATCGAATGACATGAATGAATGCAACCACAAAAACAACGCAACCACAGATCACAACTAGTATGTAGTACCTAACACCAATAACAACTGACCGATAAATTAAAACAATCTAACAAGATTATTTTCATTCAAGCAAGTAAAGCAAATAAAATGTGCGGGTAGGTGAACATTAAACATGCGTCCGATCGTAACGGCCAACGGGCGCGCACTGGCGGATCAATGACCGGCCAGTACCGTTATCTGTCCCACTCCACACGCTTACATAATACTGTTTGTGATACGTTGCGTGTTTTGCGGAAAATGCTATTTTCATGCGATTTTTCATGAAAAATAGTTACCGGTAGAGTTCGATTAACGGAAAAATAAAGAAAAAATGAAAACTCGCGAGGAAAATTTGTGAATTTTCTCAAAGAAATTTCCACGATTTTCCAGCCCAGAATAATGGTCTGAAGCCATGGTTTCAGTTTTCGGTACACCGTCGGTTACACCCGGTATAGTATGTGAAATTTTGTGAATACGTTTGAATATTTAATCAATGACGCACAAACAATAAACCAGTTCTAGATTATATTATGCGCGCATCTTTATATACCTACTAGCACCTCTAGCACAACTACGACACGCGTCTCTTTCCCGCGCGAGATATATATCTCGACCCTATAGCGACCACAGTCGAGAAGCATATTTGTGCTAGACGGGGTGGATTAAAATGTATATAGGATCATAATTCATAATCCCAGTAACGCCGGTGAAACTGCGAGTTATTGTTAGTTTTTAATAAAGCACAGTACGTAGAATGTAATCTGCCAAACTGTATGCGAAGTTGCGAACGTATACAGTAGCTAGCTCAGACCGTGTAGTTGTGTTCTCCTTTGATTGAAGTACCTAATAGTTAATATAGTTCGGACAAGCCTAGTTGACCCGGTGCCAACGTTGTAAACAGGACGGGGTGGATGTGCCAAACGGGTCACGAACATTCTAGAAAAAATGTCTAAGTTAAGTTTGAAAAGCTCAAAAAATTAAAAATATGAACTCATCTGAACTTTTCTCGTACGCGCTAGTCAGCAGAAATAAGTAGAGAATTATTGCAATGTCAGCTGCTGATATCTAAGATTTTAAAGATACCCGTTATGACATGTTTAAGCTTTACTGTGTGTGTAGAACTTGAGAAATCTCAGACATGTACAAAATATTCACAACTAATCCTGGCAATAGAAATAGAAATGTGGTAATCACTCATCAATCAATCAATCACTTAACGATTTTTTTCTACCAAACGATGTGCACATTGGGGATTTATTATTTCCAGAACCCGTAAAGATATCAAGACGTCTGAGATCTATAGTGGGACGATGGAACATTATTTAAAAAAAAATACATAGCAATTCTTTTTCGCACTGACAATTTGTCGTTATACAAGTTTTTCTAGAACGTATGAAAAACCAGATTCAAGCTACTTTCAAATCAATAAATTCCATCTTTTCATAAAATATGTAAATCCATTGATCCTCATTTAACGTAATAATATACCACTACTGTATTTTTCTACGCTTTAGTTCTTAGAAATACGAGAAACATGGGAACTCTATAGTTTTGTAACGAATGGGATTTTGAAATTGTAAATTATATCTTTTTATATGACTCATCTCGACTAAACGTTTCCTCTGATTCCACACAAAATTAACCTCCATTCCGGACCTATGAAACACTGTAATAGGTTGCAATTTGAATTCGGACGCCTTGTAATCTTTCAATTTCGGAACAACAAACAAAATTATAATGTCCGAATTGCACTAGCCTGCCCTGTTGTTAAAACGTATCCTAAGTGAGGTTCGCTTACGTCTTATAAAATTGACCGCTGGTTTAAGATTAAGCGTTATAAAAATATGATCCAGAATAATAAATGAGTAACAAAAGGTCGGGTTTTATGAAAAAATAAACAACGTAGAAAGGTCACACTGGTAGTTCTGACCGTTGGGTTCTGTCTATAGTAAATAACAATGAACTATTGCAAAAATAAGTGGAGCAATCAAAATCACTTTCAACGGTCAATATTTTTAGGGTTCCGTAGGTACCTCAAAAGGAAAAATAGAACCCTTATAGGATAAGTTTGTTGTCCGACCGTCAGTCCGTCTATCTGTCTGTCAAGACCCGGGATTGCGCGGCGCGCGGACATATCGAGGTGAAATTAAAATCATGTATAGGGAAAAATCTGAAACTATATATTTGTAATTCAATCTTAAAATATAGTCTTTATTTTAACTTTAAACAGTTTAAACATTTTATTTAAACAGTTTTCCAACGGTTAAGTTCATCACTCAGTACAGTTTATCGTTTCGTTAAAGCAATATGGAGTACTTACATAGTTCGTACGGAAACCTCGGTGCGCGAGTCCGACTCGCACCTGAATGGCTTTTTTAATTCAATATGTCAAGATTAATGTGTGCAAAATAAAGGTAAGTGAGCAAGTATAAGACCACGAGTATCTTGTGGAATCCAAAATAATACAAATTTACTTAATATCGGGAACCCTAAATCAGATGTTAACACTTTAGTAACCACTGGTAACTTAAGTTTTAATAACAAAATTGTAGGTTCCTCGTTGCAAAGAACACCGTGAAAAGATATCGGTGGTGGTTTTGCTTATGGACACATAATCTTTTTACAAGCATAACTTAGTTAAGAATGTATTTCTAAGCTATAAGGCTTTCAAAGCAAGGAACATCGGTTTACTCTTGGTGTTTTCATCAATTAATCATCAAAATTATTTTTTATTTTTCTGTTTCTCTGCTTTTTCACGTTACAACGGAATCTGGGATAGTGTCAAGACCTGGGACATTTACCTTTACCTGTTTCGATCAAGACTTGTTTAAAAAATCACGAGTCTGATGGAGTAGGTACCGATTCCGATTTTTTTATAAATTCATTTATGTCGATTTGTGTGACGTCGTTGTCTGATATTAATTAAATAATTTTGATAATGACATGCGATTGACAAGTAGGTACATACAGCATGTCGTGTAAAGATCGGTGGCCCTATAAAAAGTTCCGACTGTATCAAATCCAGGAACAGAAAGTAAGAGTGATCGGCGGATCAAAGCGGCGACGTCCGGCGCACATTAGTGCGCGCGCGCACGCGTCTAAACTGCGCCACGTGCTAGCACCCCTGGCTCGCATACAGGGTGGGAAGGTGTGGGGACACTTACCTGTTCGGACGGCGCTTTAACTTCGTCGCCCAATTATGTATGTGAAATTCTTATTTATATATACTAATATTATGTTGTGTAGTTGATGTTTCATTAATTTTCCTAAACAGATGAATGAGAGGCGTATAAGTAACGTATTTATTTTAACGTTATTGACAAAGAAGTATTTATTAAAAATATATAAGTATATGCTTTTCTAATTCTATATTATTACGGATGCTTGAGAATTATTGTCTAGGAGCATAAATCTAAAATAAAAATAAAATATAAAATACGTTAAGGACTTTTTATCACTTTCATGCATATTTTATGCAACATGTTGGTGACCGTGAACAATACAAAGTCCACATTTATTTAACTTTTTGGGAAAAATCAATCAACAGAAATAAAACATTGTCAACAACTAAGCAGGTCAATAATTCCAATGAACAAGCAATTACAAACCTATATATTTATTCACATTTACGAGATTTTTATAAGGACTGAAAAACAAAACTATTGTAAAACAAAATTAAACCATTTCACAATTGATCTGCATCATCCTGTATGCCGCAACGGCGACGCTAGCCCGAACCCCAGGGAGGTCCTTAAAGGAGCCGCGGCCTACCGAAATCACGTCTCACCCCGTTGTAAACAATGGACAAAGAGCCGCGGTCATTAGGCCAGCTAGACGATGCTTATCGCGTACGGAGACAACAGCTGGGGATCTACACGTGAACATCGATTATGAATATTTGGAGTTCCGCTAAAGGAAGGATGAAGGTTCCGACTGTATTGTATACCTGTACCTCTATCAGAACTGTGGAGCCGCGGTCATTAATTCGGCTAGACAATGCTTGCCGTGTATGGCAACAACAGCTGGGGATTGACACATCAACATTGATTATGACTATATATATTGACGACGCGGTTGGCTCAGTTTGTAAGCAGCTGCTTACTGAGCCGGCGGTCCTGGGTTCGAATCCCAGCCAGGGCAAATATTTGTGTGATGAACTCGAATATTTGTGCTTCGGTCATGTTGTTTTATATATTTATCTATATAAGTATATATATCGTCGTCTAGTACCCATAACACAAGTCTTTTTGAGCTTAATTTGGGACTAGATCGATTTGTGTGAGGTTGTCTGATATCCGCTAAGTTCCGACTGTTTTGTATACTTGTACCTCTATCAGAACTGTGGAGCCGCGGTCATTAATTCAGCTAGTCGATGCTTGCCGCCTACGGATACAACAACTGGGGATTTGCACGTCAGCATTGATTATGTATATTTAGAGTTCCGCTAAAGGTTCATGAAGGTTCCGACTGTATTGTATACCTGTACCTCTATCAGAACTGTAGAGCCGCGGTCGTTAATTCAGCTAGTCGATGCTTGCCGCCTACGGATACAACAACTGGGGATTTGCACGTCAGCATTGATTATGTATATTTAGAGTTCCGCTAAAGGTTCATGAAGGTTGCGACTGTATTGTATACCTATACCTCTATCAGAACTGTAGAGCCGCGGTCGTTAATTCAATTCAGCTAGACGATGCTTGCCGCGTGCAGAAACAATAGCTGGGGATTACACATCAGCATTGATTATTAATATTTGGAGTTCTGCTGGAGGAAAGATGAAGGTTCCAACTGTTTTGTATACCTGTCCCTCTATCGGGACTGTAGAGCCGCGGTCATTCATTCAGCAAGACATAAAAATCGAAAAGTACAGATGTAATTCTACTAGCACCATCTTACAACCTCGCAACTATAGTTGGCAACTAACTATATATAGGCAAGAGTAAGAAGACAATAGTAATATAACACAGTCATGTACCTTTCGATATTTCGACTGATCTTACCTCTAGCAAAATTGTGAGACCGCGCTTCTTAAGCCAGCTATAGATGATGCTAATCGCGTATGGGGACTGTAGCTGAGATTTACATAGGAAGATCGATTATATATTTGAAGTTATTGCCCGTATCATTTTTTTTTACTTCAATGAGATTGCTCTTTAGGTACTTGACTACAATCATGCCTAATGGAAAGCATTGGTGCAGGCTATGATGTAGCGTTTTTTCTCCATTGCATGTCGCACTTGGTTTGTTGTTTTACATCAATTTACTAGTCAACTTTTTTACGAGTATTGCCCAAAATTTTATGGATTCTAGTTATAGATGTTAAACTAAGTGATAAGTACATGTTGCAATCTCAACTACCCGTTTAAATAAATATTATTGGACACAAATTAAAAACAATAACAAAGCGTGTCGCCCACCGTAAATTTCCTGGAAACTTTAAACTTCAAAGACGTTATCGCAAAGGGTGCACCGATTTCGTCGGTTTTAGTCCTAAGTAGGCAGTTGAGATGGTATCAAACTGTGGTGGGCCCGTGGGTCAACTCAAGGATTGGTTAAAAAGATATTATGAGAAGCTGTTTTTCCTCGCCAACTCTGAATGCTAAGCGTGAATAATAGTAAGGATATTACATTATATTTTTTATAATACTAAATATTTCTAAATTTATAATGGGTTTTAATGACATTAATATTTTGTTTTACAATATTTTAATGTTGTACGGTATTTTTATATGGTCTGGGTTACGTTTGTTTTATTATAATCCCAAAATGCTAATGTTTTTAAAGGAAAAGTGATGTGTCTTCGAAAAACTTTAATTATGTATTATCCTGAATAAAGTTTTATTTCTTCTTTTGACAGGCTTTTTGACCCGGTTTATTTCTCATAGTAAACCCGGTTATAACCGGTTATTTGCATGCTAAAATAACCGGGATTGCATTCCCTAGTGCAAATCATTTTCTTTTTCATTTCATACGGGATAAAAAATACACAAAATTTAGGATGATTTTGAACATCTTTGCTTTTTGTAAGACTGCTTGTTCAAAGGTACAAATGATTCTGAGTAAGACACGTCAGCTAGAATCTATATTCTCTAAAAAAGTTGATGTAAGTGCACCTATTACGAAAAACGCCCTGATGGTTTTTCTTTCAATATTGCATACATCAGTTTAGATGGGAGATTACTGTGTTGTCTGCGTAACGCAGGAGCCGCCCCAGGCGACCGAGCCCTAAACTTGATACCTTTTTATCCCGGCCTCCGAGGGAATCCATTAAAATGTGGTAACTTTATTATCACTTGAATGTCAGAAGAGATCGCAAGGTATTTCGCTTTTTTGCTTGTATCATGTACTTATTCTTACTTTGTAGTTTTAACCTACAGTATGTCATTTTCTGACAAGCGAGTCCAAAACTGACAGACGCTGTTTATCACGTGATTAATGTGACTATCATACATCTGCTATTATGTATCAATAAAAGCAAAGTTAAAACACTAATAGTAATAATGTACAACTAAAATTTCAATAAACCTTTTTTTTTGTTTGGTAGATCATATTTTAGAGGTGGTCGTAAAAAAAAAATTATTCTAGATTTAGCGCTTAATATAGCCAAAACAAAATATGTAGGTACCAATATCGCTCATTGAAGTGAAATTATCAACTCAGAGTAAATTTCTATTGTACAGACTTTTTGTTCGGGGTAAAGATATTTTGAAGCAGAATAAAAAAAACAATGGTTTATGCTTTGTTATTCGCCACATCCTTATTTAGTCGCTAAAATAGTTCGATAAGGTCAAAATAAGTATAATTATATGACATGTATTATATGTTATTACATTATTGTGCGATAATCACTTGTTAGTGTAAACATTGATTTGGAGAAACTTGTACATCTCCTCTAACATATATGTTTCAATTACCTAGTTATAATATAATTGTATTAGTTTTTAAGTATAATTTACGAAAAAATGACTTACTGTTGAGTTTCTTTCGGCTTTCTTCTCAACAGCGGTCTCCTCTTGCGAAATGCCGGTAGACTCACAATCTGACTTGTAAAAGTGCCCTTGTGGCCTACTTACTGAATAAATTATTTCATTTCATTTCATTTCATTTCATTTCATTTCATAACAAAAAATAACCGAGACGCCAACGAAACGAAATGATGCTTTCTCCAGCCAACTGAACAAGTTGGCTGGAGAAAGCATCATTTCGTTTGCATTTTGCAAAAAAAAACCTAAATCACAATAGGTGTGTCTTTGATAGCTACTTGAAGGTTTCCTCGATTTATACGGCTTTATCGATTTAAACAGCTCACTTAGTTTATCATAGTTACTTTCATAGTGTCATGTCATATGGTATTCTGGTTTGGGGCAAAGCAGCTGATATTCAGACTATATTTGTGCTACAAAAAAGAGCGATTCCTTCTATATATAACCTGAATTCTCGTGACTCCTTAAGAGACATTTTCAAAGATATAAACATCTTAACTAATTAACCAAATATATTTATGGGAGTATTATGTATGTCATTAAAAACCTAGATTCATTTACAAAAAAATCCGATGTCCACAATGTTAACACTAGAAATAAAAATAAAATTGCTATTAGAAAGTTTCATGTTCGTAAAGTATATAAATCATTTTTAGGCCAATGTATTCATTTTTATAACCAGTTACCTGATCATGTTTTAAAATTAGCCTTTCCATCTCTCGAAAATTATTTAATAAAATCTCTAATGTCAAAAGCATATTATACAGTAGAGTAGAGGACTATCTGACAGACAAAAATGCATGGCCTGAACCAGAAACCGAGTAACTGACTCCTTCTTTAATTGTACCTAACTAGTTTAAGGTCACAGTTCTAATAAGAAAACATATCAAACGTACATAAATTGTAATAAAACCGTCATACTTTCTTGTAATTTCTATTTTATTCTTACAGTTTTCCTCATTTATATCTTAGAAAACACTTTTAATATGTTTTCTTCGAGAACTACGTATAGTTAAGTTCATATTACTGTAATAGTTAAGTACTTATCCTTTATGAAAAAATGACTGACTGTTAAGTTTCTTTTGGCGTTTCTTCTCAACAGTGGTCTCCTCTTGTGAAATGCCGGTAGAGTCAGACATGTAAAAGTGCCCTTGTGGCCTACTTGCAGAATAAAGTTCATTATTTCATTATTCAGGTTCTGATCATCGTACCAAATCACTCAAAAATAAAATACCTACCATAAGATGACATTCTGTGCGATTCGACTGTTACCCTGGTCCCTACACTAGGTGGAGCCTGGCCCATATTAGGAAACTGCGAAGAAATACAATTTAACTAATAACAACCAGCAAAATATTGGCAAATAACGCCGAGAATTGAACTCATAATCCATCACATCACAGTTACAAGAACCTTCATGCCAACTCGGTATTAGCCGTGAAATATCGTCGGCCATCACTCTTCATTTTACCTCCTTCTCAACATTTCTAAAGGTTACGCAGTGAAAATATGTGTTTCACAAAAAGTTTGTCGGTTCTTCCAATTAGTTATAGCTTTTGTAAAGAGCTCTAAAGAAAAAATACTAATTCTATACTTGTTATCTTTAAACAGTAATCATTGAAATAAGTGTATTTATAAAAATATTGAAGTTTAGTATGTACTAATTATGAAAAGCTTTCTAGGACTTCTATATAGTGCTTGTTACTTGTAGGTACTTCTATGACTTATATATCGGAAGTTACCGCACATCATGGAGCCGAAAGTATACAATAAGTTAACTATCAATTTCTCTATTGAAATTCAATTTTTTCCGAATGTTTTCGTAACTTTATTCTTTTAATTGTGTATAACTAAAACGATCTGTATCTGTTTCACCAATAAATTAGTTAAGTTTGTTTTCGAAGAAGATTGCTTAAAGTGGCATTATATACCTACTAATCACCTGAAGGGTTGTTGTTGAGTACATTTTAATATCAGGGTAACCTATGTCAAAGGTTAGTGATTTAAGGCACAAAAACTAATTGTTAAAGGGGTATTCAATTGTGGGGAGGTATTTAGTAAGACTCGTTCGTAATAATTAGTACCTTATCAAAGCTATAACTTACTGTAACGTAAGTTTAAAAACTGAAAAAATGAAGATTACTTTCAGACGTTTAGGTGTGATTACAACAAACATTATAAGCAGATCAACTAACACGGCACCCGCTAATCGATCGCTCCAATTAAACCCCTCCGACAGCAAAAACGAATCTCGACTCAAGAGGGCTGTCATTAAATTCTAATTAACGTTTGCCGGCATGTGCACGCGCAGGTCCGTCCCACGCCGCACAAATCGACGCATATTATGACAATATCAATAACTGTCATTTCGCCCAATCATTATAGTTTCGTCTCGTTTACGCAAAACTGCCGTAATTACCGCGCCATTACCTACGTCTCTTTCGAACTCATTAATCTCAAGTAACGCTCGTAACGAACCGCTCTTTCCATTTCTTTCGCGCGAAACAACGCCGGCTACGCGGAAAAACGCGACGGACAAAACTATACCCATCCTCTTTTAATGCACCTGAAACGCTCGAAAATAAAGTCGTCGTGGCGTACTTTTTTTAGTTCAAAATTAAATGATAGTTCCTTTTTCAAAATGACAAGGCGAAAGTTGGAACAGTTTTGAAATTGGAAGGTCCCCTCCACCCGAAGGGACTCGTTAGGCGCGGGCGCGTTTTTTCAACAAAAAGAAAATAAGGCTCGCGGGAAAGAGAGGTTTGGTGGAGGCTTTTTATAGTCGCTGTTCCGATGCGTCCGCGCACGGCGGTATCGGAGCTTAGGAGCGAACCTTAATCTTATTCTAATAAAAAGCTCACGCATATATTGCTGCGGTATCATTAAACTTGGAAATTTAAAATAGTTTTTTCACAATGTGGTGTGACGTCGCGCTGTGAGGTTGCATACGTGTTTACTATGGACGGCACGTGCGTTTTATGTTTTATTTTATTACCGGATTATGACGTTTAGTGATTTTTATTTAGTGGAAAAGGGTTGATTCTTTTATTGAGCAATCATTAAGACTTGATCGTCCGAACTGTGTGGTCGTGTTTTTTTTTCACTGACTTTAAAATGATTGAATTTCATATTTGTTCATAAGTGTTTACGAGAATTTGTGAATAAGTTTTTTCATCCCTTTCAAAATGTTCTTAAGGTAAGACAGCTTTAATATTTTTTATAGTTTTTTTTAAGTTTTATTTCTTTATATGAACATTTTATGAAATAACATAAATGTAATAAGTTTCCATGTTATTTTGTATTACAAATTATAAGTCTTAAAATCACAGCGGCGCAAGCGCAAGCATTTAAAAAAATATTTTTTAATTAGAATGAAACTTTAGTAATTGATTCATTTATTAACAACAATGTTAATAAAATTATCACATTGCATCTTAATTAAGGTTTACATTTAATATATCGGGGCATATTATTTTAATATTATGCCCGATATATTAAATATCAATTTGACTTTATATTCACACACCTCAAAAAAATTGCAACATATATAACTGCAGCTAATAAGATGTTAATTTCCAATTGAACATGCAAGTGAGAATGATAATCGCTTGTATTATTAATAATTCACATTGCATGGATTGCATCTTGAATAATAAATGCCAACTGCAATATATCTAGTGCCAATATGGCAGTAAAGTCGCAATCACGAAGTGAAGCTTTTATCGCTACTGACCTTTTATTTATACATTTTACTATGATTTAAAACCGTACATATAGGTATAACAGGCAATTGATTTATCTTGTTTTTTGTTTTAAATCTATGATTATCCATCACATCATCATAAATTAATGGATAATCATAGATGTATTAGACCCAAATTCTGTGTATAACATATGTAAATTAAAGTTATATGTTTTTAATAAGAATTATTTTCATATAAATATACCAATCAATATTTAATACATAAGTATAAACGCTATTATTAAAGTGCATATAATTCAAACTTTCATAGTTTTGATAATTATGCACGAATAATTAACAAAATATAACGAACAAATCTCAATTAAGTATTGCTTTATCGCTCAGATATTGGGTAAATGGGTTTTAAAATCATTCATATCATTGTTACTAAAACATATCTGGTTGTAACTGGTTCTAATTCTAAACACAAAAAGACGAAAGGTCTATTAGTGACAATATAAGTCTCTTAGCGCGGTTGCAGAGTCAAATTGTATTGTTACCTAAGTGCTAAACGTAAATTGCGCCTTGAGATATCATATTATGTACAACCTTGTACGGAAATAAATTTACCTTATACGTAACGCATTAGTTCGCTGTAAGTAGTATCTATTTTAACTCGTTATTTTTTTTTATTGTATCTATCAACTATAGAAAAAAAAATACTTACTGCAGTTATATTATAAAGCAAACAATGCCGACGGTCATCCGCAACTACGAATCAACGATCAGGCTAAATATTCGAAAGATCTAAAAAGCTTCACTGCCTTCTAGATATAGTATAAATCATTTATCTTATCCTGAAAAAAAAATCTATAAAATTACCTAGTAATTTAACTTCGTACCTAACGTCGCTGTCGTCGTAATTTAATTAAGTATTTACGACCATAAATAAGAGAAATGCCAAACATATTATAATTATCCTGAAGTTATTGTCTACCTGTTTCTTCCACTAACATTTGATTGTATTACTTAATTTCAAACTACTAGATACTTGCCACTAGAGCACAAACTTGAATTTTGCGTCTTCTAAGTAATTATATATTAGCACCATAAATTTTTAACCCATTTTTAATGCTAGAGATGGTTTTTTTTTTCGAAAATAGGTGTCATAATGTGGTCTTAACAACCTATTGCCAATTACTAAGCAAATCCTTGAAGTTAACTCTTTATCATTTTTTTTTGGCTTAATTTACTTAACAAATCAATGCAACCCACCCAGAAATCCCAAAAAAAATATCATTACTAAGTTAATATGTATTAAAACACTAATTTCGCAATGCATTATAATAAAAATAAATCAACTTATCAAACTTTAGGATTGAAGTCCAAACCTGTATATTTATTTTCTACAACGTAGTTAATAATAAAACTCTGTACTGAAGCCGCTTTAAAGTGGCTGAAGGCTACTTTGAGTACATTTTCGATATTTTTAAATGTCGTCACAGCTTATTAAGTGGCAGCGTCTACAGTCCGCGGTGGCGCAAACGAGCCAGTCACGCGTCGCACGGGCGCAGGGTAAATAAACCAACAGACATATTAATTAGTTCGCGCTAGAAAATAAACATGTAGGAAGTAGCGTGCAAAATGTAACGTGGAAAAATAAATGTCAAGTGGATGAGCATATTTAAGTTACGTATGTTGCAAAAGTTGGGTTACTTTGTCGACTTCTTAACTTTCTTCTTGTTTCACGGTGTAACGAAAATATTTAAATTTAGTGTTGTTTTAGCTTTTATTGAACTTTATTTGGTACATATATATTACACATATAATTTTCCTTTAATAAAAATGGTGAAAGACTAGCACATATAGGTACAGGGACTGAATCTGGATCAAGAGAGAAAATATAAAATAGTTTCCTTAACAAGTTTGTCTTTCATTAAATTTAGCTGACATGTTCGATATTTTTTAAATATCCTGTGTCTCATTAGGTATACAAAAAAAAGTTGGTAGAATCCGTGCACCCTCTAATAAAAAAACAACGTAGGTACTAAACTATACTGAAAGTAAACATACGTAAAGTGCTAAAAGGGACAAACTTAAGCTAAACCATAAATAAGAATGCATTAACAATGTTAACCAAATATATGAGTTTCAAGCCTTAAATTGGACTAAGTAATATACCTACATTAAATTGCCACGTCTATTATGTCAACAAATCATAATACGGTGAATAGAGACTAAAGTACTATGTGTGACCTTACAAATGGTCCGGTAGTTTTGAATTTTTGATATGTTGTCTAGGATGGTTAGTCAGTGCTTAAAATGCAAAATGCACAATTCCCCCCCCTCCGCGCCCGCCGCCATATTGAAAAAACCGGCACTCTCTTCATATTTTTGCTCATATCTTCCTTTAGGAGCATTTTAGCTAGACAAAAGCTTGGACAATGTTATAGAGAGTTAAATTTACTGCATTCTCCATTTTATATTTTTTTTCTAGGACAGATAGTTACGGAGATATCCACATTTAAAAAAACGTAAAAAATCGCAATTTCCTACTGAAAAACAAACTTCTGGATTATATTTTCGTTTAGGAGCATTTTAGCTACAACAAAGCTTGGGCAATGTTGTAGAGAATTAAATTTACTATAATTTACACTTCAAATTTTGTTTCAAGGACGGTTAGTTACGGAGATATGCACATTTAAAAAACAGGAAAAGTCGAAGTTTCCGAAAATTTCTCAAAATTCTTGGTTTAGAACGCTGTCATTCAGTTATGGACTAGTCTAGGACAAATTAAAACATGTAGGAAATATAATTGCTTATAAAACTCATGTCCATTTTTACATACATTTTCGGAAAATGTGACTTTATTTTTTACATATCTCCGTAATTATCTGTCCTAGAAACAAAATTTGAAATGTAAATTATAGTAAATTTAATTCTCTACAAAATTGCCCAAGCAGTGTTCTAGCTAAAATGCTCCTAAACGAAGATATAATCCAGAAGTTTGTTTTTGAGTTGGAAATTGAAATTTCTTAAGTTTTTTTAAATGTGCATATCTCCGTAACTATCTGTCCTAGAAACAATATATAAAATGGAAAATATAGTAAATTTAACTCTCTATAACATTGTCGAAGCTTTCTTCTAGCTAAAATTCTCCTAAAGGAAGATATGAGCAAAAATATGAAGAGAGTGCCGGTTTTTTCAATATGGCGGCGGGCGCGGAGGGGGGGGAATTGTGCATTTTGCATTTTAAGCACTGACTAACCATCCTAGACAACATATCAAAAATTCAAAACTACCGGACCGTTTGTAAGGTCAAAATCCTTTATTCACTGAATTATCATGCGACCTACAGAAAATGTGTTATTAATCATCATCCGAAATAGGAGGAAGTTTACTGCAACTGCATGTATTTTTTCAAATCACAATGTTGATGCTTTTTCTTTTTCTGCTTTGTGTTATTTATTTTTGTTCATACATACCAGGTGTTGGCTGTAATAAGAACAATAAATTAAAACAAAGATTCTACTCTTGAAACTGAACAACATCTATACAGCAAGGTTAAAAAAAAGTCAGTTTTCAGAATTTATTTCAAACAAATTAACTAGTATTTTCAATGTACGTCGTCCAACATTGACATACCCTGAGCATTGACATAGCTGTCACCCACTATTGGACACTTCGCAGTACATTGCTTCTTTGTCTAAACATTATTCTACAAAATATAATTTAATACACGTTATTTTCAGAAGTTGCTTAACAAATGTTGTTCAGTTTCAAAGGAAGAATATGCCTTAATTTATTGCTCCGTTTACAGGCAACACCCGGTATATTACAATTATTCCAAAATTCTGTACCTATTACTAGTAAGAATGACAATGGATTATAAATGTGAGTATCCTCTTTAGGAAGTAGTTTTCAAGCGCGTGCGGCATGATAACACGCTGCGGGCGCTCTCATCTCTTCTGCATGCCTAGCGTAACGCCTTTTTAATAAATAATTCTATTTGTCGCGCGACAATTACTATCTGTCACCTTTCTTTCAATACCATGTGAGTATGACAGGTGACGCTGAGTCGCGCGACAAACGAAATTGCGGCAATATGCTAGCCCTGCTGGGAGTCTTTTGTACGTCGCCATTTAGGAGAAAACAGAAAATACTCGTAGTTATTTAGCGAAAAATATGGACTATTAAACAAGTGTACACTAGTCACGGTTCAACAATTAGATACATATGAATATGACAGATATATCAGACAAACAAAGAGCCTTAGCACGTATGTATAGTTATGAGGTATGAGAAATGTATAAAGTACGAGGAACCCTAAAAACATATTAACATTTCGTAAAAATTGTAAACAAGAGAGCTAAGAAAAAACTAAAACTCTTTCTGACTTAATCAATTCCTATCTTGGTTTTTGTCCAAAAGTATTTTTTTTGTTTTTCAAAAACATAAAGAAAGTTATGAATTCAATTTGTCAGATTCAATACAGTTTGCACAGTATTATAATATAAATCAACATTAAAAATTAAGAAACTTAAGTACTAAGTATAGGAAACAAGCAGTAAATTAGAAATAGAATTGTATTAACAGAGTTTACTCAACTAATTGAATTTCAATCTTAAAATTAGTGAATCTGAATTTAAAACGAAAAATCGTTTGTTTCTTAACTTACTACCCTTTTAATTTATTCCACTGCTTAAAAAAAAGCGCATCCACGCCGCAGCAAACTTAATCAAACCTCGACTTTTTTTGGCCACGGAACAGAATCTAAAATTGAATGCAGTTGTTATAAGTTAAGGCTTTTATGTTTTAAGTAAGCGACTACTTATTTGAGTGATTAGGTTTTTTACCGACTAAAATGATTGTGAGAAAACACGGGATGATTGGTGCCTTCGGTGCCGGTTATTAATTTGTTTGAGATTTTATATTGAGTTATTGTTGTTTATTTTTGTTCTTAATGTTTTGTGGGAAGGTTAACGTTCAGGGTAGTGAAATTATTATGAAATTGCTTGTGCAGTTCTTAGCGTATTCCTAATTTTAGTATAGCTATTTGCTAGATAATTTTAAAGGATTTTTAGTATTGCTATTGTACGAAATTACTCGAATAAAAAAAATTGGATTAAGTACCTACAGGATAAATTTAGATAGGTAATGCAGTAAATAGTTTATAGAAAGCTCCAAATAGTTTTTTTAATTTTTTTAACTAATGACAGACATTTTTGCATTTATAATAGTAATTTTCCGCTTCAGATAATAATCTTAATTCGTTTTCATGTTAGATGTAAAGGATATACTCGTATAGCTTAGGTCCCAATAGATTAAGTTAAGTTTAATTAGATCATAAGTTTCTTAAGGCTTAGTTAAGTACATATTTTTTATTTTGTGTTTAATTTTTTTTTATGGTTATTAATAATATTGATGCATATTTTGATCACAATTGCAGATATCACCACGTCTACAAAATTACTACGTCTACTAATTTTCCTGGACTAACATAAAACCGAGCTGTTTGTAAGGCGTATATTTTTTCGTCGTTCCCATTTCTGGAAATATTGTAAAAATGTATGACTGTTGGAAGTCGATTTTTTATGTATCCCTAAGCCACTCCCGAGTGCGATCCTAGTTAGATCTTAATTAAAACGACTGGTACTTCCGTTGATAATAATCGTGAAAAAGGAATGACGCTAGAACCGCGCGGTTAGAACACTAGGAGAATCAAAACCTACAATAACTGCAAATTCGGCAATTAAAACGCACAGCCCCGCTATAACTCGAACTCTAAGGATAGAGTGATGCTTCAACCTTTTTACAGATAGCAAATCAAGAATGCGTCGTAACATGGTAATCGTTTACGCACTGCGTTACAAAAAGCGGCATTCCTCGCGTACAGACGTGGACGCGACACGCCGCGTTAGGGAGCGTGTAAATTCTGATACATTAGCGCCTTCATGTCTGTTGGAATGCTTGAAATGGGAGTGAAATTAAGCGGAAAAATTCTTCAAACTGCTCGTTTCATTAAACATGGATTCTTTTGAGTTGGAAATCAGAAATCCGCTATTGGAAATATAATATACATCATTTAAAAAAAAAAATTAAACGCAGTGGAATAATTCGGTGTAAAATTTAATGAGACTGTGTAGATTCTCATACACTGATCTTAATTTTTAATCGTCTTGTAAATTAAGGCTACTGTTAAGCAAATGTAGGATAATCAATTAATATGTTTATACAATTTAATTGTATATATAAGTTTACTTAAAATTATAACTTCAAAAACTATCAAGTAATATATTTATAATCCTAAATTAGTTTTAATTGTTAATGCTATTTGGTGCTTGTGGTGTCCTTCTGTGAGTAATAAGATACTTATTTAGTTTAGTTTTAACCTGTAAATGTAAAAAAAAACTATATCATAGTATATTGTTGATGATTCATTTTTTTATTAACCCGATTGCTAGGGACAGGCTCTCGGTTAGATCTCCACAACTCCCTATTTATTATTATTTATTTTAAGCAATGAAAATCCAAATAATAAAAAAAGACATAGCGCCTTAATATGAAAAATTGTTTTGTTTTAAATTTTATTAAATAAGGATTAATTTAAGTAGGTTATCAGAAGTTTGGCTGAGTCTTATAACTAGAAAGATAATAAGTATAATTTATGATATGTTTCCTCCATTTCGATAAATGTAATTCGTGATTCTGCACAAGTTTTCTTAATATCGTCGTTTAATAACTTTAGTGCATAAAACAAGGCGGATATCGATAAAATGTTCTATGCAACTAACTATATTTATTATACAATAAACAAAGATGCAAATCCTTCTTCCGCTTCAAACTGGCATTTCTAAGTGGATTCCACATAAAAAGATAAAAATGTTTTTCTAGGATTTGTAGACAATGCGCGGATACTGTGTTCCGGACAGGTGTCGCGGCGCTCTTGTGATGATCGCATTAACATAGAGTATATTGAATCTATGGTCCCACCTCGATAACGGGTACAAACGGGTTATTGGCCTTTTATCGAAGATTGGAGTGCTTATTTTTTTAATACTTCTTAATTAGGTACGTTTTTCCGTAGGTTTCTTTAGAGATGTTTGGACGTCTTTCGCTAAAATGCCGTTTCCGGAATAAGAATCATTTAATTTTTCTTTTAATTTTTAAATAATAAAAACCTATGAAGTACCCACACGTTAATGTTTACAGCAAATTTAGCTTACGTATTTAAAATAAAAATTAAATAAGTTACCCTCGATAACATAACGTATTGATAAAACAAGTCACATTCATTTGCATAGCTTATGTGACTTCTCTTCACAAATATATTTCTACTTTTCATTTTACAATTAAATTATTATTCTTTATTATAGGTATTACATTATATTTGGTATTTGATTTATTATAGTTGTAAATGCCATGCATATGTCCTTAAACAATAAACTAACTAAAACTAATTTCCGTTTCAAGTAAATACTTCTTTATTCATCTTAATTTACCATTAAGCAAAAATGATGGCAATATGCCATTTACATTATTTTTTTACTAGTATACCGTAGCATCGGCACTTGGAACATAATTGTTTTTTTTTTTAAATAGATTCGAACCAACGAAATCAACAAAAGGTGCAAGCAAGATGCGACGCGACCTGATCAACGCAGAGATCTCCAACCTTCGGGACCTTCTACCGCTGCCACCCTCCACCCGCCAGCGGCTCTCACAGCTCCAACTCATGGCTTTGGTCTGCGTCTATGTGCGGAAAATGAATTACTTTCAGCAAGGTAAGAAATGTTTTCGATCCCTGATTATTCGTTTCACGCAGAGATTTATTACGATCTGATTACAAAAAACTCCCAAATATTATATACCCCTGATCTTAGGACGTCTGCGATTAACGCAAACTCAATATTATACGACAACGCATTCAATATACTAAATCTTCATATAGTAATTTTTTTACAATGTAAATAATGATTTAGTCGTACATATAAAAAATATCAGAAGATTTTAATATTATTGAAAACGTAAGCGAGACAGTCAGTAAGTTTATTTAAAGCGGCCATCTGAAGAGACCCCTGTGAATGAAAACTAATCCTACTCACGTAGCTAAGGACCAATAAATCACTCCGTCCCCAAAGGTGTGTCGTAATTAAGCGGATCACGGTTAAATTATTGCTTAACTTACTACAAGGGCCTCGCTGCAGTCTTTAAAATTTGTAAGATTTGTTTACAAATATTTTTGCTATCAATTTCCTTTCCACACATATGGGTATTCTTAGTAATAAATGTATCACGTTAAAACTCTATGAAACTCCTATCTTAACTGAGTGAGAAAGCAAGTTTACAAAATATCCTATTCACATACACAATCTTTCCTTAAATCAGTAACATCACTGGATAACTTGGTCGTGAAAATGTTTACTGTAACGTCTATGGTCTACCCCGGATCACACCGCCATTATTGTCCAACCCGTATTGTTATTTCCCTCTTTCCCACCAAAAATTCGTAAGCCCATCACGTATTTATCCCAAAATCTCGGGCACATTTTGAAAACGTCTCCCAAAAGTTTGTCAGCTCACCTTCAGTCACGACAGGGCATATTAAGACGTTTAACATGCATTTAGTCCACTATCTTATCTCCAGTTGCTATAACTTCACCCATAATACCGTCTTTCTTTCCGTTTTAGTGTTTAAAAGTCACGACTTCAGCTACGAGTATCAAGAGCAAGCGACACCCACGCCTAATATCGGATTTTCTAAGGTATATTTTACTTTTTCAAGTTTTACGAGCGTTCAACGTGAAAACATAAAAGTCAGTATTGACATTTACAATGTTTTCAGGCAATGAACGGTTTTATGATGATGATGACACAGAACGGGAAACTGCTTTACATATCGGAAAATGCTGCGGAATACTTAGGACACTCGATGGTAGGTAACTTACAGCTGAGATTTTTATAGTAATGAAATAGGTCGTAAAGATAATTTACGAAAGTCAAGTACTGGATTGGCATTCACTTTTTGAGTGCATGATACGAAACGGCACTTTCAATTGTATAACAAGCTACTCCTACATAGTATAAAAAAAAACATACGATAAAAAAAGGACATTCGTCCTTGTTCGGCTAGTTTAACTTACATTCGACATAAAATAACGGAATAAAATTGGATGACGGGTTGATGAGTATAACGGATCGTTTTTTATTAAACAACATAGTTGTACACCAGTGGCGTGGCATCCATACAACCCGATTCCCACCGGCTTATCCACCCACCACCGGCTTGTCCTAAGTTCTTGTTTGACGACACGCTACTATTGTACATATACCTACTTTCAGTGAACTGTCAATAGAACTATTTCTTTTATTTGCAAATATAAAAAAAAAAAATAAGAATTCCATTTAACAATGAATTACTTTTCAGGAAGACCTATTAATACATGGCGATAGCGTATACGACATTATAGATAGACAAGACCACCAAACAGTTCAAACAGAACTGAACAGAGGGAGCAATGGAGAGACTGAAAACGTACCAAAGAATAGGCATTTCTTCTGTAGAATGAATGTTTCAAGAAACGCGAGAAGACAAATGAGATTCGGAGATCAAAAAGTAAGTATTTTGGTATGACATTAATGAAATAATTTTATCATTAATGATTTAATTTTGCGATAAATGTAATTTATAGTTTACGTATGTAGACTGTATAGCATACTTACTATACCCCGGTCAACGAATGATGATCCATGAGACACTTCATTTGACATTTTAAAAATTCACCTTGTAATCAATCAATCAATATTATTTATTTTTAGGCAATTGTGGCTCATAGATAAATACCTTAAAAACATATCAAATGAAACAATTATATAAAATATTTGTTTTAGTTATTTTAATATTACCTTTTTTTAACGTAGTAGCTAGCTAGTTAGTGAATTCGCCGGTACACGACACCTTTTGGCCAGAATTCCTTGTGCAGTAAGGTCGACAGCTTGATAGTAGCGGCACCCTGACCACAAAAGAAGCGAAGTTCACACTGTGACGAGACTCCAACTGTTCGACCCTCAGGGTGAAGTTGGTCTTTACTCGCGAATACTCGACGATGTTATCTGCTTTCGTCGTGTAGTGCAGTCTGGATACCTACAACAGTGTCGTCGGGGCCGCTGGCTGGAGTAGATGTTGCGATCCAGTCACTGCAGTTCCACACTGATTGATACGAGCTGGCTTCTTCTTTTTCTCCACCCTGGTGAAGCTGTCACTATCGCACTCTCCGGTTTGGACGATTGCTGCGGTGGCCGAGGAGCAATCTATGGTCTTGCAGCAGCAGCAGCATAGACACGACGGGGCGATATATGCCACATTGTTTTCATATTAAAGCTTCGCAATCTAGAAATATTATTAGAAATTTATCACATTTTGTAAAGTGTCCCAGGGATTCCCATTCCCGACATATACTGCCCCAAGTATACTGGTTCAGTGACTCAAAATGGAACTTAACGAGATGCACCTAGTACTACACCATTCTGCTCTATCCTTTCATATAGGTTCAATTTCGGCATTGGATAATTTTCGATACTGGCTAGTTTAATGTTGGTAGTTAAGTTCCTGTGTTAATTTTCGCCTACCTACAAGACCCTCTAAACTTCATTGATTCATTAAGTTACTTAACTCCTTTGTCATTTGATCACAGGTAGCTCTAGTACGAGGGCACTTCGTGTCGTACCTGCCGCTGTGCAGCCGCAACGAGCCCGTGTTCCTGGCGGCGTGCACGCCGCTCGCCATGCCCGAGACGCGCGAGTGCGTCGTGCACGGCGCCACCAACGTGTTCACCACGCTGCACACCATGGACATGAAGATACTCCACATCGACACCAAGTAAGTTATTGCTGTAGTTAGTTATAATATATATATAAATAACACGTTCCACTACATAAACAACACTTAATAACATGTTTTCTTAACAACAAATAACGATCTACCTTCTCAATGGTCCGACAGGATGAGACGGGGAAAGAAATAATATGTAATGCAGTTTGAAACGGTGCAAGTAATATTAATTTAACACATGTTTTGCAGTGGCGAATGGTACCTAGGCTGGAAGAAAACAGAATTAGCAGACGTGTCTTGGTATCAACTACTACATTGGGATAGTTTGCGAGAAGCACAGAGTAAACATAGATTAAGTAAGTAATTATAATTAAATCATTTATTCTCTCCACCACAAAGTATAAGTACAATGTTAATAATCGTATACATGGCAATTGGATACTAAGATTAATAAAGTATGCTCGCAATTTTACTCAATTTAAGAGTATTTAGACTTATTTGTCTAAGAAGTATATAAATATCAGAAGAACGGTTATCATTTATCAATAATCCGGTATCTACTAAATGTGATCGTCGCATGTACGTGTCCAGAGGCGTTAGTTTAAAGTAATCTTTTGCTCCACAATTATGGTGGTTGGATAAAATAATAGATTAAAACTATAATTTTATATTCCAGTAACCCAATCTGAACAAGACAAATGCTGTATACTCCTGGTCAAGCTACAGCAGCGCAATGGACAGTTCCTATGGGTGCACGTTGTGCTACAAGTGAAGGATGCTGCAGATACTCCACGACAGTTCATTGTGGCTACTAACCAGGTTCTAAGGTAGGCAGTAATGATTACTTATTATGAAACAGCGTAAAAACTATAACGTAACCTCAAATCTATACCTGACGGTAAACGTGACTTAACTCTTAAAATACTAAATACGCACACACTACACTGCTGAAGGTTAGAACATGATATTTGAAACACCTACCTATTGCACAACGTTTTTTTTTTAAATGGAGCAATTGAGTCTGCATGAACTGCATGAAAATAAACTTGTATAAATTAGAATTGCACGTGAACGAAGTGCTAGGCAAAAGCTAAAGCCCGAAATGTAAACTGTGTGCTTATTTAAACTAGACCGGTACAAGAAATATTGCAACCGAAATAGTATGTATTGTAATTACTTAACCAGACACAATTTCAATAACCACTCGTATGCGATTTAAACAAACATTAAGTATTTAATAAGGTTTCAGTATTGTTATCTTAACAAATCAATTTCTCTCACAGTGAAGAAGAAGCCTCCATAATGCTAGCAAACTCCTGGCTGTACCAGTACTACGGCTACCAAAACCAACCCTGTGGAGTCTTAGATCCCCGGTGTCAGAAATTCTTCAGGAGAGAAAATTATCAGGAAACATACCAAGAAGCATATCCCTATGTTGAGAACCAAGAAGTCGAGTATCCAGGATACCACGTGTCTTCTTACGTACCGCAGAAGATGGTAGAGGACTACAGCGGCTGTGAACGAACGTATTCTGACAGAGGACCCGTGGATTATTCTACACATTCCCCACAGTCCACAATTAGTGAAGAAAGGTAAGAAAACATTTCTCTTCTATTTCGGGGATTTCAGGGCACGAATGATTCGGCGCCTAGTGACAAATCACTCTTGCAACGAAAACTCCGGAATATGTCCATAATCGATTTTAAGGTCTATTACTTGATGCAACCAGTTGAACTCTATTACCAATGTCAATCAAAATTAAGTAACGTAAACGCTCTTTGTATGCGTATAGGTACCCATATCGAGTCTCATCTCCAGCATAAATCGTTTCTCTTGCTAAATATTCATTCAACAATGAATGCATTGGATTAAAAACAAACATCGCTTCAAGGTCACTTCGGACAATTTGTATCTGTCATGTCACAGAGCCGAGAAATAAATATGAAAATCATCGCCCTGCCGTCGCAGGCGCACATCCAACGCGTAATTTGACATCGTTCATTACCATATTTATTGTATACTCGCTTTACCATCTCACCTTTGCATTTAAAAATAAAAACACACCTCATTAACACTGCCGTCGTAAGATCCAAATTTAAAGACCTTCTGCTATTTGCGACCGCAATGGTAACATTGTCCAACTAAGTGTAAACCAAATATGAAAACGTCAACTTAAAAAATATATCTCAAAATCATGCTTGTTATTGATGCTGTGGCGCAGTTACCTATTAACGGGTACTTTCAAATCGTTTCAATGAACATTTTGTATATTTGCTATGTGCGGAGTGTATAGGTACTTAGGAGATAATGTAACCGATCACAGCGCACGCAAAAAGTGTACCTTGAGCCTGAGACTAGACGCCGAAGTTTGAAATTAGAAGTCCGTGTCGTACCATCCCGTTCGTGAAAATGGGGATAAATATAAGAGCGAGGGAAATAATACAATAATGAACTTTAGGATAATCATTATATTTATATCCCTCGTTTGAGTAAACGCTCGCACTGCTTTCGACGTGAACTCATGTATACTCCACGGTTACCTATCTGAAACACTAAAAACGTTAGCCCGATTTTCGATTCGACAAAAAGTATTCGACAAATATCATTAATTTTTTTTTTCGTTTGTCTGACATTTTATTTTGTAGTTTTACGATTTGGCAGTAATTGTTCCGTTTTATTAATCATTCGATTTTTTATTTAAATGACTTAATTTTTCCAGTGTAACGATGCAATACAATGCATTGTTTTGTAAAAAATAGTTGCTAATATTTGTTCAATCACCAGATAAAACATATCAGTCAGATAAATGTTGGCTGTCACTTTTCTTTTAAATGACGGGAGAAAAGGATAGCAATAATTTTAACTGGCAGATAAATTTATCTGGTGATTGAACAATCGACCCTAAAATAATTTTGGCAAAACGGCAGGTTCCCAACAACCAGATCTAACAATATTATGGATTTAGTATTTTAGCCAATTTCAATGGTTGTTTGTAATCATTTAGCTAAGCGATTAGTAGTGTCACCTAATAATAAAAAAAGTTAAAGTACCTCTTCTCGAAAAATAGCATGAGAACTCGTTAAAACTTAACTGAAAATTTGTCTAAACGTGTGCAGCCAAAAGTATCACTGGGTAAATAAACAATATACAGTTCATAGGGCAAGGGCATAAGACGCGAAGTCTTTCGAACAAACGATACTTTTACTAAACGTTAAATGGTATTGGTATATAGAAAAAATTATAATCGGACTAACAATAATAGTTCAGATAGTTTTCGGGCAAATGAAATTCAGTCACTGATTTTTAGTGCTTGAGATAGGTTACCATATTTCACTCATTGTCAATAAACACATATGTAATGTACGATATAGTGCTATTCGTAGTCGGCACAAGATAACAGAATATCTTTCTCAGGTCACCCCTTCACTACGACCCGTCGCCAGAGATCGTGGTGAACAGCAACATGTACATGTACCCCCACCCCGGCAAGCGGGAATACTACGAGCAGTACCCGCGAGTCAACTACCATATACAGGAGCCCTGTACGAGTACTGCAATAGAAGGTATGTCCCAGGATCCCTACTCCGGCTGTCTCCCAGGTCACTTCACTACGACTCGGAAATCGTGGTAAACAGCATCATGTACATGTACCCGAAGCGGTAATACTACGAGCGGTAGATACCTTCGAGTGAACTATCACATACAGAAGTCCTTCACGAGTATTGCGATAGAAAAGGCATGCCGCTGTGTCTCTACTCCAAATATTTCGCAGGTCACTTCACTACGACTCTTCTCCGGAGATTGTGGTCAACAGCAACATGTACCTACATGTACTCCCACCCCGGCAAACGGGAATACTACGAGTAGTACCTCTCATTTAAATTGAATTTCATCTTTTGATCGACAGGTATGGAGTACCCCAGTCCAAAGAGGATGCGTCTAGCACCGCTGACCCTCGACACCGACGGCATGGATCGGTGGAACCCCAGTCCACCGTGGTCCGACACCCTCAAGGCACCGGAGTACCAGCGCTTCAACTACAATCATGTTGTACAACCTGAACGGGCTATGGTTACTTAATACGCTTGTTTTTGTATAAATATGTACCAACTTTGAAGTCCAATGGTATATGTACCGTAAAGGAACCGAAACGTGTACCTTTTTGTCGTTGTGAAAAGAGCGCAAAAGCTGCGTTTCAATTTCCTTTACTATCAACTTGAAAACTCACTCGAGCCTACAGCCAATTTTTGTCTATATAAGTAATGCACTTCTAGTAAAATGGACAGCAGGCTAATTGTTTCTTCAGAACTTGTTTGGCATAGTACTTTATAGAAAAATAATAGACTGTAGTACTGATCATACAATATAATAATTAGTGACCGACCGAAGTTTCGGTTTCGGTTTCGGTTTCGGCCAGTTTCGGCCTAAAAATCATGTTTCGGCCTAAGGTTCGGTTTCGGCCAAAAAACAGCCGAACCTTTCGGCCGCGCCGAAACTTACAACATCATACTGTCGGGTCGCGTTCGGCTAACGTCGGGTACTCGGGTACGCTCGGCAGGCGGCACAGCTGGCAATATGGCGTCGCTCGCCTGATTTCGCCGGCCGCTGGATCGCTTTGCTCATTGAGGTGACTTTTGTGTTTGTTCCCCGGATAATTATTAAGTAACTGACCGAGCGAGCAAAACATTTCCGTTTCAGCGTCGCCCAAAACTCTTTCGTATGCCCGGATGTTTGGATGTCTATGCGCTTACCGGATGTTGCCTTGTCTTAATGTCGCATTCGGTCATGAAATTTTGTAAGTATGTTCGATAAGTATTATAGTATTTTTTCATCTATTCAGTTTTTCTAAATATTCAAAATAGCGAAGATTTGCGGTTAAAATTTACATTTACTTTAAATTTACTTAATTTAGTTTTTGTTATGAATTTATCAACTAATAGTGTAATTTTTTACGCAATATTTCTTAATTTGCAAAACTTTTAATTTTTTTGGTAATTTATTTTAGACCAAATGTCAATGTTTAAATATCAATTCAACATAAGTGAAACGTGAGTTTGTGGTGTAATTGCTGAAATTTGTATTTTTTTACTTTGTCTACCCCCACTTCACTCTATATCCATCTGAACTTTTTTTAAATCTACTAATCGACAAAAATAATCTAAGTTTCATGAGCATCGGTTAAGAAAAGCCCACAAATTCCAAGTTAGCTACGGAGAGGGCTATGCTCGGTTTCTCTGAAGGGCAAAATCCGGAACCAGGAGATCCGACGGAGAACCAAAGTGACCGACAATTAGTCCTAAAGATATGCGTTGAAGTGGCAGTGGGCGGGGAATATTTGTCGTAAAGACGATGGTCGATGGGGTAGACGAGTTCTAGAGTGGAGACCACGAACGACACGCCCTGTAGGACGGCCTCCCGCCAGGTGGACCGACGACCTGAAAAGAGTGGCGGGAAGCGGTTGGATGATGATGACGGTTAAGAAATACGACCTCCAGGCGAGAACAGAAAAGCATCCAATTGTCCGTACATACGTAAGAATTTGGACCAAACTGAAATTGAAACTCTTCGCTCCATCGGTCAGCGAAATTTTTCATTGTATTCATTATTAGATCTAGAAAGAACGGCCCGGCTGACATTTTAAACAACGTTTTAATCACGTTTAAAAAAGGTTCGGTTTCGGTTTCGGTTTCGGCCGAAACTGTAATCAGAACCGAACCTTCGGTTTCGGTTTCGGTTTCGGCAGTAAAACGTGTTTCGGTCGGACACTAATAATAATACAAATGACAAAATAGCTATGGCTTTGTTTAATGTATGTAGACTGAGAATTGCTGGAAAATAATATTGTATTGTAAGCCTCCTAAAAAGTTAAGTTTTCTTAATTCTTCTAAGTGACAGTGATAAGATGAGAATTTACTTTTTGTAAAGCTTTCTGCTCCGTCTTAAACAAACATGTTTATTACTTTTTCTTGCAGCTAATTATTTAAACAACCATAAACAAATTCCAACTACTTGGTTCAAAAACTTAATCTGTGATGCCTAAATAACAGGAAATTATTATCATAGACATACCAATGTATAACAGTGTGTATTCCATTTGGATTTCCATATAATGAGTAATAAATCAATAAACTGTAAAAATTTGGGTTAATATAAACTACTGCCAAAAAAACATTTATTTAAAATATAAACTGGATAACATTGTCGATGGTTGTTATACAGTTATTTTTAATTTATTTTCATTTTAGTGCAATGCTATCGTGCTATCACGATTATGATTTTCGCTCAATCGAAGCGAATTTATCAGTATTTTAATTATTTAATGTTAAATTAATAATAAGATTTTGCAGTGTAAATCCTAAAATATAAATATTTATAATTCAAGCAATGGAAAATGGTTCCGTCCAAATATCTATGCATTCCAAAGGAAAATTTAGGTTACTATGTTATGTAAATATTCTTCATTATTTAAAGAACATAATTTTGTACATACCTATTCAAATGTAGGTTATTCTCGATAAGTTATGTAAAAGAATATAAGGTAATAAAACTGAAATGAAAATAAAAAAATGAAAATACTGCAGCAGTTTTATTGATAGACAGTTTTCTCTAAATTCAATTCTCACATCAATCCTCCTATTTCATACACAATTATTTCCAAGATGTGAACATGCTATGAATATTGCGCGAATTAATATTCGTAGCTAGGTTAATTTGGTGCAACCACCAACGAAGCAGCCATCTTATTACCTAATCAAAGCTCGTATGATTCTGTTAACCGATTCACTCCCGCTACGCGCATTAATTTCAAGTTTCAGGAATCATTTAAATGCCTAATACACGCTATTAACATTTAGAAACAAGCCGTCGAACCTCTTAATGGATGTAACATGGTATAAACCAGCATATAAAGACACGTCCACGTGAAGTAGATTTCCTCTTGATGGCCTTTGGATAGTAGGCGCTGGCAGAGCAGGGTAGGTCAAGTTAAATTTGTGGCGCTTCGTCCGTCAATCACATTGCTTGATGGAGAAAGCCACAGACGGAAGCTTTTTAGGGTTCCGTAGCCAACTAGGAACCCTTATAGTTTCGCCATGTCCGTATGTCCGTCCGCGGCTTAGCTCCGTGATCATTAGTACTAGAAACTTGAAATTTGATATGAGTATGGGTATGTATCACGCCGACAAAACGGTAAAATAAAAACTAAAAAAAAAACTTTTTTTTTCGTGTACCTCGAACACTAAAGTGAGGGTGATTTTTTTTTTTCGTTTCAACACTAGTGTGTGGGGTGTCGTTGAATAGGTCTTTTATAAATAATAGGGGTCTCCCAACATTGCTTTTTAATAAAGTCAGCAGCTTTGTAAATATTCGCTCCGAAAATAAAAATAAATAGATAGCGTCTAACTTTTCAACCACGGGTCATAAACATGAGCCCTTATAAGTACTTTCAATGAAAACTATATTGAACAAAATCGGTCGAGCCGTTTTTGAGTTATCGCAAAATTTCATAATTTTCTTCAAAGGACGTAAGTTGACTTCCAGAAGGTAATAAGTAATTACAGTTACTTTGGCGTTTACCTTTACGACCTTTTTATAGAGCTTGAAATCTTTCTCGTAACTTAAGTCTATTGTGAAGGATGAGCAACTACGGAACCCTACACTAAGCGTGGCCGGACATGCTCTTGGCCGGTTTTTTTAATCAAATGACAAGCCCTGTGCATTTACAGACTGAAATAGTCCGTTGACGTCGCGGCTTATATAAAAAAGAACACTTGATATCTTGAGGTAGAAAAAATCTATAGGCTCTAGCCTTAAACAACCTTAAATATTAAAGATTCGTGACTTATTCAAACTGAACATCAGCATCAAGGTATTATTTAAAGAGTAAATGGATAATATCGGTCATAAATGTAAACAATATGTATACATCACACTGTACAAGAAAAATAAATGCAAATAGTAAATAAAAAAATTGTAAAACAGCCATAACGGTAGGTTAGCACGTTTCGCGAGTAGGTAGTGGCTCTGTGAGCTGTATCAAACACCGCAATTAAAAAAAAAACGAAGAACTTAATAAAAAAAGTACCTATACATTCGTTAAAATTGCTCACAAAATTTGACGGGGATAGGTTTAAAAATGCGTCCTGAAGGTGAGAACAGTCAGAAATTCAATCAGAATTTTGACATGCGAACAAATTTTTGCCCAACCTGAAACAGAGACGCTTCGCTCGCTCGCTCAAAGAAATCCGAAATACAAAAATATAACAACACGCCCTCCTCTGATAACTTGCAGTTTCAAAGCTCAAACTGTAGTGAATCTTTGATCCATTGTTATTGCAAGCCTGCCCGACCGACTGCAAGGATGATGAATTATGGACGAGGACACTTACCCCCGGTTACGTGAGCCCAGTCGCCTCTCTGAGTTACAATGAGGTTCAAAAATAGAGATACCTACTAATTAAACACCAGTTTATATAATAAAAAGTCTAAAACGCGTTATAGCATATTTAAAACGCATATTTAAATAAAAATGCTTCACTTTCGAACTTGAACATAAGGTGTAATATATAAAATAAATTATCCACGTGTGTGCTAGGTTATATCAATAAATGGATGTCGAATCACAGTAACATGTTCATTTATAGAATATATAATGATTAGTGAGAGCTAATATTGAATGTTCTGGTGTAGTAAAGAAGCAGATATATTTTTAATACTTGAACAAGCCCATTTATTGCTTTCCTACCTACATAAAATTAAATATTTAAAAACAAGTACAGTCCGTAAAGTCTTAGATTGAGACTAAGGTTTGGGTGACATCAGAGGTTCTTATCTCGATCGTATAAGAGCGAGCTAGACAGGTATACAATTCGAATCACATTCTGTTATAGTCTGGCTACTGACATATTACCTAAGTTTTTGGCGGGAGATTTAAAAAATCTTGGGCGGTCACGCTTTGTGTAGTGGGAATTATATTTAAATAAAACAATTTAAACGGATTATATCGCGTATATTAATTATTTGAGCCTCCCTGACGTTTCAGTAACTTTACAGATACCGTTGTCAAAGGTTGACTGAGAAAAACATAATTTTCCTCTGTCAAAGTTACATTTGTGCAAACTACCCATTTTGCAAATATTAATTTAAAATAAAGGTGTTCATACATGCCAGATGGGCCTAATGTGTAAAGACAGTTACACATGTGCCAGAAGGGCATTTATTATTTATTTAAAATATCTACCAGCGGTTCACTAAAGGCTTACTGAGGAGAAAGAACCGCCAAAGAAAACTCCCAGATTGCCTTATTTATTACTATAAAATACTTTTAAACAAAAACTCTACATATACTACTTTTAACACTAATTTGTTTTACACCGTTCGATGCCCAAGGTTTCCAGTCTTGTGTCTTGCTTGATCCTTGATAAGATGTACAACAGGATCCCAAGCCGGTGGTAATGACAAACCATCTTCTCTATTGAAATTGGGATATTTTTTGATTTCAATAGCCTCGCGCAACATTCTGGGAAAATATCGTTTCTCTCTGGCAAGGATTGAAGTGTTATCAAACTTAATTGAATGGTTTGGATTGTCCATGACATGCTCGCAGACTGCAGACCTGTTGCAACGACGGTGCTTGACATCGGCTACATGCTCCTTAACCCGTGTAGCTATACTACGTTTCGTTTGGCCAATGTTTGATTGTTTTATTTAAATGTGTGACAGTCGCGGAAATCGAAGAAAATATTATAGTGGGAATTATAGTTTTGATACTAGAAAATATCTTAAATTTTCTGTCCACACGTAAGTTACCTAAGGAAATGAGTTAAATATGTCAAACTAAGGCTAACCAGACCAAGATTTTTTAATTTCCTGCCAAACATTTGAGTAATATGTCAGTAGCCAGACTCTAGCTCACGGATGTATATCCCCCTTATTCTAGGAATGAGGGGGGATTATTCCTACTTACAAACAGAAATTCAAGGTTATTGAATTTTTTTATCCATTCCCCATTGTTTTAAGCATAATTTTAAGAATATAATTACGCAGAGGTCGCGGGTTCAAACCCCGCTTCGATTGTAGTAGATCGCATTCAATTTTTCTTTCTTAATTTACCTTTGTGTCATTATTTATAAAAATATAATCTATATATATATTACGCGAGGCCGATTTTTGTACATCCCATCAGATCTACAGTTATGGTCCGATTTTGATAAATGATATCTCATTAGATTCGTCTCATGCTGGAGAGGTGCATAAAACTCTTGGAATTTTATTTTTTTCCTGAAAAGGTACTGGTAAATGGATTTGAAAAAACTACTGTGCGCTAACCACGTGACTTTGACCACGTGACCTGTGATCCCTATTTTGACATAAGATGACCAAATAATAATAAGCATGATTTGCTCACAAACCTGTAGTAAGCTGTTCAGCATGATGAAATATTATTTTTGAGTCGGCAACATAATATCCGCAACACTTAAAACATGTACGAATATGCAAAAATAATTTTACAGTTTGTTGACAATGAATGACGTAACCATATTCTGACAACTTTTAATGTCTTTTTTATTGGGGGCTATTATGTCAATGCTCTAAATTGCCAGGTTGTTTTTCTTTTTAAAATGTTGATATGGAAACTTTTTTCGCATACCTGTTAAAAATGTGGAGAAAAAGCGGTTAAGTGCGAGTTGGACTGGTGCTCGAAAGACTAGAAAAACTGACCGTCATTCAAGAATAGATTATTTTTATAGGCGAGTTTTACAATAAATCAAAGCAGAAAAAAAATAGTTAAACTAATTTACACGTCATTCAAATAAGTAAATTTAAGATAGATTATTATAAATATGATTATATAAGTCCATCAAAAAAATAATTCCAAGGAAAATGGCATGAGTTATGGTAAATTAAATGGTATTTTACAAGAAAAAACTTAGTCCTTCCGCTTGCATGTCGACGGGATGGGAAATGTGGTCGAGTTGAGAATATGGACGACATGACAATGTAGCTTAGTTGGGAATGTATCTACATTGGTAATATGGATGAGTTGGTAAAATGGACGAGTTGGAAATGTGGACGAGTTGGGAATATGGACGAGTTAGGAATGCGGATGAGTTGGTAAAATTGTCAAGTTGGTAATATAGACGAGTTGGGAATATGGACGAGTTGTTAATATGGGCGAGTTGTTAATTGGACGAGTTATTAATATATATTACGCGAGGCCGATTTTTGTACATCCCATCAGATCTACAGTTATGGTCCGATTTTGATAAATGATATCTCATTAGATTCGTCTCATGCTGGAGAGGTGCATAAAACTCTTGGAATTTTATTTTTTTCCTGAAAAGGTACTGGTAAATGGATTTGAAAAAACTACTGTGCGCTAACCACGTGACTTTGACCACGTGACCTGTGATCCCTATTTTGACATAAGATGACCAAATAATAATAAGCATGATTTGCTCACAAACCTGTAGTAAGCTGTTCAGCATGATGAAATATTATTTTTGAGTCGGCAACATAATATCCGCAACACTTAAAACATGTACGAATATGCAAAAATAATTTTACAGTTTGTTGACAATGAATGACAGTAACCATATTCTGACAACTTTTAATGTCTTTTTTATTGGGGGCTATTATGTCAATGCTCTAAATTGCCAGGTTGTTTTTCTTTTTAAAATGTTGATATGGAAACTTTTTTCGCATACCTGTTAAAAATGTGGAGAAAAAGCGGTTAAGTGCGAGTTGGACTGGTGCTCGAAAGACTAGAAAAACTGACCGTCATTCAAGAATAGATTATTTTTATAGGCGAGTTTTACAATAAATCAAAGCAGAAAAAAAATAGTTAAACTAATTTACACGTCATTCAAATAAGTAAATTTAAGATAGATTATTATAAATATGATTATATAAGTCCATCAAAAAAATAATTCCAAGGAAAATGGCATGAGTTATGGTAAATTAAATGGTATTTTACAAGAAAAAACTTAGTCCTTCCGCTTGCATGTCGACGGGATGGGAAATGTGGTCGAGTTGAGAATATGGACGACATGACAATGTAGCTTAGTTGGGAATGTATCTACATTGGTAATATGGATGAGTTGGTAAAATGGACGAGTTGGAAATGTGGACGAGTTGGGAATATGGACGAGTTAGGAATGCGGATGAGTTGGTAAAATTGTCAAGTTGGTAATATAGACGAGTTGGGAATATGGACGAGTTGTTAATATGGGCGAGTTGTTAATTGGACGAGTTGTCAATGTAGACGTGTTGGGAATATGGACGAGTTGGGAATGTGGATGAGTTGGCAAAATGAACAAGTTGGGAACACGGACGAGTGGGCAATGTGGACGAGTTGAGAATATGGACGAGTTGGGAATGTGGATGAGTTGGCAAAATGAAAAAGTTGGGAACACGGACGAGTGAGCAATGTGGACGAGTTGAGAATATGGACGAGTTGGGAATGTGGATGAGTTGGCAAAATTAACAAGTTGGGAACACGGACGAGTGGGCAATGAAGACGACTTGGTAATACGGACGAGTTGTCAACGTGGACGAGTTGAGAATTTGGACGAGTTGGAAATGGTTCCCCCTGTTTTGGCATAATATTTTTAGTCATAATTTTGCATGGCATAATCTATGTAGGCAGAATTGACTTTCCGCATAAACTGTTTTGGCATAATCAAGATTCGCATATTTTGATTACGCAGATATTCATTTGTCATAAATTTATTTCGCATATTTTTGTTTGTCCGAATCATGTCTACGCATAAAATAACTAGGCATAATTTCATTTGTCATATTTTATTTGCGCATATTTTTGTTTGCCCGAATCATGTCTACGCATAAAATAAATAGGCATATTCATCACACCGAAAATTTTATGGCCGCAGACATGCAACAACGATGCTTTTTCGGGTTAAAGAATATTTTTATTTATCTCAAAAGAAATTTACATTTTACTTCATGAGACTTAGTACATAATAACATGCATTATATTTACGCCAGTGAGCGTATATGAAAAGAAAAAGCAAAGTTCTAAACATTAAACAGTACCAAAACTATTAGTACTTAATACACGGAAAAAATAAAATAATGGCAAAGATCGTGATAGTAATATATCATATCACTTTCGTAAATAATCACGTTAATAGGAGTATATGCATTACCTAATTACTTTGTACTAAATATAATTCGTATTAACTAAATATACAGTAACAACATACACGTTCCTACTTAATTTAATACCTACAGTTTTTGCATTTGCTGAGTTACGAAGTTCTAACCTAACTTGCTTTTCTGCTAGCAGTTCGTTTTTGTGAGGGACGTAGGTTTAACCTAACCTAACCTAACCTACTTTTCTGCTAGCAGTTTGTTTTTTTGAGGGACGAAGTTCTAACCTAACCTAACCTACTTTTCTGCTAGCAGTTCGTTTTTGCGAGGGACGTAGTTTTAACCTAACCTAACCTAACCTACTTTTCTGCTAGCAGTTCGTTTTTTTGAGGGACACAATTCTAACCTAACCTAACCCACTTTTCTGCTAGCTGATCGTATTTGCGAGGGACGCAGTTCTAACCTAACCTAACCTACTTTTCTGCTAGCAGTTTTTTTTTTTGAGCGACGAAGTTCTAACCTAACCTAACCTACTTTTCTGCTAGCAGTTCGTTTTTGCGAGGGACGTAGTTCTAACCTAACCTAACCTACTTTTCTGCTAGCAGTTCGTTTTTTTGAGGGACTTAATTCTAACCTAACCTAACGTACTTTTCTGCTAGCTGATCGTTTTTGCGAGGGATTCAGTTATAACCTAACCTAACCTACTTTTCTTGTAGCAATTTAAGTATGCCAAGATAGATTCGGACAAAAGATAATATGCCAAATACCACTATGCTAAACCAAATTATTCGTAAATATAATCGGCCTAAACAATAGTATGCGAATATAATTTCGGGCAAACACATTTTCGGTAAGTTAGAACTTATGCCAAATAAGGTTTCTGCCACATTACCATTCGTCGAAAACTTAATATGCCAAGTCTGTTATGCTAAAACAGTTTCGGACAAACAAAAGTATGCGACATAGAGGGAACCCGTTGGAAATGTGGATGAGTTGGCAAAATGAACAAGTTGGGAATATCGACGAGTTGGCAATAAAGACGAGCTGATAATAAGGACGAGTTTGTATTGTAGACGAACTCGTGGGTGTATCGTCGAGTTGGGAATATGGACAAGTTAGAAATGTGGATGAGTTGGCAATGTGGACGACTTGGAATTGTGGACGAGTTGGGCATATGGACAAGTTGGAAATGTGGACGAGTTGTATTTATGAATGAGTTAGCAATATGGATGAGTTGGCATTGTTGATGAGTTGAAAATGAAGACGAGTTGGCAATGTAGATGAGTTTGGTGTATGGACGAGTTGGTAATGTGGACGACTTGGCATTGTGGACGAGGTGGGAATATGGACGAGTTGGAAATGTGGACGAGTTGTATTTGTGGACGAGTTGGCATTGTGGATGAGCAAGTAATATGGACGCGTTGGCATTGTGGATGAGTTGGGAATATAAACGAGTTAGCAATGAAGACGAGTTGATAATATGGACGAGATTGGCAATAAAGACGAGTTAATAATAAGGACGAGTTGGTATTGTAGACGAGTTGGAAATGTGGACGAGTTAGCAATATGGATGAGTTGGCATTGTGGATGAGTTGGGAATATGGATGAGTTGGCAATAAAGACGGGTTGGTAATATGAACCAGTTGGCATTGTAGACGAGTTGGGTGTATCGTCGAGTTGAGAATATGGACAAGTTAGAAATGTGGATGAGTTGGCAATGTGGATGACTTGGAATTGTGGACGAGTTGGGCATATGGACAAGTTGGAAATGTGGACGAGTTGTATTTATGAATGAGTTAGCAATATGGATGAGTTGGCATTGTTGATGAGTTGGAAATGAAGACGAGTTGGCAATGTAGATGAGTTTGGTGTATGGACGAGTTGGTAATGTGGACGACTTGGCATTGTGGACGAGGTGGGAATATGGACGAGTTGGAAATGTGGACGAGTTGTATTTGTGGACGAGTTGGCATTGAGGACGAGCAAGTAATATGGACGCGTTGGCATTGTGGATGAGTTGGGAATATAAACGAGTTAGCAATGAAGACGAGTTGATAATATGGACGAGATTGGCAATAAAGACGAGTTAATAATAATGACGAGTTGGTATTGTAGACGAGTTGGAAATGTGGACGAGTCAGCAATATGGATGAGTTGGCATTGTGGATGAGTTGCGAATATGGATGAGTTGGCAATAAAGACGGGTTGGTAATATGAACGAGTTGGCAATGTAGATGAGTTGGGTGTATGGACGAGTGGGCATTGGGCAATGTGGAAGATTTGGCATTGTGTACGAGTTGGGAATGTGTACGAGTTGGGAATATGAACGAGTTGGAAATGTGGACGAATTTTATGTGTGGACGAGTTGGCATTGTGGACGAGTAAGCAATATGGACGCGTTGGAATTGTGGACGAGTTGGGAATATGGTCGAGTTGGCATTGTGGACGAATTGGGAATATGGACGAGTTGCCAATGGAGACGAAGATGGGAATATAGACGAGCTGACATTGTGGATGAGTTGGCAATGTAGAATAATGAACATGTTACCCTAACATGCGAAACTTGATGGTAGAAATAACCTACATATGATGCAAATTTCAAAAAAATCGAGGTGCTCAAGAATAAATCATATATGAATTAATGACGTCTGGCTGATCATTCTTATTCTTATTCAAAATAAAATTTGTCAAATTCTGCTGTCAACAAAACAAATTGATTTTATAAGGCTTCCGTTTTTACCGACTATGGTAAGGAACCCTAAAATTAGGTTTATATTATAGACTTGAGAGTATAGATAGCATCTCCCTCACTCTTCTGTCAGACACTATTTCAATGAGAGGAAAGACACGAAAGTTTGAATTTGGAATTCGGGTATTAGGCCTTCAGCTCTATATTTATTGAAAAAAATATATCTTATATTCTTTTTTCAAACATGTTTAGCTGTTTAAATAAAACAATTTAAACGGATTATATCGCGTATATTAATTATTTGAGCCTCCCTGACGTTTCAGTACCACGATGAAGCTGGCAGTTGGCTATCAGGCCTGCCGCTAGCCTGGCATGTTTTGACGTTTTTAATACATCATTTTAATGTGTTTTTTTACAGTATTAATTTATTCTTCGTTCCCCAAAAACTTCTTATCTCACTTATCGATAAAGTAATTATTTTCTGTAACACTACCGGATTTCCATATTCTAGCGGCGGTTCGACGCCGCAACGGGTCTCTAGTTATTATTATTCACCGAATATAGATTTGGCATTTAGTGGACACAACTGTAATTTTAACGTATTACACGTCTGAAACGTCAGCATAATTAGTAATATCACACTTGTAATATTAGTAGATGTAGGTAGGTATATTATTAATACTGATTGTTTTCTTTTATCTTTACCTGTTATTGCATAAACCTATCCAAGAGTTAAGAAACAGCGCATTGGTTCGCATTAACGTAGTTCGTTAACAGGAAACAAATTAATAAATTATCGCACGCGTGGGAACTGTGTGCAGTTCGATTACTGGGACACCTCGGGAATAGGACGCGGAATGTAAACAAACTGTTTATAAATAACCGCGTTTAGACATTCTAGTGACACAATCACTAAGGTTATTGCTGTAATATACAATGTTGTTGTGATCTACCGTGGACTACGCCCAAAAAGGAGAAACAAGTTTTTATAAAATAGTAGATTGTTTGGCAAGGGACTAAAAGGCACAAAACACTTTTATTACTTTTATCCCTCCCCGTGTTAACTCTGCATTTCATTTTGACCGCGAGCAATTAAATAAACACTTTATTGTACAAAAAAACAGTTAACAATACATCAATTACAAATAACATAGGTACAAATGCAAACTTATCCCTATAAGGTCTCTCTCCAGTTAACGTTTGAGCAATTGAGTGAGTAAGAGAAGAAGATAGACAAACTGACATCGTGTACAAAAAGGTATTCAAAAATAAAATTGTTAAGTACTACATATTGTATATTTATAATTTAAATTGTTAAAAGTAAAAGTCATCATATTGAGGCACTAGGTTCCACAACAATTGTGAAATGAAAAAAAGAAACATGTTTTTTACAAAGACTTAAATCTCGTTCCGTTTGTTCCTTTCGCAAATTCCTTTAGTATTGAATCAAAATAGAAATATTTGTGTTGAATGGTAAAGACCGTTTCTAATTTTACAAAGTAAGTTTAATTTCTACGCTCACACCATCGTAAATGAGATAAAGATTTGCAATAACAGCAATTATTTCACGAACAGCTTTAAAACACCCGTAAAACCGTGTAACGATCTCTTAAAGGCAATAACTAAACTAAAACCTCAAGTGTCATATAAAAATGCATTAAAATGCAGTTTACGATTGCACCGACAGCGTGTATGATAAATATGCATGCAAAATATGCACACATCCTGGATTCGATGGAAAAAGGAAAACAACTATGGGATTCTCTCATGTCACCGATTGCCGTGGAGTTACAATGAATAGACGAAGCAAACCTAGTACGGACACAGGAAACAATGTGTAATTGACGAAACAATATTACAAGGAATAGGATGCAAGGGTTATATAACATGCTGAAACGCCTTTTTTTGTATAGCATACTATGACATTTCTTTAACCAACACCTTTTAGTCAACACCTTTTTAATGTGATTTGATATAAAATACACGTTTGTTCCCAATAAACTTACTCGTTGTAAATATGATAGGAATTAAGTTTGGTAGAGTATTGCATAAAATAAATATAAAAATAAATAAATATTAAGGGACTATCTTGCACAAATCGACCCAGTCCCATACTAAGCAAAGCTTGTACTATAACCATAGTATACTAGACGACGCGACGATATATATAATATATAAATACATATATTAGATATATAGATAACATCCATGACCCAGGAACAAATATTCGAATTCATCACAATAATATTCGGGTTTCGAACCCAGGACCGCTGACTTAGTAGGCAGCTGCACTACAAACCGAGCCAACTGCGTCGTCAACATACAAAAGCCGGTCCTTGTTGATACGACTTGCACATGCGTTTTCTATTCTGCTCCAACTCCGTGTAGCTCGCCTATCCGATCGGATTTTGCTATAAATATTTTAATTTGCGATAGCGTGTGTTCGTGTGTAATGCCAAGTGAAGCGGTCAATCACATTTATTGAGCTGAGTGCTCATTGTTGATGGAGGATGGACGAGGGCGAAGAATAGCAGGAAACATGCGATAGACACGATATTGTGCAGAACTGACGACTAATAAGTATGTATGTACGTAATGTCAACTGTACTATTAAATAGGGGACTTACAGCTTCGCAGTTGTTTTTTATACCAATAATTGGAACTTTCTTAATATGAGCTATGATTGAAACTATTCTGCAGTCATACTATCGTTATTGTGAACCAATAAGATTATTCAATGATCGAATGATGATTCAATTTGTGGCATTTATATTATAAGTACTTATGTAGATTATACTCTTTATTGCACACCTCAAGAAGATATTATTTAGATATACAAATACAGATACCACTAATCATTACAATAGAGGTAAACAATAGGCGATCTTATCGCTAAACAACGATCTCTTCCAGACAACAAAATGTTGTGTGTGTTTTTACAATAATGAACTCGTTTTATTCAGTTATTATATGTGTAACATAAACCTTTAACATACGTAGATATTGCATTGCACATTTCATACTCGTAGTTTTCTTCAAAACCCTCGATAAGAAAATACCCAACTTGAGCGTAACGGTTTCTCTATATAGCGATAAATATTAGCATTAGGTACTTATTTATAAATAAAATAGGTACAGAGATCAAAACGGACGGGGAAATTTAAAGCATACGTAGGTACCTACAGTGTGTCTCTGGTCGAAAGTTAAGTAATTCAAAGATACCAGGTTCGAGTCCTGGTGTGAACCACGTATAAGCGCAATTTAAGTTTTTTATGCGTGCTGATCCTTGTACCTATATATATCAAATATGATTCATAGAGTTTTTATTAGAAACAATATAACAAAAAAAAATTTTTTTTTCTAGTACTTATAATAACGTAATGATTTTGCAATTATTTATTTAACTATAAAATAATAAATATGATATATGTACACAAAATATAAAAAAAAAATACTTAAACTAAGTTATAAATATGTACAAGTCTGATAAAGAATAACCTAACTTAAACTAATTATAAAATAAATATATTTTGAATTTCATATAATTAGTATAAACAGATAATATATAATACTGGATGGAATACCTAATACTTAATTAAATTACCAATATATTTTCTCAGTATAAATTTAGCGTAAGTTCCCTACTTACCAATAATTTAAATGAACGTGTCGCAATATTTATAATGCAACAAAGCTATATAAAAACACAATAAGCAAAACTATTAAACAATATTGCGTAATGCACCACGATATTATCATACAAAACAAAGTTATAATTTAATCATTAATAGCCATAATTACGCTGCAAAAAACCCAAGTCACCTCTTTGGAGAGCACTTTGAATACAAAGACGATTACAGTAAAGCGGCGAAGCCTTTATTCGTGTTAAACGGAACGAGTCGATATTGAAAACAATCGACAGGGTAGCACGACTCGATGGCTTCATTAGTAGGGACGAGGAGATAAGAGTCGATATAATTATCGATAGTGAGAAAAAAAGATAGGATACTACCTAATGAGAATTTTGATAATACTAATCGATCCGTAACATGGTCGTTGAATAAATTACGTATATCAAAAAGCATATTTTTGGCATAGTTATATTTAGATTGCGGCCCGAACGCGTATACAATATATGTAATTAAACCATTTTATTTTCTAAGCAAGTGAAGGAGAAGGTAGAACTTCTATCTTGTCTATCTTCAGAAAACATGTACCTACTGATAAAATATTTAAACCTGGCTGCAAATCAACGTCAGTAAACATGCGTAAATAAAATCTGTTTGTGTGAATTCCTATGAACAATGCAAAAAAGGACCCTTGTTTTAAGGTTTAAACTTTTTATCGACCCCAATAGCGATACCATATCTTGCTATACCATCGATACAACCCACTTGTCACCCTAACCTCTTCAAAGAGACGCACGATTTTCATGTCTCTTGCCACGTGTCCGCGGCGATACACGACACCAGCTTGCTCCCTGAATTTAAAATTAGTAAAACATAATTTTATTCAAAATTACCTTTTCTAATTCTAATCGCTCGAGGCACACGTGCGGCCAACACCATAGAATATAAATTGATTTCTATTTTCCTCAAAATCAGACGAAAGCGTGTATTGGTAACGGTTGTGAATCGATACTATCGATGTTTGACTTCCTCAAGACCGTTAGAGAAATTGAACGGTGTTTCGATTTCCGAAGCGATTCCGAGTCGATATCCTTTAGATGTTTCCGTGCACAGGATGTACGTAGATTTGTGTTTACTAAAGGAAGTTCATCATAACATGTATTATTCACGGGTAAAGTACTGTTATCGGGATGTTCGTAGATTTTAGTACCTACCGTACACAATTAATTAACGATACAAGGATCAAACACAAAACTAAAGAAATAAATATTAAAGCTAAGCCATACAAAGTACGCGGCCATAGCTTGTGGATGGAAACAAAAATAAGTTAGTTGAAAACTAAACACTTCTCTTTACTCTATACATAAACTAATGAATTTCTGTAACTGACATTTGTTAAACAAAGTGCGATAGCATAGTTGAAAATGAAGCGAAAAATTTAAAAATGTAATGTTTCAAGCGGGGTAAATCTTTTTTCTTTGTAAAATTAGTTTTTTACGCTAGCAGGCGTTACTTCTTTTATAATAATTTAAGAGCATATAAAACAAGTGACGAATAGCTTACGAATTTGCCTGCCTCTAGTTTTCCTCTTACACTCTTATTTACATAGTTAAGCATGTTATATTAAACAAGAATGAGATCGTGGGAAAAAAACAGGTGAAGTGGGCGTGCGCTCGCGCTCTTATCTTATCTTATAAACAATAACCTAACGTTTTCACTTTACACGGCAAACATTCGCGAAATATGTCGTCATTGATCTAAATTCCGTAATGAATGTAGATTTCCTTAATAGGTAAAAAGATAGCATAATTAAATTCGCATAAAAGGAACGTTGTCAACCTTCCTGCGAAGAATAAATGATAACTGCGCAGTGAAATGGACAGCGCTCTTTTTATGTAAATTGAAGAATTATTTAAATAACTATTTAGGTGCCTCAAGGTATCATTTACCTATTTGAAATGGCCATATCGTCTGTTAACAACCAAAACTCGCTAAGAAACAAGTTATTATTATTATGAGCCCATTGTGTCCCAATGGTGGGAATAGGCCTCCCCCTCGTTTTCCACTGCTCTCTATTTTGTGCTTTATATGGCCAGTCCTTGATGAAAGAGACCAAGTCATCGCACCATCGCCGACGAGGTCTGCCGCGTCCCCGTCTTAAGTTGTGTGGCGTCCACTCTGTGGTCTTTTTGGCCCACAAGTCGTCCGGCATGCGGCAAACGTGGCCAGCCCAGTCCCATTTCAACTTAGCCGCCTTCCAAGCTACGTCGACTATTAGAGCCCTATCACACTTGCGATTTGCGAGCGTATTTTGTATGAAGGCGATCGCGCAGCGTGTTCGCCGCGTCGCTTATTTGTATAGAAAATACGCTCGCAAATCGCAAGTGTGATAAGGCCCTTAGGGTTTGCGAGAGCTGCGTGGTGTTCCGGATACGGTTCATCCGATTTCCTCCTAATATGCTACGCCCCATATCAAGGCCCACCTTGAAGCAATAGCAAGGACGAAACAGATGTATGTACCTTGGTTTGGTTCTCATAAGTCCAAATAAAACCTAGGTTAGCACGACCTGACAAATCGACGGAGCTCCGTGGTGCAGGATTCTAATTATTTCTGCCCTGATTTACGCAATATAAATTTCGGCTCATCCAAAAGGTTAGTTCATAGGAAAACACATTTAATCTTCATTAAATCACTGTCATTTTGTCATTCTGTAGCTGTCCCCAAATAGTTCAATAAAATTAGCTGAAAATTTTGCAAAATTAAAGGCCAACTTTTATCTATCAGGATATGTAGGTTATAGAGCAAAGTTTAATTTTATTTACTCTCCCCCCTCCCCGGGGCGAGCGTCACACATATCCTGATAGATAAAAGTTGTCCTTTAATTTTGCCAAATTTTCCATCCATATGAATCTAATTCTCTTTAACTAAAAAACTTGCCAAGTGGCCGTTGTAGTATACGGTGATTTAATGAATAGGTATAAAAAGGGTTTCCCTAGAACAGGCTAGCCTTTTGCATTTATTGAAAATTTATCTAATTTAGAAGAAATAAGAAAAATCGGAAGTGGCGCTATTTTTAACCGCCGACAAAAAAGAGGGGTGTTATAAGTTTGGTTAAATGTCAAGTTTTATTAGCATTTTCCATATCACTCACTAACTGAGGGTTACATGATAACCAGCTACTTAGTTTGTAACCAACAATTTAATGAAATTTTGACAGTACAATGTACAATAATTTGGTATCTTGGAGCTGAATATGAATTGGAACGTTGGAACTCCTAAACGGCACAAGATAAACCCATGGTGCTTGGTCTCGTCTGATTGCTATTGATGAGCAATTAACGTTTGTGTAAGAAAGTACAGTCAGTAAAAACCTGAGTACCAAAAAATCTTTTTTCTAAAAAGAAAATCATATTATGATTTCTGTCACAGTACTGAGTCATTGCAGTTTCTGAGTCTTTGCAATTCTGCTAAAGCTGGATTGTCATTAGGACTATTGAACAGTTTCCTTCGATTGAGGTCACAAATAGCAATACCCTGCTAGGTTTTAACGCGATTTAAGAGCTTTTGTAAGCTTGTCCTTTAACAAAAATACTCTTGCCTAAGTGAATAAGAGCTTTTTAGGTTTTTTTTTCTTTTTATAGGTTGTCTTGTCGGGGGTTTTTAAAATTTTTAATTTTTGTTATTTAGAGTAACTATCTGAATTCAGAATTTTAGTAATTAGGTGTATGCCGACCAACTTATTTGTGAAACAGCGAAATTAGGAACTTCTACGACTGTGATGCTGAAATTTCTTACGATTGTCAGTGTCTCTGCGTTCGAGTGCTCTGTATGTGAATATTATGGCGATACCTATCATTTTACAGAAAAGTTGGTCGCACTATAAAGAAAATAACAATGTATAGATATGGAATATGTATAGATTGTTGTTATTACATCCCTCCTCGTCCATTTTCATTCTACTTTATTCATACTAACGCCATCTAACCTGTGAAGCTGACATCTGTGAGGCACTCACATTCATTACTTTTCACTTGCGAACATAGCAGCCGCGGCATCCAGTAGTGACGCCAACCTAGCAATGTGTACTTGTATTTGTAGATGGCGTTCTATACGCAATATTAATAGTATTTACAAACACATGTTTGGTTCCAAAAATTCAACTATTTACCTGCATAATTGCGTAGATACTAAAACAGTTCTTCCTTTTTCACAGATATTTAGATTTATGAAAGACTTTTGATAACAACGGATATAGAATAAAATGGTTTACCTACCTTTGTTATAAACAAACGTTTCATTTCATAGAATGATTCATTTCATTTCATAGACATATCATTTCATGAAAAGCATTTTGTCTGAAACCATAAAGTATTTTGGATTGTTATAATACAAACCTAACCTAACCTAATCTATAGGTTGACATTTTGAGGATTTTTGAAAAATTTATGACATCCTTACCGGGGGAAAAAAGGGGCAAGTGCGAGTCCGACTCGCGCATGAAGGGTTCCGTACCATAATCTATAACAAGTTTGTTGTATGGGAACCCCCCTTAAATATTTATTTTATATATTTTTTTGTATTTGTTGTTATAGCGGCAATAGAAATACATCATCTGTGCTGTGAAAATTTCAACTGTCAAGATATCGCCGTTCTTGAGATACAGCCTGGCTGGTGACAGACGGACGGACGGACGGACAGCGAAGTCTCAGTAATAGGGTCCCGCTTTAACCCCTTGGGTACGGAACCCTAAAAATGACTATGAAATGAACATTCGATAAAGTGACATATCTACTACATCTATAATAAAGTGAAACATTTGATGAAACTGTCAATAAAAGAAAAGGATCCCAGATTAAAACATCACTGGAGAAATGTACAACGTACAATTTAATTAAACTTGCAGTAGGGTACAGTCGCCATCAGATATATCGCAGCTTATAAGGCGTTCATAAATATCTGAACATGTACTGTAACGCCCAGTCAATAAGAGTCGTGTTCAGATATTTATGAACGCCTTTATATGCTGCGATATATCTGATGGCGGCGGCTGTACTCATAGATCAGAACAACCCAGTTGCGTTTAGTTTGCACCGCAATGTATGCGACGCAACGCCATAGATGCAAAAATCAGCATGTTTTCTACACATGCTTATACCTTCCTTGTATTTAGTAATCATAAAGATATTTGTAGTTGTTGGTAGTTGAGCCCAACCACCACCACTCTCGTTCGGATTTTGACTCGGGCTCGGATGTTGTTGTATTTAATATGGGAAAGTCGCTCTGCGCAACCGCCGTCCTTTGGTTTACATACTGTCTCAAGTTGTCATCCAAACAGATGGCGGTATCGACGATGATGTATGCTGAAACGTAAATAATACGTAATTTTAAACAGAAACTCGAGTTTCTCAAATTGGTCAGTAATGTCAGGGTGATTTTCATTCAAATCGGCATCGGTATTGATTACAACCTCAACTTTATAAGCGCCACGAAGGTTCTCTAATAATTATATTGAGTTTTCCAACTGTGTCAATTACCATTTTTAACCTCTTTCTAATTTTCTTTATGCAATACATAATACCTAATATTACTAACTACATAGATCTAGACTTAGAAGGTGTCATCTATTTCGTCCGCGTTTTTCTTTTCTTTGCCGTTGTCGAGTAAAACGTACTCTATAACCATCTTTGGATATCTACGTACAGCTACGAAAATTGCTTAAAATCCATCCAGCCGTTTTAGCGTGATGAGCGGACAATAGTATTTTCACCTCACCAGCTCAATCATAGTGAATTTGCTACGAGATAACAGTTAACAAAATGCCATTTTGTTTCGAGCGAGAACACAGAAAAAGAGTGTGGTTGATAATAAACAAGATATCAATTCGGAATTAAATTTTCGACCTCTAATTAGAACATGTTCCGCGCCCGTTGTTACCTATACCATCCATACTTTCATACTAATATTATAAATGCGAAAGTGTGTCTGTCTGTCTGTCTGTCTGTCTGTCTGTCTGTCGGTCTGTTACCTCTTCACGCTTAAACCGCTGAACCGATTTAGATGAAATTTGGTATATAGATAGTTTCCCGGGGAAGGACATAGGATACTTTTCATCCCGAATAAATGTAGTGTTCCCGTGGGATGAGCGGGTAACACCGCGGGGCACAGCTAGTATAATATAATAAAAAAAATACTCGTAAAGCAACAAACCCTTAATTTTTGTATTTATTCAAAAGAAAATAGCAATAACAATTTTAACTCGCTTTTACCTTTCGAAGCTGCATTTATAAGAGTATAATAAAGTGGTGAAATTATAAATTATGATAACATTTATAGTAAGTATAAAGTTGAAAAACCGTATCTTAATTGAACGGTAGGAAATGGCCAGTCTACCGATACTCACCCGGCAAGCCCTTCTTACCGGCGTCTGCATACTATTACGAAATAATGGTAATGACCCTTCTCCAAGTGATTTTCAATTCAATTTTAGAATTTTATAATAGTATAAACAGATAATAGATTAGAACTACTACTACTTCTTACAGTTTCTCCCTCCGTTGCTGCAGTTAAATTGATATATGTCACATTCGTCTTTGAAGGTGGCCAGATATCCGGTTATTTCATCCCAAGCACAGGCCGTTGGGCCACCTGACGTGCAGGCCAATTCCAAATAGCAGTTGAACTGGGACATTTTAATCGCCCATGGCGCCCTAGTCCGTGGTCGGCGTTGTTTCAATTGAACATTTAAAAACTGAAAACATTTTTCAGAACTCGTTTGAATATACCTCTAAGACATTGTCAACATTAGTAGTTTTTGGCTAAGTAGAAATGAACGGTTATATCCAGGTACGGAAAAGTAAGGTTAATATTTAGGTAGGCTATAGGTCCGTGGGGTCCCAGCGCCTACAAACTTTTCATCTTCTCAGCAAAACGTTCATTGAGTCTACTGGTGATTTTCTCGGACAACGCATCATACCGCGGGGGCACTGTTTTTTTTAGTTATTTCCAGTTACAGTATTTAATTAAGGAGCACAGTATTTAATGGAACGGCCCGACATGTTTCGAACTCATTTGGAGCTCTTCATCAGGGGTAGCTATCCGTGCTGCTACGCGACTCGCGACCCACTGCGCTTTTAATCGCTCTTCTTGCCGCCCTCTGCGCACGCGCAGATAGCGCGGCGCGGGGAGGGCAGGGCTCTTGCGCTGTCACTACTAGACTGTCAAATACAAATACAAATACAAATATCTTTATTTGCGTAAAATGTGGTATTAAAGATGGTACATTTCAAATAAATATAGACACACACATTTTGCCAGCAACTGGCATGCAAATCAGAATTTTAAAATACGACACTAATATATAATAAAGCGTCTATAACTAATAATGCAATTATACCTTAAACATTTCCATAACAGAATTCACATCTAAACATATTTATGACCATAAAATATTAAACAAATGTCAGTGCATACTAAATAATTCCTTATAAAACTATCTTAACCTAAAAAATTATATAATGTCATTTGATTGTTCAATTTATGGTGTCATTTACTTCTTATAATATTGGAAATATTCATCCACCGAATAAAAACATTTTTGCACTAGCCAGTTTTTAAGTTCCTTTCTAAATAAGTTAATTGGCAATTCTTTTATGTCATTGTGCAAACGATTGTAAATACTTATTGACATGCAGTAGGTGCTGTTGCCATACAGTTTTGTCTTTATTGCTGGAAAAACGAGACGATCTGGGTACCTTGTTAGAAATTTACAATTAGTTTTATTTGTTTTATACAATTCAGGATGCATTTTAACAAATTGACAAACTTCGTAGATATACATGCATGGTACTGTTAACAAATTCAACTCCTGGAATAAGGGTCTACACGACGTCAGGATGTCAACTTTTGACATGGCCCGGATGCACTGTTTTTGTGCTACCAGCACTCGCTTAGCGTGACAAGAGTTACCCCAAAGGAGAATGCCATATCTTATCAGGGAGCCAACATATCCATGATAAGCTTGTATTGCCGATTCTTTGGTGCTAACTTTAGTAAGCCTCCATAAGGCATACGCAAATGAGTTAATTTTACTGCATAATTGGTTAATATGCTCGTGCCAAGAGAATTTATCATCTAAGAGTATACCTAAAAACTTTGTCTCACAAGATTCTGTCACTGTCTGATCTTCAAACGTTACAGTTAACGACTGCTTATTTGCATTCCGATTTATAAACTGAATATATGTCGTTTTGCTTATATTAACACTAAGATATCCAATTTGTCGGTTAACCACTTTCCTCATCTTAGTAGCCATTCATTTATAACCTGCGAATTAAATATTAAAACATCTAAACTGCCACCTAAGCATGTTGTATATAGGCCATTAAAAGACATGGATAAAGACATTTTCTATGAACATGTCGACCGTATCCCGTGGGAAAGTATTGTTCCTGTTTCTGAGAACGTTAATATAATGGTGAACTCACTCAATACACATTTAACTGATATTTTTAATGAGTACGCGCCGATTAAGACTGCTGTTATCAGAGAAAATTCACATCCATGGATCACACCCACTATTAAAGAAATGATGAAACTCCGTGATAATGCTCATGCTAAATGTAAAAAAACAAATCTTGAATCACATAAACAATATTATAAGGACTTAAAGGCGGTTGTCGACACCGCACTACATAGCGAGAAAGTGGCGTTCTTCAATAAACAAATAAATTTTATAAAAGACGCTCGCAGTTTATGGAAGAACATCAAACAAAACGTTGCCAACTTTAAGAAAAAAGATATTGACATACCTCCACACTTAAAAGATCCCGACAAAATAAACTATAATTTCTTAAACATACCTAATAAACATGACACTGACATATCTCTACTGACGAAATACGAATACAATAAATTTGGACCCAATACATTTAGACTTAAGGCAGTAACTGAAATAACGGTGTCGAGAATCATAAAATCCATTACGACCAATGCACAAGGCGATGATGGTATAAATCTCATTATGCTCATATTAACTTTACCAAGAACTTTAACCGCAATTACTGCCATAGTGAATCAATCCATAGAAACGGGAGTATTTCCAGAACAGTGGAAAAGGGCTATTATTAAACCTATCCCTAAAATCCAGAACCCATCTGCTTATAAAGATCTTCGCCCTATTAGCATTTTGCCTTGTTTATCCAAAATTCTTGAAAAAGTTGTGGCTGAACAGATGACAGAATTTCTGGAATCAAACAACATACTCCCCACGAAGCAATCGGGCTTTAGAAAGAGTCGTAGTACGTCCACGGCTCTAATAGACGTAGTGGATGATATGTTAACAGCGCAGGATGCAGGGGAGGGATCATTACTGGTCTTACTCGACTTTTCCCGTGCTTTTGACACTATCGATACCACGCTGCTTCTGTCAAAATTGGCTTACTATGGGTTTGACAGTTTGACACTGAAGTGGTTCAATAGTTATCTTTCCGGCCGCTCGCAGTATGTGAAAATTTGTAACGAGGACGGCACAGAATTTGTTTCCTCAGAACTCCCAGTCGTAAGAGGGGTGCCTCAAGGCTCTATATTGGGTCCAATTCTATTTATTGTTTACAGTGCAGATATCACAAATTGCATCAGTAATTGCAATTATCACATCTACGCCGACGATATACAGTTGTATCTATCTTTTAACGCTAAATCAACCGACGAAGCTGTAAGTAAAATAAATGCCGATTTGAATAATATATGCAACTGGTGTCATGAGAATAGCTTAATGATTAATCCAAACAAATCAAAGTACATGATCTTAGGTACAAAAACCCAAATCAAGAAAATAGAAACACATAATCTGGTGGTGTCTATCGCGGGAGACCAACTAGAGAGGGTATATGAGGCCCGTAACCTGGGTCTCATCATGGACGAAACACTACGTTTCGAAAGACATGTCCTGGAAACAATGCGCAATTGTTTTTACCGACTCAAAGTTCTGTACAGGATTCGCGAATGTCTAAGTGTCAATATGCGTGTAAAGTTATGCGAAACTCTCATATTGTCAAAGCTCAATTACGCTGATACAGTCTTCGGAGGATGCTTATTGGCGAGGACCAAGAAAATGGTTCAAAGGATCCAGAATGCTTGTGCGCGATATTGTTTCCCTGTTCCCCATCGAGGCCATATTACACCCTTTCTAAATAGTCACAACATGCTGAACATGGAAGCGCGGCGTACACTACACATGGCCACATTACTCTTTGGAGTTATAAAAAATAAGCAACCGACATACCTATTTCAAAAACTTACCTTTTCACAACGCCGAACTAGACAAGAAGCGCCACGCCTTATATGCCCCATACACCACTCGGCTGCTTTTCGTGGTAGCTTCCGCTTTGCTGCCACGAAATGTTGGAATGATCTGCCACCGCCTATAAGGAACTCAAACAGTGTAGCAGCATTCAAAACCCGTATCACAAAGTTCCTGATAAATAAACAGAAGTTCCAACACATGCAGCCATAATTTCATCTATTTCATTTAGTTATACATATACATAGGTATTTATGTCTATCATTATCCACACGCACACACTCACACACACACACACACACACACACACACACACACACACACACACACACACACACACACACACACACACACACACACACACACACACACACACACACACGCACCCACACACACACACACACCCAAGAGTTTAAATCGCAGAGTCTGTTTGTTTTCCTATTCGTTGTATTTTTCATTATTAATTTGTGCGGCACGTATGTAATTTAAAGTGTAATGTATAATCATAAGAATATAAAGTTAGGTACTAAGTAAAAATAATTCATTCATTCATACATTCATTAAAGTAGTTACTTGTGATGTTTTATGTTTTATATTTGTACATTTTATGTGTCACTAGTGATCTGCTGTAGTATAGGCGTCACTGAAAATCAGCGTCATGAAGTGAGTATTTCTTACGTCATGACATTAAACTGAGTGACGACCTTTTTAGCATTAATTTAATCTACACATAAGTATTACACGTTAATCATGTTTATGTCTATATTATGCTAAATAAACTTATTTTCTTTCTTCTTTCTTTCTAAATTATTTTTGCGCAGCCAGGTCACAATGCTACATAAAACATTATTTACGTTATCATTGTATGTATCAATGTCATAACATGGCACAACCACGGATAAGTCATCTGCAAATAAAGTGCAACCATAATTTATCGCATTAGGTAAGTCATTTATGTACAGTAAAAATAGTAGGGGGCCCAAAATACTCCCCTGCGGTACACCAACCTTATTGATTTTAGTAGAAGACTTATGAGTAGATGCAGTATTCGCAAAATCGATTTGGGTTATTTCTACAAACTGGGTTCTCGCATATAGATAGTCCCTAAGCCATTTATTGACTACCCCTCTTAGGCCATAGAGCTCACATTTAGCCAGGAGTGTTTCATGGCAGACAAAGTCAAAGGCCCGGCTCATGTCGAAGAAGATTGCAGTTACAGGTAAGCTTTGATTCATGTAGCCTAGAATTAAATTTGACAAGTTAAAAGCAGCTAATGACGTCGATTTCCCTTTCTGAAAGCCAAACTGTTCAGGTTTAATAATCTTATACTTATTAATGAATGACGTTAAACGGTTTTGAAACGCCTTTTCAAATATCTTAGCGAGAACTGAAATAAGCGATATTGGTCGATAGCTCTCAACACATTCTTTATTTCCTTTTTTTTTGTAGAGAGGTTTGATTAGGGAAAGCTTTAGTGGCTCCGGAAAAGTACCGCTCGTGAAGGATAAGTTAACCAAGTAGCTTAAAACCGTTGCGATTTCGTTTTTAGATTCTTTTATAACCTTTGTTTGTATCTCGTCAAAACCGGCCGAGTTTGTAGGTTTTAGGGAACTAATTAATTTGCATATCTCGTTTGCATCTGTAGGCACTAGAAATAAACTAGCAGAATTATCCTGAACTAGTGAAGTGTCAGGTTTACCTATATTGTGAGAATTTGTGTCAGTTAAATTTATATAATAGTCGTTAAAAGTATTTGCTATGTCAGAGGGATTTACTAATATGTCGTCATTCCTAATAATTTTATCTATCTGAGTATCAACATTTTTACATTCAGTCACATTCTTAATTACGTCCCATGTAGCCTTACATATATTTTTGGAGCGAGCAATGTATTTGACGTTGGATAATTTTTGAGCCTGATATATGCATCTCTTTAGAACTTTACTGTATGTGTTATATTTAATTTTACTGCTATTGTTTTTTGGATTTTTATAATAACAAAAACGTAGGCGTCTTTTTGTTATTACTGATTTTTTGACTCCACGCGTAAGCCAACCAGTCGATTTTGTATTGACTTTAGTTTTAATTTTGATAATCGGGAAGCACAGCCTATAGAAAAGAATGAATGTGTCAAAAAATGTTCTGAACGCAATGTTTGTGTCCTGTTCACTATAAACATCAGACCACAATAAGCTACGGAGATAAACGCAAAATTTTGCTATATTCTCTGAACTATAGTCTCTCTTATATATATACAGACATGAAACTGGTTTTTCCTTATTTTTTACAGCAAATGAGAGACATTGTGCAGTTTCGTGGTCTGATAAGCCTAGTTTAAGAATCTCACATCGAGTTTCGGGAATATTCGATAGTATTTGGTCCAAACACGATTCTCGACGCGTGGGACCAAGTACGTGCAGTTTGAAATTATTATTTATTGCGATTCGTGTGAGTTCCTTCGCTTGCACTGTGGTCTTAAGTAAGTCTATATTAAAATCTCCGACTATAACGACTTTATATTTTAATTTGTGCTTGAGTTTGTTAGCAACAAGTTCTAACTTTCTAAGAAAAAGTGACGAATAAGGTGTTGGTGTTCTGTAAATGCAAATAATAATACATTTTTGTGCCGGTATCTCTATACCACAGCATTCAAAAACGTAATCTTCACAATAGTTTTCTAAAATAGATAACACTTTTGTTTGGAGTTGGTTTGTACAAAATATACAAACTCCACCTCTCTTTTGATGAGCCCGAGAATATGATGCCGCCAAACGATACCCAGATATACGTAAATTCCTTTCGTTACCAGCTTTTAAGAATGTCTCTGTAAAACATAAGACATCAAATTGCTTATTGTCTCGCTCTAACTCATCAAGTGTTATTTCCAGTAAATTTCTTTTGCTTACTAGTCCCGCTATATTTTGATGAAATATATTAAACAAATTACAATTAGGAGCGAAAAAACTGTTGATTTAACATACCTACGCCAGTCTCTTTCGGGAAATAATCGGTGATACGTTTTTGCTTCAACATTTGACTACTTTCTGGAATGTAATCGGTGATATATTTTTGCTTTAAAGTCTTATTTATTTTAATCTGCTTATTAGCTATTTTACATTTCAATTTATTATAAGTCAAATATTTGTTCTTATAGTCATAGGAATCAATTAGAAAATTTATTTTTGAACATAATTTATAATAATTATTCAAGTGAAATACATCCAAATATGCACAATTGTCAAAATTATTACATAACACCTTTACACAGTGGTTCAATTTATCTATCTGTCTGTCACTACCCTACCCCTACCCCTGATGAAGAGCTCCAAATGAGTTCGAAACATGTCGGGCCGTTCCTGACAATTGTTACGTGAGTTTAAACCGTTTTTTATAATTAGTAAAGATATCTCACGATAGTTTTAATAATTTATTTTAGATTATAGTTCTTTAGTTTTATCTTTTTTTTTCTTTTTTTTTTGTTCTATGTATTTAAGTATTTATTTATCTATATAAGTATGTATATCGTCGCCTAGTACCCAAAACACAAGCCTTCTTGAGCTTAAGGGGCTACCCGCTCTCAATGACCTTCGATCTGTTGCGATAGATTTTCCCATATTATAAATAGCTAATCATAATAACATAGTTTTTCCACAACAAAATACCGTATCAAGCACCTTTCACATGTCACTGACTTTGAGATACAGGCCGTCAAAGTTTACGATTTTTTCGGGGAAAAAGTTGTGGAAACGGTTTTTTGCGTTTTTCTCGAAAAGTATTGAGAAAAATAGAAAAAGCTTCAGAAAAAATTTTGTGGAATATGGTTTAGAACAATAAAATGTAAGATATTTTCTACATATACACCGGGGATAAAAGTAGAAACAAGATTAGTGTATTTTTGGTCCTTCACCGAATATTTTTTTATAAAATACACAGTCGTAAAATCAAAATTCGGGTCTATACAAAGTGTTAAGCATAGACCATACTACAATATATATTAAATAGGACATTATAACTCTATAATCCACAAACTAGATACGATGTAAAAATCATCAAATTGGCTGATTTCTGCAGGGAGCCCCTTAATTTGGGACTAGGTTGATTTGTGTGAGGTTGTCTGATATTTATTTATTTATTTATTTATCTTTTAATTGGGGTTTCATTTTAATTTAATTATCTACTGTTTATTAATGTATTAATAAAATAAATTATATTCAGTAAATATTTAGATGTTGCAAATTTTATTTAAATATTCTTCATTCAATTCACAAATTAGTAAGCATCGCTATTAATGTTTACCGAGGAACAAGTGAACAAATTGTTAATAATATGACGCAAATAATAGAAAAAGGGCGGGATTGCTTGTGCCTATCCTCATGTGCTTCATGGATTGCTCGAAAGCTTTTGACTGCGTGAGGTGGGATTGCATGTGATTCATATTACTGAAGATGGGCGTAGGTAGGTACATAAACACCTTATAATGTTGATTATCAATCTATATCAAGGTAAAGAAACTGACGTAGTCGGAGTCCATGGTGAGGATTAAGGACGTAGTTTCTGGAACTCTGAAGCCAAAGAAAGGAGTATGGCAGAGATGTATTCGCTCTCCTGTCCTGTTAACATTTATGGCGAATATATAATGAGGAAAGACTTAGAGATACGCAGAAACGACCACACTTTTTGCTACATTGGAGAAGGAACTGGCTGAGATATTCCATAGGGTGAGAGTGGACTGGAAAGTTATGATAGTTGACAAGTCCGGCCAGCTCGCTCGGACAGGAGAAATCTCGGATTTGGAAGTCTTCAGCGAGATTGTCTACCTCGGATCCCTACCAACTAATCAGGGTGGAAGTGAGCAAAAGATCAAATGGCCAAAGCTGCGATGAGCAAGATGAGACGGATATTGCAAGCCAGAAATATCTCCAATGTCGCCAAGATGAGACTAGTCCGAACTTTAATTTTCTCAATCTTTCTCTACGGGTCAAAGTCGTGGACAATCCGAGCCATCATCATCATCATCATCTCAGCCATAGGACGTCCACTGCTGAACATAGGCCTCCCCTTTGGACTTCCATATATACCGGTTGGAAGCGACCTGCATCCAGCGCCTTCCGGCGACCTTTATAAGGTCATCTGTCCATCTTGTAGGTGGACGTCCTACGCTGCGCTTGCTGGTCCGAGGTCTCCACTCGAGCACTTTTCGGCCCCATCGGCCATCTGCTCTGCGTGCTATGTGGCCTGCCCATTGCCACTTCAACTTGCTAATCCGGTGAGCTATATCGGTCACTTTAGTTCGTCTACGGATTTCCTCATTTCTGATTCGATCACGTAGAGACACCCCGAGCATAGCCCTCTCCATTGCTCGTTGAGCGACTTTGAGCTTTGAGATGAGGCCGATAGTGAAAGACCACGTTTCGGTGCCGTAAGTCATCACTGGTAACACACATTGGTTGAAGACTTTCGTCTTGAGGCACTGAGGTATGTCGGACGAAAAGACATTGCGTAGTTTCCCGAACGCTGCCCAGCCGAGTTGGATTCGGCGGTTGACCTCTTTCTCGAAGTTGGACCTACCTAATTGGACCACTTGTCCTAGGTAGATGTATGAGTCAACAACTTCGAGTACCGAGTTTTCAACAGAGACTGGGATGGGCACAACTTTGGCACTTGACATGAGTTTCGTCTTGTCCATGTTCATTTTTAAGCCCACCCGTTGAGAAACTCGATTGAGGTCATCGAGCATCATGCTGAGTTCCTCCATCGACTTTGCCATGACTACGATGTCGTCGGCAAACCGAAGGTGAGTGATATATTCGCCATTGATGTTGATGCCAAGTCCTTGCCATTCCAGGAGCTTGAAGGCGTCTTCCATAACGGCCGTAAACAGTTTCGGGGACACAACGTCCCCCTGTCTTACGCCTCTTCTCAATGGAATGGCCTTTGTGCTCTGCTCCTGAACTCGGACCGACATGGTGGCGTTACTATACATACACTTCAACACTTCAATGTACCGATAGTCAATATGGCATCGCTGAAGTGACTCGAGCACCGCCCATGTTTCCACCGAATCGAAGGCTTTCTCATAGTCCACAAACGCTAAGCATAATGGCAAGTTATACTCTTCAGTCTTCTGTAAAGACTGTATCGTTAAGTATAAAGACAACTTGACAGTGGTTTCATTCGATTAAAACATAGTTTTTTTTTCATTCAAACTGATGTCAATCTAAACATTAAATGTTGGTTTTGACTAGGATTGTTTCGTTTCCTCGTTAGTTATTGTAAACTAAAACTGTATGGACTTTCACCAGAAAAACGGAAATCGATTCTGGACAAATGGTGTAGTATAAAAGGAATCACTCTCAGGAAGCTAGCTAAACTCGAAAACGTTAAGTATTGGTGGAGTCCAAAATGCGATTAAACAGTACGGCCAAGAGTATACTTTCGTTGACAAACCGAAATCCGGCCGAAAATCAGGTCTTTCAAACCCCAATTTGGATAAAAAGATAGTAAAGGCATACACAACCAACAAGGAGGTGTCTGTTCGGGATTTGGCTAAAAAGTTAGGTACATCTATTGGTATGGTCCAACGTCCAAAGCAGAGATACAATTTAAAGACCTTCAAGAAGCAAAGGCAGCCTAAACAAAGCAAAAAACAGCAAAGCTCAGTAAAATAAAGAGTTTCAAAAAATTTATGACACTATTCTTTCAAGGAAAATCTGTGTCGTATAATGGACGATGAGACATATGTGAAATTCGATTATAAATCTTTGCCGGGACCGCAGTATTACACAGTTCAAGATCGATCTGTTCTTAGTGAATCTGAAAAGTCAATTTTTACAGAAAAAATTGGCAAAAAAATTATGGTATGGCAGGGTGATTATCTCAGCGAAAAAAAATTGCGGCGGTATTGATAACTATAGTGTGAAAAAATTGTTTTAAAAGTTTTAATTTTTTTCTGAAAAGAAGACACTAATTATTATCTTAAGCCAAATCGCAAAGTATTGTAAATTTCATTTATGATTAATAATTATTTTTTTTGCGGTAAAATGATAATTTTGGTGCGGCGTCCAGTATTCGTTGTTCCTCATAAATGTCTTTGATAGAGCCATAACATCAATGTTTTAAACTAAAATTGAATTTATTTATAATCTGTAGGTATTAGTTTAAGTATCTTATAAGGATATATAAATAAAGATTAATACATAAATAGATACTCAAAATTGAGCACTAAAAGTTGTCCGGGTGAACATGACAATTTTGGTGGTAAATATTGAAAATGTGTTTATGGTTAAACGAAACGCAACAAGACCAACATCCGTGTGTTAACCTGTTCGTTTAGTTCTGCTCCGGCATTGAGCGATGACACACATGTCGTAACTTGCTGGATTTGTCCACTCAGCACGTAAGTATCTAATTTTGGTGTGTTCAAAATACTTTTTGACACAATTTTTGTGGTATATTTTTCTAGTGACTTAGCAATAATTGACTGTGTGTGAATTGTGTGTAAGACGTGTTAAAGGTTTCCTTTTTTAAATATAAAGTTAAATTGTAAGTAAATAATACGGATATTTTTTAAATATTTTTTAAATCTCTGTTTCTAATTTTGGTGGTTCAATTTTGGTGGTTTTGGTGGTAATTTGTAACTCGGTGTAGTTATTTGAAGTCAAGGATAAACACAATACATCTAATATTACAAGCTGTCGGTGAGGGTAATACTAGATTAGATATGCTTATGCTGGTGGCGGATTCTATAGCTCCTATCCTTTCTTATATTACTATACTTATCGTCCTATGACGATACTGCGACAAGTACGAAGGATTAGGGGTTTAAGAGAGAGAAATCACATGGGCGCATTTCCAAATTGTAGGAAACGTGCCAGATGGGAAAGAAAAAATAGTAATATAAGAAAGGATAGGAGCTATAGAATCCGCCACCAGCATAAGCATATCTAATCTAGTATTACCCTCACCGACAGCTTGTAATGATTTTGGATAAGATGGGAAGAATGGACATAGGTCCATTCTTCCCATCTTATCCAAAATCATTGAATCCTTTGTAAATCCACGTCTCTCATCACATCTAGATAGACTTGTTCAATTCTTTAGCACAACCACCGCTTTGGTTAAGATCACCGACGACAATCGTCTTATGATTACCTCTTTGGGGGCAAACAGCGGGTTCGAGTTGATGACCGATTTTCTAGCTGGTGTGAACTGTCTGCTGGTGTCCCTCAAGGGGGCATACTCTCTCCATTACTCTTTTCTGTCTTCATTAACGGAATCACCAAGTCACTCTCCTCCTCGTTCCATCTCTATGCAGACGATTTGCAGCTTTATGCGGCGGCCAGCATTGATGATTTTGGCTCCTTGGTTTCGTAAATCAATTCAGACCTGGAATCAATCCGTGCTTGGGCTTGATTCTTTGGTTTGATGAAGAATGCCAAGAAGTCGCAGGCTATTGTCGTTGGAAGCCCACATTTTATTTCCAAGCTTTCAGATCAAGTTAAGCCAGTTATTTTCTTTGATAGTACGCCTGTACCTTTCTCTTCTACTGTAAAAAAATTTGGCATTACCATGGATCAATCTTTGTCATGGGCACCTCATATTTCTGAGATCAGTAGGAAACTTTTCGAGTCCATTCATTGAGGTGTCTGCAGAATTTCCTTCCTCTTTATACGAAGATCATGCTTCCCCGCTCTCTTTTGCTTTGGTCTCCGCAAGTTTGATCATGTGTCAATACCGCGCTCAAGTTAAATAGCTTCCGATCCATCAGCGCAGAGACTTACATGTTCTTTGTATTTTGTATAATGTCCTTTTCATTCCTTCTTCTCCTCCGTACCTTGCAGAGAAGTTCTTTTACATGGCGGATGGTAGTGGCGATCGCCTGCGGTTAAGTGCGAATCTGGCTCTATCTTTCCCACTGCATACATCTCACGTTTACGACGTGTTTTTTGCTGTGCGCGCCGTGAAATTATGGAATAAATTTTCTCCCGCCCTTATGCAGACGCAGTCCGTAGCATCGCTCAAGGGAAAGTTAAAGAAATTGTGACTGTCGAACGAACGATTATTTGATTAGGTTGCTGTTTTTGTTATAATTATGATTATATTTATGTTATATGTATTTATATAGATATTACATTGACTGTTATCTCTCTCTCATTTGGTTTTTGCATTTTCATTTTGTACTATTGTAAAGTTATCGTATTGTACATGTTGCTTGGTTTGTCTACTATAATGTATGTTTAACACTAATTTACTCGAAGGTAAATTAGAAGAAATCCCTTAAAGGGATCGCAAGAAAAATCAATCAAGAGAAGAAGTCCTCGAAAAGAAAAAAAAATATTGTTGTTACAAACGAGTTAGTGATTGTATTTTCATAGATATTTTGATATAATTAAAATTATTAATAAAACATTTACTTTCTTTTAATTTTCCCTAATTTTTATTGAAAAATATAAATTTTTAGCACAAGTAACTAATTTTGGTGTAGATGTACAATTTTGGTTGCCAAAATATCTAATTTTTGTGGACACAAGCAATTTTGGTGGTGGCCAAATGACTAAAATCATAATATCTCTAAAACTATTATATATAACAAAGGGCCATTACTACACAATATTGGTTATGACTTTATTCGTATTATTGATGTATAATTTTGACTCTAACATCAAAAATTAAAAAAAAAACACCAAAATTAGGTAAATTTCGAGCTTGTTGAAATTCACCCGGCAGGCGATCTGCGAGTGTGGCCTCAAATCGACTCCATTTATCACTACGTCTACAATGACAGCATATTTATATAAAGGAATGTCTTAATAAACGTTTTTTTCCTATATGGTTAGAAAACACAGTGTTCAGACTATATTTTGTCCCGATTTGGTATCTTGCCACTATGGGTCCAAGACTTTGTAGTGGTATGAAGAGAAAAATATCAATTTTGTACCTAAAGCTATGAACCCCCGAATTGCCCAAATCTTAGGCCTATCGAACGTTTTTGGGCTATAACTGAAGCTAAACTGCGGAAAAATGTCCGGTCTACAGATTCCGAAGAGCAATTTCGTCGAGACTAGAACAGGATGACAAAAAAAATTGACCAAGGCGCTGTCCGAACTCTGATTTCTACGTACAGACAGAAAGTCAAAAAATTAGCTAAATATGAATGATTTCATTGGGTTTAAAGACGTTTTTGTATTATTTTACGTCTAAAACGTAGAAGTTTTTTTTTTTCTATTAATAAATATATATGAAAGTTGTCAGTAATACTTTATTTTACTTGTCTTTATACTTAACGATACAGTCTTTATAACTTGCCGCAGCGTATGTATGTGGTCTATGGTACTATAGCTTTTTCGGAAACCGGCTTGTTCGGGAGGCTGGAAGTCATCAAGTCTATGTTCGAGACGGTTCGTGAGGATCCGAGCCATAGACCGAAAGAAAATATGTACATGCCTTTGAGATGTGCTCGTAGCGGAGGATGCTCCGTAGGTATACCATGAACAGCCATGATTGATTGATATCTTTATTTCTTATTGAAAATTACATTACATTTCACATGTTAAATAAAATAGAACGAATTCACAATAAGATCGTCAGTGCAATTATATAAAATTAGAAAATAATAAACAAAAAATAAAAGAAAAATGTCACAATTAAAAATATAACTTACAATAATATTATGATCTAGGATATCCTAGGCAATATAATGTCAAAAGTTATAAGAACAAAATTAAAAATTTAAAAAACCCCCGACATGACAACCTGTAAAAAGAAAGAAATAAAATCTACGAAATGTGCCTTTACAATGAACAGTAGAAAATGAATCCAAGCTTCGTTGCGTTCGGGGGACCACTAAGTACCTAACCTAAGTGAAATGAAATATATTTAACGCAAAATTGTAAGTATGCATTTATTTGGGGCTTCCCACTTTACGATTCTAAGAACATTGCATTTCATTTACTTAGCGGTCCCCCGACGCAACGAAGCTTGGATTCATTTTCTACTGTTCATTGTAAAGGCACATTTCGTAGATTTTATTTCTTTCTTTTTACAGGTTGTCATGTCGGGGGTTTTTTAAATTTTTAATTTTATTTTTATTTCATATTTTTTAAACAAACAGAAGTTTCCCGGAATTTTCTACATTTAACACTTTTTTGGTTTTACACCGTTTAAGGTCCATGGTTTCCAGTCTTTCCTCGAGCTTGATCCTTGACTATTTTGTGTACGACAACAGGATCCCAAGCCAGTGGTAACGAAAGCCGTCTTCTCTAAGATTGGATTTAGGATATATTTTGATTTAAATAGCCTTAAGCAACATTATGAGAAAAAATCGTTAGTCAAATTAGTTAATGCTTATAATGACAAAATGGCTGTTATTAACCAAGACAATCAAAATATATACTTTAAATGCACTGGATGAGTTGAAAGAACCTGCTACTTATGGCCTAAAACAGAACCAGGTTTCCATTCTACAGGATCCAAATAGTACGGGTGGCTTACTTAGCTCCATAAAAATTGCAGTTGATGCTAGGTAACTTGGCTTAGTTTTGAAAGACCTAATCATCGATAGCCCACACCATGGGATGAACCGTAAAAAAAATTACATCCCCAAAATTACGTGTAGGGTACACAGAAAAAAAGTTTTTAAAAATTTATTCTACCACTACCTATGTCTCTGAGCTAAGCCGTAGACAGACGAATGGACGGACTTGGTGAAACTATAAGGGTTCCTTGTTGACCACAGAATCCTAAAAAGCTGTTATTAACTTAGGCGAGTACTTTTGCTAAAGCTTACGTGTCCTTTAGTCGCGTTAAAATCTTGCAAGGTGTTGCTATTTGTGACCTCAATCAAAGGAACCTGTTCAATAGTCCTAATGACAATTAATTTTTAGCAGAATTGCAAAACTTAGAAACAGTGACCCAGTATTGTGACAGAAATTAAAAAAGTTTTTTTCTGAGTCGGTTTAATATCGACTGTACTTTCTTACACAAACGTTAATTGCTCATCAAGAACAATCAGACGAGCCCAAACACCATGGGTTTATTCTGTGCTGTTAAGGAGTTCCTACGGTCATCTTCAGCTGCATGGTACCAAATTATTGTACTATCAAAATTTTATTAAATTGTTGATTACGCTAATAAAACTTAACATTTGAAATTCTTGGCTTAGATCCTTTCACAACTAGATGGCAGGGCCGTATTTACCCCTAGGCCAACAAGGCCCGGGCCTAGGGGCCCAGCTAGTCTGGGGGCCCAGTCCCAGACGCAGGACTTGTACCATAATAATGTTCTCCTTATAGGGGAGGGGGCCCCAAATACCAAGTGCCTAGGGGCCCTGGCCCTCTTAGTCCAGCCCTGCTAGATTATTATCATGAGATCTTCACTTAGTGAGTGATAAGGAAAATGCTAATAAAACTTAACACTTATCCAGCGTTTGGAATTATTGGCTTCAATATTGGCTGAGATCCATTAACAACTAGGTACCTGGTCATCATGAGACCTTCATTTAGTAAGTGATATAGAAAATGCTAATAATACTTAACATTTAACCAAAATTTTGAATCCTTGGCATCAATGTTGGCTGAGATCCATTAACAACTAGCTGATCATCATGAGACCTTCATTTAGTAAGTGATATAGAAAATGCTAATAATACTTAACATTTAACCAAAATTTGGAATCCTTGGCTTCAATACTGGCTGAGATCCATTAACAACTACCTGGTCATCATGAGATCCTCATTTACTGAGTGATATAGAAAATGCTAATAATACTTATCATTTAACCAAAATTTTAAATCCTTGGCTTCAATATTGGCTGAGATCCATTAACAACTATCTGGTCATCATGAGATCCTCATTTAGTGAGTGATATAGAAAATGCTAATAATACTTACCACTTAACCAAAATTTGAAATCCTTGGCTTCAATATTAGCTGAGATCCATTAACAACTACCTGGTGATCATGAGATCCTCATTTAGTGAGTGATATAGAAAATGCTAATAATACTTAACATTTAACCAAAATTTGGAATCCTTGGCTTCAATATTGGCTGAGATCTTGTCACTTGTTCCAATTAAAGCTGAATATCTTGGAAACTACTGGTCCTACTTCCACCAAACAGCTAAGAAGCATCTCGACGGAAAAGTCCTTCGATTAAAAAAAACCGCACTTAAATTGGTCCATCCGCTTGGGCGCTACGATGCCACAGACAGATACACAGATACACAGATACACAGATACACAGATACACAGATACACATGTTAAACTTATAACACCCCTCTTTTTTTCGTCGGGGGTTAAAAATAATAATCTAGGTACCTGCTCAAAGCAGGTACAGTTAGTAAACAATAAAATTTGATATCAATTAAATGTCAAATCAAGAAAATTATTTAATATACACAATAATTATTTATTGTCCATATATTCTGACACAGAATATAGGGTTTTCGATAGCAAAAGGTTTTTAATTGGCGCTCAAATATTTGATCTGACGGCTCGTTTCTGAGGCTGGCGGGTAGACGTTCATAGAACGACGGGCCTACTACGCGCGGGTTCTTGTAGAGCAGCGCCAGCCGCCGCGGCACGGGCAGTAATCGCCCCGTCTGGCGGGTTATTCTATTCGGAATACTGGCGCGCTTAAACATAATGTATATTCCGGCGCGTGTACAGTATAATTTCGTAAACGTACAGAGAGTAATGCGTCATCAATTTATATTGTTTAAAGAGCTCTCTGCACGAGTGCCTCGGATTTACGTTTGCTATCACGCGTAGTGCTTTTTTTTGCAAGATAAACACTCGGTCAGAATCTGTTGAGTTACCCCACAAGATGATACCTTATGCCATGAGTGAATAAAAATAGGCGTAGTAAATTTGAAGTAGTGCTTCACTGGACACAACCGGCTTCAGTTTACGCAATGCAAATATTGCACTGCCAAGCCTTTCACACAATTTATCAATATGTGATTTCCAATTAAGCTTACTGTCAATAGTAAACCCGAGGAATTTGCACGAATCACAACACGGTATCGGACTCTGTACCAGTGGAATGTGTTTATGTCTTGCTGTGAAAAGCATCACATTTGATTTACTGACATTAAGGATGAGACCGTTCGCTGAAAACCACTTGTGAAGTTGGTCGCATGTATGTTCTATTTTGAGGTATCCCTAGTTCTAGCGTACCTACCTCAGATCTCACTTTCTTACCCTCAATTTTAACCTCAACCGTTTGCTGTCTATCTTTAAGGAATGATGTAAATAGCCGATGAGCATTCTTTTTGACTCCGTATTGCCCTATCTTCTCTAACAATAACTCATGGCTAATTACATGAAACGCTTTTGATAAGTCGCAGAATACCCCCGCTGCCTTGTCCTTAACATCCAGTGCTGTCGTTATGCAATCGTATATTGTGTACGCTGCTGCTGTGGTCGACCTATCTTGCCTGTGAGCGAATTGGTTGTCGGCCAGTAGGTTGTTCGTTTCGAGATGTTTAATTAGTCGCTTTGACAAAATTGATTCAATAATTTTCGAGATATTAGGCACAATTGTTATGGGTCTATAATTATCGACAGCAGTTTTTTCACCTTTTCCCTTATACACTGGACACACTCGTGTGCTTTTTAATACGGCAGGGTACTCACCGAGGGAGAACATAGTGTTTATTAGTTCGATAAGTAATCCCGCAATAACCGGCCAGATACACAAGAGTATGTTCAGGGATATATCGTATATATCTAAGGTCTCGCGTGTCTTCAGCATTGATTTGAGTATGCGATTTAGGTCTGTGAGTGTCACTGTAGGTAAGATGAATTCAGGAATGTTTGTGTTCTGTAAATGATGTGTCAGATATTGTACAGAGTCCGATTTGTTTATTTTTAATTTAAATTTTGAAGCTGAAGCATGAGGACCAACAAATCCATCCTAGCACAACTAAGGGAGATTTTCCGACAGATTGTCAACCATGTACTACCAAAGGATACTCGGGCACTTTGGTCATGTTGCTCGCCGGAATACCGACAGGCTAGTGATAGTGACCAAAGTGGAAGGTGGTGGAAGAGAGAAGATCCCGCGGAACATCTCCGCGTCAGTGGTGTGACCAAGTGACCAAAATCACTGGTCTTCCAGTTTCCTCTGCCCTGAAGAAAGCCGAAAACCGAACAAAGTAGGAACAGCTATTGCTACTACACAACACCACGAAAAGCACTCACGTGAAATTGTCAGGAACGGCCCGACATGTTTCGAACTCGTATGGAGCTCTTCATCAGGGATTTTTTTTGGACGTGCTGGTGAAACGCATGCCGGAAGGACGGCTGAGTCATACGGTGTACCGCAAATCCACGCACACTGATCGATACCTGCAAGCTGACTCACATCACCATCCAGCACACTTGTCGTCGGTACCGCGGGCGCTCATTAATAGGGCTCTGCGTTTATGCGACCCACAGTACGTGAATAAAGAGTTGGTGCATGTGCGACAAGTGTTGGAGAGCAATGGATATAAGTGGAGACATAGTCAGCGTGTAGCGAACCCGAGTGCAGCGCAACGACCGCAGACTGTGGAGAGAGCACCTGCGTACTTGCCTTATATTAAAGGGGTGACGGATACCATCGGACACATGTTGCGCCGCCGATACAGTATTAGAACCTGGTTCCGTCCGTTGACTAAGGTAAGGCAGTTGTTGCAGTCACCTAAAGATAAAGATCCGTTCGGTAGCCCGGGCGTGTATGAAATACCCTGTGAGTGTGGCAAGGCGTACATCGGGGAGACGGGACGTAATGTGTCTGCAAGGTTGTCTGAGCACATACGCAGTGTACGGAAGCTGGACACGAATAATTCCGCGGTCGCTGAACATGTCGTTGAAGCCGGTGCGTCTCATTTTGTCCGTTTCGATAAAGCAAGAGTGTTGGTACGTGAGAAACGTTTTATACAACGTAAGGTACACGAAGCTATAGAGATCGGACGGCGCCCGAATTTTAATAGAGACGGCGGTTGGGCTTTACCTCCAGCATGGAAGCCTGTTCTTCCGGCGGCGAAACATATTGTGCGTTTAGACAATTCCGTGGACACCATTAGTCTTTTTTTTTTTTTTCATTTATTTAAGTTAATTAATCACAAATAATTTATAAATTAAGACGCGTTACAGAAACCTGTCGAAGGTTTAGACGTGACGCGAATGTTTCGCACCGATTACAACATTGCACAGATAAGTAATTATATATAATCATACTACTACACCAGCAATCACACATCGCCGTCGGCACTTAAATAATATTTTTTTAATCAAGTGTGCGTAATGTCTATTGATGACAAAAGTGACGTTGGAGTGCTGGACGGACAAGTTGCGGGCTTGCAAGCACCCCCCGCCCCCGCGCCATCGGCGCGCGCGCTCAGAGCGGAACGTCGATCAAAGTATCAGCAGTGACGAGGTTGCCGCGGACGTGTACGGGCAGCCGTCCCTGATGAAGAGCTCCATACGAGTTCGAAACATGTCGGGCCGTTCCTGACAATTTCACGTGAGTGTAAACCGCTTAATACAATAATTAAATATGTCTCACGAAAGTTTTAATAAAATTACCACGGAAAGCATTAAGGTACTCGACCTTCAGCTATTAATTGTACGACCAAGAAAGGATGACCATTTATATTTTTCATAGTTACTCGTTCAGTTATTGTCAGAAAAACGATATTTTCATTGAAATCGTTTTTTAAGTTACTGTATAGAAATAATACCGGTATTCAAACCCCTAACAATATAGTTTTTCTTAAGTCTTCTTGAATACATGTAATGTTCACTTCAATTTTCATATCCCGATAGTTGTTTCCATCGCATGATTAGGTATGCAGATAGTTAAAGAGATGGCAGTTAATTAAAGCAATTAACACTGTAAAAAAACTTTACTAAAATTTAATTTACTTACTCTTCCAGTTCCAACAGGTTCGAGTGCATGCGAAAATTCTGTTACAAATATTGCAATACATAGCAAGCATACTCGTGTGCTTTCTGAAAAGAAAATGTTATGGTGTATTGAAATAAAAAAGCCAAGCAAGTGCGAGTCAGACACGCGCGCCGTGGTTTCCGTACAACTGAAAGCACTGTATATTGCTCTAACGAACAGAGAAGCTGTACTGAGCAACGAATATTACCGTTGAAAAACTGTTTTACATACTTTAAATAAATAATTAATTGAATCAGGCGTTACTTTGCGGAAATCAAGCATATTAATTGAAATAAAACAATTTAAACGAATTATATCGCGTATCTTCATTATTTGAGCCTCCCTGACGTTTCGGTACCTTTACAGATACCGTTGTCAAAGGTTGACTGAGGTTGAAAGGTTATTTAAATGTGTGATAGTCGCGGAAACCGAAGAAATTATAATAATAATATTGCTTTGATAATCCGCGGTATAATAACGTGCCAGTTAATTTGTACTAACAAAAGCAAACAAATCTTATTTTAAAGCATTACGAGCACCTAGTATTATCTTCTTTCGCAACATATTTAGTATTAAATTTTACATCTCCTGCTACAACTTATACTAACTTTAAATGTTTTTTTTTTATGCTGATTCAAAGGATATTTTTAAATAACTTATGTTCGAAATATTTCATATTATGTCTTATTTATTATATATTGAAATTAAATATAGATAACCCCTCTTTACTACCGACCTTCCAGGTATGGCGCAAATTGAAAAATAAAATAAATTAATTTTAAAGATTGTACAATAGAGACTATGCCTAGTGTAGACTAGCCGACTATAGGCACTACGTCACATCGTCTATCCATACGTAGTATAGAAGTAATACTACGACGATGTGACGTAGTGACTTTCTAAAAGCTAGGAGTAGTTAAATTTCATAATTGAATAAGGGTGGAACACCACAAGGGGACTACGCCGAATTTCAAAATCAGAAGTTCATACCGTTTACTCATCAAGTCACTTTCGCTCACCTGTAGAATATAATTTGAATGAGCGTGACGTTAACCATAAATCATTTACCATAATATTTCTACCTACTCTCCGTATGTATTAATTTATTCTTACCTACAACAGTTTCAACATTTGCAACAATAGCTATTTGGATAGAGATAATGGGTGAGTAAATAATATCATGTTGACAAAATACAGTCTCGAAGACAAAGGCTAAACTTAAGGCAATTCTAGACCAACTACATGTTCTACAAGTATGACTGTAATGGAAAATATTCCGAAGTGGTCTGGAGCTTAAATTCTGAAGTTCAAGCTGGATGGAAGATACCCTAGAGCTACAAGCAGGTTCCGTAGGTGAGCGGCTATGATTGGTTTAGGTAATGGAATAAAAGACACGTATGAGAAAATCTTTGAATGTTTTATTTCGATGTAATTACAAGTGGAGTTACCCGGCCTGGTCTTGGACCCATAAATGTTGGTTGGAAAAATTTAACCAATAAAGAGTTTTAATGCTTAAACAAAAAAATCGCTTAATATTTGTTAAGAATTATAATGAAAAAAAAAATACTTATGAAGCAAAAGTTGGAAGTTTTATCATTCGCGTCTTGCGTGTCCGTGTCACTCTTCTCGTAGTTGTGGGGGTGGTTGTGGTTTCAATATAATTTTCACATACCTTTTCACTAGTCACTGTATAATCTGCGAATTATTACGTAAATATTAGTGTGAATAATGCGGAAAGAAAAATGTAGCTGAGACCGGTTTCATATTAAATAAATTCGCCATACAGGCAATCCGTACCTGGAATTCGCTTCCTCTCTATTAGACAACCCTCAAACAAAGTAATTTTCAAGCGGATGCAATGTACGTAATCATCTGTTGAAACAAGAACTGGAATAGTTTCCATCCAGTGTCCATGCAGTAGACATTTGTGTCTATTATTTATATATGTACAATATAATTTTCCGGTATATAGATAATATAGATATAGTGGGCTCTTTGTATTATGGAAACTATTTACTTGCATTCAAAACGCCCTAACTGCAAAAAATCTACTCCGTATAGCAACCTCATGGTGCTGACTGGGTATAACTAGTTGATGCTATTTGGCTTTAGAACTAAGTTTCATTTTGTGCAACAAAGTTAAAATAAACAAGAGTTAACCTTTTTTTGTCTTGCAGTTATATTTGAAGACAGTGCATTCATCCTGGAACGTCAGAGCCTGCTTCGTATGCGCTTCGAAGGCGCACACGGTCTCCCTAGTATCGCGGCAGTACTTGCCTCTCCAGCACCAGTAGTCATGTGCTATCGACCGTCTCGTTGTAGCCTATTGATGCAATAATAAAATATGGGCGTATAAAGAACTTGGCCCGGAGTCGCAGCGAATGGAAAATGCATGAGGAGGCCGGAGCGGCTGATCCAGCAGTGGTAGATATGATGATGATGATATAAAAAAAATTGGAACCACTAATCGGCTTTGCTTAAAGCGTTAGATCGTTCATTTGAGGCTCTATTTTAAGTTGATTTTCAATACAAAAAAGCCCTAGTTCGGCCCTGACGTAATCTAGAAACATGAAGTAGTAGTAGGTACTGTTCAAAATAACCGTTCTGTTAAGCAAGTAGTAAAACATAAGAAAACCAAGCAAAGAGCGAGATCTATGACTGATTACAATTTGTTAGCTATGCAGGAAACTATTAGGGCCTATTTTAGGCGCATGCGGTACCATTAGTCTCTTGACTTGGCTCTCTACTGAATTATTTGTTGTTAGTGATCGACTGTTTTATACTAAGTAACTAAGTACCTATATTGTGACGCCGGTAGGTTAGGTCAAAAACTTTGAACGTCATTTTTAGTTCCTTAGAAGCGTTTTCAGCGGGCTGAAAAGTCATTTCAGGCCGTTTCAGAAGTTGCTCTATCACATATCAAAAGATAAAAATTTCACCCAAGTTGTGTTCGTTTTCAGGCGCCTGAAACATGTTTTCAGTCCGTTTCAGGGCATCTTCTATCAGATGACGCCATAACCTGAAAACCCGTTTTCAGGCGTTTTCAGGACCCTTATGGGCCTCTGAAGCACAAATCATTATATGGCGAAATGAGTGAGTGACAGAGAGTGTACCATTAGAGAGAGATATCTAGACGCCTCGAATGTTCTCGGCGCTTATGCTGGACCTTACTGGACTATTCGCGTTATGTGTGGACAATGCGTGCAGAGTTTGACTCCGCGGGATATAAAAGGCGTCAGCAGCCGTCGCAAGTTAGTTACATTTTAACTGCGATACAGTGCGAGTAAAGGAAGAATAATCGGAGAGAAAGACTCTTAAGTAAGTGATTAGAGCGCTTTGAGTACAGTTCGTGTGAATAGTGTGTGCGTAATTTGTGTAATAGTGTGTTTGTGTTAATTAGTGGATTTTAAGTACAGTTTGTGTGAATTTTAAGTGCGTAATTTTGGTAATAAAGTGTGTGTTTTTATTTGTGGATTAATTTGTGCTTTTCTATCATATACTAACCCCACGCTCGTAACAATATTATGGATTTAATAATAATTACAAATAAGAATTGTACTTAGTCAGTTAATAAATATCATAATTTCCAGCATCTTCTTTACATAATTGCTTTTGTCTCATTCTCGTAGAAGACCATCGGTTACTTATTTACTAATTCAAACCAACAGACACTTACCTAAATATCAACTATTTATAAGGGATTTGGCATACGATCAGCGGGCCTATGATGGTTGCGTTTATCACGTGATAAATAAGTGACAAGGCATCTGTCACTCACACTCGCATCTTCCAAAACGTGACGGAAGCTTTGTCACTTATTTAGTAATAAAGGCAACCATCATAGGCCTGCAGCTTTGGCTTAAAAGGTTAACGAACACAGAGCGTTCGTTTGTTATCTATCAACGTGCAGTTCGTTCGTATCGTTGTCCTTAAAAGTTGATTTAAGAGGGCAAAAACAACATCATAATACAAATGTAAAAAAAGAGATTTATCTGTAAACATTATATTTTTTCACAAGCGTTTTGGCGTTATTTATTTATCTAGTGGAGGTAACTGCATGCATCTGTCCATATTGGTTTTTTGGTAATCTGAAATGGTATGTAATAACAATTATTTTGTGGCTGATTAGATGTATGTTAGTTTTAAAAATTAATCAAATATATAATCAACTATAAAAGAACATGCGATAACATTTACATTTAAATACTTAAATATTCGCAACTAGATACTGTGTGATTCTACTTACTGGTTTTTTTAAGACAGTTGTATTCAATCATGTCGCATGAATCGAGGAACCTTCGCAATCCTTGATGGGGGTCCGCTCCGCATCTTTCGACAGTGTTGTGCACGCAAATTTTTGCCTCGAAACATACCTACATAGAATAGTTTTTATAGATATAATTTAAGTAATTTAATTATATATTTGGGTCATACAGAGAGATACAGAGATTTAGGTTCAAATCTTTCCTGTGGACATTTGCGAAATTAAGGCCATGTTCAGATGACAAGCGTTTAACGCGCGTTTTGGTAACGCGCGTTTATAACTCCATACAAAAACGCGCGTTGGCATGTGTACGGCCAGAACAAAATGTATTGTAGTTGTAAACGCGCGTTACCAAAACGCGCGTTATACGCCTGTTATCTGAACATGACCTAAGGATTCCAGGGCCTAATTTTCTGATTAAATGCCTCTGAGAATAAAGAACGTCCTTGTCTAATATAATCTGATGTAATAGCAATATAACCTGGATTCATACAAGCTCTTAACTTTTGACTACAGGAGGGACGACTTTTGTTTTTTGAACTCTATATGACCTATTTAGTCAACAAATCAGCTATATTTGGTATATTTTGCGGACAGAGAATACAAAAACGTCAATAGATAGAGCTTAGTAATATGATATTTGATGCATGCATTTTTAGGCACTTTCAGCTGGCCATATTACATCAAATACATAAGACTGAGAACTACCTACGGGTTGCATCCCGTTTGATGCGTATATTATCTGGTGCCATAAGTTATCGGAGTACATAATTAAAGCCATACACAATCTAAAAAGTTTCAGTGGTCAAAGTTATTGAATATTCATGTGTTGAACTCAAATATTTGTTCCAGGGTCATGGATGTTTTCTATGTATTTATATATGTATGTGTATGATATCGTCATCTAGACCCCTGGCTTGATAACACAAGCCAACTAGAGCTTACAAAAAATTTTTGGCTTTCTAAGATTTTGTGTAGATGCACATATAAAGCTAATCATGGGGTTAAGCTGGGCTAAGCTAACCATCTGGTTAAGAATTGGTCCTAAATATCAACGGGAGACTAGCTAGAGGCAAAGCTAATGTAAGATTAAAGTATGATTTACCGAATAAATGTATATTTATGTTGATTCAACCAAATAGCAGCTTCTGTTGATTACTACATATTTATTCATGTTGTTTCAAATCTAAACCAACTTGCCTACATATTTACTAAGCGATGTAAATATTTGATCAAAGTAAAGTAAATTTTGAGGAATAAGCGCCATATTACAATTAAACATGTGTACACATACCACTTCAGATTACCTACGATGTAAAAGTATTTAATGATGTTCATTATACTGTTACGCTTAATACTTACACTGGCTGCATTTGCATCATCCAAAACTGCCCCCATAATAAAAACTGCAAAAAAATACTTCTTTAGACATGGACTTAAGAGAGTACCTACTTCGAAAATACTTAGCAAAGAAAATAATCTGGGCATACTAAATTTCGTCAAACTTTAGGTAGGCTACATTTATTAAAGTACTCTACGTTTAATGTGACTAACCCTTTTACGGACTACTAAAACGTACACGAACATAAACACAGATGGCAATTATAGGTCGATATCGGACTGCACGGAGATAAGTAACAAAGGTTTTCCCAAAACTTTCACAACTTTGTCATTTTCCAAATCTCCAGAACAATAAACTTTTCCGGTTATTTTTTTTATAGTTATGATAGTACCCAGGACCAGACCATGTTATTATAGTACCCCGGAGATTAAATTAGATTTGTTATATAAACATCTTGTAAAACTTACGCTTTAAGCAAAAAACCTAGATATGGAAACCATAAAATTAGCCCATAAAATTAGCCCATACCCGTGGCCTAATTCTAGAGAAAATTACAACTCAAATTCCAGTTGGGCTTCATGGTCAGAAATAAGTTAGTTAGTTTCTTACCGAGCAATACGATGCCAAACATATTTGGTTCAACGTTTTCTTTATTCAAAAATAGCGGACGTAGCCAAGAAATAGGTATAGACTTAGGCTATGTACACAAAGTACTAACTGTGTAAATGATTTAAGTACTTAAAATAATATTTTGCAAATCAATTTTCTATTGAACCATTTAGACTATTAAGCCATTATTATATTCCGATTTATGCACAAAAACATAATTCAAATATTTAATCTTGTGTCGTGCTTCACGTGGATTACAAATCATCGGCAAATACTAACATTTAACCACCATAAACAATAAAAATTAACCTTTGAAAATATACTTATTGTTGCATCGATTTTATGAAATTTTATAAAATAAGAGCAATTTAAACATGCCTTTACAGCGATAAGAACGCGCAAGGACAAAATGCGCAATAGCTTAGCTAGATTAAAATCTCGTACCGTGAAATCACCATTACTCCATTCATTGAGCACGCTTGAGACATTTTGTAAATTAATATGACAACTCTAGTTAACAACATTTTACTACTCTTCCTCGTTGATTACATTTGTGGTTATAATGTGAATAAAAACATTGACGAACATACCAAAACGGTAAGCACTGATAGCAGCTCTAGTGACCGAAAGATTAATTAAATGACATATGAAAATGTGACATAAGTAGTTCTATTTTGTGTTTAATGTGTATGTTAGTTTTTAGAGTTTCGTACACAAAGCTTAAAAAAATGGGACCCTATCACTCAGACTCCACTCTCTCCGTCTGTCCATCCGTCCGTCTGTATGTATGTATCTGTATATTACCAGGCTGTATCTCATGAACCGTCATAGCTAGACGGTTGTAAATTTCACAGATGATGTATTTTTGTTGCCGCTATAACAACAAATACTAAATATAGAATAAAATAATTATTTAAATGGGGCTGATAACGTGATCGGTTGCGTTAACTTTGCACCTCATTTTGCATCTATCGCCATACATACCAGGTGCACACTTAACTTAACCCGGTCAGTTAAGTTGGGATAAGTGTTTGTGCGGAACCCTTGGTGCACGAGTCCGACTCGCACTTGGCCGGTTTTTTTAAGGTTATATAAATAAGGAAAAAAAAAGGATATGTAAATTATTTCAATCTCAATTTCAATTCATTTTCATTATTGAGCTTCATCGTCTAGCTTAAGTTACATGAAAACAATCACGCGACAATGTGTCCTGTGTGCCCTAGGTAATGCTTGATCTAAATTAGTTTAACTTGTAATACCGTCTTATAGTACCTGTATGGAGAAAAATCTGAAAATGATACATTAATTAACTCATAGTCTTCATATAAAATACGTAAAATTGTTTTCTAACGGTACCATTAAGTTTGTCGCTCAGTACAGATTATCTTTTTGTTAACTAGTTAGAGCAATATGCAATGCTTTCATAGTTCGTGCGCTGGGTGCGCGAGTCCGATTCGCACTTGACCGGCTTTTTTATTTTTTATTTGCTTTACTTATGCCTTGTAGACCAAATAATGTTGTATACATTCGGAATTTAACGAAAAGTCACATAGAGGGTTTAAACATGATATCTAAATAACTGTACGATTAAATAAACTGTTCGTAGGTCGTAGGTTCTGAAACCAAATAACGTTTATTATCGAGAAAAAATATAATAATAATAATAAAAGGGGATTCCCATAAACATGTTTTTATCGGCGATTGACATAATTTATAAAACTTACACTTACAAACGTTGCTACCCCCCACAACACAGCCAGTTGCACTTTACACAACTAACCAATAAAATACACTACTCCAACGGCTTTTGTGAAGTTCATAAATGAGTGTGTTCTGTAGTATTTTATTCTGTGACCCCTGTAACAAATGTAGGCGCCATTTTTTGTAACTAAGCGTGTGCCGTTTTAACGTGTCAATTATATATATAGTGTTATTGTATTAAAATATATAAGCACTTAGGTATGTTAGATTAAGTTATTTATGAAGAGACATTTAATGCCTGAAATAAATAAATGAACTTAATTGAATTATCCGCAGGATTGCCAATTACCATGTAGACATAACGGGCGGGAGATCTGCGCTTTGGATACCGATGAAATGAAGACAGAAGTTTTTAAAGACGACTGTACCATGCAAGAACACAATTGCATGTTTTCTACTAGTGAGTGATATTGGCACATTTTACAACATTTTAATGTTTGTTAACATGACAAATTTGGAGAAAATTGATAATAAGTATGTAAAGACAAATGTATGTATATGTTTTAGGCAGGCTAGGTTTGAACAACTAACCTTTCCAATGAGCCCAGTAGGCATACAAACTATGCTAATAAACTTAAATATTAAACGATTACTACATATTGCTCATTTATTATTAATTATTTCTAATACTGTAACTGTTTCCAGATTACGAAAAGACATTAAGAGCTCGGTGCCCGAATCACGTTACAATTCATGTTTATTAATCCTGTGGCCGAACATGCGAGACTCGCACTAGAATAACGTATTGTTACCTAATATTAAATTCTTCAGAAGTAACTACTTACACTCATGTTTCTTTCATGATTTTGTTTATCAAATAATGTTATTAACATTGCAATGCAATAAAATGATTTAAGATGTAGGTACGTATAGTACTTTTGTCATATTTATTACTCAGTTAGGTATTTAAAATTATCAACTGTTTCATTACACGAGCAACCTTAATCTTATATGTACAAGTAACACTACTTTACCACAGTATTTTGTAAACGATATACAGGGTGGAACAGATCGAAGGACTTTTAAGCAAACAGGGAATAGTTCAGACTGAGTATTTAATTTTTCACCAATGAACTATGTAAATATTTCTATCCATTTTTGAGATACAGTTTGTTAAACATTAATGTAAAAATCTGCACATATATCAACCCTAGCATCTTTTTAACATCGCTTAAGTTAAAGACAGGTTTCAACTTTCAATTTACAATAAATAAAACCTTTGAGTAGGGTTGTCAACTTGTCACTGATATTAAAATATTTTATTTTGATGACTCTTTTTTACTTTTAAATTCAGCTTTACAATTATAATACCACGAGACAGGCCTAGCCTAGTGTGAAGGTCACAGGTAAAACTGTTAAAATGCATGTAATCCATTACTGGCAAATAAATTATATTTTTTTTTTATAATACGTCGATTGTAGATCACTCAAATGACACGATCCTGTCAGCTCAGTCTTTACAAATGTTCCATCCTGTATAATGTGAGGCCAAAATCTATTGTTTAGAAGCCACGGTTACTAGGAAAGTATTTACTTTACATCAACAACCCATTGTACATCATATGTATTTACTAGTTACATAGTCTTAAAGCGGAAGTTTAGACAATGAATAGACAACATGGCTCCGAGCCCCGTACATAAACACACGGCATCAAACCAAATGGCTTGGAGTTCGGGATTCATTTGAAGTGGCACCGTCCGAAGAAGCTGGCATCATGGTATTAATCAAGACAACTACAGGTGAATGTACTTAAACAATAAATAATGTACATATTTATTTTGCTTACAAGACACCGGGAAACACTTTAAAAGCCAGGGCAATAACAAAATGTATGTACTTGAAGTTGCAAATAAAGATTTTATTATTATGCCTGTATGTCGCACTCACGGGACATTATTATTATTATTTGTAATCAACTCGCATAACCCTTTTGTTTAATATCTTGCAAGAAGGTTTTTAAAATAATATGTCATAACATAAATCCATATAAAAGTGTACGCTAAAGCCCTTATTCAATAGAAGTACTCTTTATTGCCCACCTCACAAAACAAACAGGAGAAATACAATGTAAGAAATTACAATAGGTAAACAACCGACTAACTTAAAACTGGCTCTAAGGCTCCCCTTTGTTCATAAGGTTCAGAAGGTTCACCGTGTCAAAGAAGATAGATCTATCTATCATCAAAATACCGTATATTTAAGCGCACACCGGCCACTAGAAGTATCAATCAATAGTCGTTAACAATGATCGACATGTTTATGGCCATGAATAATATGAATATAACATTTTATTGGTCAACTTCAAATTTAAAAGTGGAAATTGAATATGACCTCGTTGTTGTTTTGTTTTCAGTCCTTGTTTTCCTTTGTTACTTCACGACGCTGGTAGCCAGTCACGGCCCCCCGAAAGAAAGGGACCAAGAAGACATCGCGATGGGAAGAAAGGTGTGTGCCAAAACACAGAATACATCATAGTATAAATTGTCTAACAAGCATATCATATATTCAAAACGCAACCTTCTCGTCAAACTGCAAAAAATATATAGTGGTACAAGTTTTTGCATTAGACATTAGACGTGTCTATATTTATACCTCCTTTATTCTACACCCTAAAATCCTGCATTGACTACTAGTTTATGTTTGAACTTTAAAATCAGTGATCGACTGGTAGAGCACTTATGCGCGGTTAAGGTGTGCAACCACGAACGCCTACCATGACTTAAACATTTCGTCCACCAGTATTAGGTACTAATCTGAATTCTTCCCTCCCAGTTATAAAATGCAGTAACTGTGGTTTAATGGTAAAATTTTGCACCTCATCTGCATTAAGCATTTAACTTCTTAACTGCAGTAACTGCTAATACTGCACGTATCATTAGGAGAACAGAGTTGTGCAATAAAGTTATAATAAATTCCAGCACGGCGCCAAATGGTGCAGCATGGCGAAGGTGTGCAACCACGACCGCGTGCCTGTGTGCGGCGTCAGCCACGTCGGTGACATCGTCGGCTTCCGTGACCTTTGCGACATGTTCGACTTCAACTGCATCAGGAAGCAGAGTTTGTATCATCAATACGTAGTATAAAACAAAGTCGTTTCCTGCTGTCTGTCAGACTGTCCCTATGTATGCTTAGATCTTTAAAGTATTTTTTTTTTTCATAGGTATTAGAGTGATTGCATAATTTATCAGCCTTGCACCCGTGCGAAGCCGGGGTGGGTCGGTAGTTCATAAGTAAATTCCAGAACGGCGATAAATGCTGCAGCATAGAAGGTGTACAACCGCGACAGCGTGCCGGTGTCATGTTGGGAACTTCATCTGATTCCGGGACCTCCGATCCATCTCTACTTATTCTCAAACCAACTAAAAAACAATCACCATAAATTAACCATATTTCGAAGGCCTAACTATCTTCATACCAAAGATGATTAAAATTCGCCTAAACGAAAGTGATGCGAGTAACACTATCTTGTGTTTACTGAACAATTGAACATCGGAAGTTGATCGAAAGACTTTGTCAGGGCCAAAAAGTACATTGTCTAATAAAGTTGAGTGGATTGTGATTCATCAATTTCATGTCTCTATACATTTGTGAGGTGAAACACAGAATACAGGTCTCCTGTATTTTGCTTCATACCTAGATTAAGACTTAAAATAGGAAAGGACATACCTAAAATAAAAACTCTGACTTACTATTATACTTAAAGCCACTAACCATTATTCCTATTTTTTACAGATTATAAGCAAACTAGCTGCCCTGCTGATAGAAATTTCCTGACTGCTTCCCGAAAGCCTACAAATATTTATTACGATGAATAATGTCTTAAAATAGAATGCAATCTCCGTTCACATTCATATCAAACAGTTTACAAATTTATTCTAGAAATTAAATTATAACTTCGTAATTTAATGATTTTATTTTAGAGTATAAGTTCCTAAGATTGTACACTAATTGTACTTTAAAAATTATACGTAGATACACTTCTTCGTTTCTTACTAAAGGACAAAAATGGAACGCGCCAAAATTATTGTCCCCCACCAGTGTCCCTGTGGCTGTGCAGTTGATTGTTTTGGCCACTGTACTAGAACCACCTGGCCTCGCACGTGACGATGGCAAGAGACCCGACGGAATGACCCTCATTCCATGGCAAATGGGACGGCCTCTCATCTGGGACGCTACTTGCGTAGACACCCTGGCTCCGTCCCATTTGTCCAGTACGCCGCAAATATGTAGGTCTCTCTAATAACTTCATATTTGTGGCGTTCGCAGTGGAGACACTCGGACCTTGGAGTACGGACGCCCACAGTCTTTACCCAAAAATAAAATAAAAACTGTCAAAATGTTCTTCGGACCACAGAGCCGGCTCATTCCCCGGCCAAAGGATTAGCTTGGCTATTCAGCGGGAGAATGTAGCCGGCATTATGGGTACCATGCCGCAGGGCAATGATTGGATGACTTCATAAGATAGTTGTATTTAGGTATCTAAATCAAGCACACTATGTGTGGTGTGTGGTTTAACAACTAAAACGAATAAAGAAGAGTCCATTTTGTTTTGTACTAAGTAACTGAGGTTCAAAAAATATTTTGCGCAGTCATGCCGATTGACCGTTCTATTGCTCTTAGTAAATACATAACTTGTATGTTATGTTCAATAACGGCCATTTAACCTGTACGTCTAGCATAATTTTGACACGCGGCTCTTTGTCGCGCGAGTACACGACGCACGAGTTTTGACGCGGTTGGCTCAGTTTGTAAGCACCTGCCTACTGAGCCGGCGGTCCTGGGTTCGAATCCCGGCCAGGGCAAATATTTGTGTGAAGAACTCGAATATTTGTGCTTGGGTCATGGATGTTATTTATATATGTATTTATATATTATGTATATCGTCGTCTAGTACCCATAGTACAAGCTTTGCTTCGTTTGGGACTAGGTCGATTTGTGTAAGATTGTCCCTTAAAAAAAAAAAAAAAATACCTGTCACTTTCTTTTCAAAACCGGGCGAGCAAGACAGGAGACGCTGACTCGCGCGACCAGCGAAGTCGCGGAAAGATAATTATGCTAGCCCTGGTCTGGTCCCTTCTAGTGAGATTATAATCTAACCTAACCTAACCCATCCGTCAGCTTATAATCCCACTAGTTAGTTTATAAACTAATGATGGTCAAATTTATACGGTGTCATAAATAAAGCATAAAAGATGATTGCCCCAGAAAATGTCTATTTAACGACTTGCAGAGATCCAAGTTCAATTTTTTTGTGGAAAAACGTTTGCTAAACCGACGGAGACCATCACTCTTGCTGTTTTATAAAACAAAAAGTTACCGATGTAACGCGTTTTTAGAAACCTGTAGTATAACGATAACATAAGGGCAGAATGGACTACGGGTTCGGGTCCAGCGAATACCACGACGCCTAAATAGTTGGAACCTTTCATGATTAAATTAACTTTAAGGATAATTATCCTTTTTATACGCAAATTGAGTATTGTCATCCACCATTCATTGCCATTTATTCGTTTACCGATCGGCAGATCATTTAATTTTCGACAACAAAGCAATTTCCATAACCAAATTACTGACACCCCAGAAAACAATCGACGGAAATTGTATCACGTACAAGCAAACTTAAGCTAGAATTTTCCTTTCTATTGATGTTTAGATCAAGAAATTTCCAGTGAAGTATTCAACTTTGATACTCGTCTATTTTAGACCTTGTGTAGTCCTCTAAGAATCCAGAGTTCTGTGATGATTCGCAAGTAATATAAATTGTCCTTTGTCAATGTTGTTGGCACGAGTAGAACAATATCCGGTAATTGTATTTTGTTTCAAGTGTTATTAGTGTCGTGTCCTCAGAATATCCCGAACGTATATTATTGGTGTATTAGAATGCACCTCGGAAAACAGTTATTACTTCTTACCAGTGTTATAATTTCCGTCCAATCCCATCTCGTGCCGCCAGACGTGGTAAGTAGGTAAGTTTTTCATTATGGTATTCGGAGAAAATTGTGTCAATTCTTTTCAGTGAGCTATTTTATCAATTTACTCTGGTTAGCCCAGGTTGAATGATCCGGTCCGGGTAGATTAAATTTTTTGCGTTGTCATAGCTAATAAATAAATAATATAATAATACTGCGTCGCGTCATGCCAATCTGACGTCTTCTGTTGGTCACAATTTCTTTGTGCTCACGCCGAATTGGCTGGACAAATATGTACCAATATTGGTACAGGGATAGATAGACATCAAAAGATGGTTATAGAAAACTTCTTACCCGATTATGGTACAAAAGAAATACGCGGACGAAAATGGGGGCACCTTCTGGTATATGATACTTATAATTATCAATAATACCCGTGTCACTCTCATTGCGCTTGTTCAATTCCGCTATAGTGCAGTCAGCAGCACGCCAGGTGCTCAAAATTATAATATATGCACACGAACTCTACTATCTAGAGGATATATTTTGCTGCTGACTGCATGTAACGAGCACATTTGTGATAATACGCTAGCTAAGCTTTCTGCTAGTTATCAGTACTTCTTGCAATTCGGGCTCAATCGCCGCGAGTCACTCTAAGTGGCTCCGCACACTACGGCTTCTTGTGGCCGCCACAGTACACTTGTCTCTTTTCCACGCTTGAAGTAAGAAAAAGAGATATGTACTGTCGCGGCCACAAGAAGCCGTAGTGTGCGCTGGCTCTAAATGGGCTATAGCACCTTCCGCCTTTCGGTCCGCTTTTCGACAACGGCAACTGCCCACTCAGCCGGCGGTCATGGGTTCGAATTCCGGCAAAGGAAAATATTTGTGTGATGAATCGAATATTTTTCCCGGATCATGGATGTTTTCTATGTATTTATCTATAAGTATGTTTATCATAACCTAGTGCCCCATAACACAAGCCTCTATATAGAGCTTACTGTGGGACTAGATCGATTTGTGTGAGGTTGTTCGGTATTTATTTATTTTATGTAAATCAAATGAGGAAACCTTCTGTAGTGTTTTATTCTGTGCTTCTTTTAAATTACATTTTCAGATTGGGCACGAACAATTAAAGAAGTGGTGCGAATATGCATACGAATGCTTTCACGATAAAATCTACGTGTGCGGACGTGGGCCACAGCAGACTCGGACCTTCCTGGATGTCTGTGACATGTACGAATACTCCTGTGAAACCAATCAGGGTAAGATCTAGCCAAATATTTATTTCAAACCACGAACAACCATATCTGTATATAAATATCGTACAAAGTGTAACCGTTTTCATTGAATCAAATTATACCCACGTAAATTCATTCCTTCGGCGAAAATTTAAAACTTATATACCCCGAATAGAATTTGCGCCTCATCCTATTCTAAATTGCATGCTAGTAGGTACTTCATGAAGGTATAATGTTCTATTAGGTAAACTGTGCCAATTTTTGCCGGTCCGACTAAATGTGGTTGTTTGTGCAGCAGTTACCAATATGTTACGATCTTAAGTTAATTAATAATTGTGTTTCACGTTTTTAGACATCCATAATAGAAATGCAATCATTTAATATTATTTATAACAAATAGCTAACAAGGTATGGATGAATTTATTCAGTCTTGTTTCTGTTTGTTAAATAAAGCTTTCTATTTGATTTACAACGATTCCTATTTAATTTTCTTTTTTCAGTTTTCATCAAAATAAAGGAGATAGAGTCTGAGCCCCGATGTCCAAACCCGGGCAGTCTTTGGGGTAAGCGTTGAAGCAATAAAATGTCTTACCAGTATTAACGTGTATTTATTAATATCCTAAGTACATTGAATTGAATAGGTAAATGTCGTAAACCGAGTGATTTCTGTTTATTTCACGCAGTATACGTTAACACTTTATAATTCTCCTGGATTGCACGTACACATCATTAAAACTAATTATAACGGGTCTATCGCGATAATTCTTAACCAAGAATACCTTCATTGTCTTCGCCGCATCAGAATACGTCCGAGACCACGACGCATGCAACTGCGTGGCAACGTCAAACATTGAAGGTAAATAAGAACTATTGCGATAGACTCGTTATATTCAGTATTATTAATGATGTTTTACACAATGTTCTAAAATAGAGTAGGCTTGCAATTTTTCACGAGAGAGAAATCTGAAAACGTACAAAGATGGTTACATTATGTCCTAACCACCTTTAAAAAAAGGAAGCAATATTCAAATTTATTTTATGCTGCTTATCACCATAAAGCCCATGCATTTTTAAAGCAATTAGGATATTATTAATGGAATCCAGATAAATACAATGAACTACAACCACCAACTCACTGTATTTCCAATAACAATTAACTTGAAACATATGGCAGAGGTCGTAGAATCTGGCATAACCAAAGTTGTCGTCGAATGCACATACAGGATCCACGGAGCGCCGGCAAAGTAAGGAGAGGCTGCACCAAGGGCTTCGAGACATAGCCTTAATGCTTGGAACTGACACGACCTGGCCATCAGACGAACGACGAGTAAACTGAAACGACGAAAAGCTTATGGTGGCTGTCCATCCTCCCCAAGATTGAGCGTTAGTTGACCGAGCGAGGAATCAAGGTTGTCCAAAAAGTATTTCGTATGTGCAGATGTTTGGATTTCCGGCTGTCCTCTCCTAGATACTACCTCTAGGAGCTCTCAACCGATTCTCATGTACCTAATTTTGTGAGAAGATTCGATAAGTATTTTTTTATTCTCCAGTCACTTTTTCGTTTTTTTTTATTAGGTGAGTCTTTCTACATATCTATGTATGATGATGGTTTCGTAATTATAGCGCGTTAGATGAATAATCCGACACTTTCTGAAAGGTGCTCATTTATTTACTGCAGAATAAACGCAGGCATAATAGACAAACTGTTCTAGACGCGTGAACGATAATAATTCGTCACGTTAATTATGACTATTATGAGCGTTGAGTGTTGGTTTACTTACACTCCGGATTTTAATTAGGCGAACTAACTTGACAGTTCATTGCACACGAATGTTGCCACAGTTTCGCTAGTGTTGTTAATATCGATAATTAAAAAACCCAGTTCCGATAAAAAGGTTGTTGGTTATAGGTTGATTCACTAAAGCTGGCACGAATGGAATGAATGAGTGAATGATAATATTTATGTGTGCGTCACAAAATGATTACATACAGGTTGATACAAATCGAACCAAATTAAATTCAAAATGACGAATGGCTTTTTTTTCCAAGATTTCAAATTGGTGCTAGGAAGCTGGAACTCGGTATCGGGGGGCATTTGGGGCTCACAAATATGAATCTGAAATCGGTGTCCGAAAATTCGGTCAAAGTCGGAAAATATCGAAAAAAACAAGATTTGTATGGAGATTTTTTTTTAAAAGTCCCGTATCTCGTAAACGACTAGAGATGGGTAGGGGGATGCTCAAACAAATATCATAGGGGACCCCCACCCGAGTACAGTCGTGAAAAAAAAAATCAAAATGGCTTTTTTTTTTCGAAAATTTCAAATTGGTCCGAGGGGGCTGAAACTCGGTATTGGGGGTCCCCTATGATATTTGTTTGAGCATCCCCCTACCCATCTCTAGTCGTTTACGAGATACGGGACTTGGGACGTGGGTCCTCCGACTCAGAATATGAAATCGGATTTTGAATATTCGGTCAACTTCGGACAATATCGGACAAACAAAATTTAGTAATCTTAGCTCGACGGAGGGCTGAGCCATTTCTGAGCATAACTTATTGAATCGAATGGGTCTTAGCCTCGGATACTAGTACTTTCAATGAAAACTATATATTCATAATTTTCTTTAATGACGTAAGTGCCGCGCGGTGTCCCTACACTTCGAACGGTTACCCAATTAGTTAAGTGCCAAACTATATTAAAACATTTCGCTCAATCTGTCGCGTATAATAGATAACTTCCAAAAGATAATAAGTAATTACTGTTTCTTGGCGTGTACGACCTTTTTATAGGGCTTGAAATCTTTCTCGTAATTTTGGTCTATTGTGAAGGACGGGCAACTACGGGACCCTACACTGAGCGTGGCCCGACATGCTCTTGGCCGGTTTTTTATAATTCGAACTAGTCGTCCGTCACCTATTAATTCTTGACATTAACCCTTTACCAGGCCGCGAAGACAAGAAGAAAATGTGGGTTACGTTAATACCATTGCATAGTCCCACATGGTCAAACTCATACGAGACAATGGAATAGTATTACTTGTTTAGTCTAAATATTGTGCAGATTATGCTTATATTATACTTACCTAATAATTTTTATTTTTCTTGAATAACAAAAACCCATTTTGTTGTTGGTTACAAAATATTAGGAGGCCCCTGTATAAGAACGGCACTCACACTAACACTCGAAGTGACAAGTGACATAACTTTCATTCAATCCATTCGCGCCAGCTTTAGTGAATTGACCTTACCATACCAGAGGTTTAGTTAAACAGCATTAAAAAAAAGTAGACATTACGTATTTCATAAATTTTGAATTATTGTGTTTGAAATCTAACTAATAATTTTATTACACGAATCAATAATAAAAAAAACGGTTGCTATTAAAATACTTACATCGAACGAACTTTATTTTAGGACATCGCTAAGAACGCTGTCCGCCTCTTTGTTTTCTTGACAGTTCCATAGTAGGTACTATCGAATACACAGATAACTGTAATTTTTTAAACGAATATAAACCTTATTACAACATAATTAAGTGTCTATGGGTGTATTGTTAAGGTTATATCGCCATATTTGTATCGACATAAACCAATCACTTTTTTTTTTTTTCTATTCCTGACAACACTTTGAGCTGTCAAGTTAGTTCGCCTAATTAAAATCCGGAGTGTACATCCCTAGTGTACCAATAAAAATAAAAATCTATGGCGTATATTAAGTGAAAAATTACCCACCGTTTATAATGCTACCAAAACCACTCAAAACTGAAAAATTAGGCACCAACGCACGAGAAAGGTCAACAAATAAAGCAAGAATTCCTTTTTAATATCTTTATTGGTTAATCAGAAGATAACAGAACTCTATTAAAAATATATTTTATAAAATCAATAAACTTTATTAAACATAGATATCAAGGATAAATTAAAAATAAACATCAGTTGAAATGCATTAAAAAAAAACTTCTAAAACAGAACACATTCTTATTAACGCCTAATTTAAAGAGAGAGCAACCAAACACAAAGTGAATAATGATGGTTAAATTTAATTTCATAATCACATACCTACTTAAGGTGTATTTAAGGAAAATAACGGAAATGTCCCTCATTCTTTAAAACTGCTGTGTCATATGCCGGCTGGACAATTACTTGAGGCTCAGAATCAGAACTAAACTGGTTCACGGCCAAATTTTTCACAAAATTTCCGTACAACGGAATCTTCTTTCCAAATGTCTCAAGGGTACTATCATTATCGTTGTTTCCAATTGATACTGGGGACTGAGAGTCATCGCTATTAGACCGTCTAGTATTTTGTAGTTGTCTAGTAGGTGTGATGTTGCCCAACTTTATGAACTTCAGAGCTTCAGGCATTGAGGGTATTTGTCTAGTATTACAACAAAGCTCCAGTAATCTTTTGGTCATTATGGAAGTGGTTGAAACCATTCGCAGGAGGTGTTCTAACGCCTGCGAGTGTTGAATCAATTTATTTTCGACGAATGCTTCATACGATGATCTGGTTTCAGATGGCACTTCACGCTTACGAATTTTCTGGCAAAGCAATCAAAATTATTTCTATATATAGTCCATAAAGAGATAACGTGCACTCAAGATCAACGAGTAAAAAGAAAGAAGATAAGCTGACCTAGTTAAGGTGGTCGGAAACCGGTGTGGGTGAAAATCAGATTCGACAGTTCTTCGTGGATTTTCTATTCATCAATGATGCGAATTGGCGTCTTCGGCAATGAATGGGTTAATGAGAACGCGAGCATCGAAGAGTTATAATTATGATAATGATGGTGAACCAAAATCTTAAATTAGTTATATTTATTACAGTTTTGAAGCCAATCTAACTGAGCTATCATTATTTTATATATTTCTGGAAACCCATATTTCCTAGACCAACGAAACTTCAAATAGTGCGTTGTAAATTAATGAATGAGAAAAATTTAAAAAATATATTGAATGCTCACCTTCGGTGCTTCTAAAGGGTATACCAGAATCTCCTCTAAGTTGTCCACTCGCAACTGGTATGATGAAGTTGCTAACATGAGCAATGGTGCCGCTAAAAAGAATAAGTACACCCAACCAATTACTTTTTAACAAAAAATAAACGACGTCAAGGAAATGAAGTTATCTTTCTGACAATGGGACCAACTAGAAACTTTATCAAACAAAAAAAAACTCCTAATAGATTCAGCAACTTTCGAGTAAACAGGGAAAATACATATATATTCCTCAACAACTGAGAACCTGTTACGTTTTTTGACATCCGTTAAAAATTCTTTAATAGGCAGGAAAAAAGGGTAAAAATATTATCATTGCACCAAAATAATTGATATCCATCTAGCCGATTAGGCGTAATGAAGCTGCTATGTCTAAGATATATACATACCAAAAAAGGGGAAAAATCTATTCATTGACCTTCAAACAACCCATTTCATGAATTTATTGCAAATTTTCTTCAATGTAATCATTCAATTTCATAATTTAAGGGATAGTAAACTGATAAGTATGATATTTACCGAATAGCAGAATATGCATGGTGCTTTGTCGAGGGGTAAGTAGCCGGCGAGACGAGTTTCACTTATAATGTCAGTTTGTACTTGTTTCTCGGCAGCCTGCGTTTGATCCTTGCATGCTTATGTTATTTTTTTACGAGCTTTTATTCATGCAAATATTGACACAAAGGTAAATAAAATTATGAAAGAAAAATGGAATGTGATCTACTACAATGTAAGCAGGACTCGAACTTGCGACCCGGCGAACCTAGTGCTCTCACAACTGAGCTATTAGTAAAAAGCTTTTATTCAGTTTAGCCCGGCTCGGCGTCTGAGTATTTATTAAATCTTGCAAATACGTTTCCGGCGTAGTCCTCTCTCACGAGCTATTAGATCGTTACGTCAATCACACCAAATCTTTCATTTCATAATTCCACGCTACTAGAGCACCCTCTGCGTCATGTTCTTTAAAATGCTTAAGCGCATTAGCCATTACCAGGGTTCGGAAATTCGGATCGATATTTACCTAAACTTTGGCGGCGGCTTTGTTATACGGTCGTAGGTATAGGAGGCTTTGTTTGACGTATGAGTGAGATAGCAATAGGATTTCGTCAAATTTAGGTAAATATCGATCCGAATTTCCGAACCCTGGCCATTACCCTAAGATGTGCGTTTTATACGCACGGTCACCAGTCCCTTTTTTATTTTTGTAAATATTAAAGCAAGGTTACTTTTATAACAATAATTCATCATTATTTTATACGCACTATGCTTGTAAGATAGGTATTTCTTTATTACTGCTCATACCATAATTAAGTACCTACAATAAAAACGACAAATAAATGAATGTATATTTTGGCTGTCAACTGCACATTTGCGTGTGAACCTTACGATTTAAGATTTGAATTTACGTAGAAATAAATGTTCAACTGGCATTGTTCTGTTCACGTTCTCATCAAAGCAAATGAAGTCCTGAAAAATCCAGTAAAGGTCACCTGTACCTTGTTTTCACGTGTTTCAGCCCGTGTGTACTTCTTAAGTAATTACACGTGAACCTTCTGGGTTTCTAGAACAGTGTCGAATCATTCTTAACATTGAAACTGAAATAAGTATTTACTAACTTGTGGAGATGTTATCATCCGAGTTAGGGGTTATTTAAGTATCTTTGCCAATCTAGAATCCGTTTAGTAACCTAACTATGAATTATTAATTATTTGTTATGCGTTGTACATATACATAATGTGCTTATGTATAGTACTGTAAGGACCTTATTGGTCGGTGACAGCAGAGCTGCCATATTAGATTTTAAATGAAATATATCTATTTGAATATTCGAAACAAATACGGAAATATTCGAAATACAATACAATACTTTTAGAGCTGCTAGTACTCGCTTCTAGGAGTATGGGTACTTAAATATCAATAAACAGTCAATTAAAAGCTCGTTTATTTAACATTTTAGAGTATTTGTGAAACAATTTTGGTACAGAAAGACCTATTAATGAGTTAATCAATCGTGAGTGATTATGGCCTCTGATTTTGTCTTATAGAATAACTTGACTGTCGCTTAACTGGCGACTAGACTTAAATAAAAAAACGGTTTTCATTTCCGAAAATTCTTGTACTAGGTAAATTTTTAGTATTTTCTTTGGTTTCCGCGTTTGTGAACCTTGGCAACTGTAAAAGTAACTGAAATGACATGAAAGCACAAGAAATTAATATAATCCGATAAAATTGTTTTATTTAAATAAATGTTTAAATTTCTTTTTAACTTGCTACGTATTGATAATTAACAAAGGCTAGTTGCTAATTTACACCAGTTAACATTTTTTGTATCGACAAATAACAATACTTACTTAACAGAACGTGTGTAGCATCTTGTCAGTTAAATGCACAGGCTGATTACGTTTGGACAGAATTATTATTTAATGTTTTTTTTTCAGAAAATTAAATAAAAAATATGTATGAAAAGTGTTTTCATTTACACGTAGAGTTGATTTTTTTTATGTATGTAGTCTTACTATCATTTCAGATTACTTGGGGATAACTTCTTCACCGTCTACACTTGTACCGATTCGCGGATGATTTATCGGTTATCTACCGCGCGATAAACCTGGCCGTCACAATAAATCCTTGTCTTTGTAAAATAACTAATGAAAATCAACTTCCTTTGCAAGTATCAAGATAGCCTAGTCCCCGTACCCTATCACAGGATATGATTTAGAGTTATTAAGCGCTCTGATAAAATTAGGAGCGGTGATACGCTTCTGGCACAAATCACTGCTACGGCTATATTCGATACGCTTCCTCACGTTGGCAACCGTATGCAAAAATATAGTGCATTACTGCCGATTCCGGGGAAGAAGGGCTTGCTTGGTGAGTAGGTATAGAAGATAGTGATACGAAGCCGGTAAGTCCTTTTCACGGCTAGGCATCACCTGCCGATTTTCTCAAACATGCAATGAAATATCAGCAGCAAAGAAAAATCTGCTGTTTAGCCTATTAATGAACACAAACGCCATGTTTAAAAAAAATTGTTGCTGGCTTAGGCCTTTAATTTTGTATGAAATTCCTTATTACAGTTATCTCGAGTTGTTCGCTCGAAACGTGATACTTCCAAGCCTGTTATAACGCACGTTATGACGATATTTCATTGTATGTTTGAAAAAACGACTTTTAGTTGGTATCGAGATCAAGTCCAAGAGTAGGATAAAGAATTTGTGTTATTTTTTTCAAAGACGCTTTAAATGCTGACTGTACTTTCTTACCCAATCTTTTGTTCTTTTGCTCATCAAGACTAATCCAATGAGCCCAGACACGACGGGTTATTCTTGTACTATAAAGGAGTTCTTACGGCCACCTTCCAAATCCATTATCAAATCAACTCCAAGATACCGAATTATTGTATTGCCACGTGACCTATCTACGAGTATGCAAAGTATTATTTCGATACGACAATTCGAATATTTAGTTACAAGTGAAGCTTATTATTGCATATAAAAAAAGTCAATACCGTCATGGATATTTTCTTAAGAGGAAATACTTCTGCTTATATTTCCATACAAATCGAGGTATCGTTCTCGTGTGGTTTCTCCTGCAAAACTTAACCAACCTTTACGAAATTTTAGGAATAGAATGGGAATGAAATGTTCTGTGTCGGAACCTCGATTTGTATAACCCTACATTAAGTTTGGACCTCATTTGTTTGCGACGCTATAGTTACCAGTTGCAAACTTAACGTAAATTGATAGTATAGGAAAAGTAGCAGTGATATATCCTCTTAAGAATTCATTTCAATCATCGTACTCGGTCGCCACTAAAGAAAGAACCTTTCTGCCCCAGCCAGATATAATAAATATAATAATAATAAATATCGGACAACCTCACACTAATCAATCTAGTCCCACAGTAAGCTCTAGTAGGCTTGTGTTATGGACACTAAACGATGATAAACATACTTATATAGATAAATACAAATAACATCCATGACCCAGGCACAAATATTCGAGTTTATCACCCAAATATTTTCCCCTGCCGGGATTCGAACCCTGGACCGACGGCTCAGTAGGCAGTTGCATAACTACTGCGCCAAACGCGTCGTCAAAGAATTATATTATATTATAGCCATATAGCATATGTAACTATTCAAAACGACAAAAATAAAATAAGAAAACAGGACTATCTTTGCAGTGTCGCATATCTGCAATCACAGCACCCTTTCATCTATTTGCGACTCAGGTCTCAAATGCAATAAAGTGGGTATTGGATAGGGATATATACGTAGGTATAATGCAATAGAAAATGATTTGCTTACAGCTCGTAAGTTTTTATTGGCGTAGAAATGCAATAAAATTGCCAACATATAACTTTGTGATACAATTATGGTTATTTGTTTATACGGGTCGTATGGACATTGTAGTTGTTAAAACTTAAACAAACATTAATATTATGAAGTTGCATAATGGTCATATTATTAGGTAAGTAAGTGATATTAATTTGTTGTCAAATGAATGGAATTTCGACACTCGTAAGAATCATGTTATTTTATTTTCAGCCATTATAATTTATCTAGTACCCACAGTTTTTGCACATAGTGAAACTATAAAGGTAAGAAAGTAATTCGCAATCAGAACTAAACATGAAACAACTTACAGGTTACATACAGAGTTAGACACCTAGTCGACATTGCCCAGACGTTTTGGTAGGAACTAACATTTCGTTTAAACTGGCCTTGTCATCATGTTAAAAATTGGGCAAGTGCGAGCCCGACTCGCGCATGAAGGGTTCCGTACCTATACATATATATAATCTATAACAAGTTTGTTGTATGGGAGCCCCCCTTAAATATTTATTTTATTTTATTTTTAGTATTTGTTGTTATAGCGGCAATAGAAATACATCATCTGTGAAAATTTCAACTGTCTAGCTATCACCGTTGTTGAGATACAGCCTGGTGACAGACGGACGGACGGACGGACGGACGGACGGCGAAGTCTCAGTAATAGGGTCCCGTTTTTACCCTTTGGGTACGGAACCCTAAAAAGGATGTTTCATCTCGACATTGATATGCGGCTACCTGGAGAGGATATAAAAAGCGTTTCTCTCTCAATGAACAGACTAAATCTTCAAATAATGTTCGGGGAAGTAGGCGTAAGGCTTTCAGCCGGCCAATTCAATTCACTTTGTGGCTCGACACAAAAGGAATCGGGATTTAACTTTACTTATCTTTAAACGCCCCGTCCCACTAGAAGCTTGGTTCTGGTAGTATCTGATGCTATCTCTACATTCCCGGCGTAGTTAGCAAAATATATGTTTATAAGTAATTGTGATGCTCTGATCTTGAGATAAATAATATATGCTTCTACTGCATTAACATATGAGACGCCAACTAAGCACGTTACCTACATGATACGAGAGCCTTCTGAAAGGCTAATAAACCAGACTCGCACCCTGGGTACTAATTCTATATATATGTCTGATATCTCCGTAGTGGTCGACTCGGTCGCGTGAAGTTTGCGCCTCATATGCGATGCCAATACATCATGTAATTGTGACATGATGACATGACTGGGTAGTAACGTGAAATGTCTCTTTCTGCAGCTTGAATCGCAAACATCGCGTTTAAATAACATTTACAGGTGATATTCCTGAGATAAACTCGAGACATCGCTAATTTAGCGATTAGCGCCAGCTTTAGGAAGGTCCCACGACTTGGCGGCAAGTGGGAGCGAAAGGTGCGAGGCTCGCACTTTCATTCGTATGGCCACGGCTCGCCGCTGCCGCATGCCGCCAAAGTCGTAGCTGGGCCGTTAACCACATTGCATTCACTTGTAGCATGAGGAGGAATGCAAGATCGCTGATTTGTGCATCCACGACAAGGTGCCGATGTGCGGCATCGATTCCTGCGGCGAACTGCGTACCTTCATAGACACCTGCGATATGCACGAATTCAACTGTGATAGCAAAAGAGGTAGGTTATGGGACAGAATAGAACCGAACAGAATGTTCTCTCTTTGATCCTCGCGAAAGCCGCCTGGGGAATGTATTTTATTGATTTTAGTTGATTAGCTCGGCACACTTACACAGTATTGTCTGGTTGTGAAAAATTGTAGATTTCAGTCTCAGTACTTTGATCTACGGCTGCTTTTCGACTGAAGCTAAATTTATCACTTACTCTCTTACTTAAGCGAAGAAAAATTTCACCAATAGCGAATAGACTAATGTCCTAAAAAAACATATATTTTAAGACGCTAGTTGGATTATCACAAAATAGCACGTAATTTTTCTTTCGACGATAGGTACTCCGTCAAAGTTGCGGGTGACGCACGGCGTGCTACACTTCTTAGTTCTTACCTCCGAACTTGTACTTATTTGTATGATTGACAAAAACATTTTCGCTAATCAGTTGGATTAATGGACTAAATATTGTTTTACACAAGATATTAATTGATTGCTCGCACACCGCTAAGTATGCTCAGCTCTAGTAGACAACCAGATCAAAAGTCCTCGTGGGAATGTTAACTTTGTCTTGGAACTCTTGGGTACTAGTATAATCTTTGTTTTTCTTATTGTTTATACAGCTAAAACTTTATCTATATACTGTAATTATATTAATAAAAATTACAATAATCTGGCTGAGTTACAGATTACAAGAGCCGCCCTATCCACGAGTGCTGGGTGACGTGCAAGCGCGGGCGCTCCTTCAAAAAGCCAGAATTCAACGCAAACTGTAACATTGATAATAAAAACAATAGAATTTAATTTTCCAATCTTTTATTTATTTGACAATTCAAACCTTCTCGTCTCACTCAAATACACGAGTACAGCGGGGCTAGCATGTCTTGCCGCGATTTCGCTTGTCGCGGGACTAGGCATCAGCTATCCTGCTCGCACGCTATTGAAACGACACTGACAGGTAGTATGTTGTCGCGTGACATAGAGTCGCTTGTATTGTAACAGTTATGCTAGACGTGCAGCTACGAAAATTCGAATGTATAAGTCGAGAATTGTAAAGGACGAAATATATGGTTATAACAACACACTGTATTGCAACAGTGTCGTATATTTGAATACAAAAACATATAAGTATGTAGAAGGTTCGAACTCGAAAGTGACTAAAGTACCTTAAGTATGATACGTCGTTTTTAAATGTATGTAGTTCGGCTATGATAGGTATGGTATGAGTGTAGGATTATTTAAACATAACGGAAACCTAAAAAAATAACATCGATTTCAGAGAAAAATTAAAGAACTGTATACTAACGTTAAAAAAATACATCTAATTGAACCAGAATTGTCCTTGTAGAAAGGCAGTTGAAGAAAATGCTTCTGTGTTATGAAAGACTGAAAGCCAAACTAACGTCCCTAAAAAGCAAAATTAGCGGCATGTGCATACTGCTTTATTTAGTTACAGCGCCGAAACAAACTGATGCTTATAAAGTAACGAATCAAGAAAGTAAAATTTGATTTAATGAAATAGCCTAGACTGCGGCCTGCTAGCGAGCAATGGAATAAACTAAACTCGTAGATGGATGGTGACCTGTAGAGCAAATCATGTTCGAAACATCAGAAACAGCGATCTATGCTTGAGAACTGGAACCGCGGATGTGAGTGCAGGCTAATTGCAGATTAAACTTCTAAATGCTTTCGAAGAAGTGAAGTGGCTACTGGAAAGGACAAGTCGAAATAAAATGGATGCATATAACAAAGACAGTAATAACCTGGCAGGCTAGAAAAAAATAAAAATACAGATTGATATTGCTCAACCTTAATGCATGAGCACGAGAGTTAAGGAAATTGCATCTAGTATTATTCTAGATTTTATAAGTCAAATAGCGTTGCTACAATGTCGCTTACGACATTCGCATTTCAAGCGTAATGATTTATTGCATTGCAAACGATAACATTTCATCGTCATGAACAAACTTGGCACAAGATGAAATGTGGAATATGAATAAAAGTTAAAACTAAATGATGAAGAACACGTAACCGAAATGCGATTTATGATCAAGCTTATATTTTGTGCACTAACAATTCACCGTTGTAAGGCCCACGTTGAAACTGCAAAGGTGATGTCAGATTTTAAGTTAATAAATTAGGTTCTAATGTTTTCGTCTCTATTGGTTGAAGACGCCAACTGATAGGTCCTGCATGTAGAGCATTTGACAAAATTTACTGTGGTATAATGGTAAACTCATGAACTGCGGGATTTCCAAACTACTAATTCATGATCAGAAGTGGACCTCGTAAAACTCGATAACAATAAAAAACTGGATTCTTCGGGAAAATACATTTGCGGTAGACACATATTTGGTGATAACGTTTAACATTCTCCTATTTAAGACAATAAACGTTAAGTGTGGTACAGTTTATACCACAATATCACTTACGGGAATACAAGGTCACAGTTTAGGTAACCGCAGGTAGCGAGACGTAGGCGTAACTTTAATTAAAGCTTATCCCACAGGAGAATGATTAACTTGCGCATGTCGATATATTATGAAGTCCTCAAACTTTGCTTAATGACTTTACCACACAATTATTATTATTATTTATTTATTTATTAGGAACTTTACAGTTCCCTTATATCTACATATATAAATGCAAGTGTCCTGACTGACTGACTGACTCATCAACGCAGCGCCGAAACTACACATGCTAGAGACTTGAAATTTGCACAGTAGGTTGCATTTATAAAGTGTACAAGAGATAAGAAGCGATTTTGTAAAATTCAACCCCTAAGGGGGTTAAAAAGGGGATGAAAGGTTGTATGGGGTACAAGTTTTTTTTTATGTTCGTTACTTGAAACTTCGTAAAAATGTATTAAAATAAAATAAAAGAAAACTAATTTCAGCGTTTTTCAAAATTCATCCCCTAAAGTGGTAAAATAGGGGTTGAAAGTTTGTATGGAGATCAAATATTTTTTTGAGTGCGGGACTTGAATCTTTGTATAAAGGCATAATATTAGAATACAAGAAAAGTAATTTCAGCGTTTTCAAAAATTCATCCCCAAAAGGGTTAAAAAGGGGTTGAAAGTTTAAATCCATTACAAGTTCTTTGAAACTTCTTATAAAGGCATATAATATAAGAATGAAAAAAAAAACATTAATTCATCGTTATTAAAAAGCAACGTCTAAGGGGTTAAAAGGGGGATGAAAGTTTGTCTTGGGTTCAAATTTAATTTTAGGCTAGGAACTTGAAACTTCGTAAAAAGGTATTAAAATAAAATAAAGAAAACTAATTTCAGTGTTTTTAAAAATACATCCCCTAAAAGGGTTAAAAAGGGGTTGAAATTGTATACGATGAACAAAATTTTTTTTGAGTGCAGGATTTGAAACTATATAAAAGCATACTATAAAAATACAAGAAAAGCTATTTCAGCGTTTTTGAAAATTCAGCCCTGAAGGTGGTAATAAAGGGGTTGAAAATTTGTATGAAGATTATTTTTTTTTTGATTACGGGATTTTAAACTTTGTATAAAGGCATATAATTAGAATACAAGAACATTTATTTCAGCATTTTTGATAATTCTACCCCTAAGGGGGTGAAAAAGAGGATGAAAGGTTGTATCAGGTATAAGTTGTATTTTATGTTAGGAATTAGAAACTTTGTAAAAAGGTATTATATTAAAAGATAAGAAAACTCATTTCAGCTTTTTTGAAAATTCACTTCTGAAGGTGGTGAAAAAGTGGTTGAAAGTTTGTATGAAGATCAAACATTTTTTTGAGTGCGGGACTTGAAACTTTATATAAAGGCATATCAATAGAATACAAGAAAAGTGATTTCAGTGTTTTTGAAAATTCAGCCCTGAAGGTGGTGAAAAAGGGGTGAAAATTAGTATGTAGATCAAACATTTTTTTGAGTGGGGTTGTTGAAACTTTGTGTAAAGGCATTATTATTCGAATCAAAGAATTTATAACCGTCGTTCTTAAACTCATCGAATTTAGTAAAGCTATTCGTTCGTAGATGTACCTGATTTTATAATAGAGCGAGTCGGAACTCGCGTACGAAGGGTTCGTTACTATTTCGTAAAATATTGCAAAAAAAAGCACGTTTAGCAGTTTCAACATTACTTAGATCTGAAAATAATAAAGATGTCAAATTTTCAAGATAAAGGTTCCACGCGGACGAAGTCGCGGGCAACAGCTAGTATCTACATATAAGTACATTATCCCACAAAACCAGTAGCTGGTTTGACTGTGGGATCTTTGTGGAATCTCTAGTTTAGGTACAAGGTATGTATTACGGTAGCATTACGGTAGCAGTGTGAAAAAGTGTTTTTTTTAACATTCTTTTGAACTTGTTTTTGTTTGGCTCTCGTCGTATTTCCTCCGGTAAGCTATTGATTAGGTACGGGATGCGTTTTTTTAGGGTTCTATCCCCAAAGTAATTGTTTACCCTTGGTACCAATAGTTTACCGGAAGTCATAGACTTGGTGTTATGGATATGTTGCACAGGTTAGATTATGGATGCTTCTGAGCTATACTATACTCTGAACAATACATATATATAACATCGTACATTATATAATCGGCGCTCAAATGCGTGTAAAGCATTTTATTTATACTGAACATGATTGCACCAGTATCAGTAAAATAACTACAGTCATGTTTTTACAATACGATTTACCTACACACAGAACGGTGATTAGGTACCTCGTTTTAGAATTAAGGGCTTTCTTGAAAACGTGTTTACTTTATTTGATAAAAACCCGCTTCAGACCCTTTTTTCGATACCTCTGGCTCAATTGTAACACTCGACTATTTATCGCGTGACGAATATTGTATGTATTTTTCTTGCCTCGACGATGAAAGCGAAGTTTCGGTTTCTTCGGAATTTAAATATCTTTGACTCTTTTGGTGTTTACCAAATCCAATTGATTGCTTTTTTGTAGTGGCTAGTGGCCATATGCATTGTTGTTTTTATTTTTTAGTTGGAAGAGGAATGTAAGATAGCAGACATCTGCCGGCACGACCAAGTGCCGATGTGCGGCATCGACTCGTGCGGTGAGCTGAGGACCTTCATCGATACCTGCGATATGCATGAGTTCAACTGTGACAGCAGGAAAGGTACCTATAGTTGTCCGGGCACCAGATGTTGACAGTTTATATCCGTTCGTCTACCTTCTGTTTCTTTTCTGTTGGCCGTATGGGATGAACGCACCACTAATAATAGACTACCTCCACCATTGTGGCCATCCCAATGTAAGTCTATTACTGTTACACTCAGCCAATATGTTTCCGCTTACCCATACTAATTTTGCTGAACATCATTGGCATACCTTGCCAGATGATCAACCAACACACTTTTGCGTTATAACATTATGATTGAATTTAAGCATCCACAAGGGTAATTTGACGTTTATTCAGGTTTAGTTAGAAATGTTTAGAATGTTTTACCAAGGCTTTTATACATTTTATGCCAACAATGCTTCAGTTGATAAAATAACACTGCATGGAAAACAGTTCTCGGTTTTCATCCTCCACGTTTACATTATAAAAGAATCACCTACCTACACTTACAAGAATTTACTTTTCTTGTAAACCGTAATATCCTCTCCGTATCATAGACTATTTTAACGTGATCTCCTGCTTTTCACTGAAACACCCTTAACACGAACGAATAGTCACGTTTTTAGTTAGCAACAAGTCCCACTTATTCTGGGCAGTCGAACGCCCACATTGGCATCTAGAATAGTCTGGGGATGTTTCTTTCATAGGTAATAAGTTTAAAATAAATTGTTTTTATTTGTTTCTATAAATAGACAATAATCTGCGCAATGAGATCAAAGACAACGATTTCGCTATTCTTTCCTAAACTCGCTGCTCTAAAAGGGTATACGTTCTTGTAAAATGTTCCTCAAAAATACTAAGTAAGTCTTATATTATACTCTTCAACAGAAGGGAGCAGATCTGTGGATGGAATGAAAACGTTTATGAAGCAAAAGTTTCTGATGCTGAATACAAGAAAATACTATGTTGTTTATGGGCATGGCATTTAGTTTTCCAGCTATTTCTGTTCAACCATAACTGCTACCACTTCTGCCTAATACCTACTCTGATTTCATTATATATAACTTACAGTATTAGATAATACATCAATATTGTTTTTCTTTTACACTCTTCGAACAAATTTAATAGCGATAAACCAAAAGCGCGTTATTTTGCAATTGCGTCATCGTTTGTTGCCACAGTTAGCGTACCACAAGGTCCGCCAGGCTTTGACAGTGGAGTAATAATCAAAAATAGTTCCACTAACAATTCACTTAAATCGACGTGTGTATTCGTATCTTGGCTATCTTCAAAGTAGATTTCAGAGTAGATGTTTAAAATTTATATTTACTCACTATTTTTTTTACCCGTGGCTTCCTACGGCAACTATGTTTTTTTTCGTAATAAATAGATAGTAGCGTTAGGCTATAAATTACAGCCGTTTTGGCGTGAAGAAGTAACAAACACACAAACTATCGTTATATTAAACGGAATTTTACTGCGAAGTATTCAATATGTAGTATAATCCCTTTGAGGGTTTTCTGAAAAGCAATGCATAATACAGTAATACAATACAGTAAAGAAATATGTCACTTTTTACCCTGGCTTATCTGCACTTTTAGACCTCACGATGCAGTGCAGTTACCTAATCTGTTTCATTGGCATAGAGTCGGAAATTTATAAGTACAACAGATTTTATTTTTAGTAAGATAGACTTATTTTTCAGATTATGTTCAAAAACCAGTACACGAATGCTGGGTCACCTGCAAGAGGGGAAGATCCTTCAAGAAACCTACCTACGGTGGTGAAGGTTGCGATAATATTAATAAGGTGTGAGATCATACTTTGACTTAACACAAGCATTGAAGGTTGGATTCTACTACATATGATTGCAAGTGCAATTGGTTCAGTCCGTAAGTTATGAGCGTGTTATAATGTGTTTGTTTTTAAAGGAACGTGATATTTCTCAAATAAATTGTGTAACTAGTAACAGTCTAATCATCCTTACTTATCTAAATTAGAAAACAAAATAACTAACCTCAAAATTGATATTAAGATACGTTTTCTCGCCATTACAGTCTGACCCAAAAGAGTAGAAATTAAAAAGTGGCAATACTGTAGTGCCGTCCCCGTTTTCTTAGACTGAGTAGAAAGGGACCACACTACAGTATTGCCACTTTTTAATTTCTACTCTTTTTGGTCAGTCTGTAGTCAACTTTGTTTATAAATATAGCACCATATTTAGTACCCAATGTAGCGCCGCAGATTACTTCATTTATGAGAAAATTGCACCTTTCCACAACAAAGTCATACTTTGAGCGTAGAATATTATTTACTAAATTGGACGATTAAGGTAAGGACGAATAGACTAAGTAGTATTGGTTGTTCGATATTTATTTATTTATATTTATTTATTTATTCCATATCTAGAAGTAATGTAACAAAATACTAATACGACGAGGATTGATAATTAAAATGAAAGAGTTTATAAAACAAATTGTTTTATTTTAAATATTTCTAAGGGCAATAACTTACAAGTTCGTACTTATTGCTCGAGATCACAGCTTTACTTTATATAAATCGATAATGTCTAGTTGTCTACACATAATTTATTAGAATTAGGTACATTGTATTGCAATAACTTAACAGCAAAACCTTAATCTTAGCTGTATTTATTTGTATTGCTCTAAACAATGGAAATAAGTAGTAAACAATCTTAAAAAAATAACTCTTTTTACCCTTATTTGGTTACTGCGTGGCCTAATTTTGTCTTATATATATAAACATAAACAGATTAAATATTAAAATGTATACAACATTGAAACAAAATATGTGTTATAAAGATGTTTAACATGTTTACCTTCATACTGCTAAATTATAATTAACTACTATTAAAATAACTTATTTAAATTATATAAATAAACAAGTTGCTCTATTAGGTATAAAAAAATGCATTAGGTTATCGTCCACTAAAATTTTATCATAAGTGACTCGATTTTATTTATTAGCCTTATCTGTAAAACTTACAATATAAAGAATTTACACACGGTGACGATATTTATAAAAGATAAATTTTATAAATAAAACGAAGACTTAAATAAGTTGCCTTCTACCAGACTAAAAAGTAATTTTTAATTTTGAAGTTAACTAATAAAGTAAACAAATAAATATATCATTATCCTACGATAACTTATGATAAGAAAAATAGACATATAATGGAGTGATTTTAAACTGCATTAGAGAAAATACACTAGGTATATGTAACAAAGTAAATGTACCTACAGATTTTTTCATCGTATTTTCACAAACAACGTATTTATATATTTCCATCTCAACTTTTTTACCGAATTGATAAAGAAAGTATCCTTAAGCGAACTTATCCAAGAAAAAAACGATGGAAAACCATTATGTACTACCTATATATAATCTATGCCTAGCTTTGCCATCGCTTAGCTACATAGGTAACCCATGGCCTCCGTCCTGTCCTAGAATATTACTAAAATATAGCGTATAACTAATTGTTTGACTCTTGTGTATTATTATTATTTATTTATTTAGTACCTATTACTACACATATAATTAATTGGAACCTGTGCTAAGGTAATTGTTGTTCATCTCCATTTTTAGTGTACCTAATGACGATCTAAAAAGCCAGCGTTTTTCACAATTTTATATATGCTCTCCCTCGGGATTTTCTCAGCTTCCCTCTCAACCACCTGCATCTCTTTGTTGGTGAACCACGACTCCTTGGCCAGGCCCTCGGCGACCGCCGGGTTGTCGTAGAAGTCCCTGGACTTGAGCAGTTCCCTGGGCAGCTGACCCTCGCTCGCAGCATTGAGTTCAACAGCGGGGTGCGGGCGCACGAGCGGACCAGCATTCTGGGCATACTCCACGCCTATTGGCTGCAGGGCTTGAGTGAAGATTAGGGCGGGGAGAGCGTGCCCCATGGCCACGATAGAGAGGAATATTAGGCAACGCATTGTGTTCTGAAAACTGGAAAATTTACGCCATTAATATAACATCAGTGTAATTTTATTAAGAGTTTTTACATCCACATCTAAAGTATTTTATCTATATCTTGTTGAGGCACAAAGCGCCACGTATCCTCAATAATACTGTAAAAGTGTTTTTTTTTTGTATATCCCAACATATAAAAAAATTAAAATGCATTAAGCGTTTACGGATTTTTCGAGTTTGGTTCCATGCTATTTTTGCCTTGTTTATCATTCTTCACCAGGCATTACAGGTGTGATAGTTCATATTATAACAATATTTGTCTACAAGTTCCCCTTTTGCGGTATTTTAAATTCGAGTCACTACCCTACACCCAGCAAAATCCTATTTTGATCACTGCTTTTCAGATCTGGTTGTTCACGCTGCTAAAAAAAATCTCTTAGCAATGTGAATTATAAAAATTATAAAATAAACACTTAAATAGCAACACAAGCTGCAAACAAATTAAAAAATCGTTCTGTTTGAAAGCATTTCATTTCAGGAGACTGAATTAATGTGTTTTCCATGAAATGGTTCGCCAACATAATATATTTCTTTGCTTTACTTTGATATGTTTAATGCATTATATCTATCTCCATATAGCTAAGTTAGGTCGGTTATTTTTAGCGACCACGTTTCTTTGTATTTTAATATAACATTTGTGTAGTCCTATTTTACACTAAATAGAAATGGGCAGGCTGCTAGTAAGAAAATCGACAATCCCTAGTGACCACTAGCCAAATGAAACAAAAATACCTTATTCTTTTAATAGTTTCATGTAATTTTTTATGTTTATTTGTAAATGTAAAATTTTTGGTGGCGACTTCGGCTGTCAAATTGTTTAGTTAATCGCAGCTGAACTCAAAGCATATTTTATGTATATTCTCAGATACTCTAATATAAGCCTAGTTGTAGTAGGAGAAAGCTAATCAATTATTAATTTAAAGTAATGTAAACAAACGTAAAAATAAAGTATTTTTCACTTCTCCTGCTCAAAAAGTACGTCGTTTTAAGTTCGCAAAGCGGGGCTAAAATAGTACATTTAGCCCCTAGGGTTTAAAAGGAAACCATATAATCCCATACAAATTTCTATGACACTGAAAAAAAATCTTGTTACCGGCCAGCTACATACTATTTACAAATAAAATAAACCAAACTGCAACCTGATCAGATCGACCCAATTCAAGAAATAAACCATAAAGTTTTTATTTACAATGTACTGGAATATTAACTGAAATGTTATTATAGCACGTTTTATAATCAACGAAAAGAAATTTAATCTTAAACATTTTATCTTGGCTAAGAATATTAAATGATAAAATAAATTAAATTTTATTCTATTCTTATATTTTTCATATTTTTCTGATCACACCAAGTCTAAAGCTGCTATTAGGTACTTTAAAAAAAAAATAGGCGCGAATCTTCAATTTTCTCTGTGAGTTTTAGCGCATAGTGATTTTCGCTTTCTTTTCGTTTGTTAATTCGTTGTACTATAATATAATACGTATACGTTTTATAACCAAAATGTCATCGTCTTCGAGCGATGAAGATAATTTAAGTCCTGATACACGCATGAAATGAAGGCAAAAGAACTGCTGCAAAATTTATTACCACCAAAATCTCGTGCTGTGTATTTGAAGGCCTATCAAAATTTCATGGATTGGAAAAAAGAGAAGGGTGTCCAATCCAATAGTGAAGGCATTTTCCTTGCTTATTTTGACGAGCTTGCTAAAAAATATAAAACGTTAACTGTGTGGAGTATACTGTATTCAATGCTGAAAACAACTATGCAAGTGAAACACCAAGTTAATTTAAAAGCGTACAATAACTTAACGTCTTTGTTAAAACGGGCATCGACTGGATTTAAACCAAAAAAATCCAAAGTATTTACGGCTCAAGATATTGAAAAGTTTTTAAATGATGCCCCAAATGAAAAATATCTGGCAACAAAAGTAAGTGTAAATAATATATATTTCATTATTTTATTCAATGTTCAAAATAAAAGTTTCATTGGTTTTTGATTTGCTTTGCCTACTTATTTATTTTCTTAATAATAACTAAACATATTTGCAATTATTCGAGTGGTTTTATATTTTCACTCAAGATTGCCTTACAAAACATTCCATAAAGACTGTAAAGAGTGGTAACTTTATTAACGTTTCATTTCGTCCACAGGTTGCCCTCATTTTCGGAAGTAGCAGTGCGTGCAGAGGGATTGAACTTGCAAATATTACCGTTGAAAATGTGGAAACAGATACTACACTGCAAGCTATAAATTTACCACACACGATAACGAATAAGGAACGAAAATTTGTCATCTGTGGAGAACATTTAAATATAGTGAAAATGTATCAAAGACTGCGACCAAGTAACGTGACAACCAACCGGTTCTTTTTAAATTATCAGCACGGAAATGTACCAAACAAGTTATTGGTAAAAAAAAATTGCCAAAATGCCCAAAGAAATAGTAAACGTACTTAGCGTTACCAGATGCCAATGCTTACACGGGCCACTGCTTTCGCAGGACATCTGCGACTCTTTTAGCAGATTCCGGTGCTAACATTTTGACATTAAAGCGCCATGGAGGCTGGCGGTCTGATCAAGTGGCTGAAGGTTATATTGAAGAATCTATACAAAATAAACGTAAGATTACGGAGGATATAACAAAACAAATAAACATTAGAGAGTCGAACGAACCGCAGCCATCTACGTCTCGTGAAGTGATTAACAGGCCACAGCCCTCAACATCGTGGGATATACAACCAACATTTTATGAGCCTGAGCAAATGGAGCAACCCAACATCAGCAATATCCCATTTTACGAAAGTCCAAGCCCACAGCTAAGTTCTCCAACATTTACTCCACTGAAGATTTCCCCATCATTCACGCCACAATCAATCCAAAATAACACCAATGCCAACATAAATTTACCAGGAAAGGCTGTAACATTAAATATAAAAAAAAATTCAAATTGTACTGTAAATTTTTCTTAAAATAAATTATTTGAATTTTTAAGTTTTTTCTTTCTTTCAGTCGAAGTGAAAAGCAGAGTGTTTAACACGGGGCGTGGCAAGCCATTCGCTCACTTCGTTCGCTCGTCCAAATAATTACCTCGTGTCATAATGGCTTGTTTTAGCCCCTTGTCAAACAATCTACTATTTTTTTTTTCATTGAAACACGGAAAGCTTGTGACTGTTTTATGTTTTTGCGGACATAATATGTTATACATAAAGCCGTTTTAAATCGATTGTGCTGGCCGAGAGGTTAAAATTTTCGAATTAGAGCATGTAACTTGTCATAAGAGTGATAAGGCACAAAACACGAATCGCACATCAACCAATACCTATCAGAAAATTCAGAAACAGTGAGCAAAAACCACAATAAACTCATTGAGATCACACCACAGATATCACTATCAGAACACAAAACAAACAAACATCAATTACGATTCTAAATTCAAATCAATCGAAAACGGAACCGTTAACACTTACGTTTCGAAAACAAAAGTCACGGTCGCTACGCGTGTCGTACTGTGCGCCCGCGCTCACCGCCACTATTATATAGCCTGCGCTAACCTTCTGCCCAGCTTCCGGGACCACTTCCATATCTACTGGGAATTTTACAAATTGACTCTTCGCAAGGATGTTTTTAATAACAAAAATCATTGCTAATTATGTAATACTCAGGTCGGTTTTTTATTACAGCAGTCGCCATTCTTGTTTGTCGTTTTATTCAAATTATCGTGAGACGGTTCGGGAGTTCGAATCCCGGCAAGGGCAAATATTTGCGGGTTGAACTTGAATATTTGTGCCTGAGTCATCTATATATGTATTTATATATTATGTATATCGTCGTCTAGTACCCATAGTATAAGCTTTACTTAGTTTGGGACTAGGTCGATTTGTGTAAGATTGTCCCTTAATATTTATTATTTATTTACCCTGTACCAAAATTGGTTGGCGGTTGGTTAAAATCTCTGCAGCCGTTTCGACGTGATGAGAAGACAAAGATTTTTTTACCGACAGGTGGCGTGTGGCGGCTCTACGAAGCTTTTATGATTTTTTCCCGAAATAATGAGCCCTTCACGTAGTGACACACTTACAATTAAAGTTTTTTTTTTATGTATCGAAAATATTGTTAGTTTTATCTCAACATAACAACCGTAGCATTGGATGCTCATTTCACGAACTGTAGCCAAACCGGACCGCTTGGCATTTGGGTGTAAACGGAACGATGTTATTTAAAACAAAAGAAGCACTTCATCAAAAGGGCACTAGCTTCAGAGTTTTTTCGTATCGCATTATATCTTAAACTTGACGTAACTATTAGACTAGAGAAAATAGAAAACTACCATCGAAAGGTAATAATTTCGATAATGTGTAAATTACGTCGCATTTAATTGCTATATAATATTAATGTTGTATTTAGTCATAATCTTATCAATACTTTCGTGACTCGAACTCGTATGGAGTTCTTCATAAAGGACAGCCAACCGTACATTTGCAACTTTGCTGACGATTTGCGCGCCGTGACTGACAATGTTGACGTGAGTTTATATCGTTTATAATAATTATTAGTACCTACCTATTTAGTTATTTAAATAACATTTCGTTTCTTATTTCTTTCTCTCGTTTCTAAAACAAGACGTTAAGTATTTAACATAACACGTAAAATTAAACAAACCAACAGACTTGTAACAGGCGCGTTTATCTCGCGATAAGTAAGAGATAAAGTGTACATCACTCTCGCATTCGCATACTTTATAGCAAGAGAAGGGGACCTTATAATTCATCCATCTTGCAATTAACGCAATTTCCTTTTTTTAATACGTAAGGATGAAAAAATGCACTTTGTTATTTTCTTTTTAATCTATTTAACAAGCATTGGATTATCTATCAGAACCCAATTAGAAAATGCCGGCACTCGATTACTCTCACAATTGGGTCACAGTAGCTCGCCTTGCTATCTACCGATCTAATAGACAAAATGACGTATCTGCAGGTTAAAAACAAACATATATGTCCTTTTCGATTAACTCGCGAGTGATGGTCGTTGTCATTTCCGCAGCTAGAACTAGGTGGATACAATATACAATACCCCTGAGTACCTTTATGCTAGGTCAATGGTTACATTACCGGGGTAGAATAAAGTTATTAGTGGGTGTGGAGTTTTAATTCTCATACCTAACTCCCAATTGCGTGGGCAGGGTCCAACGATATTGATTTCACACGGAATGCGCCCTGTATATTCTTTTTGTTACAGTCCGACTTCAACTTTGAAATACCTACATAACTAGACAAATAATCCGCGCTGGATTATTTCAGATCTAGACTAAAAATGTGTTCGATAAGCTGGTGTTTCCATGTTCAATCGAACTACAAATTAAAGATGGCATTACGGTCCGACCGCGACCGTGACTTAGCGACCAAACAACTGTGGTCTCCTGTCACCAGCACATCTAGCACAACTGTGACACGCGACTCATTCTCGCGCGAGAAATATTACATACTTATGTCATGATTTGTAGGATTTAAACTGGAAATGTAGTGAATATTTTATGAACGCAGCTATATTTTGAAAATATTAACCGTCAAACCTGGTAACACAGGTGTCCTAATTAATATGATATCTGAACGCAGCGACAAGCTGCCTAAATATTATTTTAGAATAGCAACACTGATCACTTGTCTATGATTAATAATCTATCAACCAATAAAAATGTCCTATTGATGGTAAGTGAACTTCCTGATTGGTTCGCTTCGGACCAATCACTGATCAACATTTTCCCGCGTTTTGACATGACGGGTGGTGCCGAAGTTATCGTCAGGACAGGCATTCTGGTGGAAGAACCAGGGCTGCCAGATCGTATTATTGGATACAAAAACTGTATAATTGGACCGCTGATTGTATCCTCTTTGTATCCTGGACCGTCTTGTATAATTGGATACATCAATTATTTCAAGCTAGAAGGACCGTCTTGTATAATTGGATACATCAATTATTTCAAGCTGGAAAACTCTTAGCCGTCTACACACTTTTTGTATCCTGGCAATCATTTTTGTATAATTTCAGACTTGTGGCTGAATAATGGTAAATTGTCTACTGGCAGCCCTGGGAAGAACTGACAGAGAGAACAAGCCGAGAAAACCTCCACACTTACGTAAACGTTTCATAGTAACAGCATCGCGCGTAGCGGTCGCCAAGATCCGAATGCCATTTCTTTGTTTGAATATTTATCAAGCGTCTAGTTGCAACTCTTTTGTTTTTATCTGGCTAATTCTTTCAATGGCCAGTCTTAACAATATACAGCGTGTATATTTGATATAACCGCAAATTGAAGCCAGACGTAGATTTTAGTGTTGTAATCTGATATTTATAACAATTATTAATTTAGCGTTAACTGCAATAGCGTAATTAATTTTTGAAAATTTTCTGAGAAGCAATGTGTGGCGTACATTTATTTGAGTTTTTACTAGTGACAGTTATGACATCACGATGTTAAGTGTTACAAACAACAACAAACAAATAAGTTTCGATTTTTTTAATGATTTACGTATCAATATAATATTAATAAGTGCCTATACTAAGACCCTGTAAAGTTTGCGGTTATATCAAATATACACACATATAGGTACATATGATGTTTATACTAGACGAGTACCAGATACTAAAATAACCTTATAAATGTATACTACATTTCATTATGAACTTATTAACGTTATAAATTCAATTTTTCTTTCTTAATTTACCTTTTTGTCATTATTTATAAAAATAAAAATGTGGTATTTCCACATAAAAAAATAGAATCGATAAAAAAGATTCTATATAATAGTAGTTTTTGATGCAAGTGTGGAAAGTGTGTCATTTTGAACGAGTCCCGAGGAGTCTTGGCCTGAGCCGCAAGGCGAGGGTCAAGACTCGGGACGAGTTAAAATGACACTTCCACACGTGTACCAAACAACGTTTTTTAATACATTTGCGAAAAAATGCAATAATACAAATTTAAAACAGTACCTAATTGAAAGGGGCAATTATACTTATTTCTGTCTGATAAAAATTAAAAGTACCTACAATTTTTAGAGCAATTGTGAAGGGTCGCATAGTTAAGGCCTTTGCTGGTAAGTTTAAAGTTTTATTCAAGTTGTTAATAATTCTCTTTTTCTCGTTTCCAGCCAATAAAATGTTCATAGACGGCAATGTAATTTTTCTTTCGATTTTGCGGGTAAAATACTCTCACTTGCAATTTTTGCCTTGGCTCGTATATAGGGCGGTGTTAAATCGATTCTGGTAACATCAGAATCCATCATTTTCTATCAAAAACTCTTATTTTATAAAATCTTACGTGTCATTTACACATAATTAAAACAATCTTGAATGAAAAAGAAAGTTTTACTTTTAAATTTAATATTTTTTTCAATATGGCGTCGGCTGTCATCATTCAGCCAAATCAAAAGAAATAGTTTTAATATTTCAGAAGAGATATGATAATGTTACACAGTAATTTAATTGATTCCAAACAATAAACATCGTGAATCTGTTTTTAGTTCTTTACGTTTCATACAATTGTAAATAAATATAATATTATTTATTGTCTATAAATACTCAAAGATTATTTAATACCCATTAATAGTGATCATTCATAATTTTATTACTATGAATTTATAAAGCAGCGCGTGGGTCACGCTTAATACTGTATTTTCTAATCTGTGACGATACTTTTCTTTTTAATTTTTATAGGTCGCGCATAATACTCATTTGCTCATTAAATAATAGTCACTCAGACAAATTATTAAAACCGTTTTTGAATATTTTTAATAGATAACCCTTTGATTGATCCAATATGCAATTTAAATATTTTAAGCATAATTATAAGATATACACTTGCAATGCTGTATGACGTAATAAACAAAGTCGGAAAGTGATTGACCTTTGTTTGGATGAATGAGACATGACGTGTTAGTACTACAACAGAAAATTAAAAAAGTTTGAAAAGTAAAAAGCACTAGTTCGAAATATCCAACTTTTCGCACGATTTGCAGCTACGAAAAGTACCACTTTTTGAGCAACTGTATTAAAAAAATTTTTAGAACAGCGCCGCCATCTCTCTCGCAGTCTTCACACTTGCTGTAAAGCAATGGGGACAGGGGATCGTGCATGTAAAACGCACATCCTAGGGTATGGCTAATGCGCATAAGCATTTCAAACACATATGACGCAGAGGGCGCTCCAGTAGCAGCAGTAGTAATGAAAGATTTGGTGTGATTGACGTAGCGATCTAATAGCTCAGTTGGGAGAGCAATGCGTCGGAAACTCAGAGGTCGCAGGTTCGAGTCCTGCTTAGATTGTAGTGGATCGCATTCAATTTTTCTTTCTTAATTTACCGTTATGTAATTATTTATAAAAATAAAAAATGTGGTTGTTCCACATAAAAAAATAGAATCGATAAAAAAGATTCTATATAAAAATATTTATTAACGTTAATTCTCACAAAATTTCAGAATAGGTAGGTACCTAATTCAAAAAGAAAATTCTTAAGACGCACTCTAAGGTTATTTAAAGAACCTCCGTGAAACGTTTAGTTCGTTTCTCCTATTTTTATAACTAGCTAGGTAGTTTTATTTTTACAACCTCGCACATAGTCGCACAAATCAATACCTACAATTTGCGTAGTATATACTCGTATAATCTGAATCGACGTCGTTTTCTTGTGTGTGAAAAGCAGGAACTTTAAATACACAACTACTCCATTTACACATACTTAAACTTAAAATATGGAATCCTAAAATATTTCACCTCATATTACTTTGTGTTTAAATATCATACAATTTTATCAGATCAGACAATAACAATTAAAGTAATCAGCATAGCAACAGTCACGAGAACAAAAGCGATTTACAAGGAATCTGGTACATGGCCGCTCCGCCTTGTCACGTGAGTTTTACACTAAGGGCCTTATCACACTTGCGATTTGCGAGCGTATTTTCTATACAAATAAGCGACGCGGCGTACACGCTGCGCGATCGCCTTCATACAAAATACGCTCGCAAATCGCAAGTGTGATAAGGCTCTAACAAGTGCATGTCCACTATTTATTTTTTTCAAACTCGTATCTACATAATTATTTTATTGAAAGAAACACTTAATATAATTAAAAAACGCTATGAAGAACTGAGAAACTCCTCTATTTTTTTTTTACTTCAACTAGTGCCCAAAATGAAAAGGGGGAAACGAAAAGACTGGGGCCCCATGTCAGTTCAAGCCTCAAGGCTTCTCGGTGCGGTGTTCCGCCACGCCTAGCTCTCAGGCAGCTCCGCGCGGGATCGACGCCGCTTGTACTTTTATGAAATAAATATGTAAGTAATTGACAAGACAAGATACGAGTTGGGAAAAAATATCTCAGGACCTATATATGTAACGTCCTCCTTCGGCCTACTAAGTATAGAGGCAATCAAAAATAACTGTATATGGGTACACATTTGAAAACAGAGGTCACAACTTTTTATGGCATGGAGTAAACGGGTCATTGTCAGATTTAGGTGCGCGTCTTTTCGGTGGACATTTACGAAATTAAGGATTTCGGGGAATAATTTTCTGATTAAATGCCTGTGAGAATAAAAAACGTTCCCTCTTCTATAATCCGATGTAATAGCAACATAACCTAGATTCATACTTGCATGATGATTAAGTACTTCATCTTTTTCCAAGGAAATGCTTTTCATTTCTCTCTAACACAATTAAATGTAATCCTTTTAGTAGATAGAAAACGTCAGTTAAGAGAAGAAAAAGTCTCTTTGCTAAGGTGCTTCTCCACCGGCGGGCGAGGCGAGCTGGCGAGACGAGGTGGGACAAGAATTGAAATCACCACTTCATGTCTACCAAATAACAGGAGCCCGCGGCTACTCACCACTGTCATACCTATACCTATACATTTCAAGTACAATTCTCGTTTCGCGTCGTCGCGTCTCGAATAAAAATAAATTGGGCAAGTGCGAGCCCGACTCGCGCATGAAGGGTTCCGTACCTATACATATATATATATAATCTATAACAAGTTTGTTGTATGAGAGCCCCCCTTAAATATTTATTTTATTTTATTTTTAGTATTTGTTGTTATAGCGGCAATAGAAATACATCATCTGTGAAAATTTCAACTGCCTGGTGACAGACGGACGGACGGACGGCGAAGTCTCAGTAATAGGGTCTCGTTTTTACCCTTTGGGTACGGAACCCTAAAAATGACATTTTTCGCTCAACGGCTATGCTGACAGTCTACAGAAGCGGAGCGGAAAAATGAACCAATCAGGCTGCGTGTTTGTGAAGCCCAAAAGAAGTGCATTTAAATCTAAGGCATGTGCATTTTACGCATCTCCGCTCTTTTTGAATGAAACTTTGCTCCACCTGGTAGTAAATTTGTGTAAATAGATGCAGTGCTCGTAGAGCACCGATTGTTTGATATGCAAACTGTGTCGGTGGGGGTGGATGCGGGTCAGTGATGTAATGACAACATTACAGATGCGCTGTTAACTGGGTCGAGCTCCAACACTGGTAAAAGGATAGTCAAGGATAAATCAATGACTATATTCGGGGTTTTTAATGAAATATCCGAGTTAGTAACAGTATGTTTACTTTGTAGATATGCTCTTTTTTACCATTTGAATGAGAACTGCTCAGTATCACTACTGTCACTTAATTGGTCCTAATTTGGAGCTCGAATAGTAAAAATCGATGTACCACGGTCGTCACATCGTACAATGTGGTCGCTTTTGTGTAAATTTTAATCTAATTGGGACTTAGCTTTGTCACACAAGCATAAATATAATATAATAAGATTGTGTTGTTTATAATTTAATTAACCTTCGATTTTAAGTTTAGTTTTATAAATACTAACACTACTATGGATACAAAATGATCCGAAATAAAGATATTATTATTTTCAAAGGGGTTGTATTTCTCAGCTCGGGGCTGGTATTGGCTACATTTACGGGTTATTCGCCAAGTAAATGTAGCAATTTCTGTAAGTAAATGTAGCAATATTATTATTATTATTATTATTATTATAAATTCCTCAAAACTGGGATACTTAATATTGTTTTATAACAAAGGAGTCATTGACGGCGCGTTTGACACAGAGATGGTGCGGCTGCCTACTGAGTCGGCGGTCCTGGGTTCGAATCCCGACATAGGCAAATATTTGTGTGATGAACTCGAATATCTGTGCCTGGGTCATGGATTCGATCGATTTGTTTCAGGGGCATGGATGTTTATGTATCTTTCTATAGAATGAATATATAATATGTACATATATCGTCGTCTAGTGCCCATAACCCAAACCTACTAGAGCTTACTGCGGGACTAGATCGATTTGTGTAAGGTTGTCCATAATTGATCTATAATTTATTGTGGCATAATTAAAATGTTTAATAATATTTAAATTATAGTTCCACCTTACTTAAATTTATTTATAAGTATTGAAGAAACCGACTGCATGGTGTTTTCTTCAAGTATTTTTTTCATTTTTAATTCCCATCATCATCATCATCATCATCTCAGCCATAGGACGTCCACTGCCTGAACATAGGCCTCCCCTTTGGACTTCCATATATACCGGTTGGAAGCGACCTGCATCCAGCGCCTTCCGGCGACCTTTACAAGGTCATCTGTCCATCTCGTAGGTGGACGTCCTACGCTGCGCTTGCTGGTCCGAGGTCTCCACTCGAGCACTTTACGACCCCATCGGCCATCTGCTCTGCGTGCTATGTGGCCTGCCCATTGCCACTTCAACTTGCTAATCCGGTGAGCTATATCGGTCACTTTAGTTCGTCTACGGATTTCCTCATTTATGATTCGATCACGTAGAGACACCCCGAGCATAGCCCTCTCCATTGCTCGTTGAGCGACTTTGAGCTTTGAGATGAGGCCGATAGTGAAAGACCACGTTTCGGTGCCGTAAGTCATCACTGGTAACACACATTGGTTGAAGACTTTCGTCTTGAGGCACTGAGGTATGTCGGACGAAAAGACATTGCGTAGTTTCCCGAACGCTGCCCAGCCGAGTTGGATTCGGCGGTTGACCTCTTTCTCGAAGTTGGACCTACCTAATTGGACCACTTGTCCTAGGTAGATGTATGAGGTATGAGTCAACAACTTCGAGTACCGAGTTTTCAACAGAGACTGGGATGGGCACAACCTTGGCATTTGACATGAGTTTCGTCTTGTCCATGTTCATTTTTAAGCCCACCCGTTGAGAAACTCGATTGAGGTCATCGAGCATCATGCTGAGTTCCTCCATCGACTTTGCCATGACTACGATGTCGTCGGCAAACCGAAGGTGAGTGATGTATTCGCCATTGATGTTGATGCCAAGTCCTTGCCATTCCAGGAGCTTGAAGGCGTCTTCCATAACGGCCGTAAACAGTTTCGGGGACACAACGTCCCCCTGTCTCACGCCTCTTCTCAATGGAATGGCCTTTGTGCTCTGCTCCTGAACTCGGACCGACATGGTGGCGTTACTATACAAACACTTCAACACTTCAATGTACCGATAGTCAATATGGCATCGCTGAAGTGACTCGAGCACCGCCCATGTTTCCACCGAATCGAAGGCTTTCTCATAGTCCACAAACGCTAAGCATAATGGCAAGTTATACTCTTCAGTCTTCTGTATAACTTGTCGCAGCGTATGTATGTGGTCTATGGTACTATAGCTTCTTCGGAAACCGGCTTGTTCGGGAGGCTGGAAGTCATCAAGTCTATGTTCGAGACGGTTCGTGATGACCCTTGAAAACAACTTATAAACATGGCTTAGAAGCGTGATGGGCCTGTAGTTCTTCAATAGGCTGTTATCACCTTTCTTGAAGAACAGTACCACCTCGCCTCTATTCCATGCTTCAGGCGTTTTGCCCTCGGACAAGACGGAATTAAAGAGCTTCTGGAGGACCTTAAGTACCGGTGTTCCACCCGCTCTCAGAAGCTCTGAGGTGATTCCGTCTTCACCCGGCGCCTTGTTGTTCTTAAGTTGCTTCAGGGCCATCCTAATCTCGTACAGACTGATGTCCGGGATGTCTTCGGTATAATGTCGGGACAGCTTGGCTCTTGGATCGCCTACCAAGCTGTCAACGGGCTTTGCGACTGAAGTGTATAACTGACCATAGAACCTCTCGATCTCGCCTAGAACCTCTGCTTTGGTCGACGCTATGCTGCCATCTTCCCGTTTCAGCTTGGTCAGCTGGCTTTGTCCAATAGACTTGTCCTTTGCGAACACTTTGGAGCCTTTGTTCTGCTCAATGGTCTCTTTAACACGGTTCGTATTAAAGAGCCGCAGATCATGTCGCAAGGACTTCGATATACGTCTATTAAGCTGCCTATATGACCTCGCGTCATCGGGAGACTGCAACTGTAGCGAGCGTCGTTCAGCCATGAGGTTTAAGGTTCGATCAGACAATTTCTGAGGTCTATCTTTACGGCGGGGTCTGAAAAACTTAGACCCTACCGTGTGGACAGTTTCCACTAGCCCGTCGTTGATCTCGTCCACTGAGGCAAAGTTCTCCAGACAAGCGAAGCGGTTGGAGAGCTCGAGTTGAAAGCTCTCGGGGTTTTGAATATGGGCCCGAGTAGGTCGGAGCGTAGACTTCATCAGACTGGACCTTTCCAGTTTAACATTGATATTCAGTGTGCCTCTTACGATTCGATGATCACTGCCGGTCTTTACCCTATTGATCACAGACACATCACTGAAAATCCGTTTCTTGTCGGTCATGATGAAGTCAATCTCGTTTCTCGTGGAACCATCGGGACTTATCCAGGTCCATATCCTGTGAGGCGGCTTCTGGAAGAAAGAGTTCATCATGAAGAGTTCCTCTTTCTCCAGAAAGTCGGCCAGCCTCTGTCCCCTAGGGTTCCGTTGCCCGTATCCAAATTGCCCCACTCTCATCACCGCTGTTCTTGCCCAACTTTGCATTGAAGTCCCCCATAACAACAGTGAAGTAGGTTTTGGAAGTATGTATGGCCCTACTTACGTCCTCATACATAGCCTCTACTTCCTCATCAGAATGTGACGAGGTCGGTGCGTATACCTGAATGACCTTCAACGAATATCTTTTGGATATTCTGAGTATTAGGTATACCACCCTGCTCGCCTGCTATAATTCCCATACAAGGCGTTATTTGTGCCCCAAGAGGGAGCAAAACAAAAAACGTACACTCCTCCGGCAATAGGTAAATACGTATTTTTAGAGCATGAAGAGTATCCTCCTAGGTCCTTTGGCTATTATTATACCTAATTCATTATAATGGATCTCTCGGGATATTTTTTATTTACCTTCATAGTGCTCAGTAAAAATGAAATTTAAAATCACGCGGGAAAAAAATACTGATACCACAATAATACCTACAAAACGAGTTCGATAATATGTACATAGCTTAATTATTATTGTTTATATCATCATCGTCGTAGCAATGTATATAAAAAAACATAATACCTATATACTTGTTTAAGTCTCATTTAATAATTATCCATTTCTAAGAAACCAGTTAAAAGTACATTTTATACAGAAATGCAAAAAAAAAACACTTCAAAATAATAGGGTCGTCATGATGACATTGGAATTCGATTAAATATTGTGCGATTTCAAATTATGCTAATTATATTTAAGTAGATTTTTTTATTATATGTCGTCTAACGGCATTCATTTAGCAAATTGAGGTAGGTAATACGGTAGATCCGCAAGTAGACCTTGAGATGTGTTATGATCGGAAATCGAACCCGGAACATCTCAATTTGCCAAGTAAATTAAAATAATATATTTATAATATAAATATGCATACATCTTTGTAAGTTTCCCTATTCTATACGCTGACAAATCATAATGCACAAAACATGTCATAACACACTTTCCTCTGGTTGAAATATAATTTTAACCCCTCAAATTTATTAACAGAAATTTGAAAGAAGTCCTTACTTGTTCATAATTTAACACTATACGAATTATAATTTATAATTAATACTTTTTTGTAGTTCAAATTTATAAGTATTCCCTTATATTGCTTTTAAGTTATCTAATAATTAATCATGTTGCATCAGCCATCGACATCGACAAAATCAAATATAAGGTAACCTACTAAGAATTTAAATGCCAAATATTTAAGAAATTTCCATGTGTTAATAAACAGTCCTTCACCCAGTATGCGGCCTCAACACGTACGCACTAGTATCGCCGTTGTTTTCTCTGAGCTGAACTAATCGGACAGCTCTCTTGGCCAAGTTCAATGCAATGCGGCTGAGGTCAAGCGTTAAGACGATACTACCAGTTCCAAGTATGTTAGCATCTCACTGACATATGGTAGTGCAAACTTAACCACGCACTAAACCATGTTTGGGACTAGCGTTGCCAGGCGTCCGGATAAAGCCGGACATAGTTAGGCTTTTTGATTGCGTGTCCGGCCAAATTAAACGGTCTCCGGCTTTTGTTAGGCTTTCTACCTTTCGCAAGCGAACAAACGCCGAGCGTGAAGTGATTTTACCATTTTTTGTCGTACCTATTAATACTGAGACACAAAATCCTCAACAATGTATGGTGTCCGGCCTTTTTACCCAAATGTCCGGCCGAACTGGCTGGTCTGTCCGGCTATTAGATTTGGCGACCTGGCAATCCTATTTGGGACTAATTCATTCGACAATAACATTAATTCATTTATGCGATAAATCGGTCACATCCCCGTGATACTTACTTACTTCTATGGCGCTACAACCAATTATGAGTATTGGCCTCCTCAACGATCTTCTTAATAATGTATTAATCCCTTTATCTGTTTCAATGTGGATCTTCTTCCATTTCGCTATATCCCTGGCCTCCTTTCTCGAAACTGTTTTCCTGCCTATGCCCCCGTGATACCTATATCCAATTATGTTTATTCGGACGGCATTAAGTGACATGGATAGGATTTGTAAACTCAATAAACTCCATTGTAGTTGTGTTGTGCTGTATATATTCGCTTGTTAATTCTTAGTTTCAAATTTCAGAGGCAGGCTGGGTGATAATGTGATTCCGTCAAATTTGCCCCTACGGATAATTATCCCCACAGGTTTAATTAAACTTACCAAAAAAAGGAATTATTCCTCGAGTAAATCGATTAATGTGTACGTATGCGGTAAGGTATGCTTTGAAAACAACCAATATGTATCCATGCCACAAGCAAATAGATGTGAATTTACATAATTTATAAATTGCCGTATTTAGTCGGGCAAAAACAGTGATCATTGCATTGTCATAGAATTTAACTCGTAGTTTAGGATTTTTATTGCCCACTAGAAGGTGCCGCCCGAAATCACCCATTTTATTATAGGGTAAGTTTCAACTGGACGCATTTTCTTTTCGATGCGATTCTTTATTTTAAATTATTTTTGAGATTTTTAAATGTGAAGAGATACTTTAGACTAAGTATATTATTAAACATATGTACATAAAAGGGACCCTGAAATCTGAAATAGTTTTCGAGATATTCGAGATCGGATATGAAACATATTTACAACGGAATGATAAAAGTACACCAGGATAATAAAATAAGTGCACCGCAATGAGATTTCGTACACCGGAATGAAAGATAAGTCACAAAATATGAAAATTATTTTAAGTATTAAATTCGTAATATTATACTATACCGGCATTACATAATGATATTAGTATATATCTGAATATCGCATTAAATACAAAATAACTAGGTCGATGCAGAGTCAGCCACCGGCTAAGCTTGCACCATAGATTGGAACGGAGTTTTTTTTTTTTTTCGAAATTTTCTCTTGTCACGACCTAGCGAAATTTAATTTGTGCATATTAAAACAAAAATTTCTAAAATCGGTTGAGAACTCGCTGAGATCTGCGCATTGTTACAAAGTCCATTCGAGTCGATCCATGGGAGCTTCGCTCGCTTCGCTCGCTCCGCTCCAAAAAATATTATTAATTTAACAATATTTATGAGAAATAAAGCTACTTTTGACGTCATTCCGGTTTTTTCCTCATTTTGGTGAGGTTTCAAGTCATTTTACTACACCGGGAACACCGGAATGAAAATGGTGGAATTAGAAACACGACATATTTTTATTTCTTAAAAAAAGAGTTAGCCCTATAATCTAAAACTAATTCAATTCGTTTTGTCCCCGTTCCACCGCGATGATATACTCACGTTTATACAGGTCAACGTATTGCCACTACACAGAACCGCTCTCGACGAGCGCTATAACTTGACTAATTCTCTGAAGTGCGCGGGAGACGGGGGGCATACTTAATCAAATTTGGGAAATAAATGGGTTCCAAACATTGGCGGTGGTAATGAGAGGGTTTCTCGGGACAAACGTATACGCACATATTCAAGGGTAAACAAAGGAGATATAAAATAGGTAATGTGCTTTTTGTTACCTATGTATATGGTAATAAAATAAAGGTAACAGATTTTTTTTGTCATGCATAGTATTTGACGTACTCGGCATTTTACACACAAAACCGGCTTTGGGACAACCCACGTTGATGATAAATTTGGTCTGAATATATATTAATATTTTAATTTTAGCTGATGCCCGAGGTAGACAATGGCCGTCTGTTTCCGAAAAACAATGGTACTTTATTTTTCAAACTTTCTGCACCAGCGTTTTCAGTCTTGCCATCAAAAAATACTGCTTGGGAAATTGACCCTATAAAGACTTCGTATGGAGCAATAAAACGAATACCTATATTCACGATGAACTAAGTACATTGTATAAATCTAACCGTGAGAGCTCTAAGCCGTTATTTTCAGGTACGTTAATTGAGAAAATAATTTTGTTATTATACTGCTAAACTTCATTACGCCGATGAACCAATAAAAAACACAAAAATACAAGTATACTATGTATTAGTACTGAAGACATATGTAAATGTATTTTCATTTACATTGTCCTCAAGTTACATTTTCAGAAAGGATGCAATGTGAATCAAAATCAATTTTCACCTCACCAATTCAAACATGGTGAACAAAATGCGATTTTATTTCCTCACTACGCTCAGGATTCAAGATCACCACTCGAAGCAAAACAGCTATGCTCTCTTGTTGCACAAATCACTATTAGCAAATTGTGGTTACTTCACTACTGTGGTTAGCACTAGCGCATATTCATTCGTTTGTGAAAATCACATAACATATCATACCTTACATATTTGAACTTTGTCTATGTTTGGAGCCAATGAATAGGTGAAGCCAGTAACATTACACATCCAAGCAGTAGTATCACTATGAACGACGTATATTATAACATGCATGTGCTGTAATTGTGCACTTAATATTAGTTCTGCCTGATAAAGATCAGGACACAATTAAATCCGCCTTGACATTACTTCATCGCTCCCACGCTAAGAGATCTTAGTCACAAAATAATAATCTCATTGTTGAATAAATTAGCCTTCGACATGACGTCCATAAAAATGCCTGTAAGGACCAACACCACGAAATTGATGACTACGACGTCTAGAAAAAGAATACCCTGGAGGATAATGGGTGGTACGCTTTAACCTTCTTATAGGGTTTCTTTTCCGTAATACAGGTAATCCGTATTTGCTTCTAAGAATCTGGTAATAATCTCTAGTTTCTCCTTGAAGTGTTGTTGCCCAGGTGAGTATTATATCGCATCCTGGATGTCCACAACCTCGCCGTGCTGTTGTTGTCGTAGCCATTGTAGTAGTTGTAGGTGTGGTAGTTGTAGGTGTGGACGTTGTAGGTATGGTAGTCGTAGGTGTGGTAGTTGTAGGTGTTGTAGTAGTACTTTCAGGGGTAGCCGTAGGCGGTGAACATGTGCACGCGCCTCCCCATTTATTAGTTAACTCTGTAGATTCCGTTGTAGGAGTACTAGTCATTGGTGTTGTACTAGGAGTTGTAGTTGTAGTAGTTGTTGTAGTGGTTGTAGTAGTAGTAGTAGGCGTAGTAGTAGTAGTAAGGGTTGTAGTTGTGGTAGGAGTCGTCGGTAATGGAGTATCAGTACTAAGCGTAGTACTAATAGGCGTTGTAGTAATCGCAGATGTTGAACATGTGCATGCTCCTCCATATATATTAGTTGGTTTTATACCTTCCGTTGTAGAAGTACTAGTGATTGTCGTTGTACTAGGAGTTGTAGTTGTAGTAGTTGTTGTAGTAGTAGGCGTTGTAGTTGTTGTAGTACTTGACGTCGATGGTGTATCAGTACTAGGCGCAGGGCTAATAGGTGAAGAAATCGCAGATGTTGAACATGTGCATGCTCCTCCAGATATATTAGTTGATTTTATAGATTCCGTTGTAGAAGTACTAGTCATTGTTGTTGTACTAGGAGTTGTTGTCGTAGTAGTGGTAGTTGTGGTAGTAGTTGTTGATGATGATGTGTCAGTACTAAGCGGTCCAGGTGTAGAACACGTGCATGCCGCTCCATGTGTGTGTGGCTCTGCAGTACTTGGTTCTTGAATTGTTGTACTTGGAGTTGAATTACTAGGAGTTGTACTACTACGAGTCGTACTACTAGGAGTCGTACTAGTAGGAGTCGTACTAGTAGGAGTCGTACTAGGAGTTGTAGTAGACGCTGTAGATGTAGTGGGCGTTGTAGTGGGCGTTGTAGTGGGCGTTGTAGTAGGAGTAGATCCTGCAGGATTATCATTAGTTGAAGGATTGGTATTATTAGGTGATCCAGCGTGCCGTGTACAGCGTTTTTGTAACCCTGTCTCATTTGTGATAGGCAACGGAGTTAATGCATCCGCATTCTGACGTCTAAAATATCCGTGTTTAAACGTTACAGGATGTTTTGATAATTCACTGACACGTTTAGAGGTCTTATTTGATTCATCGGGTGCTTTCAAGTAAAATGTAGCCATCGTTGTAACATTTTCAAAATCAGTAACATTGTAAGTTTGTACATGTGCAAGTGTTGAAACGTATGAGTCGTTAATTATTAATTTCTGCATTGACTTACGAGATGGTGTAGGTATATTTTCACATTTTTCTTGCTCAATTTCTCTGTATTCTGGAATATTTATTATTATTACTTATGATGTTAGATAGAACAACCTAATTTACTTTTTAGATTAGTCTAAGATATGACAAACCCGTCTTAAAATCGCAGTTGTATTCTACCATATCACACGCATCAGTGAATGACCTTATTATTTGAGTTTCATCATTTAGCCCGCAAGCAGGAATCCAGGTGTGGTTACATATTTCCGATTGTACGCAGACGTCGAGGGGCTACAAGCATTCGAAATGGTTATAATATAATAAATAACTTTGAAGCATCAGATAAAACTCACTAACGGTATAAAATCTGATACTCACTTGTATTAAGTGCGAATGTGACAAGTTACTGGTAGCAATGACATACACTAAAGTTCAAATAAAAAAAATAAAATTATTAAGGATAAAATATAGGTCAAACAAAATAAAACAAAATACAGTAAAGATAACAAGATCCTCTGCAACTTACGGATGGCTGGTATTATTTTCATGTTTCCCTCCCATATTTTTCGCTGATACAAAAACGATTCGCAACCATTACGGATTTCATAACGTTCAATAGTGAAAATTTTACGAGGAACAGAAGTTTACTTTTTTATTGTTAAAACAACTAACTGCACTCGTTTTTACGACTGTAAATACAAATTGAAGTCACACGTGAAAGGTTACATTTCCGACCCAATTTCACTTCTCTCCTCTGGTATATACTGATAAAACGTTATAAAATAAAACACATAAATAAGAGTATTTGAATGTTTCTGAGCTAAATCATTAGAATAACAAATAAATAAAAATAAATAAATAACAGACAACCGCACACAAATCGATCTAGTCCCAAATTAAGCTCAAGAAGGCTTTGGGTACTTGTGTTTTGGGTACTAGACGACGATATACATACTTGCACAAATATTCGAGTTCATCACACAAATATTTGACCTGGCCGGGATTCGAACCCGGAACCGACGGCTCAGTAGGCAGGTCTCTACAAACTGAGCCAACCGGTCACGTCGTCAACAAATTTACAAATGTAAATTCAAATAATTTATGGATGTTCTTTTTTACAATAGTTCTATTGATTAATTTCCGAAAATATTCAGTTTTTTTTTTGTTTGCATGATTTATATTCGAAATTCGACATTCGACGCAAGACGATTTCAGAAAAGGGGCGGAATATTTTGTGTCCATCAGTTATATTAATTAAATAACCAAAACTACATATATGAAATCATCAGTTATTTTTATTATGAAATAGTTTTATGTCTATGCATATTACATCTATTAGCGTATACTTGAATAAAGCTAGCAATGTCAAATGGGTGTTTATTAAAAATACATTATCCAACTGGACACGTAAATACAAAAAATGAAATCACACGATATCTTTAATCTTGAGAACTAAAAATAGTACCTTATTTAGATAAACAAAAATATATTAAGAACCTTTATTCTAAAATTACAAAATAATAACTATTTCATAAAATCACATCATAAATAACACAGAAGGAAATGGGGTTGCAGAATCGATACAGTTTGTGTCCGGCACACACTTTTCTAGATCAATTGCTGTATAATCTGAAACACAATAAGTTTACATAATTTGAGTTGCATACATCGACAAGAAAGAAATACTAACAATGATAACATAAAGAAGACATATACGAACCTGTTTTATAATTGCAGTTGTATTCTTTCATATCGCATAAATCTATGAAAGGTCTCATATCGGAAGTTGTTTCGTCCAATCCACAAACTGGGGTCGAAGTATGAATACATAGCGCAGACAAGACGCATTTATTAATGGGCTAAAATATTTAAAAATAGCAATAATGTAGGTACGTACATATCATATCCACGAAAATATAAGATCCAAGTAAGAAACGCTTTCCGACCAGCCTAAAGGAAATGAAAATACTTAATGATACTTGATACCCACTACACAACACAACAACAAAAAATGTTATGTATTATTAATTATATACTTACTAATACAAAGTGTTGGTTGGAAGAACTACTCGTGGCAATAAGATATACTGAAAATGTATAATTATGTAGAGTAAGAATAAAAATATACAATAAGTATTTAAACGTAATAAGAATAACAGAACCTAAACTTACATAATGTTAATAAGTTTTTCATGGTTCTCGCACATAATTATAAACAGATTGACTTTGAGATATATATCAAATCGTTTTGAATCTTACTTATTTCATCCAGTTTCATTGTTTATAAAAAATAACATTATCAATTTACAAAAATTGGGCAAGTGCGAGTCCGACTCGCGCATGAAGGGTTCCGTACCTATATATAACTATGTATATATATGTATATATAGGTATAACAAGTTTGTTGTATGGGAGCCCCCCTTAAATATATATTTTATTTTATTTTTAGTATTTGTTGTTATAGCGGCAATAGAAATACATCATCTGTGAAAATTTCAACTGTCTAGCTATCACCGTTGTTGAGATACAGCCTGGTGACAGACGGACGGACGGACGGACGGACGGACGGACGGACGGATGGACGGACGGACAGCGAAGCCTCAGTAATAGGGTCCCGTTTTTACCCTTTGGGTACGGAACCCTAAAAAAATAACAAGAACGATTGTGGCTTTTTACGATTTTCATAAAAATGTTATACGATATTGATTGTTAGCGCGCAAATGTTTATGGCGGTACATAGTTGATTTCGAACCCTACGTAAATAGACAGGGCGACCCAAGACTAAAGTCTACTTTCAGCAAAATATCCTATCTACGATATTTAAGGTACACATAATTAACACAAATTATAACGGGTCTAACGCGAAATTTCTTATTTACCTTCATAATCTAACGTTTCGGCGGGATTGCACACGCCGTGGTCTCAGATGTACTGGTGAAACAGCGAGTTGTTTCTTGGAGCTGTCGGCCAAATGTAGTACTACCCGACGAAATTGTCTAATAAAATGGATGGGTAGGGAGATGATGTTCGACTACCACCCATTTATTTACTAATTATTGTCACCGGTCCGACACACAACACTCACAACACCCGCGCACAGATTTGAAGATATATCCCGCGGTTTAAACTTTTTAATCACTGGTCCCCAAGTGTGCGATAAATTAAAACCATCTTCCCGGTTGAAATTCTTTGGGTGTTTCTTGATTTCAAGTGCTTCCCTTACCATCCGTGTATAATAGTGCTTTTATGTGGAAAGAATTTTCGGTTTGTGCAACTCGATCGCGTGATTCGTTCCAGATGTTAAACAAATGTTCAGCTATTGCAGATTTTTGTATTTGGCGATTTTTGCCTGCTGCTATGTGTTCTTTCAACCTTTACTGAACACTCCGCTTAGTTTGGCCAATATACGAACTTCCACAGCTACATTCTATCTTGCGCAAGAAATTTGCTACTTTGGATAACGGCGTGTGGATAGTCTTAATGGAGTATTTCCTTAGTAGGTACCTACTGCTCCGACTTTATCCGTTATATCTTTCACGTATGGTTAAAATGCAGGCTGTCTGCTGAAGGTAAATAAGAAAATATCGCGTTAGATTATAATTTTTGTTAATTATGTGTACAAACCGCGAGAGTATAAAGTGTGATATTTAAGGTGCTTTCCCTTGATGTCCCATAGTTTTGGGACGCCCTGTATACTTACGTAAAACATTATACACTGTTGCTTGTCAAAATAACTAAGTACTAACTGCCGACATTGCACGTCTAGCATAACTGACACGCGACTCTTTGTTGCGCGACGTACCTACCTGTCAATTTCAATAAAAAAATGATAACACTATCAAACTATCATGCTGCAGACTTCGGTAGTATTTAATTGATAGAGCAATTATATACTTCAGTCAGACTACAGTATTACTTATAATCCCCAATACATACAATAGAAGTAGAATAGGTACATTTATCTCAAATGTTTACCAGAAGATAAATTTAAAATTAAAGCAAAATTGTACATGTTTGTACTAAGAAGAACAACAACGTGAAATGTACTACATTCTTCTCCCAGGTTCAGCGCTACAAAACAGGTATCCATCACTAATAAAAAATCGAGAATTATGAATCGGGCATATATTTATGAAGATTCCATTTTCCAATTCCCGGAAAACCGGTCTATTAATACAAGTCTTTGAATATTAATAAGCACTTTGGTTTTTAATTATTACTGATTTTTGGGAGGTATTAATTTAGTCTACATTAAAATTGCGGGAAAAGGGTTTAGATGTTTGTAATGTACCTGCCGGTAATGCAGTTAATGAGGACATTACACGCGAAGCAAAAAACAACTTTGCTCTCTTTTTGCGCAAATAACTATTTTTTTTATTAAGATAAGATAAAGTATAATTCACTGTAATTCACCCCGTTAGACAATATAGCATGTATATACAGGATGATCACTCCAAATGGGTAAGTAGGGAGAAAACGAAAACTATAAGAGATAGGGAAATCTGTCCTTTGGAACCATGGTGTCGATTTTAGATGTAATAAAAACTTCATTCTTTTTTTTTTATAAATCTTATACATAACCGGGAATTGAACCTGGTTAAAATTCTGTAAGTTTTCGCATGTAACATTCTTTACAGCGGTTTTGACCGGGTTATGTATGATGAGATTTATATAAAAAAAAAAACAGTTTTTATTCAATCTAAAATCGACGCCATGGTTCCTAACAACAGATATCTTATCTCTTATAGTTTGTGACTTCTTCCGACTGACAGATTTCGATTGATCACCCGGTATACTATACTTACGAGTACTATATTTATATACTATGTTGCTCTTACCCTTACTTACCTGACTACGGTCCCAAACACGTATTTTATGAATAAGTACGCATAACTGTGTTCATTTTTGTAGATTGTAGGAGATATTGATTTCGTTCACATTCGTAGTCGGAGTGGACTCATTTTACGTGATTCAGTTGTTAGAATGTCCCAGTTTCCGTGCGATGTTGATGCGACGATTCTAATTTCAAAGTTAGAACCAGGTACAGTTTGTACATATGTATGCTGTTCCTGTGTCATGGATTTTCTATGTATTTAAGTATATATTTATATAAGTACAGGCGTCCTAGAGCTTACTGGGCGACTAGATCGAGTGAGGTCGTCCGTTATTTATTTATTCTATAACGCGAAACCCACTTTATTATTGAAGCAGTATAATATTTTTTATTTTGTCATGACTGTAGCCTATCGTATGTAGGCTTTTTGATCTACCAGTGAGTCGGGTTTTGTGTGGGTACTAATCCACAACAGTATGAATAGCCCATATTCAAGTGTTTCTATATAATCTATGGCTGGTCTGATGGTATAATGATATATAGTCAACATTAGAAAGAAATACTATAATATTATAATAATAAAAAAATATGTTAAATAGTACGTGTATTATGTGTGTAGTGGTTGTGTCCAGCAGTGGACGTCCTATGGCTGAAATGATGATGATGATGATGATGATGATGATGAAATAGTACGTAGCGTACATACGGAGCAAATGGGATATTAGACTCTAAGTAAAACATATATATCTGGCTGATACGTGGGCGTGATTGATGTAAACATATAAACGCTGTCAAACTATCAAGTCCAGCAGGAAGTGGATAAGTCTTCGCGGAACTGGACCGGAAGCGGCGGCGGCGCATGACCTGCCAATGTCGCGCCGAGGCGAACAAGTTCTGTACCCGTACCATGAGTTAACGTGACCATACTCGCTAGCGACAGCGTGAACGATTTGTGTGGAGAATATTACAGCGCCCCTAGCGGTTACTTTGTAGAACTACAATTCTACATACAAATCGTTTTCGCAATCGCAAGCAAGTACGGTTACTGTAAACTCATGGTAAGGTTACTGATCGAGTCGACACGAATATGATGTACATACAGCCGTAGGTACAACGAACTTGGATTCTTTTAATTCCAATATAAAATAAATAAGAGAATGTCGGGATCAGGACATGCTCACTTGCTTAGAAGGGTTCGCAGCAGTTTTTAACGAGGCATTTTTAGGACTTAGAACCGAATGTTTTTTTTTTTAAGTAATACTATCCAACGGTGCCATAAAAAAAACTTTTAAAAAATAGGCTGTTTGTAGGTCAGAACTCAAAATTGTGTTTTTTAGATATTTTGTAAATTTTTGCCAATGCACCTATATATGTGGTATGTTTTTGTACACTGGTAACTAGCAGCCACAGATGGTTACAGAACACGTTTTAGCCGACTACGAAGAATCAAACATAGAGTGGTAAGTACGACTTTTTCTTTAGCACGATTTAATTTAAGAATTTGCATAAATATAATTCTAACCGTAGTCTTTCCATCTCGGAAAGGAGATTCATCTGACGGCTCGCCGTTCGCTCTATATCGATTACATCTAGAATGCAAATAGCTTTAGTTTTACTTCAGTTCTTTTCTTTGTTTTTGAAAAAAAAACCTGCATATCTGTTTTTAGGGTTCCGTAGTCCACTAGGAACCCTTATAGTTTCGCCATGACCGTCTGTCCGTCATTTTTTGATAAAATCAGCAGTTTTGTAAGTATTCGCTCCGGAAATACAGAAAATAGCGTCCCCCCTCAAACTTTTCAACCGAGGGTCAAAAAATTATGGAAAAATTCACGAAAATGAGGCCTTATAAGTATTTTCAATGAAAACTATATTGAATAAAGTCGGTCGAGACGTTTTTGCAAAATTTCATAATTTTCTTTAAAATGGCGTAAGTTCCGCGTGGTGTCCTTATACTTCGACCGTTACACATATTAGTTAAGTGCCATACTGCATTAAAACATTTCGCTCAATCTGGCGCGTATAATCGATAACTTCCAGAAGGTAATAAGTAATTACAGCAAGTTTAGCGTTTACGACCTTTTTATAGAGCTTGAAATCTTTCTCGTAATTTAAACCCCGGGCTTAAAACCGCTTTTTTTAAACCCGTCTAATGTGAAGGACGGGCAACTACGGAAACCTACACTGAGCGTGGCCCGACATGCTCTTGGCCGGTTTTTTAGGATCAGAGAGCTGCGCAGGGTGACAGAACAATTTAAATTTTATTTCGCTACAAGTTTTTTAACCAGACAAAACTCATTGCCAAAATTATTTTAATATCTTTGATTTTATAACTGAAGTAAGTTTTTCAGGCAGCCCAACAAAAGATTAACTGATCAAGAGAAAAAGTGGAGTTAAATGGATGCAGGATTAAATTATCGTAGTGCATGACTGATTAACGATCAGTTAACCTTTGTCTAACACTAGACTTTCTTCGAGTGCGAGTTAGATTCGCGTACTGAGGGAACCCGTTTTACAAACTATGAAAGCACTGAATATTGTTCTAAAGAAAAGTTAAACTGGATTGAGGGAAAAACTTACCTTTGCAGTGAATAAACTATTTATTAGCACAAAAAGAAAATCACGCTTCTAATTTACAGTTTTCAGCCTTTTTTCTTTACTTGTGCTAAATGATGTTCGTTCTTGCCAAATTTCATGGTTGTAGGTGAACGGGAGGTACCCTATAGGTTTGGATTTTCTTGGGTCTTGATAGACGGACAGCAAAATGATCCTGGATTCCATTTTGGCCAACTGAGGTACGGAACTCTAAATAGAAGTTGGTACTAGTTTTCAGTGTACCACATAGTTCTGGAAAGTTGTGTATGATTCGTTTGTAAGTGTAGTTGTGTAGTGTAAGTTGTAAGTAAGTTATCCAGAAAACTCGGTTAAATCCGTGAGTCACGTATTTTCGTGAACTAAGTGTTCTTATGTAGATCGTATATTCGTTTCGTTACGACTGAGCACGAAATCCTAAATGGGAAGGTCAATAATGATGGATGGATAAAAAAATATTAAACTGAGGTAGCAGCGACACTCTATTACACTTTTTTTTGTGAGATATGTTGAAAGGATTAATCAGGCATGGATCGTTTCGGCAGGGATGCCCACTTTCACCGCTTACTTCTAATTTATTGATCGAGTGTGCCACTAGAAATTTGTTAGAGTCTGGAAAAGGAGGAATTCATTTCAATGTAAATAAAAATTCATTCGTTTTGGTGGCGACATTTGCACAACACCGTTAAACTAATCAGAAGAATTAGTTTCGGTCATGGTTAACATTTCCCAGACTAAAACACATGTAACTTCAAAAAGAATCTTAAATATACAGATCAATCTCTCTAAACAAACACAATTAAAACAAGTCAAGCAATTTATATATTTAGGAAGCACAAGCACTGATGACTACAGATGTACTCCGACATAATCGCTAGACTAACCATGGCCAAGAAAGCTTTTGATGCTAAAAAGAGTCTATTTAGAGCTAGAATATCGGGCCATATTCGAAATAGGTTTATAAAAGTATACGTCTGGAGAGCTATGCTTACATGGAAGCGAAACGTGGACGGGACAGGAAACGGTTGGAAGCGGTTGAAATGTGGTGCTGGTATCGAATGTAGAGAATAAACTGGACATAAAAAAGACAAATGAAGAAGTGCTTGAGGGGGTAAACAGACAATTACGTAAAAATTATCATTGAAGAAAAAAATAAGGAAAGAAGAAGAGAGGGACACCCAGGAGATCCAACACAAACCAAATCAAGGACAAACAGCGTGTCGTATCTGAAGATAGAGAAACATGGAAGTTGCTCTACAGGCAAGGCCTAGCTCTTGAGTTGATGATGATGATGATTTGGTGTAGGGACGCCCGGCCGGAGACAGGAGGGCTGTCGATCACTTCATTACCTACGTTCACTCAGCCCAATTCCCAGTTGGAGCCAACGGTTACTGTCCCGGCGGCGCTCCCATACGACCTTCTTCGTCGAATCTTCTTGTTCTCCTGCAGAAGGAAAGGACATCTTGAAGGTTAATAAATAGCTCTTGAGTTTTTGATGATGATCTTCATGTACAGACAATTAGTTTAGAACGCCAACCTAATAAACAAATTAAATCCGTGTCTTAGATACCGCAATCACAAAGTTGATTTGTACTGTCGTATTCTAAATATTAACAAAATGTTTGACCACTCTGCGCATCACACTATGCTAGGTCGTCGCTATACTTTGAGGTGACCCTTAAATACGTATCAAATGTCATAGATTAGTTTTCTAAATCAGATTACTTATTTGTTTAATGGCCGTTATATATACGTGTCATCTATAACTAAGACTAGACGAACTAAGTGCGGTGACGTGTATGAAGATCTAAATTCCACTGCAGCTTGCTATATAGTATTCCAAATTTTCCAACCCCGTCGTCTCTCCTTTAATCTTTATCACATTACGGAGTAAAAGCTACGGACCGATCTTCCAATAATGTAATAAAACAGATAGAATAACATTTGAGACGTAATGTATGTGGGAGTCAAACATTTGAGTTAACATGGATAATATACGAATAACAATAACCCGAGGCCAAATGAAAAGAATACATCTACAAAAAGGATTTTAAATGTCGCTAGGACTCCGAAAACTGCCGACCTAGGGCTGTCATGAAATTTTATGCATTTTCTTAATAATAATGTTAGCTACTAAATTTACAATTTCATATTACTTTTTTTTATTGTAATAACTTTCTTCGTTTCTTGTGTTTAAAAAAAGATAAACTTATAATATATACAAATATGTAATGCAGTAACAATAACAGAACATGATGAAATTGATCATAAAGGGGAAAAAAATATTCCATAAGTTATTACACGGAAGACCGATTAGTTGACTGTCGGCGTTGGTAAAGTAACATTATCATGCATTGACGATGGAGCTATATTACAATTCACCCCCAACCAATTGTATATTGGAAAATATATTCCCAGTCATATTATATATTTTAACTCAATTATATCTTTAAGGCAAGCATAGAACAAAACTTTAATAAAACGGTAATCGAATGTGACACAGCCATGCTCACGAACGCCCACTCTATAATAAAATTACAACGATGACTCCCACGCTCGTATAAACTACGTGTATTCTATCTATTAATCTAAAAAGTTACATTAATTAGGTATTTTACCTATCTCAGAGGATGAGATTATGGGCACTACAGCAACTTTAAGTTAATATGTTGCAATTAATGCCATTTGTATGAAGACAGACTCGGTGACACGAACATGTCTCTCATTACGTAACACCCACGTTCCGACCGAATTGATTTTTGTTACCATCGTCGAAGCCCCTAGGGCGCAGGCGTGAAGCCACTACCCACACCGCCACACTGACCCTCCACACAGACGCACATTTCAATATCTATGTTAAGGGAAAGTTAACCCACTCCCCTTGATCTAAAGTCGAGTATTAAATTAAAGCGAAATACGGGCGATATTTTTAGATAACGCTTTCCTATTACAGCCAACCAACGCGCCCTCTGCTATACAAATCGGGAAACCTGCCCGCGGAAGGTTTTCTCTACTAAATATATTTTCGGAATATTCACGTTTTATATAAGAACACCACAGTGAAAAGCGCTGCATGTTCGTCGTTAATCGTATGTGTTCAACGGATATCGTTTAGTGCATTTAAGGGTATCTATTGTCTATAAAAGTCACGACTAAAAATAGATCTGTGCCCGACACGTTTAGAGGAAAATTTAGTGCGAGTTTCCATTCATAAAATCTTTCATTTGGTGGTCGGTCGTGACGGTCGGTGTCGGAGCATAATTAAATTTTATCGGTGAATACACATCATTGGCTGGAACAGAGTGACCAATCAATACCAGCGTCAGCTTTCAAGGAGTTTTCGTTGAAAAAGTATCGGAAGAACTCAAAATGTAAGTCAATGTGTTTTACGTAGCGAATAAGACTTATTTAACGATTCAATTATTGTTTTGCAAACAATGAAACGTTTCCGACTGTGCTTAAGACATGCTAAATAATTCGTATTTCTATTTCACCCCTTTTCTATGCAGCCCGAGGCATTCAGATACCTTTTTCAAAATGCGTCGAGACATTTTTAACAGTGTTAGATAAACCCTTCATATTTTATTTTCAAGCAGTCTCGTAATTTAAAGAAGAAACTGTTTAGTCTTAAATCTCTTAAACCGTAACATGCGTTAGTAATGTAGGTGTGCAAGTAGCTTCCGAGCCAACATTTTTTCTAACCCTTTTTTTTATACGTTTAACCCAGGGTTGACCTGCATTTTAAAACCAGCCAGTCATTTTATTTGCAAACAACTTGAACAATGCAAACAGATGGCAGCCAAAAGCCTGCCAGCTGTTGGCAGAGTGCCCAAAAAGTAGCAACAGTGTTAGGTTAAGTGAGGCTAAGTTATGTCGTGTGCCAAATCAGCTTCGTTATCGGAATACACGCTTCGAACATACTTCATTATAATTATTTTCATTAGGTTATTGTAAGAAATGTTAAAGTATTGAACTTATGCGTGCATACATTTAAATCATGAAAAGGACACATACTGTTCGTAGACATAGGATCAAATTCAACATATACAACAAATTACTTAACACGACAAGTTAGGAAAATACAATCAAACTCGTTAATTGAAATCAGTAAGGCCTGTTGGGACAACTGACCATAAACCTAAGTGAGCTAAAGTACGAAATATGATAGATTGATAGATGAATGGCAGGGGGTCACATTTTTCTGCTACTGCTGCAGCGTTATTTACGTTGAACTACATGTATATGAGAATCTAAACACCTAAACCAGGTACCAGTGCGTCGGAACTCAGTGGCGTGGCGTCCATAGAACTCGATCGCTTCTGTCTGTCTCGATTCTGTCTTGCCTATTTTTAAGGAATTCTATGATAGCTCTTGAAAACAGTACCTAAGTTAAAACCAAGAAAATGTTCCCTACACGCCACTGCTAGGTACATACCGTTTCTTTTGTTTGGTCTTCTCAGGATATTGTTCTATATTCTCATTATTTTATTTATACTAATTTGATTTATTAACCAACATTATCGCTTCCTGATTCGTGTATCTGTTGTTCTAGGGCATTGACAATACACACAATACACGATTGATTGTTGCATTAATTTTCCATCAACCTTTCTTTATGCATCTGAACACTGCAAGAAATGTAATGTAAGTGTGCCAGCCTTCAGTGTGACTAATTATTTATCTGTATTGTAGTAGTATGTACCTACAGTTCACAATATTATTCAATTACTTCTACTTATAATTGTACACTAAAGAATGCTAAACGGACCCTATTAGTAAAATTCCGCTGTCTGTCTGTCAGTATGTCACGGGGCTGTATCGTTCTAATCGTAATAGGTAAAGATTTTCACGTAATATGGATACGTATGGCCTTAAAACAACAAATGCGAATAAAGAAAAAAAATATGTTTTTAGAGTTCTCTGTTTTTTGCTAACGTTTGAATGGTAATGGTAATAAATATAGGCTCTTGAATTTTCTTATAGGATATGACCACTATAACTAGAATATGTACAAACAAATAACTCTATTTTCCGAAGTATATTTTTCTAACTATAATAAAGAGAAAATAATATGTACATGTACCCTGCACCATGTTCATGCGAGTATAGTTCGTAATACAATATGTACAAAGCCCCAAAACGAGTGAATTTGAACTTGAATGAATAGGGGTTGAAGTCTGCTTATTGATTATAGCTGGACTTAATTTTAAGTACCTACTAGTAGTAATCGCTCTGCATCTTGTCTGAGATAAAAGGTAATAATAATAAAAATACACCCGAACCGACCTCCTTTTTAAAATAGCTTGGAAAAACTGGCAATGGCAAATGGAAACATTTTATTCTGACATGACAAGGTTCGTAGCATCAACGCCTTTCATGGGAAGACTGTACGTTCTGAATTGAATACATTAGGAACTTTTATTTATGTGGTCTTTTATGTACCTACGTTTATTTATGTATTATTTTAGTAGTTTTTCTATAGATTCCATGATTACTTTTGCATCGTATACTCATTTCTGATGAATTTATTTAATTTTGCTACCCAGAGGTTGTCTGGATGAGATCGCTCTTTAGCAATAAGACGGCCTGTTGTTTACCTCTATTGAATGTTACGTGTAATCTGTGTTTGTTTGTATTTATTTCCCAAGTCGTGTGCAATAAATAACATTCTATTCTATTCTGTTTGAGCACTCCATATAAGCGGTTATATTGGGAGCAGTTCTACCATTCGCGCGCAAGTAGCAATGGATATGTAATTTATCGAGTCCACCGTCACTTTGAGACTCTGATTAAATATGTTGGCATTACAATCAGTGTCACCTTTTTATCTATTCAATCTAGTGCTGCCAACTATAACGTCGGTAGACATGAGCTGTAGTAATTACTATTAGTTCTTGCTTGCGTTCTTTAGTTAAAGCCTTTTACTGTTTTATTCTATGAAACGATGGCTCTGATTAGTAATTATCTATAGGACATATTTGTGTGAACATGATCTACTAAAAATTGGGCAAGTGCGAGCCCGACTCGTGCATTAAGGGTTCCGTACCTATACATATATATAATCTATAACAAGTTTGTTGTATGGGAGCCCCCCTTAAATATTTATTTTATTTTATTTTTAGTATTTGTTGTTATAGCGGCAATAGAAATACATCATCTGTGAAAATTTCAACTGTCTAGCTATCACATTTGTTGAGATACAGCCTGGTGACAGACGGACGGACGGACAGCGAAGTCTCAGTAATAGGGTCCCGTTTTTACCCTTTGGGTACGGAACCCTAAAAATGGATACAGATTCTGAGGTATTCCACCAGAATATCGGGCACGTGACGCCATTGTTTTCATACTTCTAAGAAATTTAGGGAGTAAATTTTTTGTATATCAATATTTTATAACTCGGCCTTTGTATCGGTAGTGAATTCATGGATTCATGGACTTTCTACATGTTTTTAAGATAACTATCATAGCTTTCACGTGACTGACATTGGCGTATATAGGGGGGTGGCCGGGTGGGCCGTGCCCACCCCAGTATGGTCTAGTGCCCACCCCAGGATTTTGGGTTACCCATAGATATTCATGGCTACATCTCAAAAGCCATGGCCAGGCCCCGGCCAGGCCCACCCCAGGCCCCGTCTGGAAAATAATCTTAGTTACGCCAATGGTGACTGACAAAGTAAACGGTGGTTTTGGTGGATTGCCTTTTCTGTAGTTTGTACCTACTTCGTAATCGAACAATGCACATACAACTTTACACAACAACCCATTTATTGTCTGCGAAAGAATGGCAATAAGATTAAGGCCCCAAGAGATGTGACATGAAGAGAGAAATAAATGGCAAGCAAGGCATTTGCAAAGCAGTTAAAGGCTTCGACGACAATATTATACCATTATTAAATATCTTACATGTTATTGCTATATGTAGGTATTTAACTTCATACTGTGTATGTAGTAGCGTCATGTATGAATGGTGTCTTTAGCGAGAAGGGGGGGGGGGGGGGGTCGACCAGGGCGTTGGCTTCTAAAGGGCCTTTCTTTAACCAGGACTAGGGTTTGCAATATTCGTCCAATATTAGTATTCGAATAATACGAATACTTCAATTTCTAATATTCGAATATTCGAATTTTTCGAATAATACGAATATTTATGAAAATAAATCAATATAATGGTTAAAATTTGTATAATTGTAAAATCGTAACGTATAATTAAAATGTAATGACATTACTATTTAAAAACCCAACTTTTATGTTAGGTATAGGCTATATTTCTTTGAATTTTAAACAATCGCAGTTTTGAGATATAATAAACAATTACAAAATAAATCACAGTACAGTTACAATACAATCTCGCTTTTTGTTACAAGTTAACATAAAAACAAATTAATAAAGAGCAAACTCTTTTCGTGTCTACACAAAAATCTATCAGTTCTGATGTCCACCCAGACGTACCATCCACGGCGACATCCTGATAATCTAGTTAAAAAACCTCTTCATTTAATTGATTGTTGTTACGAGCATGTGCGCGAGCGTGGCTTGCAAATCCAAATTTGGTTTTGGAAGTCCGACAGCATGAGATACAATACAATAAAGCTGGCCAGATGATTTGTATGTGAGTTGTACGAGGGCTTAGGCCGAGCCTTTCGGTGCTGACGTTTGGCGTCCAGGTGTTGAATGCGAACGCGTTCAAATTTTTTTAAACCTTCACTAACAGCAGCGCCCTAGTCCGATCTCTGAGTTGCATTGCAAGCTCCTCCCACGAGTCGCATGATACATATGCCGGTGGCCGTTAGGCGGCCCTTTAAGACATCCTTGTAGTGCAGATATTGCCCGCCAGCCTTGCGTTTGCCACAGGTAAGCTCAGAGTAAAAAATTACTTTAGGTAACCTTGATGGTGCCATACATACAAAGTTTTGACGACTTATGATTTTTAGTGTATGATTTGAATAATTTTGGTTTTATTTTTGTATGTTGTTATATCAATTTCAAATACAACTCATGATGTTATCGAATAAAGAATAAAGAAAGAATAAAGTGCTCACACCAATGGGTGACCTTCTATGAGCAGACACTCCATAGGTACCCGATATGCCTGTTCGACGCAGAACTTCCGAATTAGATCCTGCCACCATAACCATAGATTTGCTGGGAGACTTCGTAGATGAACTGTGTTTAGACATTTAATGTCATCCTTGTATAGACACCACCACCACCACCAGGTCTCCGAGGCATAGAGTAGCAGAGGCAAAATTATTGCCCTAGAGACTTCCAAACTTTAATAATACCCACTTAACTTAAAGTATTTCTCTGAGATATTACGTTAATTGTGACATTTAGTTTATATTAGAATTATGATTTTGATTATAATAATTATATTAATATATTATTAATTTTATTAATCCTGGCATTTTATGATAATTTTTCGAAAACAAATAATTTCATACAAATTTATGCACTATTCGAAATATTCGTTTTATTCGAATATTGAGTGCTGTCGAATTCGAATACTATTTGTGGCGAATAATTCGAATATTCGAATAGACGAATATTCGAATTGCAAACCCTAGGCCACATCGCCTAATAATGTATAATTCGCCCAGGGCGCCTCTATGGCTAAGGCCAGCCCTGTTTATAGGCACATAAGTATACAAACGCGATCATTTTTATAACGCGAAGTGAAATAGGTATATTATGCACGATATGACTTGAAAAAAATAGGTTGACTACAGTTTTATTTGATTTTAAGTAAGTATAAGACTCAGACACACGGATTGGAGAAAGTCAAGAAACACCGTTGTAGTCCGCTGTTAATAACTAACATAGAATTATGAAATTAAGCTTTAAAGTTAAATGATTTACTATTATAATGAAAAATTACAATGAAGTGTCTATTCATAGCCATTTCAGCTCTGCGAAAGAATGGCAATAAGATCAAGGCCCCAAGAGATGTGACATGAGCTCTGTTAATAATTCCTACAATATATAACACCAACGCGCGCGCACCCTAAAAGATTATACAAACAACCGTAAGGTTTATACTTATTACGACTTCTGTGTATATTCTTCACAACGGGGTTAATTGCCTAGACCTTTGAATAAATTCCATGTGATGCGCACGTGTAAACCTGACATCGCTAAGATATCCTATCTGAATAAACTTTGATATTTCACAGGCTTCACAGCGCGTAGGCAGCAATTTCTCAGTATAAAATAAAAACCATTTATCTATTGTTGCGGGCGCTGAAATAGCTCGAGTTTTCAGTGTACATATGTATGTATTGTACAGTCTATGATTGCGATTAGGGTTTGGATGAAAACTGAGAGTTTCTTATCTGGATCGCGTAAGAGCGAGCGAGACAGGAATAAAACGCGAATCGCATTCTGCCAGCTCACGCACTGTATACTATATACCTGCAGAGATGTTGTTGGGGATAATGTAATACTTATTTAGTTATTCCGCTCGGCCAATTCATCTAATTCAATATATCCAACCTCTAAACAACACCTTTGATATAATTGGTTGTGTTTTGTTTGTTCCTTGTATCGATAATTTAATTATGGCATCGATGACAAAGAAACAGCTTTTATTACATTTACACTTATTTTACTGAAGAATTTACTTTATAGTTGTGCTAAAAAATACTGAGTCTTAGTACTTATAGAATTTTAAAATTAAGCTGATTACCATGAACCTCATGAAGAGTAGGTACCGAAGTTCTCACAGGCGAATACATTTTAATCCCGTAGGTTGGTATAAGGGTACTTAAGGTTATGAATATTATAATATAGGTAACCTAATCTCGCAAGATCAGGGATTATAATATCCACAAGCAACTTGCAACTGACACGCCATAGAGATTGTACTCATTAAGCTAATGTCACAATATTAAATAGCATTTCAATCAATGATCAAGGAAATAAGAACACTGGAATAACTTATTTTTTCACGAGGAATTTTACAAAACCACCGTATGATTTTCTCACTATGTAGTTCATAACATAAGTCGCCATTGTCGCCAACACGCCCCCAACTGTTTTCATTAGGTACCTACTAACTTTGTCAAGCTGTGGGTCGTAAAGACTAATAAACGTTGACTTTGACTTTAATACATTTGTAAGTACCTTATTCTCAGACATTATTGCTCTAAGTATCGCGTAGGAGGATGCCAGCTAATTGAATAAGACCAGATAACATAACTATAAGCCCGGTGCTTCCATAATCATGATATGATATTTTTTCTCCGCTCATCGTTGATTCATAATGTTCTAAGAGATTTGCTACTGGTTATGTGTTCGTTAAATTAGGTTCATCTAATTTGAGAGACATTCTATTTCAATTCAACCTACTTCATCACCGTCACAAATTTTAAGGTCCTTGCAATCATAATAATTATTGTGTTTTTTCCACATATTTATGTTTTATATACGTATATTTATCTATTATTTTTTTCCTTAAGTGGCACACAAGCAGGTTTTACTAGAAAACGTATATGCCCACTTGTGAACCCCTTGTCCCATTTCAGGCTTCCATCTGTAGAATCGAAAATCTATTCCATCGCACTTTTACTCGTATCGTGAGTCAAGTTGACTACATGCCGCTCCAGAGCTAGTTTAATATTATTTCGATTTTCATATTTTATAACTAGATCGCTGTTTGCTTACTTAAAGGAGTTAATAAAAAATATACTGACTCGTCAATGTCGTCATAATAAATTGTTAATATTGTGGCTGAGCCTAAATAGTACCTGTTCACTTTTGTTTTAATGTGATACTAACCTAAGAACCTGAAAAAAGTGGGCAAAAATAGCACATCTTATGTTATTTTCATTTGTTTTTATTATAAATTTACTACATACAGTCTACTCGTGTTTACTGGCATATGAAATTCAAATATTCTGAATAAGAAACTCACTTAAATACTTCAATGATTCCTAACCCTTCTTATTTAACGCAGTGGGTTTGCGTTGGCGTTTACTTATAGGTATCATATGACACTTACCCTAAGTAATGGGACATTTACTGAAGGGCCGGAAACCCGAGACCCGAGGTCGATTCTATAAGTTTGCAAAGGTCACGACTTCAGTTTCATATTAGAGTAATTTGATGAATATAAGTAGAGGATGTTTTTGTAAAAGAAATCATCATGAAAATCTTTACTTTTTACCTTTGAAATAGTTCCTAAAGCGATACAGAATAACTAACACTGAGGAATTACATTCAGGCAAATCGATATATTGAATTACGTGACAGTTTTTATAAATATTGTAACGCGGCAAACCTCCATGATGCAGCACTGCACTGGTCGCTTACAAACGCCATTAAAAAAGATAGGCGTTCCACGCTCATTAAGGCCAGTGATTTCTGATAGTGCCGCGTACCTACTGACTGGATACCGTTTTTATTTAAAAAATATATATTGTGTATAGTTTTTATTGTTCATGATATTTCTTTATACCACCACGACTCGTCTTTTACTCCCGATGACTAGCCGCCAGCCGGGCTACAATATATAGACAGTACAATCAGTCACCGTTTTTCAACATTGTCAAGGTCTTCGCACATTATAACAACTCAACGGCGACTCGATTCTATGCTAAATATTGAAATTTAAGCCCTATGTCATACTTACTAGGTTTAATTTCAAATAATGATATTAGTAGTGGACGACGAGTGGACGACGCGTCGTACATTTTTTGAATTTCAACCTAGTAAATATGACATAGGGCTTAAATTTCAATATTTGGCATAGAATCGAGTCGCCGTTGAGTTGTTATAATGTGCGAAGACCTTCAGTCAACATTGGAAGCTACCCATCGAACAAAATGTTAATTTAATAAAATGACTTTGTAGAAATTAAGACTCAAAATTAAAGTTCAATATAATTTTCCTATTTTATTACCAATTATTTCAGTAATTTTATAACAATGTTATGGCTATAATAACACGAGGAGACTAACGCCCCCTAGTTTCAAAAATGGCAATAAAAAAATTGTTAAAACGTATACCATCGGAGACATCTATAGGAAAATAGCATAACTATACAATAGTAAAAAGCCCATACCACCGGAGGCATCTATGGTTAAGTAGCACAACTAATCATACTCGTAACTTGGTGAAATATCTATTTAGGGTTAAATCAAAGGTATAACAAACCTTGTGTTTTGTCTAACTCTTCATGCAAACAAACCTTATTTCGTTGAAGTCAATTAACCCGCTGTACGTGACTAAGTCAACAGCCACCCAATCGCTGATCCGCCGCCACGTAAAGGGAAATTTTCATGTCGAACATAATTCTAACCAACATCAACACGGGAGGTAAAAGTAAATCAAGATAAACACAGCCCGAATTATTGAAGTTTACTCAGTATTAACGTTAACGCTGTTTATTACTTAAATACACCAGTAAAATATAGGGCGTGCGAGCGTATTTCACTCAATTATGCCTTAAGGATTTTGTGTGTTGAATTGAATAGTAAAAGCATAAACTATGTCCTATATACAGGCCGCTATATTAACATGGAATTGACTTCCTAGTTTTTGGAAAAGTTAATAATTTTCCATAAATGTTCTACTTTAATGTAAATGTATAAATGAACATATAGTCAATATCAAATCTAGCTGACAATGTTACTACTGGTTTAAGTCAAATACTTTTGATGCTAACAGTACATACTCGTACTAACTAATACAAAACAAATATAGGTATAACTGTCCAAACTTCAATAAACGAGATCCAGTAAACAATTTTAATAAAATAACACATAGCTCAGGTACATTAACAGGAGCTGCGTAGTACCCGCGTTACTCTCCACACCCTTTTTTATGACTTGTTTACTCCAGTTAGTTCTCTTTCTTCTATAAATCAATATAGAACACTGATCAACTTAATCCACCTCATTGGATAGGTCAATCGTGTGAACCCAAGAATAAAAATATCGCACAGCAGCAGTGCGAGTAATTTTTCTTTGTACTTTATTTTAATAGTAGGTATTTGAACTTTCGTGACACATTAGTACTAATAGTTTTTTTTAAATCACGGTTATATGTGCCTAATCGCATTAAATTTGCCTTTTGTACGATACGTTTTATTTTATGCAATAAAGATTAAATAAATAAATAGGCATGTCAGGAACGATGTTTCAAACTTGCGTGGAGTTCTTCGTCAAGGACCTCGATGCCGTCACTTCCAGGCTGTTCCTAACACATAACTCGGACTTTTTTCAAAAATATTTTTAAAATTATTATATGTCCACTTTTATATAAAAGGCTACTAGACGATCCAAAATTTTGGTGGATCTGATCAGGTCAGGCGGTATTTCTTCTTCACCATGGTAGACCATCGGCTAAATCTGGGAGAACGTTTTGGTTTTTTTTTTGGCGCCACTATCGCGTAAGGTCAAGACAACATAGACAAAATTCAACAACATACAACATTATTAATACCAAATCTACCTTGGAAAATAATAATGTTATCGTAGCATTGTATTTGGTACCTTGTCTTGACATTACCATCATAAATTACCAAAGATATAACTATGTAAACCGGCTTCACCCTAAATGCTTTCTTTCATGCGTCACTGTCTCACCCTAACTCAAGTAAAAATTGAGAACACGCAAAAATGTTTCACTTTCATGACACGTGATCGGTTGAGTCATTGAAGGGAAAACAAACGTTATAAAGCGCTTATCGCGAGAGTATAATAGTATTTTATGCAACCGTTGTATAAGAGGGGGCAAAAAACGCGAGTGGCATGGGTTACGATGTGAGCGTAGCGAACATCGTAAGAAAGATGCCACGGCGTTTTTTGACCTACTTATACAACGTTGCATACAATACTTTTTCTACGAATCGACATTTCATAAATAAAATGCAAATAAACAACAAAGAAAATAATTACATGTTCCCGCTCGAAATCAACAAAATTAAAAAAAAAAGTCTGATAACCTTTTTTTTATTGACGTCCATTTGTCAAAAAAATATTAACTTATACATAAAGGTATACGTTCACTATACTAAACATCTGTCAAAAAATATAAACTTCTACACAAAGGTATACGTTCACTATACTAAACATTCATGCACTGAAGATAAAACTATTTTTTTAAGTTGGCAGCAATGCCTAAGATGCTTTAGTACAATAAGTTTTTTTTTAATTGCAAATTGTGTGAATGCAGCTGTTTATCTTGTAATCTGTGGTACTAAGTGATGCTTTTTTGGCGACATTATAACATCGTTTAGCAGTGTTTTTTTGGGCAGTAGAGTTACATTTACAGACTTTCATAATTTATGTCTTTATATTAGAGTTAGTAACTATATAAATGATAGAAAAAAGTACTGGAGTAGAAAAAGTGTTATGTAATATCTCATTTATTTTAAAGTGGGTACACCACAATTTTTAATTTAAGCCTTTAAGCTTTTAAGCTAAGGTGTAAAAACCCTTCAAATAAAACAATGCAAAGATCGACACACAAAGCATAAGGCAAAATTCGTCAGGTCTTCCTGGAGCTAGGGTAGCGAAATGGTCAACGCGCTGGACCGGCAATCCAGAGGTACTGGGTTGGATTCCCAGTCTCTTCCACCAGCTCCTTTTTCAATTTTTCTTTAAGCTTTGATCTTTGTATTAAAGGCTTAACCTGCTATTGTTACATAAGCGACGTTCATGGTGGAATGCCCCTGCCTACATATCCTCAGCTAAACACATCTTTAATTCTTTAACGAATTTCCTTAGGATACCTATAAGGCGGAAAAGACAATTTTCCATGTCGAGTATTTGTTTACTGGAAGTAAGTTGAGAACATTTTGTAATATTCGAGGTACTTCATAATAATATAATTCAGGGCACAATTGAAGATTCGTTTGATAATTTAAAATGACTAAAGAAAAGCTTATAAAGTTAGTCTTATGCGTCACTCTCGTAAATGGTTTGTTGAGAACGAACTGCCCATAAACCAAAGTGTCATTGACTTGGGAAAAACATCGATAAATTAGCCAATTAGAAGTAGAGAAACAATCCCATTAAACCTTTATTACTAACTTTACAGAACAAACTACATGAAAATATCATAAAGTTTTATGTTTAATGTGTGTTTGAAACATTCCAGTTAATGACTTTAGTGTCTAACCATTTACTCTTTAACTTTCACAGTAACGACATTTAATTTTTCGGTTCATTCCAAGGACGCTAAAAAAGGTGAATTGGAAAATTAGAGTACTTGAGTTTAACGAACCCAAGTAACGAAAACTTTTCTTTCTCTACCCAATTTCTAATCCTAGGAAAAAAAAACAGTGTTTTACACCAACAAATCGACCATACAATTCATAAAGGTCCCTTTTGGTATTAAATCTGTTCAGAGTATTGACCTGAGTGGTTACACGCTCAAATCGAACAAGGGTGTCCCTCCCGAGATTTCTAATCTCGTTTTATATCGGTTTTCTGTTCCCGCCGCCGCTCCCAATAGAGCTTTTATTCTACTCGCACTGAAAGGGAGATTATTAGATTCTTTTAAAGATATCTAGTGCAAAAACTCTTCATATCTCCAATAACGATCACTAGCTAGCTTAGACTCTTAACTATTTATTTATAGATTATGTATATCGTCGTCTAGTACCCATTGTACAAGCATTGCTCAGTTATGGATTAAGTCGATTTGTGTAAGATTGTCGCTTAATATTTATTATTTTATTATTATCTTGTATGTCGCACCCGCTCACGGGACAATAGTGTCCCGGACCTTTGGGAGGCGTGCGCGGAGCCGAAGCCAACGCGTAGAGGCCCTTTCGACAATTTAATGAAATGTAAGGTAAATAGGCAATTTAATGAGTTATGGGGAAGGCCTATGTTCAGCAGTGGATGTCTGTGGCTGATAGATACAGTATAGGTACCTTGAAATACAGCTTTCCCATTTCTATTATTTTATTATGTGGAGTCACAGTGGGTTGAGCATGATATTTTAATAACAATGAAACTATGCATAAACTTTTGTTAAAGAAAGGGTATCAGTTGTCTCGACAAGAGTCGGATAAACTTTAAAGGTCGGACTAGTAATTGAAAGTTAGAGAAAGGGAGGTATAATCTAAGTAATTTAAGAGAAACACAAAGTTCCTTGTCGAATACTGTTTACAAGTTACCATATTACGTTATTATATTAGACTCTGTCTAACAAACGCTATCAATCCTACAAAAAGGGAAGTAAAGTTATGTTATTAATTAAATATACGACCAAATTAACTGACTTTATGGATAGAATATAGTTATTGTAATAGAACTAGGCGCGGGCGGACCGGATGAATTATAATAGATCGCCTTACCCAGCCCTTACCCTTTACATTTCATTTAATTGTCAAAAGGGCCTCTGTGAGTTGGCTCAGCGCACGTCTCCAAAGGTCCGGCCGGGGTACCATTGCCCGAGAGTGGGTGAGACATATTTATGGTGCGTGCAATCGTGCAGTGTTCTGAAAAAAAACGTTCAGAATACCTAAGGGTTTGTGTTATGGTTACACTTTAAATAAAATAGCTCAAGAATTTTAACTACTATGAGAAGTAGCCAAATTGTGCTTAATAGTACCAGTACCTAACCAAAATTATGCTAATTTTACAAAACTTATTTCATATTTGACGGTGCGGTTGGCGCAGTTTGTAGTACACCTGCCTACTGAGCCGGCGGTCCTGGGTTCGAATCCCGGCTAGGGCAAATACATGTGTGATAAACTCGAATATTTGTTCCTGGGTCATGGATGTTATCTATACCTATGTAATTAATTATATATTATGTAATTTATGTATATCGATATCGATTATTGTCGTCTAGTACCCATAGTACAAGCTTTATTTAGTTTGGGTTTGGGACTAACTATTTAGGTCGATTTGTGTAAGATTGTCCCTTAATATTTATTTATTATTTATATATGTATACATAATAAATGCCATATAAAATCCTATTCTCTTTACGGTTTGATAACACAAATAATTACAGTATTATAATTTTTTGAATCAATGGATAAATTGTGTAAAAAATAGAGTACCTACAATAAATACTGTGCGGAAGTGATCGCAGTTAGTTATTCATACTTAATCTCGGTACCTACTACGTAAGCGTCGTCTTGATGGACGTCCAATATCCTTATCAATAAGGCTAGTATATACAGTAGGTATATTCGTCGCTGTATATTACAGGGCGACCGAGGGCGGACTGGCGCCTGCCGCCGACGGCGACATGCCCCAGGGCGGGCCAAAAACGCCCCAGCAGATCGCCGCGCAGCGCCGCCTGCAGCAGACACAGGCGCAAGTTGACGAGGTATGTAGTTTAAACATCTTAAAACAATTATATAAAATAAATAAACATTTTGGAACGCCGAAATTAAACAAATATAAGCCTTGATTTAATGAAGAAGCCTCGATTCGAACGCGTATGTGGAACGTAAACGGGATCGCGCCGTTTTGTTGCGTTGGCAACTTACACTTCAAAAAGGTACAGTATATAAGTGTCGTGAAATGAACAAAGCGTGGAAGCGTTTTGATGATCTTAAATCGGGAATATGATTGCTTAGATTATATATTATCTAATTCAGGCGCAAGTTGACGAGGTTAATTGGCTCACGATAACGTAGGTACATACGATACATTCTTTTTATCGTATTTGTTTCTAGTATTATATTGTATTGTAAGATTTAATACTTAGAATGTCTGGAAGTATATGATAACTCCGTTTTAAATAGAGATCAAAATCGATACTTTCGCCTCCCCTTAGAACTCTAAGAGTACCTATTACATTGTTTGTTCTTGATTCTAAGTTATTTTTCGAGTCCTAACGAAACATAATGAACATTGAACAGTATTGTAAATATTCTCAAAGTAATTTCTGGAAATAATTGTAAATACTATCTATATTGTATGTTGCTGTATTTACATAGCACTCTAGCGTATCTCGCACGCCTGGAATCACCTAAGTGGGTGTAATTTAATGTTCAAGTTACAGAACTTCAGCCTTTGAAGTCTCTTCGTCGTATAGTTGAAGTCCAGTAACGATTTACGGAATAACGACAACGAGATCGTATTTAATTTTTAAGATTTGCCATCTTCATTGACCTAGATCTCAATATATAAATTGATCACGTAAGAGTTTTTCAAAATATTAAACTTAACAAGTTCTTCTTCAATCTGTTAAAAGTCAAATCACGATTGGTTCTAATTTGCTCGATCATGTTTTATTTTTAAAACTAAACCTTCATTATGGGACGATTTTATTTTCCAAAGATTTTATTTTTTTGTCTGAGCAATGCACTAGATTGATGAGGAGACTTGTGTGATGACGATGATGTTTTATCTGTTGTACTATACTAGTGTCTTGTTTTGTTATATATTATGAATTTCACAGTGCCTTAAGTGTCAAACTGCAATACTGTGTGATTATTTTAATAATAATAATAAATAAATGACTGGTACCTAGGACCTACAGAATTATTTTTACCTTTTAGCACCTTTTAGTACATTGTGTACATCTTTTTTTTTTCAATAAAACTGTTTAACTTTAAAAAGCAACTTTTTATTTATCTATCCGGATTTTTTACATTGCATAGATAATTTTTCGACTAAGTTTTAATGTCTGTGACTTGGGGTTTTTAATGCTTTGAATGTCGTTTAATTAAACTTATTTTAATTTCAGGTAGTCGATATCATGAAAACGAACGTGGAGAAAGTGCTGGAACGCGATCAAAAGCTCTCGGAGTTAGATGATAGAGCAGGTAAGGAAAAAAAAACATCAACTTACTTCTAATTAACTTACTTCCAAAAAAAAAAACATTTTACTGGCAGTATTTTTTTCCGTTTGTTGACTAATAAATCCCACCATAAATATTGGCATATAAAACAATTCCAAGACGTGACCATATGACTCGCACGGTCAAAAAGTTATCAGATCTCATATAGAGCCAAGCTCCTGACTCAAACTCTAACTACATCTTAGTCAAATAAGTTCCACAGATTTTCACATGACCACTTAGTGTCAAGTCAAATAAGTGACACTTAACTAACGTAACATCACAGCAGGAGCTAAACTGGAAAACTTGACAGAAATTAAGTAAAATGTTCGAACACTAACTTCAATTTTTAGTTGCAGCCTAATATTTTCTTTGTAAAATGTTTAATAACGTCGTTATTCGTGTCTAAGTACTACTCAGTTAGGAAATAACTGGATCGTGTTGGTTTAAAACACTTCGCTATTCTATCGAACTTTCAAGTATCATCAATAATGAATATTATGCTAAAAATGGTAGTTAATATATAATTTACAATTATTAAAGTGAAAACATCATGTTTCTTTTCAGATGCACTCCAGCATGGCGCTTCACAATTTGAGCAACAGGCTGGCAAATTGAAAAGCAAATTCTGGTTGCAGAATTTAAAGGTGTGTATACATACATATAATGACTATTATATATTTTGGGTTCATCCCTGCCTATACTTAATATAAAAACCAGGCTCAATAATTATCGGACTTACCTCAAAATATACGACATATTGTATTTTCTTGTATTGTATTTTTATCAGTGTTTTCGATTGTGCGTCTTGAGTATTGTCATTAAGTGTATGAATGTATGTTCCCGATAGATTAATTTCTAAATGAATCTACATCTAGCGTATTTCGGCTTTGCGACATGAATATGACTAATCACAAACGTTGACTTGCAGATGATGATAATCGCGGCCGTGATCGGGATCGTGATCCTGGCCCTGATCATCGGTAAGCATCCCCCACCTCTTACCCTTCCGTACATCACTGTATTAGACTAATCATACCATTATTTTTCAACATTTTCAGCCAACTTTGTGTGAACAAGTTTGGAGCCGTTTCATTTAGAAGTAACTTGTTATAATGTTTATAGTATAACGTTATTTTATTGCGTTAAAACAAAGCCTAATTTGGTAAGTGGGCATATTGTCGTTGTTGAGTTGATGATGTGTTGGCTTTATCTGTTTGTCATTTCGCAATACATAATGTTTCTGACGAACAGTACATATGTCATGTCTTGTCATATCGATATCTTCTACTTATGACCGTTTTCTTGTGGTTTGCTATTCAAAACATTACTTACTTAGGTTTGGACTTGAACGTTTAAATATGAAAACGGTATCATTCAAGTAAAAAGAAAAACATCTATTGACTCATTTACTTTCTTTAGTACCGTTTCTTCATAATAAGTTATACGAGAATGTAAATATTATCTATAGCGGATATAATTTACTTATTCATTATTATGCACAGACACCGTATAATGCTTTTTTTTCTTCGAAGAAGTTGCACGATGAATTTGAATAGTAAACAACGTCTGCTTTATTTTGCAATCATTTTGATGTCGCCTCTGAGACTGCTCTGTATTTTAATACTTCTGATGTGTATTTATTTAAAGAGGATACTCTTAAGAAATATCTTAGATACAATGTTAATAGATATGTAACCGATTGCTTTTTTTCTCTCCAAGAATGCGTTGCTTACTCCCAAGTTGTACCCCGACTATTGCTTTCGTGAAATTAATTTAGGTATATAAACTTAGGAATTATCTATATCTATTTAACATATGGAAGCCCATTTTAATGTTACAATAATGAGAGTAATCTAAAAAAGCGACCAATATTTAAAATTTTTCTTGATGGAACCTACTTGCCATCAGTTTCTGTCACAGCATTACAATTACATTTAAAATTCATACTTAATAACTATCTACATATCGTGGTGTTTCTATGCGTAATCATCAGTTTACATTTCTTACATTTTAATTGTTAAGTATTGTGTCTTGTCAATAAATTGCACAATTTTGACCATCTACGTATTGTGAAACACTGACAGTCTCTATATGTTTACATCATCATTGCTGGTCACTGTTGGACGAACGATAATTTACAATGAAATATTTTTCTAGGTCTGTAAACATCTTGGAGGATTAACGGAATAGGTAAGTAACCAAAAGTGTACACGTTCGTAAGCGGGATATAAAGGTTTAGATTACCGAAAACGAAAGCTGGGATTTTAAACTGTTACCTATTATTGGAAAATAGTGAAAATTCAATCAAAGTTTCGGTTTTCGGTACACCGACGCTTAATTAAGTCGCCGAGACGTGGAAATGTATGACGTAATATAAAATCTGTATTTTAATTTTTGACGATGTGAGCGAACCGTTTCAGCTTGGCCCAAAATTATTTTGTCCGGACTTTTGAAGTTTTGGACGTAGGTACAGATGCTTTACAACTGTTCTCGCCTGGAGCTCGCACTTCTCAACCGCTTATCATGAAATTTTGTGAGTAGGTTCGATAAGTACCTATACATATATATTGTCAATTCAGATATTTGTGTTGTCAATACAGCTCACAGAACCACTAGTAATTTTGTAAGTTTGATTTTATATTGATCTTTTTCCACGTCAATAGCAGTTCTTTAAATGAACCCGACAGAATAGCACCAAAAAGTAATTTTTTACAGCTTTTTGGTATATAAACCTAAAAACAACATACAAACACAATATTTAAATATGTATTTATCAATGTAACTAGTGTATTTTGTTTCTACATTTGCATCGTGTGCATACACGTTTTGTTGTACACCCATCCCGCACCAATAATGTCTCTGTTTGGCCTTGTGGTTGACTGGTAGAGAATGCCTAATGGCATTATGTCCGCTATTTGTACTTTTACTTCTGTATTTTGTGCAATAAAGTTTGAATAAATAAATAAATATATACATATTCTCAGTAAAAAAAAATATTAATTATTCGCGAATCGCTGCTTAGTGTTTTTATAGACTATTTTGTTTCATTACAGAAGCTCAGTACCGAATTCTACCGCAAAACAGCCTAATATCACCAACATTTATTTTACCAGCGATATCAACCAGCACCGTTTTCGATGTACCTAAATAACCATTTGATCTCAATGTATCCTATGTAAAAGTATTTACCTGATCAGACTCTGTACACTAAGTGGCGGCTTATTTAGATCTAGTCGCTATTCTTATACACGTTCGCTAAGTGTACGAGTCTAAAGAGTTTAGAACACTATTTTCTTCACATCACTACTATCAACCGTCGTGATTTTAAGAAGAGTATTTTTAGATGAGTTTTCGTTATTAAAAATATTTAAATACCTTAGAATAACAACCGTAATTTGCTAAACGCTATACACAACCTAAGGCTTAATGAAATCTACCATATCTCCAACATTGAATATCTCATTGAATATCCGATCAGTGCGATCGCCTATGAGAAATTCTCACATTTTTAGATGTTTATTTTCATTTTATTCGGACCAAATTTCTTATTAACGATTGTTACTGATTGTTTTTATTTTTATACGCCGATGTTTATGATATCATTTTAATTTTGGAATAGTTTAACTGTTGCTCTTTGATAAAACTTCTATATGAATATGTTTCTAACTTGTACGTATGGAATTTCGTAAACTTTTTTAAATGTTGAATATATGGATATTGATCTCGCGTAGTATAGGAACCGCAGCTCAGAATATATCCTTCTGGTTCTAATCCGAATTCGTTTGTACCTACTTAATTAAAAATTTGAACAAATAGTTCGCAAATGATGAAATTTAGACTAATTTTACCGCTTCTATGTACGCAAATATACTTGATTTAGAAAACTTTATGGATGTGAATATCGATCGATTTAGAATGGTTTGCTTATTCGCTTAGTTCTAGACGTTTTACACACATTTTGTAGCTGTTTAACTAAGTAACTTTATAAATATACCTACTTATTGGCGGTGATTTCTATTTGAAACGAAAAATTAATAATATTGAAGTTGTTGTTTGTAATAAAATAAAGTTAGAGTAAAAAATAATGTTCAATCTAACGATCTCATTAAATCGTGACTGGCCAATATTTTTTAAATATTATACATAACCACGTGTTGTAACGGATATGCATCTTATATCTTTTTCTGTGTGTATTGTATGTAAAAACAGCTTCGTAGTTAGAAAGTGTAAAAAGTTTCATTATAATTAGGTGTTTTTATTGTAACCACACATAGGCTTAAAGCGACTTTTATATAAGTTAATAAATGTAATGTTTAACCATTGGGAAAATTGGCCAGTGTCGGATTATAACCAAAAATCCATAGCGTATTAAGACGGTTTCCAAAGAATAGAAATTTATACTAAGCCATGTATTAACAATGAATTAGTTTTAGATTTAGACACTTTAAGAGCCGAGTGTAGAGGCGTTACGTGTTGTGCCAGTCTTGGCCAAACTCCAGTCGTGGTCACGGGAACAAGGCAGGCATGGTCAGGGTTGGCATAATATCGTGCTAATATCTCTCTAACATATACTTATAAAGCGCGCATAGTTTATGTTGATCTCTTTCTTTAGAGCCATAAGAACTGAGAAGGGCATAAACTGGCCGCTGAAGAAAAAAATAATAGATATGCACGTCGTGTTGACTCGTTTTGTAGGTAAAGTATTTATAGCCTACTTTATTGTTACAACTAAGCTTCCATTTTCAAAATATAAAATAGTAGGTACATTACATACCTATGGTGGTGAATCCATGAAACTCCTAGATCGCAGGTTTTTGTGTCCGGGGCTTTACGAATTACCGCCCGTGGTTTGTCTAAAGTTTTACGTCTTGCCTTAGCCAGGAAGTGAGATTTTCACCCCGCGTAGCGGGCAGAAAATCCCACTTACGGCCTAAGATGACGTAAAATATAATATTGCATGTGTGTACACACTCCAAAAAGTGTATTATTGATCAAGTTGAGGAATATATATGTACAGAAAATATCATTTACGATTGTCGAAACTGAATGGGAGAGCGATTTTATCTATTTAATATCGGTGCGTATTTCGAAAATGGAAGATTAAAAAAATCACTGTAAGGTAAGGTAAAAAATACACCAGAAATATATGTTATTGAATAGATTTACAACTATATAGTGATTTAAGATGATCAGTCATATTAATGAAAAGGTGATTACCTACTATCACAGACCGTAAGGTACACTTAAGTATTATGTAACAAACGATGTGGATAACGAAATTTCTTACATTACTGATACCTTTTCATTAATGATCAGTTTCATTAAAGATTCTTATAGTGGTCATGTACCTTGGTCCAAATGTATTAATGCTGTTTCACGTGTGATTAAAACATCAAAAGCCTAAAAGTAAAGATCAATTTAATATCCATTATACATAAGAGCAATGAAGATGGCTAAATGCTAACTGTAATACGTTTAACTGCGACCACCAATACTTTTGACGATATATGTATCTATATGACCACTCATAATATATACTGAGAAACACGAAGCGTGATAGAATATAATATAGGAACGCTGATTATGAAGACCAAATGGTAAGTTCCCAACTATAAGGGCCTTATCACATTTGCGATTTGCGAGCGAAATTTGTATGAATGCGATCACGCAGCGAGTTCGCCGCGACGCTTATTTGTATAGAAAACTCGCTCGCGAATCGCAAGTGTGATAGATAAGGCCCTAAACACTGAAGTCGAAAATACTAAGGATAATAAAAAGTGCTGCAATGAATTGTTTTTCATACAGTGTTCAACGAAAAGCAAACAAATAGGTACGACTTAGTACTTACCTATCCTTAGCACTTAAAAAGCGATTTTTATTATATTTTATCAAGTAACGTGGCTAATTAGTTACTATATAGAATATTGGTTAATAGGTGATAAAAGTTACATTTTTAACAAGTAACATATTGGTATAATATACCTTATTATTTTCCATTATTTATTAGTTTTATTTACAACGTGGTAGGATTGTATTTTCATTAAATTTAAGTTATTGAGATCAGAATCATACTAGTCGCAAAATATTAATAAAACCTACATATACATTCATATTTATTTACGATGCATATAAGATGCACACACTTACATAATTTTAATAAGGGGATATTATATGAAAATGATTTTTTTTATCGTAATTTAAACTTATTATTAAACTATATAAATGTACCTATTTTAAATTATTAACGTAAAAATTCAATCAATCGTAGTTCAGTGAATCAGGAGAAGTTGTTAATTTAAATATTGTGATTAACCGTGTATACATAGCAAAATAACTTATGTATGTATTTATTATTGCTTAAATAAATAAACTGACTTTAATTATGTTAGAATATTATTGTGCCTTTTATTTACCTCAATCCCGTGAATCATACACAGCATGATAGGCAGGTAGGGGCATACGTGATAGGTACACATTCCCGAAGCCTGCAGTTAATACACGTGAGTCCATCTATTGCAATTTCGGGTAAAAAATTAAACTACATACAATTTATGTTATCAGATCCCAGGAAAAGCCAAGCCCCTAAGCCCTGACTTTACTAACCTTGGTTTTACAAGTAGGTATGGCTTAGCCGTATCCATGCCTCGTTGCGCAATGGTGAGTTGATGGCGTCAGGGCTAGATCGCTACCATCAAAGCTGCTCAGGGAAAGTGACTCGTGGTAACGTGTCTCGCACTGACTCGTGACACTCTGTAAAGAGTGTAACGGAGAAGAAGAAGAGGAGCTGCACCTCTAGCACAACTGTCACAACCGACTTTTTCTCGGGCGAGATAATTGCTTGTCTCCATTGTCTCTTTCTCTGCAGTAATGTGAGAGGGTGACGGGTAGCGCTATGTCGCGCACATGAGTCGCTAAGAATAGTAAAAAGTTGTGCTAGACGGACTGGTCCATACTAACACTGAAACAGAAACAGATCTACATTAAACTTAGTGAAATTAATGTAGTCTGTTGGGCTAATTGTGTGTAAATATTGGGCACTGGCAGCGCCTCGTCGTGTCGGGTCGATCTACAGCTGGCGGTAATATTTCTCGGCCCATGGACTCTTGTTTTTCCGCACTTGAATCAAAGTTATTATTGGCTTTCAATATGCGTTAATTCGTTATTGCTAACGAAAAATTTCGCGCTGGGGGCGCTCGCATTTTTAGGTAATCGGTTGTGTAACTTATGATTCGCCCCCTTCGAAAATGTTTGCACTTGCTACGGATTCATAAGAAAATCAAAACTTTAACATGACTTTAACCATCATCTGACTCAACATTCATTGAGACACATCAAACTATGTTCGTCAATATTAATATCATAATATTTATTCATTTATCAGCTCACAAAGGAAAAACTTAAATTGTAATAACACTGTTCACATTCCAGTAAATTATAAGGTAGTCCTTTGTGAGAGACTGGAGTCTGAACTAGGTGGGTGTGGGTACCTGTATTACAGATCACCAGGCTCACACCCCGGAGAAACAAGTAATTTTACTCAGTTTACAATTTGTTGCCTATAACTAAGTCTACCGATAAATAACATTAAAAACAAAATAAAAATATACAGTTCTAAACATGCCATCGAATAAATTAATGTCAGTGGTGACTTTGAACTGCGCTAGCGTGTGTGTGATGATGGTGTGATGTGTGAGTGTAGGTGCTGTGTTGTGTAAGTGTGATGTGTGTATTCATTGGAAATCCAATAAATTCTCGATCTCGTTATATGCAAGTTTAAGTAGCCAATCCGTAATATTGGAAACAGTTTCCCTGTTAACTCAGTAGTGCAGGCTACAAGGAGATGTTCGTTTGCAAAAATAGCGGACCTCAATCTGACTTCTGATATATATTGTATAGATCCCAGACATCCTACAAACAAATGTTGCCAACCAGTTTTGTGGTCCCCCTCCCCCCACCCCAGCAATTAAAAATGGCATAAAAATTTAAAAAAAAAGTCATCAAGCCATGCCGTGTGGGATATCAAATGGAAGGGCTTATTGAGTAGATCACGAATATATAGCACACTATAACATTTCTTACACTTTCTCTAAGATTTTTTTGAAATTTTACTAAAATGCTCCATTTTTGAGTTAACTTTAAACCACTATAGATTGAAAACGAATGAATATATTTTTATAATTCTTATTTTTAATAACTAACAATAGTCCATTGTTTACGCACTAATAGTTCGTACAGGACCCTACCTTTTTTTTAGTTATTATTTTACCGTTTTGTCGGCGTGATAATACACATACTCATACCAAATTTCAGCTTTCTAGCACTTATGATCACGGAGCTAAGCCGCGGACGGACAGACGGACAGACAGACGGACAGATAAACGGACAGACGGACATGGCGAAACTATAAGGGTTCCTAGTTGACTACGGAAACCTAAAAAAGAACCGACTTCAAAAAAAACTGTAATGCAAAAATAATCCGTTCATGTACAGATTACATTTGAATCATCTTCTAAAGTCGCTCCTTTTTTTTAACTCTGTATCATATTAAAGGTCAGCGCGCACTACGCTACAGTAAAAGCGACGCGACGCGGCGCACACGGCGCAGTCAAATATTCTTTTCTCAAACATGCAATGAAATATCGTCGTAACGTGCGTTAAAACAGGCTTCGAACTCTTCGAAGTGTCAAGTTTCGGGCGGAACAATTCGAGAGAACTGTAAAGGAATTTCATACAAAATAGGGTACTTGACACATGTAATGAATAATTATAAAACGTATTGTTACATGTAGCTAATGATTCCTAGAACCAAAATAAGTAGTTATATTTCAATGAAAATGATTTAATAAATTAATATTATTTAAATAAGTTTTAGTTTTTTTTATCTGTGAGTCAAATGATCAAAACGACGCCATCTTGCTAATGACGTCACAGTGGCACAAACAAACGGCTGCTGTCAAAAATCAAAACTGACAACTGACAAAACTGTCGTTAGTAGTTTATGTTGTTACGGTTTTTCTGCTGTCAGCGTTCCTGTCAAGAGCAAGGCCTGTTGAAATTTAAATTAATTTTAATTCATTTGTAGATATTTCAGTTTGCTGTTCTGTAATTTAGTTTGTCATTTGTATTTAAATCCATTTTTGTAAATAGATATCATTCGTTTGGGACTCGTTTGGGAGATTTTTCATGAACTGGGACGCGGAGCCGCCGGATCCCGGCGGCAGCGAGTATGAGGTCTGTGAGGAATCTCCCAGGCCAATTGAGCCTAAGGCCTCCGATCTCAATCCTCGGCCCATAAAGAGAAGCGCTGAGAAAGGTGGTGATGACCAAAATCCTAAGAAAGCTGCGGTAAATTCATCCATCCCATCCCAGGCTTTCATTCAGACTTCATTCACCCACCCGGACTTCGATGATGTACGCACTAAATATGCGGATGCTGATGTCGGTCCTTATGTCATCCACTTTCAAAAAAATTCGGTGGATCCGTCCTCAGGGGTAACTTTGAGGGCCACTAATTTTGGCCACTTCCTTTTTAAAAATAATGTTCCTGGCGTGTCAAAAGACGGAGTTAAACGTGTTGGTCGTAATCGTTTCGCGGTAGAATTCGAGTCTGCACACCATGCAAATAACTGCTTAGCGCACCCTGCACTGGTAACTGCAAATTTTTCAGCAACAGTTCCATCATTCTGTGTCACAAGGATGGGTATTGTGAGGAACATCCAGACGGACTGGTCTATGGAGGAGGTAGTTCTGAATGTGACTGTTCCTATCGGGTTTGGTAGGGTTATTAAGGCCCGCCGACTGAGTAGGAAAGTTTCAGGCGAGAACAATTCCAATCAGTGGGTTCCTACTCAGTCGGTTGTTCTTACCTTTGCCGGTAGGGCACTGCCACCGCACGTTTACTGCTTCTACAACAGTCTTCCTGTTGAGTGTTATCTATACCCGACAATACAGTGCAACATTGTGTCGTTTTGGGCATGTAAAGGCGCAGTGTAGGTCCAAGCCTCGCTGCTACATGTGCGCTCAGGAACATGAGGGACTCTCATGTGGAGCGACGATTTTTTCTTGTCTGTTCTGTTCGGGCAATCACTGTGCAAATAATCAGGCTTGTCCAGAGCATCACAGGCAACGAAACATCAAACTTGCGATGTCCCAGGACAATCTGTCGTATATAGAGGCTGCTGCTCGATTTCCAGGTGTTAAAAAATCTTTTGCTGAGTCTGCAAATTCTTCTTCTCCCCCTCGTTCTCATCTCTCCACTTCTCCCAATTCACGTTCTCCATCTCAGCCCCTGTCTGGAATACCTTCTCTCTCGTATCGCAAAACTATTTCTTTACCTCGCAAATCTTATTCTTCTGTATCTTCTTCTGGCAACCTTGGTTACGACAGGTCGGCTCACAACAACATTACCCGGGATCCGCAATCAGTGATGCCCAATGGCTGTGGATTGCAAAATCAAAATGCCCGTAGTGAAGACAACCTTATTGAATTGCTCAAATCTTTTATTGACTTGCTAGTAAACTCTGACTTTGAACCGAACAACATGCGACAAAAATTGTTTAACGTTATTTCTTTATTCCTTTCTCAAAATGGCTCGATCGATTCTGCAATGGAATTGTCGCAGCATTCGCAATAAAAAATCGGACATTATCCAACTTATTAATAAATAATATTATAACCCGTTCCTTCTTGCCGTCCAGGAGACGTGGTTGAAGCCTGACTCTATTTTTAGTCCCCGGCTTCGCCTGTCTGCGGGACGACAGACGGGATGGACATGGTGGTGCAGCCATTTTGGTTGCCCGATCAGTTACTTATTCTCAAATTCCTATTCCTGCTCACAGCGACTTCATTAGTGCAGTTGCTGTGAGAGTGAATAATATTTCTTTTCTCTCTGTTTATATTTCTGATCCTCATGTGGCTGTAATGCCTGAACTGAGGTCAATTATTTCGGCTCTTCCTACCCCTCGACTGATTTTAGGAGATTTTAATATTCATCACACGTCGTGGGGCTCTTATTATTGTGATTACGTTTCTGGTGTATTCCTTGATATTGTTGATTATTTTGAGTTATGTATCCTTAATGATGGCTCCCCTACGAGGCGTGTCACTTCTTTTCAAGACCCTAGAAGTGCAGTAGATATTTCTTTATCATCAGCCTCAATGTCTTCTAGGCTGTTGTGGCGTATTCTCCTTGCTTCTTTTGGTAGTGATCACTTTCCGATTCATGTATCCTTCCCCGATCCTGTCCCTTCTTTTTCCCCTTCCCCTAGGCTTAAACATCAAGTATCCAAAGCGGACTGGCCTCTGTACAGTCTCAGTTTGGATAGTGAAATTACGCGTATATCTGTCCCTAATGTCAATAACGTAATGGCAGTATACAATGACTTTAAAAATGCTATTACTAGTTCAGCCAATAAAGCCATTCCCCTGAAGAAAAAACATTCTAGTAAAATTCCGCTTCCCCCTTGGTGGGAACCAGATTGTTTTGAATCTGTCAAAAAGCGTAAGGAGGCTGAAGTTTTACTTTCATCGAATTTTAATAGGATTAATTATGATAATTATTTAAAAGTTGCAGCTGATACTTCTAAATTCCTCATAAACAAAAAGAAAATGGGATGGCAAAAGTTTTGCGAGAGTCTTTCGCCGTCCACGCCGTCCTCTTTGGTCTGGAAGGGTATTAAACGATTTCGCGGTGTTTTCTCTCCTGATTCGGCTTTACAATCCAATGACCCTTCCGAATGGATTGAGGCGTTCGCCCTGAAACTTGCTCCTCCTTCTATCCCTTCTCTTGAGGAAGTTACTCCTGTTGTGTCACCCTTGAACCAAGGGCCGGCTAATTTCTTCGATAGTCCTTTTTCTTCTGAAGAATTTTTTACTGCTATTTCTCATCTTAAAGACTCTTCCCCTGGTGTAGATGGAATCCCTTATTCTTTTATTGTGCGCGCTAGTTATGATTCCAAACAGTTTTTTCTTAATATTCTTAATAACATTTTTTTATCAGGCATTCCCCCAGAAGACTGGAAGACCCAAATTATTATTCCCATTCTTAAACCTGGGAAGCCAGGTAATGACCCGTCTGGTTACCGCCCTATTGCCCTTTCTTCCACTTTAGCTAAAATTCTTGAGCATCTTATTAAAAATAGACTAGAGTGGTTAGCTGAAAGTAAAGGTTTATTAGCAAAAAGTCAATTTGGTTTCCGTAAGGGCCTCGGTACTATGGATAGTCTTGCTATATTTACGACTGATGTCCGGGTTGCCTTTTCGAATTGTTATTCTGTTGTTGGCGTTTTTCTGGATATCGCTTCCGCATACGATAACGTTCTTCTTCCTCGTCTGAGGCAAAAACTTCATGATCTGGAGTTCCCAGAGAGGCTGGTGAACTTTACTATAAATTTTCTTCTCTCTAGATCTATATTAATTAGCGTTAATAATACTACTCTGCCGGCTAGGTTAGTATGGAAAGGCCTCCCACAGGGGTCTGTTTTGAGTCCACTTTTGTACAGCCTCTATACTTGCGACTTGGAATTAACGGTAAATCCTTTTTGCAGTGTTCTTCAATATGCTGATGATATCTGTTTATATTCTTCTGTTTCTAATATTCCGGATGCTGTTCCTCGGCTTAACTCAGCACTCAATTATTTAAGCGTTTGGTTAGAGGAGCATGGTTTATCGTTGTCTATTCCCAAAAGTTCGGTCGTAGTTTTTAGTCGTAAAAGACGGGTTCCTGATGTTTCGGTAACATGTAATGGGGTCCAAATTCCGGTGTATGATAGAGTTAAATTTCTAGGGGTTATTTTTGATTCGAAACTATCTGGTATTCATCATTTTAACAACAACGCCCAGAAATGTGAAAAAAATATTAATATTATTCGTTCTCTTTCTGGTGTGTGGTGGGGTTCCCATCCTTATTGCCAAAAATTAGTGTACAATGCTCTGATCCGTAGCCATCTTGATTACGGATCGTTCCTTCTCGAACCTTGCAATAAGGCTGCCCTAGGTGCCCTAGACAAAATACAGTCGAAAAGTCTTCGTATTGTTATTGGTGCAATGCGATCCTCCCCTGTGAATGCTCTCCAAATCGAATGTGTAGATCCACCTCTTAAATTGAGAAGGCAATATTTATCGGACCGGTTCGTTTTCAAAATTATGCAGTCTGCCACTCATCCTCTTATCCCGAAACTCCTCCTCCTTTCCAGGCTAGTAAATACCTCCAGTTACTGGTTCCACAAGAACAGCCCCTGTCTTGTTAAAAGTTTCCTAAAATATACTCGGCTTCCCTGCCCAGTATATAATTGCAGGCTTAATCCAATATTTGAGACTCCATATGAAGCAATTATGTTTCGCCCTAGTATTATAATTGACTTAGGGATAGATAAAGATTCTGTTTGTGCGAATTCTCTTTTAAATAAAGCTATTGATAAGCACTGGCCTAATTGGACCACTATTTATACGGACGCATCTCAGTTGTCTGATCAGGGCCCGGTGGGGTCAGCTGTGTGGATCCCTAGATTTAATGTTATTTTAAGTTTTAAATTATTTCTTTCTCTTCTGTATTCACGGGCGAGGCGTTAGCGATTTTAGAATCTCTTAAGTATATAGAATCGCATAATCTAAATTATTGTGTTGTATTTACTGATTCTAAAAGTTCTCTGCAGGCTATCTTAGCTAATCAATTGCGCGCTAATGTTAAATTTCCAGTTATTCTAGAAATAAAACGTGTTCTTTATCGCCTATCTAGTCGTGGTGTTGGGGTCTCATTGGCCTGGATACCCAGTCACGTGGGTATTCGCGGTAATGAGACTGCAGATCAGTGTGCCAAGGATGCGGTAGTTAGTGGCTGCCTCTCAGCATACAGATGCTACTCACACGATTTGGTATCTTTAGCAAAGGTTCATCTCGATGATGAGTGGTTCGTAGAATGGGCTCGATACAGGCAAAATAAAGGTTTGCATTACTCTGACATTCAGGACAATATTCCGGTAAAGCCTTGGTTTTTTCGATATCGTGATGCAAATAAAAAAGTGACTTCCTCCATATGCCGGTTACGTTTGGGACACTCGTGTACCCCCGTCTTTCTTTTTAAAATTCACGTTAAAAATAACTCTTTGTGTGAATGTGGGTTGGATGAAGGTAATTTGGATCCTTTATTTTTTGAATGCAATAGACTTTCTTCATCTCTCTATGATATTCTTCCTCCATTCATCCCTCGCCCTGTAAATTTCAAGTCTCTTCTTCGTTTAGTTTTCTCTCCGTTTATCTCTATTTTAAGTGACTTTATGAAAAATAATAGTATTCATCTTTAGTTTTCCCTTTTGTCTCATTTATCTTTTATATCATTGACTCATTACGTTGTATATAACAGCATTCTGATTTGTTTACCTATTGGCCGTTTTGTTTTGTTTACTTTCATAAATTAATATTCTTGCTTTTTTCAAAACTTGACTTGACATGACATCAAGCAGAATTAAAACGCGCCTCACAACTGACATTGGCAAAAGCCTCGAGCTGCCATTCTTGGCTTAATAATAATAATATGTTGTTACGATTGGATTCATCTTCTCACACATTTAATACATTTTTGGTTTATAATTAATAATCCAGATCTTCAAAAATGGAAGAACATTATATCAAAGCAGACAGTGCTAACTTACCCAAAGTGGATTCTTACATGGTAGCCCACTTTTTTGGTACGAATCCCGACTTTTGTTCAGCTGAATTTAGGAATGTAAAAAGTGCACATTAAGTATGAATAATATGTTATTTGTTTATATATAATAAGATAGCCAATTCATTAGTTTTGTTACCAAATATACTATCACCTTGTATCATAGAATATCCTTTGTTATAGATCTTCAAGAGAATCTTATGGCGATGATGCCATAGGTTATGTTCAGCTTCGACGTGAGGCCAGTTTGTGCACTGTTAAGTGTAAAGTGTGTCCGGAGCACAAAATAAGAAAACCACCATATGCCGTGACTATGGTTATTGATGAAAAGGAGAGTAAAGTTCTAACTGTGAGGAGCCATCTTGTATTTCAACAGAATGTTACTGGAAAATTTTGTGACCACGAATTGCAGTGCAGTGTATCACCCATATATTTACAAGTGTGCCAAACAATAACAATATTAAGAGCTCCGTGTTTATCGCCGCCGCAGTCTCCCGCCGAGATGAAGACCTTTGAAATCGGGCTTACATTTTTGACCCCACGATATGTTGTCTATTTTAGATTCAACGCTAATGTTAGTAACATCTTTACTCCAGTTATTTGTTGTACAATTATTATTAAATGCTTAAAAAGAAAATAGTTTATTCATTTACTTGTTTCTATTATTCAATCTATTAAAAATCATGTTGTAGTTTAGAAAAGAAAATTAAATATTTTACAAGGAAAATTTACTTCCGATTATTTTGTAACAAATTCGAGAGATTATGAGTAGTAATAGTAACTAATAAAGAAGCATGACGTAAAGCGCCCTGGAGCCGCTCCTTTAGTGACTACAATCTGCAATGCTACGGAAAAAAACATATCTTACTATGTAATCCATACAAAGATACGACCTTTTTACCGTAATATCGCAGTACTCAACTCATATTTTGGACCGAAAAACACGTAAAGTTAGCTAAATTAGATTCTGAATGACAAGCATATGTTACATTGTAGTCTGATGACAAGACAAGAGGCTATGGAGTGTAGAGGGAAGGAGTAGCATCTTTCATGGAAGAATTTAAAAAAAAAGTGTACAGCGGCAGCGGTAAATAGTCCCAAAAAGCTCCGGTAGCGCTAGCTAATTGGGAAAATTGTGCCAACTATTCCAGCATTTTGATTTTAACAAAAAGTAACTGATATGATCTGTTAGGAACAGGTAATAGTCTAGCTCTCTTGCAATACTAGCGCCACCAATTTAACACCTTTCCTTTCGCCGGACAATTTTGGTTTATGAAAATTCTGCTCCTTCCTTTTTACACTTCAGAAAAAAGGTTCTGTTCTGCAGCTAATACACTTTCCTAAGTTAGTCAGTCACTAATTTTAGTCAGTACCTAATCTAGGATAGTATAATATCCGCATTAGTCTGCTATGCCATTGTGACGTCACATTAATACTATATCGCGTTTTGGCGCGAACATGTGAATGGTAACGAAAAAACGCAAATTGTACAAAAACATGCGCAGCAAAAAAAAAATCTTTGTTGTATATTTAAATTTACGATAAGCTTAATACATTTAAACTGGTTTTAAATTTTTGTCAATAACCCTATTGAAGGCCTAGGCCGGGAAGTAATTTGTTTTTAATTTTATTGTAAACATGGCGTCTGTCTGTGTTTATGAACAGGCTGAACAGCTGATATATATATTTCTTCTAGTGGCTACCCATTCAGCCATATCGGACCAACAATATCCACGTTAATGCCTAGTACACACGAACTGATATTAAGAATACAAATCTGTATGATTCAATGTGTTGATGAATAAATTAAAAATACCGTCTATACGTAAGTCACCAGAGACCATAGGCCGTCTATATCTACTCAGCCGGCAAGCCCTTATTTCCCGGCGTCTGCAGTAATGTACTATTGCATGAATTTATATGACGATGTAACGCACTACGCTCCAGAGGAACTACGCGACGCGACATACAATTTCATACAAAAATAGTAAAAATACAGTGCGACATAAAAGAGTAGAAAATAAATGAGGGCGCCACTTCCTTCGCAACTGCCACATTTTTGACGTAAAGTGCGTGAATATGGTAACAATATTGTATGAAAAATTGTAGTTCCTTTATCATCCGTTTTCTACTCTTTTGTGTCGCACTGTACTTGGTCTGACCACGTTGGTCACGACCTGTAATGCGCGCGCACCTTTTAAAAAAAAAAGACATTGAGTCTGTTTGAGTACCTTTTAAAATCATTGGTCGAACAGGGCTGATGAATTAATGGACTACTGAATCAGTTTATTAAAAAGTTAAACTGTCATAAGTTGACACCTGTACTGTCACTTCTTACTGCCTTATCAGCTGCGTTCTAATTCTAATGTTATATATAATCTAAGCCGAGTTTTATGCAGTATGGATTTGATACATGTATGTTATTAGCGGCTTCAATTAAGAGTAGAGTAAACCTAAAGTTTAGAACTTAGAGAAAACACGTGTACCAACAATAATTTCAGTTTTAATAGTTATTGACCCTATTCAACTGTTTTACTGTAGAAGGTAAGTTTAACACCTCACTTATTTATAAATATTGCTATTATATTACACAAATGTGTTCAATACGCGTATATACTTAACAAAACGGATGTCCGGAAAGAATAACATAATTTGAGTATTTAACAGTGGTTTGCTAAAAGTTTAGCAAACTTCTTTTACTTAACAGTTCAAATGTTTCACAACATTATAAAACATCTTTCTTCTGGATAAACAGTTTGATAGACATATCTTCATACATATCTTCGTTATAGATGTGTTCTTATAGATCTCAGATCTTACAATATAATTGAAATTAAATAAAGTATTACTTTCTTCTAGCCAATCTTTTGAGCTGTTTAACAGAAAACCACTTGTAACATGTCTTAACATTAGATAGAGTTTTAGATTGATTTTACGAGCTTGTAATTATGTTGAAAAATTATTAAATCCTCAGCTGTATAAGAATTATTTAATTCCACATTGTTTCAGTACTTTATACAGACAACAATGATAGAGTTGCCGAGGATTACAAGGGCTCTGAGGGCACACACACAACTAGATAAGCCACGGTGCTTAAAACCTGTGGTAGACCCAACAAAACCAAACCTGATTAAAAGAAGAAAAACACAGAAGTAAGTATAGTACCTATTTCATATTTTAATTTTACTTGGTCAATAATTCTTGTTATATTATTTTAACTTTTGTGAGACATCTCAAACAATATAAAAAAAAATATTTTGCTCATGGTTATGTATCAAGAAAGGCATGTTAATCATAAAACTTATATGGAGTTCATCTCCCTTCCCCAATGTGGTCAGCTCCAGGGTAAACCATCCACTGCTAAACAAAACTATGAGAGAAAGTGTCATCTCATCTACAATATTTCAATTTATATTGATTATCAGACCTTGGCTTATATAGGGGCAAAATTTATTGACAGCTAAGGATAGCATAATATCAATAAACTCAATTATCAATGCTTTTTCATACACTAGTGATTGCTCGAAGTTTTCTTTCTAAAAATGAAATTTTAATGAAAGTATACAAGTGAAAACATTGCAACATTTCAAGCGTTAAACTTCTTATAATTGTAATGTGCAAACTGATTGCTCTCTGTGTTCTCTAATAAATGTGTATCCTTCATATCAAAAAGAGATTACATTCTACGAGGGCGAATCAAAAAGTTCTTAGAACAGCATGGTGGTAAAACCTTTTTAAATGTAGTTTATTTTTATTTTATTTTAGCTATCCTTACGACATGATATGACGACAATTTTTTTTTTATTACGTATACCAATAACACATAATTAATTATTTTGTGAAGCAAATCGCTCAAAATCTGTCATAATGGACAAAAATGAGTTACGTGCCGTGATTAAGTATTTGTGTTTGAAAAAAATGTCCACTAAGGAAATTCATTTGGATATTCAGCAGACTATAGGTACTAATGCTGTACCATATTCCACGGTTGCTTGCTGGGTTGCCGAATTTAATAGAGGTAGGCCCAAGTGTAAAGATGACCTTCACTCCGGCCGGCCTTCCACCTCTGTTACTGATGACAACGTGGCGAGAATCAAAAAATTGGTATTAGAGGATAGAAGAATTAGCATCAAACAGTTAGCAGAGATCCTACACATTTCTTTTGACAGCGTGCAATCAATATTGACGGACGTTTTGGGGTTTAAAAAAGTTTCGCTAAGATAAGTTCTGCGAATGTTAACTGAGGTAAACAAAGAACAGCGTGCGGAGGTTTCGAAGCGGAATCTCGAAATCATCGAACGTGACCCGGATGCGTTTTATCGCCGATTTGTAACCCAGGACGAAACATGGCTCCACCATTTTGATCCCGAAGCAAAAAAACAAAGCATGTCCTGGAAACGACCATCTTCTTCAGCTGATAAAAAATTTCGAGATTTTCCGACGGCGGGCAAAATTAGGGAATCTATATTCTAGGATGCGGAAGGAATCCTGTTTATTGACTACCTGCCGAAAGGAAAAACTATTACAGGTCCCTATTATAAAGAATTAATCCCGAAAGTGCGGCAAGTGATCATAGAAAATCGCCGGGGAAAATGGTCTACAGGCGCACTGTTTCACCACGACAACGGCCCAGCTCATCGCTCACAATTGGCAATCACTGCGATCCGCCAAGCTGGCTTCAAGCTGTTCGACCACCCGCCATATTCTCCGGACTATGACTAGGAAATCATTTTCACATATTCCCGAAATTAAAAGCACATCCGCGGAATAAAATTCCGAGATGATAATGCCATAGTGGGTGCTGTAGAGGAGTTTTTCGAGTCCCAAGGAAAATCTTATTTTATGATGGAATAAAAAAAAATTAAAACAGTACTTAAAGTGTATAGAATAACAAGGAGACAATGTAGAAAAATAAAAGATAGAAAAACAATTTTCTTTTGTTTTTCACCCTTATTCTAAGAACTTTTTGATTTACCCTCGTATTCATGTTTCCAGATTCAAATCATTCACTGACATCTACAACTACATAAAAGAGAATGAACCAGATATAGATCTGAAACTTCTTGACAATCTAAAAGAGGCTAGCAAGCTCCTTACTGGTGACCAACCTGATGACATCATAGAAGATGCTGCTATCCTAACACTGAGGATGTTTCTTGATCAGGATATTGTCATGCTAAAGCATCTCACTCAGCTGCGGCAGACTTTTGGAACTGTGATTTCTTCAACAGCTAATAAGATATGTGAGGTGAGAAAAATTTTCTGATAATTAAGTCAAATCGGCTCTACCTGAGAATACTTTTGATGCCTGTAAATGTATAGTCAAACAGTTTCTATGTGGTAAACTGGTAATACTTAAAATACATGCAACAATTCTATAATTTTTGACAACAATTGTTTCTTCATTACAGATTGTCAATGAAATCTCTGAACGAATATCGGAAGACACAAAAGAATACATTAAAAAAGAAATCAGTGAAGAGAATAAGGAAAACATAAAACTTTGGGGTGAACACATACAGTGTCATTATATTCCATACAAACCTGCGAAGAAACCACTAGCAAAGCTACTGAAAAGGCCTGCAACGGACAGTAGTTTCGTGACTGATTTCTCTATGAAGTACAGTGCACAAGGCAGCAGTGATAATAAAGTTGCTAGGCCACAACCCAGTGTGCCGGTTTCTAAGGTACATAACTATTTCTCTAAGTGCTTTCATTTCGGCTTACTATAAATTAACCACATTGTGTAATCATAAGTAAAATAATATAATTAAACACATCAAAAAAGTTTCTTCAGATCTTCATACAGTCCTTTCATTATGAAATGCACATTTTATTTATTATTATCTGTAATACTTGTAAACATAGGTAACATCCCGAGTACCCAAAATTTGTCTGGAAGAGATGGCTCTTTAGCGTTAAAACCATTAGTTGTTTGCCTCTATTGTAATTTTATTTCACATTTTATCTGCGTTTGTATTTCTTTCTTGTCCATGTGTGCAATAAAAAGTATTCTATTCATGAACTTTATTTTCCAGTTTGGTAAAACCTGGCTGGAAACGAAAGTCAATGAGCTATACACAAACCCAGACATATCAAGTGCTGACATCATGCAGTCGGTCATCACCCTGCTGAACTCTCCGCGAAGCAACGACGACATGCAGAATGATCTGTTTGAGCTCCTGGGCTTTGACAAGTTTGAGTTTATCCAGGAGTTACTGGAGCATAGGCAAGAGGTGGTTAACAGTTTGAAAGCGCCGCCGCCGCAGCCCACTTTATCTGAGAGTAAGCTATTCGTTACATGTCACTAAATGCCGACGTGACCATTTGATTTCATGTTTGACGACGTGGTTGGCGCAGTTTGTAGTACGCCTGCCTACCGCTCGAATACTGGTCAGGGCAAATATTTATTTATTTATTTTAACTTTATTGCACAAAACGAAAGTCAGTACAAATGGCCGACTTTATACCAAATATTTGTGTGATGAACCTGAATATTTTGTTCCTGGGTCATGGAGGTTATCTATGTATGTATTTATATATTATGTAGGTATATCGTCGTCTCGTACCCATAGTAAGAGCTTTGCTTAGTTGGGGCTTGGTCGATTTGTATAGGATTGTCCCTTAATATTTATTTATAAAATAACAGCACAAAATCTTCAATTAATCAGTTATCCTATTACAGTAACAGCAATCCTGCCTGAGAACAAAATGCCTCAGTACCTCTGCCAAGTGTCCGTGTTGTCAGAGCAGGAGAAAATGCTGGCCAAGCTGGTACGGAAGGAAGGCAAGAAGGCCAAGAACGCTAGGAAAAATGATGACGAGGAAGAGGAACAGGAAATTAATATTGCTCAAATGCGAGCCAAAAGGTATACATTTTTTAAATATATACAAACTGATATTCACCCGCGGTTTTGCATACGTAACGGATAACTCAGTATCCTATGTTTTAATCCATAACATCTTCACTAACTTTCCCATTCTAAACTTTCATCTTTAATAAAGCGTTCTTATGCTATATTTCATCTAAACATCTTCATTAATTTTCCCATTGTAAACTTTCATTTTTAATAAAGCGTTCTTGTTTACAATCCGCTCATTCAAAAAGTAAACGGTATTTTCAGAATATCAGAATTAACGAAACCAGTGGTACCATTTTCAACGTCAAAAAGGGAAGTCGATCCAGTTCTACAGAAGATATCATATTTCCAAACCAAAGTGCAATATCCAAATGTATACGATTCTTCGATTGACGCCAAGAACTCCGCAGGTATATAATAGTAGTTGTAGACGCCGTGGTCGGAAATAGTTTTACGTCATCCTAGGCCGTAAGTGGGGTTTTCTGCCCGCTACGGGGAGAAAATCTCACTTCCGGCTGGCCAAGACAAGATATAAAAAATAATGACCCGCTCTACATAGAAAACTGTAAATGGGCTTCTAAACCTGCCATGTTTTGCTGCAATGTGTGGCCCGGCCATTATTTGCATCTTGCTCTAGCGTAGGGTGACAGAGAAGGGCGGCTATAGTTGCCGGCCACAAATTGCAGCAAAATATGGCCCGTTTCTCCCAAGTAATACAAATTCGCAGAATGATAGCACTAATTGACAACATTGAAATAAGTAAGTTCATTACGTTATATCAATCTTTCTATGATGTCCTTAAACCTTACCTTTCGCTCGCACGCACTGTTTCTTCTAAAGTGTGAGCTAAAAGTCCGACCCTACCGGCAAATTGAGTTGACCGCGCATCGAAAGTATTTTTGGGGCATTTTACTTGTGCTGACAACCAGACTCACTAAGTAACAAATACTTACTTAAAACAAAGCTCGTATCTTAGTGTCAATCTAATTACTAGACACGAGGTTTTTGAAGAGCAGTGACAGAAGTTTTAGTCTATTCACGACGCAGTCCACGAGGCCAGTGCGCCCGCGTCACCCTCCCCAATTAATCCAGTGGTTTGAGGATAATTCCATTAGCGGGTCCACACAAAATCTAATGAAAGGTAACAAGACGTGACACTTCAAGTCATGTCTTAAAAAAAACTCATTAGTTTTCACGTATCGAAATATGTCAATGCTATCAGGATTCGTGTCCGGCATGAAGCTGCTACTCCCTGAGAACGCAGTGCGAAAGGACTACAAGGAATACGAAGAAGTCATAATACCCAAGAACGACCAAGGGCCTTTGGCGGTCGGCAACAACCGCGTGCCTATATCAGACATGGACGAGGTGATTATATTGATCTTACTTCGTAGCGTAAAATTGTTTTCTGTACCGTAATCGGGCAAAAAATAATCAAAATTGGTTAAAATCCGATAGTGGTTTCGGTGTGATGAGAGGATGTTGAAATTTTTACCAACAGATCCTGCATCGCGTCAAGATTTTCAAGATGTAACATAATTATGTTATGATCCATGCCGAAAATGCCCGTTTCGCGTTATTTCACTTTCGGAATTTTGAAAATTCGGTATATTGATGGTTTCAGATAAATGAAACTTCGGAATATTTGAGTGATCCCACGTAAAAATTGTAAAAAGTCAAATTAAACACAATTCTCATAAACACGACACCTACCTTCCTGATGGTTGCCTTCATCATGCGATAGATAGACGATAAAGTATTCGGCACTCTCCGACGCTGTGTATGTGTAAGAATGACAAATGCTTTATCATTTTTCATATCATTCATTTGTTTATCGTACAATATCGTTTGGTCACAGCCTAGGTAAGGCGACATACAAAACAAGCACCTTAACGCGACCATGGTAGGTCCGCTCGTATTCAGGCATTAGGTCTCTATCAACTATAAACTTCAAGACAGTAATGTCTAAACCTAAATTATTTTGCAGATCGGCCAAATGGCATTCGAGAACATCAAGGAGCTGAATCGCATCCAGTCCGTAGTGTTCCAAACCGCGTACAACACCAACGAGAACCTCCTCATTTGCGCGCCCACCGGCGCCGGCAAGACCAACATAGCCTTGTTGACTGTGGTGCACCAGATCAAACAGCATATTGAGAACAACGTCATCATGAAGAACAAGTTTAAGGTTAGTGTACACGTTGGTACAGGCTTCGGACTTTTCGCTGTATAATGTGGCTCCTAACGCAGCCGCTTGGCTTAACAATCTCAAAGCCATTCTTCGATTGCTTCTTGTAATTAGCCATCTGGGGGCACGGTGCCCCCGATAAGACCTATAAAAAAGAAGCGGGGCACTACCTACCTTTTCTCGATCTATTTCGTCTCATTTTCAAAACCCTTATATCTTCGTCTCAGAAAATACTATCTGAGACAAGTGAAGAAAATTTATTCAAAGAATTTAAATTCAAAGATAAGATGTAGGTGCGGGCCATTTAAAATACTCCAAAGTTTCATTGAAATCCCTGACGCTAACAACCTAACCGTGGTCTAAATATTGCTTTATTACCTATTGGTTAAATTGCATTTCATAACATCTGTAAAGTAATATTTTATCCTACCGCAAATAAGCCCATCTGACCGATAATGGTAAGAAACAAAGTTTGATAGATATACGTATTGCAAGATGAATTGACATGCAAAATATCTATAAAACGGTCATTTAAACCAGGATGTATAAGGTCCGTAGAGTCGGTGCTTAGGGTACTAGGATTTACTGAAATATATTTTTACGACAAAAGCGTTATGTTTATGTGCTTGTGAGTCTTGGCAGCAAATTTTACATGAAACACTTTGGTAGGATACGATTAAACAAATAATTATTATTTCATGTTGCCAACCTCTTAAAAACCTGTGCACTCCATCCTATGTGACATGGGAAACTAATAATCACGAAAAAAAACTGAGTTCATTCTGTACAAGATGTATTCGTGTGGTCTTACAGAAACTTATCCATAGACGTTAGGAGTAGAACGGCATGGCCCGTCATGGACTTTGACTCTCGCGCAGTTCATGTCACACACGCTCATATAGGTATGACCATCGCTGGCGCAGAATGGGCCGGTACCATCATATTGGCAGCCACACACAGGGATATCCCGCGGGTAGCTGCCCCACACCAGCGCCAGCAGAGCCACTGAAATTTAATAAAACAAACGGCATTACAACTTAAATAATAGGCGAATTGTAAGACGTTAATTTACAAAAAACCAGTCCGCGGTAAGCTATACTAGTCACTACATATTATAAAACAAAGTCGCGTCCTGCTGTCTGTCTGTCCCTATGTATGCTTAGTTCTTTAAAACTACGCAACGGATCGATGCGTTTTTTTTTAAATAGATAGAGTGATTCAAGACGAAGGTTTATAACTATTAATACATGCATAATTTAGCAGTACCCGTGCGAAGCCGGGGCGGGTCGCTAGTAATAACGAGTAGAGTATATAATCTTTGACAACTACTTCGTAACTTTTTAAATTTGATACTAGAATTACACTTTCCCAGTCTTTACTCCATCCTATTTTCGACTATGCTGACGTTTGCTTTTTTTTTTTTTTTTTTTTATGTCATAGGGGGCAAACGAGCAAACGTATCGCCTGATGGAAAGCGATTACCGTCGCCCATAAACACCTGCAACACCAGAGGAGTCACAAGTGCTTGCCTACCCGGAGGACGAAGATAGAATGCCTCTATGCTAGTAATTTCACCGGCTATCTTACCCCCACACCGGAACACAACAATGCGAACATTGCTATCCTGATCTTACGTACAGTACAGCTAAATAAACTTGAGCTCCTTCAAAATTTTATGCATTCGGTTTGTATTTGGCTTGCGAAAATATGACCACGTTTCGGTTTTTCACTCGAAACTCAAGTGGCTTCCTATTCGTCTTCGTCGCCACTCTCACATTCTTGTTCTACTCTATGTGTACTTTTCAACCCCACTACCCCCTGCTACCGTAAAGAGAGTTTTAAATGTCTCTCTTCTGTTTGCTGTTCTCAAAATTGTTTTTTGCTCCTATTACCCTCCTCTATGTATATGCCTCCTCTAAATTTTTTATCGGTCCTTTCGCCTGCCAAGCGTTTCAGTTGTGGAATACGTTGCCGCTTGATTTACAGAAAGCCCAATCAATCCCTCCCCATCTTTAAACGTAATCTGAAGCAGCTTTATTGATCACACCCTTTGACTGGTTAGTTGGTGTCTTAAATTAACTTCGAATGTGTGTTATTATTAAACATACTGTATATATTTAAATATTATACATTCTTGTATTGCTTATTTTACTTATTATGACTTTTATATGTGTATGTCTATTTATTTGTTTATTACATATTCACAATCAATTTTTATGTGTTGACTGAGGTTCTTTTTTAAATAATTCTTGCACTACCTTGTCAAAATGTATCCTTCTACTTTTTGCTACGCATAAGTTGTCTGGAAGAGATCGCTCTTCAGCGATAAGACCGCCCGTTGTTACACTACTTTTTGTTAAATTATAATATCCTTGTTGTATTCGTTTTCATGTGGTGCACAATGAAGAATACAAGTATTGCTAGTACTACAACGTCGAGTATGTAACCTACGACTTAAACAAGTTTTCATTTAAAGAAAAAGTAATTATTGAGATTAGTTTTCATGGCCCACTACGAGTATATCGGCAAGAAGAATAAAACGAACTCAAATCTAATGGATTTGCATCCTTTTATATCCGCCTTCATTAGATCAGTTCCATGTAATAATAATAAAGTATAATAAGGAGCTTGCATGTAAAATATATTGAATATTATATTGATAATTAAACAATAATAATATTAATTAAAAATGTATTTCTGAAAGATTTATTCCAAGGTTATTATTATTTGCGGGAAGTGGACTATCAAATTTACCTAGCGAGATTTGATTATAGAGACATACGGACACGGCGACAGGTGAAACTAAATAATAGCTTTTAAAACTCTGATTTTGCCAATTTCGCTGTGCGACTTTCTTCAAAGAAAAAAAAATCCCTTTCATGTAACATTCTTTAAAGACGAAAAAAAAGCACTAATGGCATTTGAACCGTTTGAATAGGTAATATAAAAATGGTACATTACATGCGTATTTAATTAGATTAATAACGGTCGGTTTACGACAAAATGTGAAAAAAAACCGACTAAGTGCGAGTCGAACTCGCGCACCGAGGGATCCGTACAAACACTTATCCCATGTTTACTGGCCGGGTTAAGTTAAGCTTGCACGTGGTATGTACCACCGGATACAAATGAGGTGCAGGGTTAACGCAACTGATCACGTTTGTTGTATCGGAGCTCCCTTAAATATTTGTTTTATTCTGTTTTATAGTATTTGTTGTTATAGCGGCAACAGAAATACATCATCTGTGAAAATTTCAACTGTCTAAGTATCACGGTTCATACAGCCTGGAGACAAACAGATGGACGGACCCCATTTTTTACCCTTCGGGTAGGGAACCCTAAAAAGGGTAATTTTAATTTTAAATTTAATTTTATTTTAGAAAATAATAATAATCATCATTTATTGCAACCAAGTACTCAAACCAAGGATCCTGTTAGGACATAGCAATTATTGAATTAACATTGGTTTACTTAATATTATTTACTAGAAGAAATTTACATTCCAGGCTATAATACTACTCATTAAGTTTTCTTTTACTTTACATAAATGTAGTACAGTTTAATACATCATATATGCACGCAGTAAGCACGAAGTTAAATAGCAATATTATATACTTTTTTTTATATATTTGTCTTCTCCGTATGTTCCGCAATAGAATAATTGTCTACACGTTTATGTTTTAGATTATTTATAATGGCAGTCTGAAAACAATTTTGAATTTCTTTAAAATTATTTTACTTACAGAAAACAACAGCAACTTTCATCTTGAAATTCAATTACGTTTGTGTCGCAAAAATGATTCGTTATTTAATTATATATATATATATATATATAGAATTATATTGGCATTACCAGAAAATCTCAATTCGTTACAGCATGGCAAGTCTTTAAATCAATTATTTATTATGCTGTAACGAATTTAGATTTTCCGGTATAAAGATTAATTTAAAGTTATGTACCTTCATACAATTTGATAATATCAGGTAGGTAAGTATTTATATTAAGGAAAAATCCAGTAACGACATTTGCGTATTTCGATTTGCAAACTTCGACATAACGCTTGGTCCGTTAAAACAAACTATCCAAATATAAATGAAATATTTTTATTTATTTAAACTTTATTGCACAAAACAAAAGCCAGTACAAATGGCAGACTTAAATGCCAGATGGCTTTCTCTACCAGTTACCTAACCATGGGGCTAAACAGATACTATAACTACTAGGTACTAGAAGTGGGTGCAAATCAGAAATCTGATGGTACATGGAGTATTATATATCCATACTAATCCATACTAATATTATAAATGCGAAAGTGCGTCTGTCTGTCTGTTACCTCTTCAAGCTTAAACCGCTGAATCGATTTTGATGAAATTTGGCATGGAGGTAGTTTAAGATCCGAGGAAGGACATAGGATAGTTTTCATCCTGGAAATTATTCCGAAAAAGATTGAAAAGTGAGTAAGTAATTCATGATGACATTGATGACCCTGTAGGAAATGTAATTATTAGACCAAAAGCACAATTGCCCTTACATTTGCTTAGGCGCTTTTAATAATCCCTTTTATTAATTAAGGTGATTCGGTGGATATCTATCGTGTTGTACGAGGTTGCTTCCATACTTCCAAGTTCCAGGCGGACGTAGTCGCGGGCAAAAGCTATTACTATATAAATTTAAAAAATAAAAACTTTCACTACTTATTTCATAAAAAGTAAATAAATATTGAGTTGTAAAAGGCACTTTTGAGTTAAGCAAAAGTTAGTGTCAATTATGACAGTGTTGGAATTGGCAACATTTAAAATTTTCGTGTTTTAACTAATTTCATTAATTTAATAAAATATAATTTTTCCTTGATTAAACAGACTAGTTTTTATAATATTAGAAAAATCAGAAAACGGCGTCATCTAAGAAACGGCCCTCTACATAACGTCACAGAGAATAGAATTTTAGAATAATATTTAATTTAAATGTTTTTTAGAACATATACCAAACCCGATACTTATGCACAAACGAGTTGCAACGCACCTCGCTACAACGTTGACCGTCAACCCAAGAGAGCTTTGAACACAGACCTGCTGCGCGATCAACGTTGTCATGGCTCGAACGGATACATTCACTGTCCCCCATGGCTCTAGTGAAAAACATACTTTTCATCCTGGATTAACGTGTTAACAAGCACCGTCGTAAGCCTTGTGGGGCGATTGCCACCCATTTCACAGTGAGGCTCCGCGGGCATTTTTAGACCCCCATAGGCCTGCGCGACCCAGGTGGGCTCAATCATCAGCCCGAAAACGAATACAGAATAACATTGTGCTAATACGTAGACGTTATGAAATACCTACTCTCGACGATTGAGAAGCGTCGAACGGGCGTTCGACCTTTAAATTAAATCAGGAAATTGCATTGCAAGTTCAGAAGATAGTTTGTGTAGATAACTGTATACAAAAATAATTTTAAAATTTAAAACACCCTTCACACAAGCAGCTGGTCATCATGAAACCCTGATTCAATAAGTGATATAAAAAACGCTACTAAAACTGAACATAACTACAAAATTTGGAATTCTTAGTTTTAATATTGGCTGAGGAGATCTTGTCACATGTTTCAATTAAAGCTAACGAAACGACTGGTCCTATTTCCACTAAACATAGCTAAGTACCATCTCGACGAACAAGTATTTCTTTTACGCTTTGAACGCCAAGAGCCACTAAAGTAGTCGTGTGCTGTCGTGCCTACCACGCCAACGACCCCTAAAGGGATAATGGCGGACGCTGTGAAAGCAATTTTCCTGCTGACAGATAAGGTATATTTTCGCATTTTTTTTTTTACTATTGGCGTATACCACTTTCAAACTTCACTCAAACTCCCCGTCCAGGCGGTAAACTTCGTTCCTCCCGAACTCTCAAACTCTCTATTCCTTCGCACCATTCTGGTTTCATGTCCAATTCTTTCGCCGTCCAGGCAAGTCGTCTTTGGAATACACTCCCTCTCTCTATTAGACAAGCCCCAAGCAAGGTAGTTTTCAAACGCATGCTACGTAAGCACCTGCTCGAACAAGAGCTCGAATAATGTCTCATCCTATGCAGTAGACACTTCATCGTATTTATTATTATATAATATATAATATACATCTTATAGTATGTAAATATATGTATCATTGTATTTATGGTAGTTAAGTTATATAATATACATGTATTCACTTGTATCTTGAATACTCTCCGAACGATTAATTTTCTACTCTGCACCCACTTGAAGCATCTCTGTTTGGCCCTATGGTTGACTGGTAGAGAATGCCATTAGGCATTAAGTTCGCCATTTGTACTGACTTTTGTTTTGTGCAATAAAGTTTAAATAAATAAATAATAATAAATAATATAGGCCCCATTTTGACATGGGAGGAAAACCGTTCTAAAGGTTAAAAAAGAAATAATGAGCTATGATACCACAGACAGATACACAAATATACAGATACACAGGTTAAACTTAACACACCCTCTTTTTTCGTCGAAGATTAAAAATTAAGTAAAACGTCCAATAATGAAATGCCCACTTATTTTTATTCATCGAGAAACCGGCTTGATTGGTCATGCGCCATCTTAACAAGGGCCGTCGTGAGCCTTGTAGACGTTGGGGCGATTGCAACCCATTTCACAAATACCGCTGTATGTGTGGCCATCACTGCCGCACACTGGGCCGGTGGGGCTCGGCGGGCAGCCGCAGAGCCCGTAGCTCGTTGCCACCCTGATGGGTCCGATCAGCATCGCGAAGATGGTCACTGAGAAAAAGAGTAAGTGAGGAATCGAGATAGAAATATTATTTATTAATGTATCATCGTCTCATGATGTTGAGCTGATTATGGAAGATAGAATTCTCTAACGGTTAGAAGTTAGGGCTAGCAACAAGGCCTCCCCGAACACCCCTCAATATTGTTTTTTGTTAAAATTACTAAAAAGCATTAAAAAAAGAACCGACTTCAAAATAAACTGAAAAGCCAAAAGTAACCAGAATCAACTTTTGAAATCGGTGCCAAACCTCACGTTAACTTCTTTCTCGAATAAAAATACCTACTCTTATCGTATTCTAATTATCAAGTAGTCTTAATAAAAAAAAATATAAGTGGTATCTATTTTCATAGTAATAATTAAGTGATTTGGCACCAATTTTAAAAAGCGATCCAAATGTAATTTGTACATGAACTGGTTATTTTTTGATTTTCAGTTTGTTTTGAAATCGGTTCTTTTTTTATTTATTTAAATTTATATTAATTAAACCAAAATATGATGGTCGCGTTTATCACGTGATAAATAAGTGACAAAGCATCCGTCACGTTTTGACAACATGCGCATTGCGAGTGTAAGTGACAGATGCTTTATCACTTATTTTTCACGTGATAAACGGAACCAGACCCCCAGATATGTTTTGAGCATGATTAAAAATTTCAATAAAATAGAAAGAATAAATTCAAAGCAATAAGACTTACGTAGAAGAGCAGCTAATTTCATCTTGAATGTTGCGTCGCTTGTGTCTTGGGGAATCAATTGTTTGTTTTTATATACTTGCAATGTTTATTAACTTGGTAATAAATTATGTTCTATATTGCTTTGTTACTTACGTCTATCGGACTTCACAGCTGTAAATTACAAAATATGAGACGAGCGCAGCCGGTCGGATTAGTAAGAAATCAATGAACACAGACAACAATACATTATTTATCGAACCGTAACAAATAGTAACATGTTTTATCATAAATTGTGTTGTATTTTTGTTTGCCGACTGTATTTTCCTAAACGTGGCTTGTTTGTTAGACGAATATATACCAGCCAAACTCTATTGGTTTGCATCGTTTTATTTCAGAGTTCCTATGACGTACTTTTAATGTCGTAGGATTAAAATTCTTAATCTCTAAGCTTCTAATCGTAGCACTAACCTTCGCATAGCAGAATAGCTAAGACGGGTGTAGAGTAGACATATTTTTTGAAAGATGTCAATCAATCCTACTTTTTATTGGGATCAAATGTCTATGTGGAACTATATATGTATAATTATATAGTGCTCTAAGAGTCAGAAATTACTTTTAAGGTTCCACATTCCTACGGACTCTACGGAGCGCTAAAAACGCTCCTTAAAAATGACTAGCGGGACGTGACGTCATTACCATCGAAGGTTAAATATTCATTCAAAATTTATTTTGTTTTAGATCATCTACATAGCGCCAATGAAAGCCCTTGCGTCCGAGATGACAGCTAGTTTTGGCAAACGCCTGCGGGGCTTGGGGATTGCTGTACGAGAGTTAACTGGAGATATGAAGCTGACGAAGACAGAAGTGCAGCAGACGCAGATGATCGTCACCACGCCGGAGAAGTGGGATGTCGTCACTAGGAAAGGAGCCAGTGCGTTTATTTCTCACTCCCACTTTTAGAACCTAAAATAATACATACACAAGTCTACTGATTTTTAACTAAAACTTTTTTAGCCGACACGGAACTTGCATCAATAGTAAAGCTGCTGATCATCGACGAGGTGCATCTCCTGCACGGCGACAGGGGGCCGATAGTGGAAGCGATAGTTGCTAGGACTCTGCGACAAGTCGAGTCAAGTCAGAACATGATACGTATCGTCGGGCTGTCCGCTACGTTGCCCAACTATTTGGATGTTGCCAGGTAAGTAGACTTAGAGATGCTAGAAAGTTGTTGCTCTGTATTAAACCTTTACCGCATACGAAGCCATATATGGCAGATATGAACTTGGACCTTATTGGCACAGGTCAAGGTTCGAATTCAAACAACATTTTTTTTTCTATATGCGGTAAAGGGTTAATCGTCAATTAGAAGTTATAGTGTGTGTTTTAGACGACAGTGATGCGGTGTTTGTAGAACCCGATGTATACCGGATTTTGCTGTGTCTAATTTCGAGCGTTTTTGCTGTTAGGACAGAAAACTGAATTAGCTGCAACTTATATGAGATTTATTGAGTAGTAATCCTTTCAAACTAATTGGCCTCCAGTACTGACACTGACTGTCACGGACTGTCACCTCTCATACTTTGACGACGCGGTTGGCGCAGTGGTTAAGCAACTGCCTACTGAGCCGACGGTCCTGGGTTCGAATCCCGGCAAGAGCAAATATTTGTGTGATGAACTCGAATATTTGTGCCTGGGTCATGGATGTTATTTGTATTTAAGTATGTATTTATTTATATAAGTATGTCTATCGTCGTCCAGTGTCCATAAAACAAGCCTACTAGAGCTTACTGTGGGACTAGATTGATTTGTGTGAGGTTGTCCAATATTTATTTATTTATACTTATCTGTTTAGTCGCAGTAATCTTACTTAAAAACTTTCTTTTATACAGATTTTTACGAGTAAACCCGAACATTGGCCTATTCTTCTTCGATTCCCGCTTCCGCCCAGTGCCACTGGAACAACAGTTTGTAGGAGTGAAGGAAGTGGGCAGTGGAGGTGGAGCTCATCTCAGACAGGTAAGGATAAGTTTAACAAAAGTGATTTATTTCAGACTACCTCTCCGTCTCACAGTAGATTACTTACTCGTATACAGTGTGTTTTTAAAATGAGAAACTGAAATGTTCCATGGATGAAACTAAGTTAAACCAAATGAAAATAACAAATAAGCCTGAAGTTTTCCTGTTCTATGTTTAAACAACAAAATACAGTTTATTCTTAGTAAAACGACTTCTTGCAGGCAGTTAATAAACTTCTGTTTGTAATCACTTGAGTAATTAGTGGATCCTTGCCACTTGTAGATACGATCGTTACAATGATTTATATTTTTAAGTGAGTATTGTTTCTGACAGATAGTTAGAAACAGTCGTTGTGGGTACATAGAAACATATACTTTTAATTCGCAAGAACTACGTTATTATATTACATCATAATCTAACTAAATCATCGTACGCTGTATAGGAGAGTCGCAGGGTATGTCGGAGTTTACAAAAAAAGGTTTCAAGCATAGCTGACATACGTCATGCTCATAAATAAGGACGAATTATAACGACTTAACCATACTTACGTAATTACAAAAAACTGATGTAATATACAAAAACACTCTGGACAGATGCAAATAATGAACGACGTATGCTACGACAAAGCTTCCGACATGGTGCAAAAGGGTCACCAAGTGATGGTGTTCGTGCACGCCCGTAACGCCACCCATACCACCGCCATGATCCTCAAAGAGCTGGCCCAGAAGAAGGGTCATCTGAAATACTTCGAGCCTGAAGACTCCGGAGGATTTCTGAAAGCCAAAAAGGCTATTAGCAGCAGCCCTAATAAGGTACTGAGCGAACTGTTTGCCGCTGGGTTTGCGTGTCATCATGCTGGTATGCTGAGGAGTGATAGGTATGTCCTTTCAGGCTATTCCCATATTACATTTTCCAAAAATCGCTCTCTTTCTCCACTCCTTATGCTCCTTTATAATTATACTTATTGCCGAATAAAGTGAAACATAGGTATGGTAATTTTATTTTTGACGACGCGTTTGGCTCGGTTGGTAGACACCCTGCCTACTGAGTCGGCGGTCCCGGGTTCGAATCCCGGCCGGGGCAAATATTTGTTCTTGGGTCATGGATGTTATCTATACATGTATTTATATATTATGTATATCGTCGTCTAGTACCCATAAATAGATCAAGCTTTGCTTAGTTTGACACAGGGTCGATTTGTGTATGATTGTCCCTTAATATTTATTTATTTATTGGAGCGGAGCGAGCGAAGCGAGCGAAGCTCCCATGGATTGACTCGAATGGACTTTGTAACAATGCGCAGATCTCAGCGAGTTCTCAACCGATTTTAGAAATTTTTGTTTTAAAATGCACAAATTAAATTTCGCTAGGTCGTGACGAAGAGAAAATTTCGAAAAAAAAAAAAAAAACTCCGCTCCAATGTATGGTGCAAGCTTAGCCGGTGGCTGACTCTGCATCGACCTAGTTTATTAGCTTATAGGTGTGTCAAACACACTGATGAGCAAAGGCATCCCTCTTTGGCGCTACCCGTCTCTATCACCTGCATGTTCCCTCCACTCCTTATCGAATTCATCCATGTCGTCATCGTGGTATAAATAGATGTGAAAAATATATCCACACTGTGTTTTTCAGGAACATGGTGGAGAAATATTTCTCTGAAGGTTACATAAGGGTCCTGGTGTGCACTTCGACTTTAGCTTGGGGTGTGAACTTGCCCGCCCATGCAGTTATTATAAGAGTAAGTTAAGCTTTAAGTTAATCTTTAAGTTATAAGCTTTTTCAGAGAAGCACTTGGCCCTGATCCCAGACATACATATCAGATATTGTTATTACATAGAAACGACGACCACTGAAGTCTGCACCTGCAACTATTGTCCCATAACAACTAGGTCAAAGGGATATTTTTTCTTTGGATCATAACTGATCCATCATCATCATATCCGTATCTAATGCGTCCACGTTAACGTTTGTCGGACGTAAAAATGGTTGAATTATTTCTAGTATTTCCTTTATAAACATAACCACAAAACTGTAGCAAAGTTATATTCCTCAGGGCACTGAAATCTACGACCAAAGGCACGGGACATTCGTAGACCTCAGCATTTTGGATGTGCTGCAAATCTTCGGTCGCGCCGGTCGCCCTCAGTTCGACAAATCGGGAACAGGCATCATTATAACCACCCACGACAAACTCACGCATTACCTGAAATCCATGACCAATCAGTTTCCCATTGAGAGCAACTTTATCAATTTGTTGGCTGATAATTTAAATGCAGAGGTGAGTTTCCTAAGGACTCCAGAAATAAGTATATTTTCAACTGCTTTGTTTTGTTTTTCAATTGATGTTTGCCCGATTTCAAATAATTATTTTTCATATGGAATGGGATATTTATTACTTACTTGTTCCTTTTTTTGGTGTAATTGGTTTTAGGTGGCTTTAGGAACAGTCACGAACATAGACGAAGCTGTCGAATGGCTGAGTTACACATACTTATTTGTGCGCATGAGGATCAATCCACAGGTTCGTAATATTACTTATATATTTGCAAATATTAATTCTGCTGACGAATATATACGCATATTTTGCCGATATTTCGTTTTAACTATCGAAATTACGAATGTTTATTTTAAAGTGAAAATATTTTTTTTTAATGTATGCTTTGAGCGGGATTCAACCAACGTTTCTACGCCATTCTGGGCCAGACTGGTGAATTGCCAATTATTCTATCGAAGCCACTAGCTAAAACATCGAATTTTTCAACCAGTTGCTTCATTTCTTATAGTGATATGCCTTAGGGTGGTATTTAAAATGAACATTTGATTTACGCTATCAGACGTTACTGCTTTAATAAAAAATGATCGAGATTGTGAATTACTCGTCGTATAACTATAACCATGTATTTGATATAGGTATATGGTCTAACATACGGTGATGTACAAGAAGAGCCAATGCTAGAGACGAAACGTAGAGAACTCATCACTGCAGCAGCCATGACGCTCGACAAGACACACATGATACGGTACAACGAACGCACCGGCGATCTCAATATCACAGGTATGTATTTAGGTATACGGTATTCTATTCTTCTACCTACCTACTATCTTTTTAATTTTAAAGGTGAGAGGGATTTTTTTAATCAATGGCTTCACGTTCGCGTTTAGAACTTGGTCTTACCTGACCTGAAAGGGAGAACCCAGTTCACTCTTGCCTTAAAAACCAAATTGCTGTATTTTTGAAAATACAGACATTCGAAGGGATTTTAAGGACGCTTGTCAAAACGAAAAAGGTTTCTGAAATCTTGCGAAGCGGAATGGGGTAAATTAAAATAGATGAAGATGGAAACCCCTGGCGGTGTTTACCTAATAGTTCGATTGAACAATGAAGGTGGCAATAGGTCATGTAACTCGGTAATTTCCAGGCATATTTTCTTTGGGATTTGCAGCAAGAGATTTAGAGCGGAACGATTATGGCAAAGCGTGCAAAATGCTTTGTAAATTGATTTCCTTCATTAGACTCGCAAAATAAATGTAATGTACGCCATTACATTGTAATTTCCTCGGTTTTAAAATTGGATCTAGCAATCAAATTTGATGAATGTTCTCAATTACACTCTGAGTTTAATCATTAAGCTTAATTAATAATTTCAAATTAAATTTTATCTGCTAACAAAACTTTTATCAATATCAAATCCACGTGATTATTTTTCTGTACGTGTATGTGCTGTTTTAAAGGCAATCGAGAACGATAGAAATGTCTTTTATTTACCCAAGAGCGTTTTAAACGGGGATTAATTTCTCACGCATCAACTTTTAGATTTTCCTTGGGAGTTTTTTGGTGGTTGTTAGTAGATTTACACGTTTTACACTAATATACAGGAATTACAAAGTAATCTTAACTTTCACTTAATGCTTTAACAGATCTGGGCCGCACTGCGAGTCACTACTACATTACCTGCGAAACTATGGAAGTGTTCAACTCTATGGTTCGAAAATCTATGACTCAGGGCTACGTTTTGGAGATGCTTACACGGTGCTCGGATTTCCAACAGCTCAAAGTAAGTAGTCCTTCGATACATTTTAATTCAGAATATTTCACATATCTCACTAATATTATAAAGGCGAAAGTTTTGTGAGTGCTTGTGTTTTTTTTTTTCTTCACGCTCCAACATCTGGACCAATTTTGATAAATGTTGGTATGAAGGTAGCTAACATTAACACCTGATTAACACATACGATACTTTTTATCCCGAAAAAATTTAGTGTTCCTGGATTAACGCATAGGCTACTTTTATCCTGAAAAAAAAATTGTGTATCCATAAGCATCCCTCGTGTCGTGCAATATAGGCGATTTTTACGGTGGCAACCAGGTCTAAGACGCTACATAATTAATGGCTCGCTCAGGCAATCTGTATGGCTAAAACAAACCCTGGGATTAAACCGAAATGTAAAAAGTGCCTTTTAAAAACGAATGAATGCCCTATTACAGGTACGCAAAGAAGAACTCACGGAACTCTGGAACCTCAAGGATCAGTATTGCGAGCTGCGCATAGAGGACGCCCCCGAAGACATACACTGGAAAATAAACATCCTACTGCAGACATATTTGTCGAGGGGTCGCGTCAACGGATCCTCGCTCCAGTCCGATTTGAATTATATTAGTCAGGTGAGATGACTTTTTCTTTTCTATTCGATACGATATAAATCACGTAAACTTCAAAATTTTATGATATTTTCATGCTCCTCTATACGGCATCCGCGACTAAAAGAGGAGAGCGTTCGTTCATATTTCACACAGTCAAGTTGAAATCCGCATAGGTAACATAGTCGTTGCTTGTTTTTATTTTGGATTACTAATGTTTGGCAAATAATCTTTCCCAAAGTATCACATCGCAAATTTTGTTTCCCAAATTTTTATTTGGCAAAAAGTGCAATTAGCAAAACTACGTATCGCAAATTTACAGTTTGCAAACATTTTGTTTAGCAAGTGGTTGCTTAGCAAATAATTACTTGTCAAGTTTTAGGTACTTTCCCAATTTTTTTTTGCAAATATATCGTTTGGCATAACATTCTTATCCCAAAATATTGCATGGCATACGATTTATATCCCAGTATAAGGTGAAATAAGTAATACTATGATGTTTGGCCCACTCACTATAGGGCCGCGTGGCTCGCTCGCTACGCTCGCTCGTTAAGGTCACAACTCAACCTAACACTCCTCCTCGCTACGCTCGTCGTCGTACCTAACCTGAGCCAAGTCGGATTTCCCTTAAGGTGAAATAAGTGATATTATGATGTTTCGCCCACTCGCTATCACTATAGGGTCGCGTGGCTCGCTCGCTACGCTCGCTCGTTAGGGTCGCAACTCAACCTAACACTCCTCCTCGCTACGCTCGTCGTACCTAACCTAAGCCAAGTCAGACCTGCCTTACGTACCGTACTACTATTAGGTAGTATTTAGGAATACTTAGGGCTTACAATTTACCATACTTTTGCTATAAGTTCAGCTTGCAAAGTGACTAATTTGGGAAAATTTTGTTTGGAAAATAATTTATGACAAAATCAAACATTTGCTTTATAAGCATTTGCTAAATAAAATCTTGACAAAGTGAAATTTTGGGAAAAGATGATTTGACCAAATGAATACAATGGGAAATGTAACTTTGCTAGAGATGCATTTGGGAAATAAAACTGTTGCGATAAGTTATTTGGGAAGTCATATTTGGGAAACATTATTTGCCAAACGGCAGTACACCTTTTATTTTTGAGATTTTACATTTTAAGGATATATTTATTGCCTGTGAATGTTTCAGAACGCGGTGCGCATAATCAGAGCTCTATTCGAGATCACACTGCGCAAGAACAACGCGTACATGGCGGCTCTATACCTGAAGATGGCCAAAATGCTCGAACTGCAGCAGTGGGACTTCTACAGCGACATGAGGCAGTTCAACTGCTTCCCGAACGAAGTGCTCAAGCACATCGAGTACCCGATGCTGAAGCCGGATCAGATTCGGGACATGGATTGGAAAGAAGTTGGTGAGATGAGTTTTGGTTTTGGGTTATTTGGGTGTTTTATAATAAAGTTGTTACGGTCAGTTGGACTTTTACAACGACGTGAAGCAAATTAACTGCTTCCCGAACGATGTGCTCAAGCACATCGAGTGCCGGATGCTGAAACCCAATCAGATTCGGGACATGGATTGGAAGGACCTTGATTGGAATAGATTCTGAAATTCATTTGACTGTACTTAAGTTACTACAGCGACTGTGACCAATCGACTGTTTTCTCAACGACTTGCTGAAGATTGTCAAGTTTGAAGAATACAGGGCTGAAAAATATCTTTTAGTCAAAGGTTTTATTATTAATAAAACGCAAGTAAACTTTTTGGAAGAGAGTCCAGCGCCCAAACCAAAAATGTGTTTATGGTATAGACGCCTTTTTTTTTCGGTATTTAACTAGTATGCCCTCTACTTTTATCTAGGTGACCTCATAAGGAACCCAAAAGCAGCTCGACATCTGAAAAAGTGCGCTGACGAGTTCCCCCTACTGGAAATGGAGGCCAGCCTGCACCCTATCACCCGCACAGTGCTTCGGATACGACTCACCATCACACCCAATTTCAAGTGAGTTAATATACCACTTATAAAACTTCAAACCTGTTAAGTACCTTCAGCTCACCATCCAGCCTAATCTCATGTCAGGATAGTCATTCTTCATTCAGTTAGCCAGAAGAATAGTCTTTCCCTACAACCCGCACTGTCTTGTTCGTCGTGACTTGTTAACGTTTATTAATATTTCGCCCATACAATGACATGTGTGTTTTGTAGATGGAACGACAAATATCACGGCAAAGCCCCCGAAGCGTTCTGGATATGGGTAGAGGATCCGGACAACGACATCATGTATTACAATGAGTTCTTCCTCATCACCAAGAAACAAGTGAGTAACTAATATAAAATGTTTTTTTATGGATTTTAATTTACGATACCCTGGTGCTCCACGTACCTTGATAGCTACACCACTGTATGTTAGGTGAATGAATAGCTTTCTTGAAGGCTCCTTGTCTAATGTTTCAATCGCAATTTTTATATCAATTTATTTGCAGGTAATAACCAATGAGCCACAAGAGCTTGTAATAACGATTCCCATCACGGAACCTTTGCCGCCGCAATATTACATAAGAGCAACTTCGGAAAGGTAAGCATTCCTGTAAATATATGTATGCTTTGAAACACATTTAAATAGACATGGTACCTATATATTCACCAGTCATTTCACTTGGTTTTTGCAGATGGCTGGGTTCTGAAAGTGTGTTGCCACTTACATTCCAGCATTTAATTTTGCCTGAAACTCATCCGCCACACACAGGTATGATTGCTTAGATCAGCGTCATTATTTCCTTGGGTAGAACTAACTGTAATCATTATAGGAGATCCTGGCAATAAAGCTGCTATTATGGCTAAGAATCGATGATGAAAATTATAAAGGCTTTACAGTTACGCCGTCAAACAAAATCGTGTTGCTTAACCCGCTCCTCTCTACCCACACAAAACTCGTACTCTCAACGACAATATTGCCAACCATATTTGGGAGCGTACATATGCCACCGCTAAATGGTAAATTTAATTCGCAGATTTGCTAGAGCTCCAGCCACTCCCAGTGACGGCGCTCAACAACCCGTCGTACGAGATGCTGTACAACTTCAGCCACTTCAACCCGATCCAGACCCAGATCTTCCACTGTCTGTACCACACGGATAATAATGTGTTACTAGGAGCACCCACTGGCTCGGGCAAGACCATCGTCGCTGAGGTGGCCATGTTCCGTGTATTCAACCAGTATCCAGGGTGTAAGGTACGAGTAGGGTGTAAGCTTCATCCTCTTTCCTTTAAAATAAATATTGTAAACACCTTATCACTATCACTACATAGTATAAAACAAAGTCGCTTTCTCTGTCCCTATGTCCCTTTGTATGCTTAAATCTTTAAAACTACGCTACGGATTTTGATGCGGTTTTTTTTTATAGATAGAGTGATTCAGGAGGAAGGTTTATATGTATAATACATGCATAATTTATCAGCATTGCACCCGTGCGAAGCCGGGGCGGGTCGCTAGTTGTACATAAAACAATATTGACAAAAACTCAAAAACAATACAATGGCGAACTTATCCCTATAAGGGATTTCTTCCAGAAATTTGATGAGTTCTCTAAGTTTCTTAATTATGTCAGTAATTTGGTTTTGGTTACAGGTAGTCTACATTGCACCTCTAAAAGCTCTAGTTAAAGAGCGTATCAAAGATTGGAAAATACGCTTGGAAGAGAAAATGGGAAAGAAAGTCGTGGAATTAACAGGTTAGTGTCAATCAATGCAACAATTATAATTAAATTTTTAACGAAGTTTTATATATTAGCGTACCTGCAACTTAGTAAAAAAAAATATACCCATTTTTTAAGGCGACGTGTCTCCGGACATCAGAGCGATTCGTAACTCACACGTGATCGTAACAACACCAGAGAAGTGGGACGGCATCAGTCGCTCGTGGCAGACTAGGAACTATGTGCGAGATGTGGCCCTCATAGTCATCGATGAAATTCATCTGCTGGGTGAAGACAGGGGACCAGTGCTTGAGGTTATAGTGTCGAGGTAAGACTGACTCAAATAACCAATATGACTAAGTTCGACTGAACTCGCACGTGATAGTGACTACGCCAGAGATGTGGGACGTTGTCAGTCACTCGTGGCCACAGACCACCCCCACTAGACGGAGCATGTAAGGCGACCCGTAGGCGACCCGCGCGCACCAACGATATGGTACGGCAGAACATTAAAGTATCAACACGGCGGCCACCGTTTAGTTGCGTCCATGTTTATGAGGTCTCTCTACACCACTTAACACGACAATTTACCATGTTATTTATTCAATTTCTTTTTTCGTTGACGTACGCATGGATCATAAACAAGGACGCAACTAAACGGTGGCCGGCGTGTTGATACTTTAATGTTCTGCCGTACCATATCGTTGGTGCGCGCGGGTCGCCTTACATGCTCCGTCTAGTGGGGGTTGTCTGTGCTCGTGGCAGACGAGGAACTACGTGAGAGACCTGGCCCGCAAAGTCATTGATTAAATTCATTTGCTGGGTGAGGACAGAAGAGCTGTAAGGAGGTTATAGTGTCTGTCATGACCAACAAGATGAAGTTCGTTTGAAGTTGAACTTGATAGAGACTACATCCAACACTGAAACTATCAATTGAATTCACAAGGTTAGGTGAAACTTGTGAACTCTCTTTACAGATATATATATTCCCTATAGCCTTAACGTAGATAATTTGAGCAGTTAACAACAAAAATATGAACGGTTTTTCAAACGTATAAAACTCGACACTCGACTACGCACTTTTTTCTTTTCTGTTATTAAAGTTTAAACTTCAACAGGACTAACTTCATCGAGTCACACACGTCGAGAAGACTGCGTATCATCGGTTTATCTACGGCGCTCGCGAACGCTAAGGACCTGGCGAACTGGCTGAACATAGGCGAAATGGGTCTTTACAACTTTAGGCCTTCTGTGCGACCAGTGCCTTTGGAGGTAAAATTTCATGTTTCGTTATTTCCATACATCCAGCCAAAACATCGAATCCTAATAAGAACTAGTGCTTGAATAACTAAGAAACTTTTTACAAAAATACAGTATTATTTACATTACCAAATGTGAAACAAGTAAATTGTGCCAAGGTAAAACTGAAAGGTGAAGTACTGGAATTTGAAGAAAAAACAGTATTCCTGGGTGTTACTTTAGACTCTAAACTGCAATGGAGTGCGCATATAGCCACTCTTGCAGGTAAGCTTAGCTCCGCGGCCTATGCAGTTAGGCGAATCAGGCAGCTGACAAACGTCGAGACGGCAAAGATTGTATATTTCAGTTATTTCCATAGTGTTATGTCATATGGAATTTTATTATGGGGAAGAGCGGCGGATATCCAAACCATCTTTGTGCTACAAAAACGAGCTGTACGCGCAATTTATGCACTAGGAGGTCGTACGTCACTAAGAGAGAAATTCAAGGAAACAAACATTCTCACCGTAGCATCTCAATACATTCTTGAGAATATCATGTATGTGCGGAAAAATCTCCATGAATTCAAGCTCAACAGTGACATTCACCACTACAATACGAGAAGTAAGGACAAGCTCGCAATACCTGCCCACCGTCTCCGTAAGGTTAGCTCGTCGTTCGTGGGGAACTGTGTACGCTTCTACAATAAAATACCTATTGATGTAGTAAAATTGCCCTGTAGCAAATTTAAAGCGCAAATAAAACGTCACTTATTGAATAAAGCTTATTATACTGTCAATGACTTTATAAACGACAGTGATGCCTTTAAGCCAGTTGTTTAGTGTTGTGTCAATAGTAAATTTTTAAATAAGCATTATTTTGGTGGGTAATTTTAATGTAACATGAGAGCACAATTTGTTGTTTCTCACCGGGCAAATAGTATTAGTCAAGTATGCCCGGCAGCTTGAGCATGTCATGCTCGCTTAAAGGTCTTTGCTTACGGTGGCGTCGTTGATCGGGTCGCAGCCTTCCCTATAATATGGTTGAGGGAGGCGATGGCTGAGATATGCGTCATACTCGTGAACGGGTGCCGTTTGTGGGGTCCGGTCTGTTCATGCTAGCAAGGGCCAAATTAAATATGTAGGAACCGCATACTAGTGTTAAATTAATCAAACGTGAGAAACTTCATCCTGTACTCGATTGAAGTTATTCAATGTTGATTTTAACTTTTTGAACTCTTAGAGACTGTATACATCTCTAAGAAACAGCTTAGTATAGTATGACACTCGGAGACTTTATACATCTCTGAGGAAATTAAATAATTTTAAAATATTTTATTGCATGTTATGACGCCTAGAGACCATATACATCTCTAAGAAATTTAGGTTTAATAATTATTTTCTATTGTAAATTATTCACGTTGACGCCTAGAGACCTTATACATCTCTAAGGAATTTAATTCATTAAGTGATTATATTCTATTGCATGTTGTGACACCCAGAGACTTTATACATCTCTGGATATATTTAATATTTTTAATTTATCGTTAAATTTTCATTTTAATGATCCTAATTAACATTGATTTGGAGTATCTATACATCTCCTTTACGTGTACCAGTGTAATTAGTTATAACACAAATGTATTATGTAATTGTTTTAAGTATTATTTACGAAAAAATGACTTACTGTTGAGTTTCTTTCGGCTTTCTTCTCAACAGCGGTCTCCTCTTGCGAAATGCCGGTAGATTCACAATCTGACTTGTAAAAGTGCCCCTGTGGCCTACTTACTGAATAAATTATTTCATTTCATTTCATTTCATTTCATTCTGACCGCAGGTGCATATATCAGGACACCCGGGCCGCCACTACTGCCCGCGCATGATGACGATGAACAAGCCTACGTTCCAAGCTATCCGCCAGCACTCGCCCGCCGCGCCCGCGCTGGTCTTCGTGTCCAGCCGAAGGCAGACCAGGTACGTTGGCCATCCACTATAGGTGCACTAATCAGAACAGCTTTGCCGGCACTACTGTCCGTGTACCATGAACAAACCCATGTTCCAAGCCATCCGCCAGCATTGCGCGCCGCGCCCGGTCTTATTTTCGTCTCCAGTCGTAGGCAGACCAGGTACGGATGAGGTACATATTCTCATTTGCACAGAAGACTCAGATCTTAACTACTACATGTTGACCATGCATGAACAAGGCCACGTTCCAAGCAACACGAAGCAAATTGTATCCTTCATTCCGAAACCATAATCCAGAGACGTTCTGTTCAAACTAATACCACACTTTTTTTTATAAATAAAATGTATATATTTCGCATAGAAGGCCAAGGAGTGAAGTATTAATCATAAATCATGTCTTGCAGGTTAACAGCATTAGATCTCATCGCCTACCTTGCAGCAGAAGACAACCCTAAGCAATGGCTGCACATGCAAGAGTCTGAAATGGAACAAATCCTGTCGAACATTCGAGAGACCAACCTAAAGCTGACTTTAGCGTTCGGCATTGGTATCCACCACGCTGGTCTACATGAGAGAGACAGGAATACAGTTGAGGAGCTGTTTATCAACCAGAAGATTCAGGTAAGGATATGCTAGTCTACCCTTAGCGTGGCGTGGCGTGGCTAATGTAGTGCTAGGCGATGTCGTGTACCGGGGACCCTCAAGGACAGGAATAGCGCCACTAATTTTATTGCACCAGACTTGTTATGCCTCTATCTAGGAGATCGCGCCTCGTTTTCCTGCTTTCAGCAGCATTTATAATTGTGGCTCACAGTTTTCTTTCTGCGGAACATCGCAATCAATTCCAATTTTCTAGCTTTTCATCTTAGGTGTCTATATCTCTCATCGAATAACCAAAAGTTCAGACTAATGAATTTTCTCTCTCTTACCGGACCAACGTCTTAACTGGGTCCCAGTTCACACAAGACCAGACATTAAATACGACGTTAGGGTAAGGTTGCGATCATTGGACCGGCTCTTTCATTGGACCGCGTTGGTTTCTTGGAAACAAACAAATTTCTTTCGAAAAAATCTTTCGAAATGGCGTAGGGAACCCCAAATAGGTAGCGTTTAGACGCCATCGTGGATTTTTAAATTTGTTCGTTTCCGAGAAACCAACGCGGTCCAATGAAAGAGCCGGTCCAATGATCGCAACCTTACCCTACCTACTTATTCGTTTTAATATCGGTTGTCGCAGGTTTTAATCTGCACAGCTACGTTGGCGTGGGGTGTGAACTTCCCGGCGCATTTGGTGGTGATAAAAGGCACGGAATACTTCGACGGCAAGCAGAAGCGCTACGTCGATATGCCCATCACAGACGTGCTGCAAATGATGGGCCGTGCCGGGCGCCCGCAGGTGAGTTCATGACTAAACCAAACGAGCATTTCTCAAAAAGTTTGTACACAATTAAGACAGAAAATTAAAGTCAAATATAATTTTCCTATTTTTGTTACCATTTTTTATTGTGATTTCCCATACATTGATATCAGATTATGTATAATTAAAAAAGTATAAGCATAACAGAACCTTAATTACCGAACATAACCATAACATTGATATAAAATTACTAAAATAATTGGTAACAAAATAGGAAAATTATATTGGACTTTAATTTTCTGTCTTAATTGTATACAAACTTTTTGAGAAATGCTCAAACATTCTAGTTCAAATGTCGATATAAGGACCATGGGGCCTGAATCTCTTTCTGGAAACGAACAGTGACAAATGTCACAGAGTACCTACATACTTCGATAACTAGTAGAAGCGGTTGCCATATCCATCATTACTTTTTTAATATTGTGTCACAGATAAACAATGCAAGATGCTACGCAACATATAAGAATAAGTTATACGAAGTGGCTTGTCTACCGCTTACGTCTCATTGAAAGCGGCTACTCGCGTCCTTTAAATGCACACTAGGGTTTTCACCGCAACGCCATTTTTGCAAATAGCGTGGGTAACATAAACAGCCGCATGTAAAGGTTTTACACGACGTTGAGGGCTTTGCCAACATATCGTGTGTCAAAAGTGCGTATTGTCTAACTTTTATTTACTATACAGTAGAGATAAACCTTCCTACACTAATTCATGTTGTTAGAGCGGTGGTAGCCTAGTGGTTAGGGCATGTGACTTTCAATCCGGAGGTCGCGGGTTCGAACCCGGCCCCGTACCAATGAGTTTTTCGGAACTTATGTACGGAATGTCATTTGATATTTACCACTCGCTTTTCGGTGAAGGAAAACATCGTGAGGGAACCACCTAAGCCCAATAAGGCCTAGTTTCCCCTCTGGGTTGGAAGGTCAGATGGCAGTCGCTTGCGTAAAAACTAGTGCCTACGCCACATCTTGGGACTTAGGTAGCCGACCCCGATTGAGAATTCATTCTCTACAAAGATATGGGACAAAGGCTAGGAGGATGATGACTAATTCATGTTTTATTGCAGTATGACAACGAAGGCGTGGCGGTAGTGCTGGTGCACGACCAGAAGAAGAACTTCTACAAGAAGTTCCTGTACGAGCCGTTCCCCGTCGAGTCCAGTTTGCTCGAGGTGCTGGCGGACCATCTCAATGCTGAAATTGTAGCAGGTAAATAAATTAAGGCTCCGTATCCGTTCAAAAATGCAGATTGTTTTAGACATTTTTCTATATGATTAAACATGTTTCTTAACATATTATCAATGTTACTAATAAGAACAGGACTACAGTTTGAATTTTCCATTGATAATTTTTGTTTCAAAAACTACCCGAAATTAACTAAATTCAGGCAGAAAACTGTTTTTTTTTTTACTTATTTTCGACTGCACGCAATGAAAGCATGAAACAGCTATGTTACTTTCTAGAACCCAGGAAAAGTATTAATGTATTATTAACTTTAAAAGGTTGGTTGAAATTATCAATATATTTGTCATAATATAAAATAAGTAAATTTAAAAGGATAAAGTCCTCTTAATAATATTATATAAAAAGCAAAACGGAACATTTAAAGTACAATATTTCATGCTTTATTTTATTTTAGGCACAGTTCAGTCAAAACAGGACATTCTCGACTACCTGACATGGACGTATTTCTTCCGTCGCTTGCTTAAGAACCCGTCTTACTACAACCTGGAAAGCTTGGAGCCTCAGGACATCAACTACTACTTGTCTAACCTGGTGCAAACTTCCCTTGACGCATTGAGCAGTGCTAATTGTGTAGAGATTGAAGAGGTAAGCAAAGGACAACAACTATCTTCACAAATGCTTAGGTATTTGTAGTGAAAGTTCGAAGAAATTTAAAAAAATGAACTATATAGTTAATTCCGTATTGAACGAATTGCGTTGGATGTAAATAAGCCTTTAATTTCTTAGAATAATAAATAAATAAATAATAAATATTAAGGGACAATCATACACAAATCGACCTAGTCCCAAACTAAGCAAAGCTTGTACTATGGGTACTAGACGACGATATACATAATATATAAATACATATATAGATAAACATCCATGACCCAAGAACAAATATTTTGCACAAATATTTGCCCCGGCCGGGATTCGAACCCGGGACCGCCGACTCAGTAGGCAGGTGTCTACAAACCGAGCCAAACGCGTCGTCAAATAATCGTACTAAAGGAATAAATAATAAAATACAGCTCAGTCGACCTTGTGGCTTTTAAATATGAATAAAAGCTCATCTGAGTTATTCTGAGTTAGCAAATCATTAAATTAACACAATCAATATCTTTTCCAGGACCAACGGACACTCCAAACGACATGGATGGGTCGCATCGCCTCTTACTACTACTTGTCGCACCAGACCATGGCTCACTTCAGTCGCTCACTCCACGGGGACCTGGACGTGGACTCACTACTGCGCGTTCTCAGCGACAGCGAGGAGTATGCCACGCTGCCTGTGAGGCATAATGAAGACGTGCTTAACGGGTCAGTCACCGGAATATGGTTTTATGGTTTAAGACATTTATTTCTCAAAAGATTTACATAAATCACTTACTGAGAAAACAATAATTTACTTATTTCTAAATAGGAGAGGGTAGCATGCTAAAACGGTTGATGACTTACGTATAAACGCGCTTGGTAACATCAAGCAAAATGCAACAATGTAGTGCGGTGCGTAGAGGCCGGTTAAACTGAACTACCTGTGCAACCACTAGTTAAGTGTAGGTTATATAGTATAATATCTATGCAACAAATGAATGGGTCGAATAGTCTTGTACCTATTACTCGTGTACTACTTATCACACGTATCCATTGACAAACAGAGCTGAGCGAAACAGATTTGACTAATCACAGTGCCTGAAATGTCAGCTGTGGAAACACGGAAACACCGTGGAAACGCAACGCTCTCTAATCCATACTAATATTATAAATGCAAAAGTGTGTCTGTCTGTCTGTTACCTCTTCACGCTTAAACCGCTGAATCGATTTTGATGAAATTTGGCATGAAGATAGTTTAAGATCCGAGGAAGGACATAGGATAGTTTTCATCCTGGAAATTATCCCTAAAAAAATTGAAAGTGAGTAAGTAATTCATGATGACATTGATGACCCTGTAGGAAATGTAATGATTAGACCAAAAGCACAATTGCTCTTACATTTGCTTAGGCGCTTTTAATAATCCCTTTTATTAATTAAGGTGATTAGGTGGATATCTATCGTGTTGTACGAGGTTGCTTCCATACTTCCAAGTTCCACGCGGACGTAGTCGCGGGCAAAAGCTAGTTCTTTTTATATTGGTGTAATGATGCGTATTTGTTTTGAAATGAAATGAAATAATTTATTCAGTAAGTAGGCCACAGGGGCACTTTTACAAGTCAGATTGTGAATCTACCGGCATTTCGCAAGAGGAGACCGCTGTTGAGAAGAAAGCCGAAAGAAACTCAACAGTAAGTCATTTTTTCGTAAATAATAATTAAAACAATTACAATGATTACATTTGTGTTATAACTAATTACACTGGTACACGTAAAGGAGATGTATAGATACTCCAAATCAAGGACCATATACCCGGGACTTATGTTCTCATACAAGAAAACGTAACTCTGAAAAAGCTCAAAATTCGGTATAAAAACTAGATGGCGCTGCTTCGTAGCCTGGAAGTGACAAAAATGATATGTTTTACCAATATTTATAAGTGATTTTTGATTTTTGAAAATCAAACGCGTTACTGCTTTGTTTTAATACGATAATATAACTTAAATACACAATTTTTAAGGATTTCATTTTTTAGTCTTCAACAACGTGGTTTGATCGTATTAAAATAGATGGCACTACCTCTGGATAGCTCAAGGTTGCTTGCGGGCTCGCCAATTTTTGCTACACAAAATAGCTAGATGGCGTTGGTGCACTGATGTAATGGACAAAATAAGTTACGCCCGAATTGTCAAGCGACATTTCCCACTAACAAACAGTCAGTAACGTAATATTTGTTAGATAAGTTTTGTACAGTCAAGGAATTTCATTTCCTACCCATTTCGATAAAATGTCGTTAGACATTCGCAATGCATTAAGGCCGAAAATTATATTTCAATAATAGTATTGAAATGTCAATATTATTATTTGTCACTTCATTTTACAAAAAACCTCCTCGCGAAAGGTTATCATTTGCTTTTAATTTCTAATTAGGAACATATGGCAGTGTCAATCGAGAAAATCGTAAAATAATTTTCAGCAACGTTATTAATTTGAAAAATAAAATGCTTGCCGCTAACCGTGAACTATTAAAAGATAATGATAATGACTGAAAACAATGAAGAGCTCAAAGAGTGGAGTTACACCAGGAAGGAATACGGATTTATGAGATCACACGTCGGTTAAATGCTAGCAGGGACACAGTTTGACGTTGGGTACGGCGATATAATGCTGAAGGAAACCTTATTGATCTACTGCAAAGCAAAGTAACCATTGCATCGTCCGCTTGCCATGGCCCAAGACCAACGCCGACGACAAAATGGCTTTACGCCAACGGGACGATTTGCGGAAATGTTTGACATTTACCCTAGAACAATTAGGAATTGCCTACATGCAGGCGGCCTGCGAAAATATATTCGTTCGTTTTGTTTTTGTTAAAAGTAATATAAAGAAAACGTTTATAAAATTGTGGTTTTATTGAATTATCACTGTCGTTAGTTCTGTTAGTTTTTGTATAGATAAATTTCGGGTGCCTGTCGTATCGCATAACGTTTTTTGTCCTAAAAATGTTTGGCCGAGAATGTTTGGCATACTGTTGAATGGCATACTACTCGTTTGTCCTACTATTTTCAGATGATGTGCGTATCGAAAGTTTCGATTCGAAACGTGATACCTACCCGAAGGGCTACTCCGATGTTGGAAATTTTACTGTCGTATAGTGCTATTCCATTCACTAAAATATTCTTTGACAGATGATCGAGAAGGATGGCGCTATTCGACAGTCAAATTTTGAACATCGGGGTAGCCCTTCTGGCATCACTGGTTTGACATGTCTTGCCAGATGGGTGTGTGATGTCGTCAAATCAAATGTCATTGTTTCAAATTTGTAAAATTGTATGTATTTTATTCATGAAATTACGCGATTAATCGAATTTTGCGGTTACGTGTTTCCATATCAGAATTTATTGTTTTTTTACAAAGAATAGTTTGGTATGCGTTTCGTGAAGGTCTATCGTAGGCCCAGACAAAATTATTATTATATTGATTAGTTTACGTCAAAACGATGACATGTAGGGAATTGTTGCAACTACAATGATTTGCTCTCCATACAAATTTTAATCCCGTTTTTCGTCCCTAAAAGGGATAAAACTTGGTATAAATGATAGCCTATGTCCTATTCTGATATATAAGGTACATAACTGGAAAGTTTCATCATAATACGTCCAGTAGTTTTTGAGATTAAGTGAAACGTACATACATACATCCATCCAAACTTTCACGTTTATAATATTATTAGGATTAGGATGTAAGTAATTTTTATGTTTAAATAAAACATACACAAATAGTGAAATGAGACGAAACGGAACGTAGTAAACAAACATCGCACCTAACGTCATCTATTCACTTTTTACTGTATCACTTGGAACTTGGAAGTTGGAATGTCGTTGAACGCTTGACGACTGTGTTACTTCACGCTTGCGCGTACCGTACGGTAGAGATTGAAAAATGACGACTTTTGAATGAATTGAGACCCTTAGCGGCATCTAGCGACGTAGAACGATAGTAACTAACGGAGTACGGTGCGTAGTATGAAGAATAGCGGTCCCGTGTATATGGTCCTTGCTCCAAATCAATGTTAAGTGAGAACATTAAAATATAAATTCATAATATTTTCAGCGAGCTATCACAACAATGCCGACTGCCGGTGGACCCGCTGTCGCTCGACTCATCCAACGTGAAGGCGTTCCTGCTACTTCAGGCGCATATGTCGCGCCTTACGTTGCCCAACACGGACTACCTCACCGACACCAAGTCTGTGCTCGACCAGACCATCAGGATCTTACAGGTATTTACTTCAGCAGGGCGGTATTCTAGCTCATATCAGTTACGCTAGTTTTGGAGCGCCGAACTATATTACCTATTAGCTGTGCCCCGCGGTGTTACCCGCTCATCCCATGGGAACACTAAATTTATTCGGAATGAAAAGTATCCTATGTCCTTTCCCGGGTCTCAAACTATCTCCAGACCAAATTTCATCTAAGTCGGTTCAGCGGTTTAAGCGTGAAGAGGTAACAGACAGACAGACACATTTTCGCATTTATAATATTAGTATGGATCAGCAACGTTTAAGTTTGGTCCATCGATATTCAATGAGGCGATTATAACTGAGTACAGGTTCTTCACTTCGTACGTGAGTAAGACTGAACAGGGCAGGAAATAGCTTCATTCATGATTCCTTTCAGTACGGATTGACGCTGAATGTTCAGTTTTTGAACACAGTCAGTGCGCTGTTGTCAATAAAATCTAAAGAGTGAACTGAATGAACCTTTGCTACTTGTACTAATATCACAGACTACCCCCACTAGACGGAGCATGTAAGGCGACCCGCGCGCACCAACGATATGGTACGGCAGAACATTAAAGTATCAACACGCCGGCCACCGTTTAGTTGCGTCCTTGTTTATGATCCATGCGTACGTCAACGACAAAAGAAATTAAATAAATAACATGGTAAATTGTAGTGTTAAGTGGTGTAGAGAGACCTCATAAACATGGACGCAACTAAACGGTGGCCGCCGTGTTGATACTTTAACGTTCTGCCGTACCATATCGTTGGTGCGCGCGGGTCGCCTACGGGTCGCGTTACATGCTCCGTCTAGTGGGGGTGGTCTGTGACTAATATTTATTCTGTGTTTATATTATAATCTTATATTTATTTCCAGGCAATGATAGACACATCCGCCGAAAACGGCTGGCTTTCCGTCTGCCTATCCTGCCAGATCCTAATGCAGTGTATCGTACAAGCCCGCTGGCCTGCCGACTCGCCCCTCACCACGCTCCCGCACGTCGACTCCCACCACCTTTACATGTTCACGCACATGGCCAACGAGCTCAAGAAGCCCTGCACCGTGCTGAATGGACTTAAAATCACGTGTATGAAGAAATACGAGGCCTTGGCTAGGCATTTGAGGAGGGAGTTTGACGAGAACCAAATTGAACAGATTCATAGGGTGAGTTTGGTGCTGCGATAGTATTCGCTGACAGTTTCGCCTGCCTGGCAAGCGCGTTTTTGTTCTAAGCACAGTCTACATCTTCTGGTTGATTTAGCTTTCAATAAATTTAGCCAATCTAGGGTCCATTAAATAATTGACTATGCAAAGTCTCGCCGTTTCGATTATCCGGGAAACTCAACTGCAGAAACATATAGCAAGCCTAGTACTACTTAATGCTCGCTCGATAATAACTCGCTCAACTACACTATACATTGCTAAATTACAGGTACATCACATCATTGTTAGGTTCAGCTCTAATAAATTGTTCTATCTTTCTTCAGGCGGTATGTGATCTCCCAACTTTGGATTTGAAGCTGCGCGTGCGAGGGCTCTGGTTCGACGCAGACGGCGAGCAAGACAAACCCATCAGGCAGCCCCCGTCCAGGGATCAGTGGATACCTTTACACGCTGAACAGGTAATCTCCCGACCTTAGACTTCAATCTGTGCGTGCGAGGACTCTTTTCATTTCTTAATCGATTATGTTAACCCTTTGAGCGCCAAGTGGCAAAGCAATTTACCATGCCACTGACGCCAAACAAAAAAGTGCTCCAAAATCAACAGAGATTGAAACACACAGATAGTGGTTTGAATTAGCATGTTTTTGACCATTGAAATTTTTGACGTCAATAGGCGTCGTCGGCGTCAGTAGCACGAATTCCCGATGACGTGATTTGCCGTCTTTGGCGGTCAAAGGGTTAATATTGATTGCTAGTAATCGCTTACCAAACCGACCGCGACAGTAAAATTATTTAAACTACAACAGTAATTTATCGTAGATATAAATAACAAAATGTTTTTATAACTGAGCAGTACGTATATAAACGACCTAAGTCAGGACATTCTGAAAAAAAAACTGCTGCTCTGCTCTAATGTAACATTAAATTTGTTTTTAAGTATATAACTATTTACATGATGCAGTTTCATTTCCTCGCAATCGAAGTGAAAAGTAGAGTGTGCAACTCGTTCATAAAACGCATTTTACACTCGACTTTATATTGATCCTCGCTCGTAAGCTCGCTCGGATGGATAAACGTCTCGTGTAAAATGGTGCGTTTTATGCACTTGTTGTACAATCTACTATTTCATCTAGTGCTTGTCCAAAACTAGCGACGGGCTAATTTTTTTATAATAACACCTTGACTTTTTGACAAGTAGGTATGCGAGTGCGAGAGTGGCGGATGATTTGTCATTTATTAATCGTGTAATTAACTTAACTATCTAAGGGGCAGCATGGTCTCTCTTTTAATGACCTTGTCATAAGCCATTAGCCATTTTTGAAAAAAATATAAATTTTATCAAGATTTTATTTCCATGCTCCGCCCGTGAGTCAACGGTATCTTGCTAATACATCTAGAACTGTGCACATTTCCAAAATAAAAAGTAGTCGTGTAACCCAGTTAAATTATGTTGTGTTTGTCGACGAACTCCCGAGTAAAATCTAGTGTTCATCACCATATTGTTTCCGCCAGGAATATACTCTGATGGTGGAGATGCAACGCCGCGGCGGGAGCCCCAACAACGTGCTGTGCCCGAGGTTCCCGCGCGGCAAGAACGAGGGCTGGTTCCTCACTCTCGGCACCGTCGAGTACGGAGAACTCCACGCTCTGAAGAGGGTCCCGGCTAGAGGAACTACGCAAGTTACTTTCTACACACCGAATTATAGAGGTAAAACATTATAGCCACAAACATGCTACCAAATCCAACACCCGAGATGTCGGAACAACGGGGCCACGCCGTTTCGCCGTCAAAATAAACATTGTTCGGTTCATGACGCATTGGTGTAAACTGTAATGTTATGTAACCTGTTTTCAATAAATAAATGCTGTGATCTTGATTCCCCCGCGCTAGGAACGAGGGCTGGTTCCCCGTGTACTGTGGAGTGCTGAAAACTCCAGCCCCAAAAGGGACCCGGATACGAACCTTGCAAGTTAAATCACGCTATGGCAATCCGACGTCTTCTATAGCCTAGTAACATATCAGTACCCTCAATCTGAAATAATAAAGAATTGTTATGCAAAATATTTTTGGCAATTCCTGTATTATAAGCAAATTTATACATTCTTAGATTATTACAATTTCAACTTTCCTTGCATAGAATAAACAATATGTTAGTCATTTTTAGTTATAACTATTTTTGTTTTGCAGGCCGTATCATCTACACTGTATATCTTATGAGTGACTCTTATATGGGCTTGGACCAGCAGTTCGACCTTCAATTTGAAGTAATCGACCCCTTGCCCGAGGAGCGAGTGGAGCAAGTGTATAATACTATAGACAAAACAATTATTGAGTAAACTTTTATATATATATATCTATTACGAATAAATTATTTTGATTACTATTAAATATTTTATTGTAATTTATCCCATTTATTATTGATCTCTGACGTGTGAATTGTTAGGTGTAGGTAGTCTATCCGAAACTCTAAGATCAAATGGTGTCCATTTTGTCCAAGGCACAAATGACCATATTCTTGTAAAATTAAGGTCATTTTTCACTTGTGCAAGTTTAACATAATTTGATCAAAGGTTCCAGATAGACTACCTACTTTGTATTGCCTTCCTATTCAAGAGTTAACTGAACAAGTGTAACTCACTAAAAATCAATGCGCCTCTAACATGTTCCTATACATATCTATACTATTATAAAATTCTAAATATGAATTGGAAAAAAATGTCTATAGAAGGGTCACGATTTCAGGAAAAATGGTACACCTTTAGAACCTCTTAGCCAATCATGTAGTCATGGAACATATTTTCTTAAAGGGTTCTTGAGTTTTACAAAAAAAACAAAATAAACTGCTCATACATATATTACAATATTTACAACAATGAGATACTAATAAGACATTTATGTTTTAGGCTATAAACATAACAAAAATAGACAATTCACTTATTGCAATAAGTCGCTACTTAAAATAGCTTTCTTAGAAGAAAATATTAAGTAACTCACACATATTTTTTATTATTAACTGACCAGCAATTTCCTGTGTGTCATTGTAATCTCTGGAGTAGCCCATCATTTCCAATTCTAAAAGGTTAATATATCCCAGACTGTCCTCCAAAAACAAAGGATATGATCAATTCTATATATTTGTTAATTTGATGTAATTGGTGCTAATTGATAAATTCTAATATTTTATGTAACTATGGGCTGCTGTATAGTGCTATACATTTTTACTTAATTGCTCAGTAACAACATTATATATGGACTGTATATTATTATCCCAAAAAATATATAGAATAGACAAATGACTACACCACATTAACTTTATCCATTATAATTTATAATCAATTCTCACTCCCTACAAGTACAGTCAAGTTCATTTACATCTACACACTTACGAGAACAAAAATATCTGAACACGATTTTATGCTCCTGACAATAGAGTAGTGCTTTCGAGTGGAAGGCGCAGACGCGGACGGCCGGTACACTCATGGCGGCGCACCGTGGAGAGCGAACTGCGAGCCGTTGGAATGAGCTGGAGCGAGGCCAAAAAAGTTGCTGAGGATAGAAAGGCGTGGCGCGAGCTGATGAAGGCCCTCTGCACCTCCGGGGTGCCTTAGGACAACAACAACAACAACAACAAGTGTGTAGATGTAAATGAACTCGACTGTACAACTAGCATGTACAAAAACAAATTCTCATCAATAGGTTGTAAATGCAATTTACTTTTAATTTTATTATCAGAACAATTTGGCTATAATAATAGTAGTAAGCTATTTATGCTAAACCTTTCTATTATAAGTGTACCCATGTAACTTTCAAAGCTTGTAAGGAAGCCAATGAATACAAAAAGATATGGTTATTTAGACAACAATGAAACAAACAAAAAAAAAACAATAAGACACATCTCACACAAATCAAAAGATTTTTTTTTACTTAGTCTTTTTTATTTTACTATTTCTTTGGTTAGAGCACTCATACAAGATCACACACTGTATGAGTGTCAGCTGACTGTTATTTACGTTTCTTCTGCTCATGGTCTATGGCCCTAGCTTCGGAGATTATCTGCCTTTCCCTAGTGAGAATCCCATCTAATTGATCAGTGAATGCATCAAAAGAAAATTTGGTTTCAAATCTCTTTCTACCAGCTTCTCCTAGCCTCTCTCCTAAGTCAGGAGTCAACATCAGTGCACTCATTGCATGAGCAAATGACTCACTGGTAGGCTCACATAGAAAACCAGTGACATCATTTACAATCGTCTCAGTGGGGCCTCCGCTGTTCACTGCAATAACTGGCTTGCAATAGTACATAGCTTCCAAAGGCACTATACCAAAATGCTCATTTGAGGGGGTGTACACTAATGCTTTGCAATGGTATAATAGAGAGACTTTTTCAGTATCTTTTGGGGATTTTAAAAATGTCACTTTATCTTCAATATCAAGCTCTGAAGCTAAATCTGTGAGTTCTATGTAATGCTCCATATTTTCTAGGTTTATTGGGTCAAATCCTCCAGCCATTATCAAGTGTGCTCTATTCCAATCTACTTCAGGAACTATGTGTTTTAAATTCTCAAAAGCTCTTAAAGCCAGTTGCAGATTTTTCTTTCTTTCATATCTATTTATTGATAGGAAGATAAATTTGTCAGTGCCCAGAGGAACAACCTCTTTCAGAGGCATGGGAGATGTTGTGTTGAAGAACTCTGTGTTAATAGATGGATAGCAAATATCTGGCAATTCTTTTATATTTTTAAATGCATCTTTGTACACTCTTGCAGTGTACTTACTATTTACCAAAACTTGATCAGCTTTGGCAGTTGTTAGCTCTTCAAGCCAATTCAATGGAGCTCTGTAAAGTTTCTTTAGCAGCCCTCCTTCTGCTGACAGTAATTTATCCGGATGATGGCAATAAAACACTACTCTAAATGGGCCTCTCGCCATTTTCAAAAACGGAATGCATAAAGATATCAAATCACAGAAAATTAACGTAGGTTCTTCGACTGGTATTACGTACCACGCTAGATACACTGCCGCATACACCATCCTTGCATAAGCACATGCCGCCTTAAAACGACCGAAAATAGAACGCGGTATCCAATCCCCGATTACAGTCACTGGAAAGCTACCATCCCTCGTTTCTGCGAAGCAATGTGTAGGGTCGTGATGGTTTGTATAGAGAGAAACTTGATGTCCTTTCTTCTTGAAAGCCAGTGCTGCATCCAAAACCAACCGCTCCGCACCTCCGATACCCAGATCCGGGTGCAGGAATAGTATCTTAACCATTTTATCACTTGTATTCACCCGGTGCCCTTTTGCATATAATTGTCCTAAATAAATCGATAACAGTGGTACTTATAGAAGAATTGCATATCGTTTTATCAACAAACAACACTGAGCGATGTCAAAGACGGGCGAACCGCGAAGCGAAACGAAACGAACACAAGACCGAAGTACTCAGTCGTACCATGGTCGTACCAAACCACATTGCGCTGCGCCACGAAAGAGCTGTCAAAATTATATTGACGTTATTAAATTCTACGTTCATTTTATTTGAATTTAGTTCCTCGGTCTAAGTAATACAGTACAGTTTTGAGTACAGTACGACACAAAAGAGTAGAAATTAAAAAGTGGCAATACTGTAGTGTCCTCCCTTTTTTCTTAGATTGATAAGAAAGGGACGACACTACAGTATTGCCACTTTTTAATTTCTACTCTTTTGTGTCGTACTGTACAAACTATTTTTTTTCCACTGCCAAGTACGTTCAAATACCAATGCAATATAACTATAATTTGTAATTTACATTTTTATCACCTCTGCTTGAGAATTCGAAAACCGATCGATGGGTACCTATATTTTTGTCGACCTAATATTTTTGTATGAAATTGTACGCCGCCTCGTCCTGTAGTTCCGCTAACACATAGTGCGTTTTAACTCATACAATTTCATAGAAAGAATATATGATAGGATAGTATAGCTTATTTTGATCTACCTACTTTCTCACAATCGATTGGGCTCAAATTTGATATATGGATATACCTACTTCGTGTCTCCGAGGACAATGCAATAATATGGTCCTTACCATATGTCTGGTCTGATAGATCAGGAGTCAGAAGGTGGCCATAAGACTTCCTAAACTAAGCAAAACTATCATGATTGGACTCATTAGATTCACCATCATATTCAATAACAATCTTCAAATATGCTTAATTTTTTTATTAAAATTATCAAACCTTTGAGCGCCAAGCGGCAAAGCAATTCACCGTGCCACTGACGCCAAACCAAAAAAAAAAAGTGCTCCAAAATCAACAGAGATTGAAAAACACAGATTGTGGTTTAAATTAGCATGTTTTTGACCATAGAAATTTTTGACGTCAATAGGTGCCGTTGGCGTCAGTGGCTCGAATTCCCGATGACGTGATTTGCCGTCTTTGGCGGTCAAAGGGTTGAAATTAGATTTAATCACTATTTAGCCAGGTAGGATAGAGATCGTCCCCACTAATTATATAATCTAGACCAAAATATTTTCTGTCAAGCGGCTGTTTACCTGCTTTATAACCACCAGTACTTATGACATAATAATATACTTACTGTTCATACATGCCCGAAAACATCTTTGACTTACGCGAAGCCACATGTGGAGGCTACCATTTGTACCTATAACCACACTATAAGCTTGTGGTAGACAAAACTAAATATATATTAAGATATATCCTTCAATTTCAAGCCAGGTGAAAAGAAACAAATTTCATTATTTAAAGCAATGTTTATTTTACTGTTGAAAACTTTATGAGTTGTAAAAAGGTTCTTCCATAATATTGTAAGCTTAACATTGAAATTTTAAAATGTAACAAAATTATAAAATAATTACAGAATTGACTTTTTGAGGGTTTCTGGTAAGAATTCAGGGATTCACATTGAGGGTTTCTGGTAAGAATTCAGGGATAAAGTTTAGTCACCTCTCCATATAATAATATTTGTTCAAATCTACAAAGTATATGGCAACAAATAATAAAAATGAAAATGAAAAATAAATACTACTAAAGCAATGAGGTATACAAGATACAGTTACACACAAGTACCTAAATGCTTTTACAATTCATCTTTTCTTTCAATCTTCACTAGATCTACGTGGAATGTGAGTGTAGCAGACTTTGGTATTTTAGGAGGTGCTCCAGCTTCTCCATATGCCAGCTCTGGAGGAATGACCAGTTTTCTCTGCTCTCCTTCACACATGCCCATGAGGCCCTGATCCCAGCCTTTAATGACCTGGCCAGACCCCAAGGTGAATGTTAGTGGATTACCCCTTGGAATTGAACTGTCAAATTCCGTGCCATCATCTAGTGTACCCTGTAATTAGAAAAGAATGTTATTATTACAATTTCTAATGGATAAAAGAAAAGACTCTCTAAGATTTTAATCTATCAGCTAAATAAAGGTCACCAAAATATGGTACAAAATTACCTTAACTAGGTGGTATTGCACCTGTCGGCGATTAGTTCCTAATTCTTAATTTTTCACGTGTGAAATTTTGCAAATTATATTTGGGACGAATTCTTCTTTATGAAAACTCTAAATTTTACCAATTCTTAATTTTCCGAATGCCTCATTTTCCTAATTATAGTTAGTACCAATTCGGATTTTTTACAGACGAAAGTACAGTTAGACATATTACTTTTATTTGAGAAATTCATAATACTTATAACATGCGGCAAATTCATTTTCATTTATATATCGCTATTTTTTTATTTGTTATGTTGCATTATTCTTTTTTATAAGTACGTATTATTACAGTTTAAAAATAAAACAACAAGATTTTGTGTTGCAGTGGTTTGCAGCAACGCCAATAAAATGTGGCCTGGTGGTGGATTCAATAGGGGATGCGACTGATGTTGAACTCTATAACATGGTGTAGTTATATGAATAAAATTAGCTCAATATGTCATGATACAAAGAAAAAAATAAAAACAAAAAACAAGAAGTCACATATTTAAAAAAATATGAAATATGTGACTTCAAAGGTATGAAAATTTTGTAATTTTTTTTTAAGTCAAAAGAAATTTCTTATTTTGTCCATACAAATACTTATAATTCGGTCGAAATTTATAATCAAAGACACTAAAATTATCGGAAATATAAATAAATAAATAAATATCAGACAACCTCACACAAATCGATCCAGTCCCAAATTAAGCTCAAGAAGGGTTGTGTTATGGCTACTAGACGATGGTTAAAAAATCCGAATTGGTACTAACTATAATTAGGAAAATAAGGCATTCGGAAAATTAAGAATTGGTAAAATTAAGAGTTTTCATAAAGAAGAATTCGTCCCGATAATAATTTGCAAAATTTCACACGTGAAAAATTAAGAATTAGGAACTAATAGCCGACATTGTATTGCAATTTGTCTGAACTGCACAACTTTTAAGATTTATGCATTTTCCTTAACTAAAATGTAAGAAATTTACTGGAAGTTATCTTGCTGTGCATGTCACATTTTAGTATCAACTAGGATACTTTATATTTTTTTTATTTAATTAGAGCATATATATTGCACGAAAAGAAGTACAAAACGACAGTTCCATAAAAACAAGCTAGCTAGAATAAAATAGGATCCAAAAAACAAATGGAATAAACTCTTTTAACAAGTTAGTTAATATACATATAAAAATACCGTATAATGCATGTGCAATAAATCTCCTTTTCTGCTTTTGATGGGACATTCCGTAGGCCTTTTCTTGACTCCAATTTGCAATTTTTTAGGAGCAGAATTTGCAATAACAACATGAGAAATGATGCTCATCAATGTTAAAAGAAACAGCATAATCTTGCATACATTGATTACAGTATTACTCATGGCCGATGTTCTTGCACTCAAACCAATAAACACTAGAACTAGTTCACGCTGTGTGTTAAGGGATCTTGATTTGAAAGGAATTGGTTGATAAATAACTGGACTAGATGCCGCGAACGCAACGCAAATCCAATCCAACTGAACCGAATCGAATTGATTGGATTGGATTGATTGACATCTGAATCTGACGTGGGACTCTAATTCGACTCACGTTCTGATGCTGAAATACGATACATTGTAATTTAGCTCACAGTGTATTTTCTGCAAGTACAATATAAAAAATAAAAAAATCGAAATATTGGATTGAATTTGCAAAACTCAAATTTGACTTGAATTATTTATTTGACCACCCGATAGAAACATATTAAAATGAAATTTCGATTCAATTCAGAATTGCATTCAGGAATCAGAATTCGGAACGGGACGAAATGCCGTCAAGTCAACTCAACTACACTTCACCAACATTGAAGATTGAATTCTGAACGAACTGGAAACGAATAAAAATAATATTGTTTATAATTTTGGTTTTCAGTTTCTATTGAAGATATAAAAATGACTACCAAGAGATTTCAGTTAGAAAACTACAAAAAGTATTTACTAAATCGGAATACTGCATCTTCTGTTGTTGTATCGTACATTGAGAATTGTTTAGTTTCCGAAGATGAAGCCGCAAAGCATTCTTTTCATAAAATAATGGTAAGAAAATGTGTAAATATATTGTAAATACATTTAATTCCTTATATAATAGTTTACAAAGTTATTTTACACCTACTTCAAACTATTAATAATGTGTACTTAATTTAATTAATTTCAGGTTCACAACTGGCCAGGAAATCATATAGAACTTTTCGAAACTCTAATGGACTACTTCCAATCACCTTTCACTCCAGTAAATTACACGTCTCAAGGGGAAATTGCGACTTTTTACACAAGCAGCCTCAGCTTTGTAGCAAAAGTTATTAAATTTGATTTTATGTTCCCATACCAACGTAACATGTTCAATCTAGACTTGTTATTCAATGACAGGTCTTCTGCGGACTGTTTTGATAATAGAGTGACGCTGGACGATGTGGTAGCTGGAGTAGTCAGCAACAGGTTAAGCGACAAATTTGAGTTGGACTTGTCTAGCTTTGATCAAGATCCAGGTTAGATTCATTCCTTTTATGTAATTTGAATACAGCCTCATAAAATATTTAATAATTTCCTTACTTTTTTCAGAGTTTATTGAGAAGAAAATACACTTCTATAAGCTTGCTCTGCTCTCACAGTATAAACTCCTCATGATTCGCATGGGAAGGGACACCAAAGCCTTAAATTTAAGTCGAAACAACTTGAGGTATGTCAATTATCTGGTTCTAATCTTATTACAATTAAAATAAATGAAAGCGAAAAAGAAAATCTGCAATGCATACATAATTGTTTAAATAAATGCAGAATTCCTTGCACTATTTTTAAAACTATTAATATTATATTATAACTAGTATAACTCACACATAATAGGCGCATAACTAGTATGTCAAGTATCTGCAGGAATTGGTCAGCATCAAAAGTAGCTGACAATTTTACTACCAGCATATGCCAAATTGCATACTAAAACAGTCTGGCAATTATTTTATTTCCACTATTTACTAATTTATCGCTTTATTTACAGCTCAATACCAGCAGATATATTGAATTTCTTCATTAAAGGAGATTTAATATCCATTAATTTAAGCAACAATGAAGTTAGTATACATTTTTATCCAATGCTTACCAAAGGTCTTTCAGATAAAACTTGCAATAAAGTGAAATCAAAATATTTTTTTATTAGGAATGTGAAAACTTTACTCACTAACATACATATGAAAACATAAAAATTATTCATTTTAATTGTTTCTGAATTTCATGGCCAAGTTCTCTTTTCAAAGGTCATTATTCTAGCGTTTTAACGGTGTCTCATTACAATCCGCAATATTGACGAACAGGATGATCTGAGGAGCCATTTTCGATTGCCTAGTAGAAGTTGCGGATTTTTAACAATTCTTTTAAAAATTATGTTGATTGCTATTACAATTTGGCCAATATTGCAGAGGTAGTAATGAGATGGTTCCTTTGCACTTTCAGATCCCAACATTAGGGGAGCTACAAAGAATAAGTAGCAAGATTGAAAAGCTTTGGATTGAAGGCAACCCATTGTGTGAGAATTTAGACCCCACAACATATGTGAAAAATATTGTTATGAGGTTTCCGAGGCTGACAGAGTTGGTGAGCTTATCATAAGACCTGCATTTATTAGTTTATATTATTTTGGTGATGTGACTATTTTATTCACGTACCATACCTACCTAACTCTTTTTTATAAGGGCCTTGACCTAGACTTAGATGTACTTATAAACATCATGATTAGGTATACAAACCAAAATGTGTGTGTAACATATATATGTAAGTATTTTCTTAAATTTACATGACACTCATAAGTTAGTTAGTGTAACTAAATAGACATACATGATTACCTCATCGTTGTCGAGGGTTTATTATGTGTGAAATGTATGGGTAAATAAGTATTAAGCCATGCAATAAATATGCAAATTTAATTTACTTAATTATAAAGTAACACTAACATTATTATTTTATTTACAGGATGGTATAACTCTTAACCAAAATGGCGTAATGATACCGTTCTTCAGGAATTACCTGGTAATACCAGACAGAAAAAACAAGATGCTAGTTGAGAAATTTCTCACCTTATACTTTGCACATTATGATTCAAATCGGAAGAAAATTAGTACTTTTTATGATCCTAAAGCCTCTCTTACTATAAACACATCATTTAATGGTTAGTATACTATATATAAATTACATAATAAGAATAACAACAACTATAATTTATAAAAATAGTATATTAGACAATTGTAACCCTAAAATTTTCCGCTAGATGTCGCTGTGCCGTCTGACTCAACTCCGTACATCGCGCTGTTAAGATTTTTCCTGCGTCAGTGACCCCTTTAACTTACCCGTAGCAATTCATACTTACCTGGCGTAGGGGATACCGTGATCATGAAGGCGGTTCCCCCAGGGCGAGACCCAGCGTGACCACTTTAGAATCGGCATTTCTACTAAAAACGTAATCAAAAACTACTAAAATCTACCGAAGTTCAAATTTATTCTGTTATAAAATCTACCATTGAAAAATATTCGATTTGAAACAAGGTTCTGAATATAAAATCAGATCAATTGCGAGTACACTACAGGTGCTAAGGATTTTTTATGCAAATAATAAATAAAAAACGTACCTAAAACGGTCATAATTTTATTCTTAATTTAAGTAGGTACTTAAGAATCATCAACATCATCGCTTGACGTCATCACTATCGTTTTTTTTAATATTTCGGTATAATTGTTTTTCGTTTTGAAATTTTTCACATTTTCGCGATTCTAGTTTCCGAATCCCCGATTCTAGTCACTAGAATCGGCGAATCACCTCTTAAGTATGGAGACAGCCTGTTTTTGAATAAAAATGTGGTTACAACCATAAACTACTAAATACTACTGACTCATTTTTTCATACCAAGACCGTATCCATTATGCTTGAAATCTACCAAAAAAGTAGAAAACTACTGAAAGTGGTCACGCTGGCGAGACCTAGCCATTGCACTGCGGTTGGGTTGACCCTTGCGAATATCCCTAATGTGGATATCTCGGACGTGTTATTTTTGGTAGTGGGGACTGCGTTCGCGCCGTCCCCGTCTTTAGATTGTGCCATTATGGTTTATGCTGTCGCTGAATGACCGCTGACGCTGAGGAAATTATTATTATACGTACGATTATCATAATTCATAAATATTTACTCGAACTCTTACTCGAATATTTGTTCTTGGGTCATGGGTGTTATCTATATATATGTATTTATATATTACGTATATCGTCGTCTAGTACCCATAGTACAAGCTTTGCTTAGTTTGGGACTAGATGAATAGACTTAGTATAGAGAACATCCATGACCCAGGAACAAATATTCGAGTTCATCCCACAAACATTTGCCCTGGCCGGGATTAGAACCCAGGACCGCCGGCTCAGTAGGCAGGTGTCTAAAAACCGAGCCAACTGCGTCGTCAAGGGTTCCGTTTTTCCTTTTGAGGTACGAAACCCTAAAACATACACATATGGCTATGGGATACTTTTTATTTGATAACGGTACCTAAAGCAAAACAGAGAGCAGAGGGATTGTTTCTTCCCTTCGTGTATCGTGCCTCGTCGGTATGAAATCAATTATTATTCTTTCTTTCCTTATGTTCTAGACGCAGAAGAAGCAGCGCGTCCTATCTACCACTCGTTCTCACGGAATATCCTCAACCCGGTCAAACGTAGGCACGTGATGACCAATCACAAGATATATCGCCTGCGCAACGGATGCATGCAGGCGCTGTTGTCGCTGCCGAAGTCTGAGCATGACCCCACCACCTTCTCTGTGGACGTGCTTACACATGACGTGAGTAAAACGGTAGACGAAATTTTGTTGATGCCCTCAGCTGTGAAAAGCTGTTGCGGGGCCGCGTAGTCGCGATAAGTAAAAAAAATTGGGCAAGTGCCATAATCTATAACAAGTTTGTTGTATGAGAGCCCCCCTTAAATATTTATTTTATTTTATTTTTAGTTTGTTGTTATAGCGGCAATAGAAATACATCATCTGTGAAAATTTCAACTGTCTAGCTATCACCGTTCTTGAGACACAGCCTGGTGACTGACCGCTGACGGACGGACAGTAGTCTCAGTAATAGGGTTCCGTACCCAAAGGGTAATAACGGGACCGGTCCCGTTTTTACCCTTTGGGTACGGAACCCTAAAAAGCAACCATATAGCATAAAACCGAACATTATCAACAGATGGCGCTAGTGGTAGCAAAGCCACTCTTCCCATGAAATCTTTTTCTTGTGACAAATATGTTGCGCTCGTGATTTGCTTTTCCATGATCCTATGTTTATAGTGAAACACTTCCATATTAATATTGTATTTAATGCTTATTTACTTTTAGACATTGGGATAACCAAAGTCACGGCAACGGCAACAGATGGCGCTAGTAGTACCTACGTTACCTGTTTTCTGTCCTGAAAAATAGGTTTTGGTCATGATTCACTTATCAATAATAAATTAATAATAATACTAGTCCACCAATGAGTTGCAAAACTAGCTACCTATTATTCTATGTTTGTTATAGAAAAAATGTATGATCATCGTCGTAGACGGCACGTACCGTGAGAAGTCCTTCGACCCCGGACAGCCAGACCGATATTACCGGTTCCGACGCACCTTCGTGTTCAACATCTACATCCTGCAATCCAACTCTGTGTACCATATCACGAACGAGATGTTCACCGTCTCTGTGGCAACACAAGAACAAATTGACGAGAGTTTTAAGGTATACGCGAAACAGTGCCTCGTGTGGGACTATTTATTGAAGTGCACAGTTTATCCTGGAACAATTTGACTATGTAATTGATATATATAAAATCAACCCCAATCCATATTAACGCTTTTATAATTTTTATCACAGATCCCGATTCGAAATCTGAATTCTTTAGCCCTTATAAACCCAGAACCTGAAGAAAGAGAAGCATTAACCAGAGCGTTTACTTACGTCACGCAGTTGAAGAAGACGGAAGTAGAATTGTAAGTTACTACTACTCAAAAAAACAAAATTAATCAAAACGTTTATTCTATAAGTTGGCCACAAAGGGCACTTTCACATGTCTAAATCTGAATCTACCGGCATTTCACTGACAGTTAAGAGGAGACCGCTGTTTTATACATCAATATATTATGAATGGGAAAATGTGAACGAAAAGTAACCAAAACACATCGTGCAGGAATTCAGTTTAAGTTTTAGTTTACTTGCTACTCGTCACTAGATGTCGCCAGTAGTACATTCTTTTAATCCATACATCTTATTTTTTTCTGTTTATATTAGTAATCTTTAAGGCACATTTTAGAATTATTTTTATTTTTCAGACGTCTCAAAATTCATAACTGGGATATCAGAAGTGCAATCACCGAGTTTTGGGGCGAAATGAAACATAATAAAATATCCGCAGACAAGTTCATTGAAGATGATTTCGACGACTTCTCTGATACGTCTTCGCTGATAGATGAAATCGACTAAATAAAAGATAAAATATTTACGTTTCGTTATTTTTTGGATGTATACGTTACCTACATTTATAGTTCTGCTATTGGTATGAAATTGAAAGACGCATTTCTAAATCAGCCAAATGGATGACGGATGACTAACAAGTAACGACACGATTTTATTTTTAACGTGTAATAATAGTTACTATTACTATAGAGTACTTAGTTTAGATAATCCTTCGTATCGTATCGTAGATGATGCCTAACTCGGAATCCTTACGGCTGTACAATCTGTATGATTTTTAAACAAACATTTGACAGATCTGTTGATGTTTGTAGTGATGTAGCAAAAACATTGTTTGCCAAATCTAACGATTATGAATGGTTGATCAAATGGATTTTATCGACGTACTTTTTTCACTCCTAAATATATTTTTGTTTATTTTGTGTAAATCAATTATTTTTTGAGCTACGAGCCGTCGGACTCACTGGAGCTTTCTTTGTAAAATAATAGTTTGTTTTATTGTTCTTTCTTTAGGTTATACATTTATCGATTTTTATATTTACAGAAATAGCACATGAATCGAAACGCAAGATTTAGTCACAACGTCACAACACAGCTTTAAAAAAAAAGACGTAGTACGTAACTGTTTGAGTAATGATTTATTATAGTTAAATACTTCAACACCGTGATTAGAAAAAATAAAACATATTGTATGTAAATTGAAAGTGAAAAACGTTTATAGATACTTGAAAAACCACTGTTACTGCTTCTTTTTTTTATGAAATTCAATATGTCGCGCAGATTTACGCTATATGGGTCCTGTGATATGACAAATGTTTGTTTAAATATCATGTTGCTAGGCTGTAGGCAGGCGCTGTGCACCAGCGACTAGCGTGTGTGTGCAGTATGCAGCCGTGCACGGGCACTCGAAGGATTGATGGATGTCTGGAACATTGCGCTTATTCGTCTTTACGTAAAAACGCCAGTCAGTTGCGAAGCGAAATCTGTCAAATGAATCTGACACATGTTACATTGTATCTTTGATCTGACAGCATTGACGCTCGCTTGGCTTTTTATTGCATTATTCACAATTTTGTATTAGAATTTGTTTAGTTTGCGTTTTCATTAATTGCCATGTGGCTTTAGACTGGTCATTATTTGAAAAATCATATTGTGAAACAATAGATTAATTTCTGTTAGATCTGGTGAATAATGTCAAACAATATGAACCCCGGAGCCAACATGCCCTCAATAGGGTCCATGAATCCTTCTGGAGCGATTCAGTATGCCAATAATCCGCTGCAAAGCCCACAGCTCCAGTCCAGCTCGATTCAGAGCTCGCCGTCACAACACAGTCCTATGGGGGCTCAGTCTCAGATTGGCGCGAAAGTAAACCAGAGTGGTGGAAGTGACCAAACTACACAGGTGGGGTAACAAAAATATTTGTTGGATGCTAATGTCACATACATATCACATCACATCTCATTTTGATTTTCTATATGCACATTCGCTGTTGCTGTTTTTGTGAATATTTACAAATTAAATACTGATATGTAGGAATTCGTTAACACATAGTGCAGTACCGAGAGGATGTTGTAAATTTAACGGAAAGTATCTTTAATAATTCAGACTGAAGTTAAAATTGAAGTATCTGTTAGAGAGTTTGAAATCACTGTGGTGAAATGTGGTCCGAGACCATGTTGCATGTTTGTTCAATGCAGTGCATTGAAATCAGACAATGAGGACTAATAAGAAATATTGCCATAGACCTGTTACCTTACAAGCTCTAAGAGTATAAAGTGTTACACATCATCATAACGTTCAATAGAATATTACAGGTAGGTGATAAAAGAATGTTAGAACTATTGGATTTTATGTACTCACCTACCTACGGATTTAAACATATTAAATTTTTGACAATCATCAGTTCATTAGGATTTGTTGAGTACATAGAGCAAGTTGGGGATGAACTGCGACAACCTGATAATACATCTTGGATAAGGTTGTCTAAAGCGGTAGCATAACAAGGTTTTGGTTATATACACAAACCAGTATCATATGACGTATTATTTATTATGTTTATTTTAGATACAAACACATACATATGCTGGTCTATACATATCCTAATCTGATCAGCGTCATGGTGCTCACAAGTGCTGTGACATATGCTGATTGGGTTCTATTTTTGCAACCTAAGCTATCACATAAATAAGTTACAAAGCATCTGTCACTCACACTCGCATTTTGACAAAATGTGACAGATGCTTTGTCACTTATTTATCGCGTGATAAAAGTAACCTCCATAGGCCTGCTAGACACCATTTAGCTTTTAGCAATACTAGATGGATAAGTTAAATGTCACTGATTAAATGTAATTTGTTGTAGTGTTAAATGTTATTCGTTTTGAAAATAAACATAACTTCTACTTAATTTCCTATTTGCCTGACAGCTCCTGAGCAGACCAAGGCTTCAAGAGTTGGTCAGAGAAGTTGACCCCACAGTGCAACTGGACGAAGAAGTGGAAGAAATGCTGCTGCAGCTAGCCGATGACTTCATTGACACATCTCTGAACGCTGCATGTGCTCTCGCCAAACACAGACATGCTCCAACTGTGGAGTTAAGGGATGTGCAGTTACATTTAGGTAAGAGTAGCCTTCATATTGTATTGTTTGTTATCACCACTACTATGGTCACTAAACTAGAAAATAAAAAATTATGTTAAGTTAGGATGTCCATGTCCATAATCCTTTCTCTTCTTCAATCTATTACTCATTATTCTGTACATCATTATTGTGTATCTTGCCGCTATTTCGCTTGACGCGCGACTCCGCGTCACCAGTCTTGCTTGCACAATATTGAAAGAAAACATACTCATTTGCATTATCTTCTCGTCTAGGGCTCATTATAGAAAAAATCGTTGGTTCTATACTCCATCTTTCCAACAGAATAACTAATAAGAACCTTGTCTTCCAACTTTTCCAGAGAGACAATGGAACATGTGGATCCCAGGCTTCGGCAACGACGAGCTGCGGCCGTACAAACGCGCTGCCGTCACCGAAGCACACAAACAACGTATGGCGCTCATTCGGAAAACCATCAAGAAGTACTAGCGACATGGAGAACATTATCAAGGAATACTAGGGAAATAACTGACAATGCTTTGACAGGAATGAAGCCATACAAGGGCATTAAGATATGTCAAAAAAATGTATGTGAAATGTGCATTCTAATGCCATTCAACACTTGACAAATTATCAACAGTGGGAAGTTAGTTGAAAGATGTGGCTGAGTAGGCATTCTTAGTCACAGTGGTGATACCACATTTTAATTAGCAACACCACAGTTTCGCATTTGTAATGAGCCAATAAGAATAAGAAGAAAAAGAAAGAATCAGAATCAGAAAATTATTTAACAAATTGAAAGACGTGGGCCTTTAAAATATCTGCCCAACAAGATGGCGTTACTAACATCAATTTATCTGCATGCATTGATGTTTTAAGAAATGATCACCAGCGGGTACAGTCAGTCAAGATGTCCAAATATAACACATCCTTACTGCTATGCAAATAAAGATATATTTGTCTACTTTGATCCTATGTCAGGCTGATGATGATAAGGGATTTCTGACTGTAGCGCCAACAAGTAACCACTTTAGGGGCAAAATTTAGACTCAATGCATATTCTCAATTGAGCTAGCTAGGTGTACTAATTAGCTTAGCCAAGTGGTAGGTTTAATGGCCAATTGATGTCAATTTGGATTATAAAATAATATGACTCTTATTATATGTAGATACAATGAGCTGCAGAATTGCATTTATGCAGCCCATAGTACATACATGTAAGCCTAAATTAATTTGGATAAATGCTGGGTGATAACACAAAATTGTCTAAGTGGTATATTTTCAGGGCAGGTGTATTATTCTTATTGTATTTAGAGTATAAGGATAAGGACTAACTGTTGTGATTAAAAAAAATATAATAAGAGTTTTATTATTGACCTGAAGCGTTTTACAATGTCGCCTAATTAATACCTTCTAATGGGGATTTGGTTAATTCTGTCCAGCGTGTAAAAATTCGGTTATTTTACCATTTCGAAATCTTTTGTTCTCATCCTCACAAAGTAACTTTTGTGAATTGTGAAAAATAAGGTTATAAGGCACCACCGCGGCAGCGGTGAGCGGTAAAAACAAAATCATAGCGATCTAAGAAACATTCCACGCGCAATTGGCGCTCTATCGCCCCCCGGCCACGACTTCGGCGATCATAGCTGGGAGCGGAAGGTCCGAGCGCGCTGTCTCGCTCACTGTTATATGGCCGCCGCCGCCGCCGCTGCCGTTTGCCACCGAAGTTCTAGCCAGGCCGTATTTATTCATATATATTCTGATGATAGGTAATACCAAAACTGGAAAATACATGGGACAGCCTTTACTTTCCAGCACGTCTAGCATAACTTAGACACGCGACTCATGTCGCGCGAGATAGCATCATCCGTCACGATCTCATAGTACTGTACAGATAGAGACAGGTAGTATATCTCGCGCGAGAAAGAGTCGCGTGTCAAAGTTATGCTAGCCGTGCAGTCTGAAGCGGTGCAAAACAGGGGGCCTATGATGGTAGCATTTATCACGCGATAAATAAGTGACTTAGCATCTGTCACTCACACTCGCAACTTGCCAAAACGTGACGGATGCTATGTCACTTATTTATCGCGTGATAAAAACAACCATCATAGGCCCGCAGGATAATGTGACCATTTATTATAAACCCATTACCCTCTTTTGCCTCAAGTTAAAAGGGTGATGATCTATATGCACACAAATATTTCATTTAGTTGGTAAAGTATGCTTACCCATGCAACACAAATAAAGTTAAAATAAAATGACCTTTATAAACAACACACAGTTTTATTAAATTAAATTTATAATTATATTTCCTTAAATATATAACGTGATGATACATTTCATATGATAAAGGTTGATGATGATTGTCATAAATTATGGTGCATTTTGTCTGTCACATATTATCACAATCGAAATAAATAATAAATTAATAATGAACTTAACACTGAAATCACAATGAACAGTCACTTGGTAAAATATCTTAATACTTTAATCAACATTTTATTGTTAGTTTGTCTCATCATCCCGTCTAGACTGAATGGGCAGGAGAAGTCCATAAAACAATTCTAATATTGTAAACATTTATCTTTAGACAGATATGTAATTAAAAATATCACAAAGTAGGTGGTGACAACACTATCATACAATTATAATGGCTCTTCTATACAACCAATCGGCCTCCAATTTAGGAATTCGAATATATTACACTGAAAAACTTATGAAAATCGACAAAACGGCGAATTCATATTACTTAAGGTATTCTTAATGGTATAGTAGAGTCAAAGATTTTGGATAAAAAAAATATTGTTAAACCGCGGGAGGAGTGTTATATAATATAACTAAATATTTGGTTGAATAGCATCACGTCACAATACCGAAAATATTTAAGTACCTACTACTGGGTTATGATACTTACGATTTTGACATTAATTGTCTAAGTACATTTAAACACATAACTGATTTGAACTTATAATCATGTCTTATTTTACATTACGTAAGTACCGGACTTACACTTTGGAATGTCAAACTCAAATTACATATAAAATGTATGAAATAGATATTTTTTATATAAATTCACTAGTCTTAGATGCCTTGCATTTGCGCAAATATTTTAAGGACCAGGGATGTCAAATCGTCTACTTTAAACGACATAAAATCTAATATAATCTAAAGTGATTAATTTTTTATCACAAAATTAGGTCATGGCTTCGCCAAGTGATATCTAATACTAAAACAGATTTTTCGTAATACCCATATTATAGGCAACTGAGGTTTATCTCCACTGATGGAGTAATACAGACGATGCACTGTGCAAAAACGAAAACAATCAATTTACTAGGGAGATTTAAAAATCACCATAAAAATAATACTAACTTGAATCATTTCTACTTCAGCAATACAGCCTATTTTCAAAATACACGTGGAATACTCCACCTAACATAACGCCCTCATCGCATAGGTAATATTTAAGCATGTTCGTTATACCAAATTGATATAGATTCTCGTGTTAACGATATTCGTTTTGCTGTCCTTGCTACGTCACGTGGCGGTAATTCAATTATGTACGCTGCTCTGCGTACGAGCTTGAAGCGTTCTACTAAACAAATCTAGGTTAGGTAATAACCTAAGCACTGCAGGCCTCGTCCTTGTTGACGAGGTAGAGGTGGTCCGAGGAGTCCACCTTCTTCCAACGCAAAGCCTTGGACTTGATGGTCACTGGTATCTGAAACAAAAAACGCTTCTATCAGCTAAGCAGTACTTTATTCAAGTATTATTTCGAATTTAATAAAATATGGATGAAATATTTTCGGTGTATAAAAGCTCTGTCGGAATTGTATATATATTAGAAACCATAAGAAATTCTTATGAAATACAATGCCTCTAAGCGATGTGACGAGAGAAAAAACAAGTTCTGTTGAAATTTAATGAATGACGTCCTTTGGAACAACATCATTGTAGTATTTTTTATTGAAAATTGTTTTCCTCGACATCTTACTAAAAAACCGGCCAAGAGCATGTGGGGGGCACGCTCAGTGTAGGGTTCCGTAGTTGCCCATTCTTCACAATAGACGAAAATTACGAGAAAGATTTCAAGCTCTATAAAAAGGTCGTAAACGCCAAAGTAACAGTAATTACTTATTACCTTCTGGAAGTTATCGATTATACGCGCAAGATTGAGCGAAATGTTTTAATATAGTATGGCACTTAACCAATATGTGTAACGGTCGAAGTGTACGGACACCGAGCGGCACTTACGTCATTTTAAAGAAAATTATGAATTTTTGCGATAATTCAAAAACGGCTTGACCTATTTATTTAATATAGTTTTCATTGAAAGTACTTATAAGGCCTCATTTTCATGAATTTTCCATAATCTTTTGACCCGTGGTTAAAAAGTTAGAGGGGGGGGACACTTTTATTTTTATTTTCGGAGCGTATATATGTACAAAACTGCTGACTTTATCAAAAAATAATGTTCGGAGACCCCTATTATTTTTAAAAGACCTATTCAACGACAACCCACACACTAGTGTTGGAACGAAAAAAAAAAAATTACCCGCATTTTAAAGTACGGTACCCGAAAAAAAATTTTTTCTAGTACTAATGATCACGGAGCTAAGCCGCGGACGGACAGACAGACAGACACAGACAGACGGACATGGCGAAACTATAAGGGTTCCTAATTGACTACGGAACCCTAAAAAACTAACGATAATGTGACGGGGAATACCCAATAGGCTTCGGTTCAATTCGGCTTATATAAACATAATTAGCTGTTGAATTATCAGATAAACCTGTAGAAATACTTAGATAAACAGAAAATCCCTCTTGTAATTGTACGTCTACCTAGTGAAGCCATGCAATATTGCAGTAGGTGACAATACTTTCATGTGTTTGGTATTACAGCGTTCTCCCTGATACCGGAACACGTACCAGATCTATGTACGTTGTACAATGTACTAGCTAGCTAGGTGTACCTACATTTGCACTTCCAATCAGCCCAGCCCGGCAGACATCACGAGATGGATGCGAATGGCAGGCCGCCAATCGCGCGATTTGTTCGAGACACACCTCTCAGAAATAACGTATTTTAATGACTAGTTTAATTTATACAGCAGGTGATGAAAACACGTAACATTGGCTACAAAACTAGTGTCGCTATACTACACAATGCATTAGGTGGCTGAATACAGATTTGTCGATACAAAGAAAGTCCCTAGAGCACAAAGACAATTTGAAAATTAAATCTTCAGTAAACGGACGATTAAAATGCGACAATGTTATTATAATGGGTGGATCAACTTTTTCTTGCTGTTATTCTGTCCCGTGACCCGGGTGACAATAGTGATTACACTTCTAAGAAAAGTGTTGATAATTTATATTACTGGTATTGTCAGGAGATAGTGTACCTACATAAGAATGGGCTTATAACTGCTTAAATTACAAAGCTTTTGCTAAATATAACCACGGAAAATCTTAGTTTTAATCAAAAATTACCCAGGGGACATCACCATTGGAACGAGTGGCAGAAAATAGTTGATTGACTCTAATAAATTCAGAGCTCGGCGTGGGTGAGCTAATTTTACGTCAAATGTCATGTAGTCGTGTCTTGTAGATATTAATATGGATAAGGTGTACCCATAAAGAAATAATAAAAGAAGACAACACTGAAATGATGAAAGTAAATTAAAAATGCAGTACAAAACGAATATTAAGCTTTTTTTATTTACTGTAAATTGTAATAAATGACTATTAAATTATTATTTTTTTACGATTTTCGCCTTGGGTTAATTATCCATTTATAGATAGAAATAGTTATTTGTTATGCAAGGCTGCAAAGTTGTTATTTGGCGCGAGTGTTGAAATTGAAAGCTGAGCGAGCGAAGGAATCTAAGATTGAACCATGAGCGAAGCGAATGGTTCAAAGATAGATTCCTGAGCGTAGCGAAGCTTTCAAGACACGAGAAGCTAAATAATTTTGCAGCCATGCGGAACACACAACTTTTCACCTCACTACAGCGAGGAAAATGGAAGTTCAAGAAAAACAATTAAAACATAAAAATAATCATATTTAATTTTTCCTTCTATTTAGCACATCAAATTTAAAACATTAACACACTCAAATCTAAACCATATAAATACGAGAGAAGCACACACATATTAAAAATATGGCCGTAATTTGTAGTATCGTCGTGTATATTTTATCGTTGAGTTTTTCTTAAGCACTGTTATATTATATTTGTATTTGAAACTACTTGACATCATTCGTTGTGAATGTGGGAGAATGGCATTCTGGGAAGGATTAGTTGGCCACACGGAAGTATTTTCCATAACATTTGCTTTGGAAGTTATTGGACGATGGGATCCGAACAAGATTATTTCGGCTTTATCTTCTTTAAAAACGCCAATAGTTTCGGTAAATTACTTATTGTCTCCAAATATTTATAACAAATCCTTTTCCGTTTTAATGCAGGCTTTTAGCATTGAATAAATACTCCAAATTGGGCTTATTTTTCTTGTTTTCCACATTTCTATAAAGTAAGACAACAGTATGTATTCTCCACAGAACCAATTCCAACTTCCAACTTTTTAATTATTATTTTTTTCTCGGGTGCGTTCAGTAATTACACTCTTATGTTCCAACTTTTATAACAAATAAATATTAAAATTTGTGATGTATTTAATATATTTACTAGTCAAAATATGTAAATGAAACTGAAATACTTACTATTAATATATATAAACATATTCAACATAAAATAAAGCGTAGAAAAAATAAAAACTTAAAAATCTGTAACCTCAAACCAGGTTTCTGGACGTGATATTGTAGGTGTATATTTTTTTAAAGAAGTATTCAAACGTACATATGATTTTAGCCGGCCTGACCAGATCGCCCTTTATTAGCAAGCGTTGATTGGTTATTCGAAGATTTATCGACTGATGAAATCAGTCACGCGTTGAAGGAGTCTTAAATATAAAAAAGTTACATGCACCACAGAGAATCAAAATCGTCGTGTTCGAAATTCAAATGACTTTTGCACGCTAGCGGATAAAATAGACTTTTGCACGCAGATTTCGCCCTATAAACGGAGGTTTTCCGAGCGAGTGAGGTGAAAAAGATTTTTCTACATCCTCTGAAGTGAGTGGAGTGAAATTGTACATTAGAATGCTGTCCACGTCTGTAGCTTCCGAAAGTTTTTCGGCATACTCTCTAAAAAAACCGTGTCTGGGTTTCTAGACATGATGTCTTCTAAATTTTGACTGACAGAAGCAGATGAAGACCGTTTATAAAAGATTTATTGCCTATCTAAAGAGGTTTGATATTCACTTGATTAACCTTCATAGTATCATATGGATAATATATTATCGAAGGAAGTTTGCTTTAATACTCGTTAAAACTGTTTTCCCACTAAAGCGGAAAGCTGTACAAAATAGATTAATCACGTTCCGTAAGTTCTTATATATTTTTTTATTGCGACGTAAAGCTCGATGCAGAAAGGCAGCCTAAATAAAATCATTTCATTCGTTTATGGGGCACGTGGGGCAAGGGCATGACAAGGTATGTCCATGTTATGCAAACAGCTGAAAACAGCTCACCCACGCCGAGCTCTGCTAATAATCCATATCGGGTTAAGCTCCTCCGGCCTCCTATGTAATTGTAATTAAAATATATCCCAGACGTTACACTTGAAAAAAACGAACAAAGTAAATACGTCAGCAAAAACTCTACGTTTATATTATGATAAAAGAACAATATGATATTCTGCGCAAACAAATTTTAATCTAATCAATTCAAGTGCAACGAATCATAATCAAGGATATCGAGGATATTGTTGGTTTGGACGAGTCAATATATACCTATATGATGAAAATTCAAGCCAAATTCGAATTTATTTAATTCGATAGCAACTTAATTCGTTTATTATTATATTGATACATACCTATTATATTATTATATCTTCGCTATGCTTTGCTTGTTTATAAACTATAACTACATTGAATTGTAATCGCACAACTTAAAATTAAGTCCATGGGAACACTGCTATTTTAAAGAATCCTATAATTTGGGCACTTATTAATCGTTTGAGAAATGTAGGAATTTATATTATGTGAATTATGTGATGCATGCTTCGTTTTAGGAACATTGCCAAGTATTAAAATGAAGTTCAAAGCACATTGAATAGGCCTGGAATAGAAGGCCATGGCTTCATGTGGGACACCTACGAAAGGACATGTTATCGTTATGATGGATGATCCTATAAATATTACGATAAAGGCGGACGTTAAAGTTTGTTTTTCACTCGATTGCGTCGCAGCTAGCTGGTTTTCGTATGTAGATTTTAATCAATTGTTTCAATTAAACACAAGTTACACTACGCAATAAATATATCAGGGGAAGAAGGTCGCGTTCAAGTAATATTGTACATCTATCCATAGCAAAGAAAGTCAATAACTGACTGCAATATTAATATTGGTACTATTGTATGTTAAGAATTAGTTTTCATTCTTAATAGTGTTGGTAAATAGCCTTAGAAGTTAAATTGCCAGATAACAGTTATTAGAAAATAAATTGAAATTTCTGCGTGAAATATAACAAAGAGATTGTATTTGATTGTGTGTCGTAGACTTAATATTATATTGCATTTCTATAACTGTTTGGTACACTTTGACATAGTTTACGAAGAAGTACTGTACGAGTACAGTAAAGTAGCAGAAGTTGCTAAGCACGCTAAGTGCTCAACATTATATACACATGGACTCTATTATCAAGAAAATAAGATCATTGTGATTGTGAGCAGGTGCTGCTTAGCTACTTCTTCTGCTGACTGTACATGCCGAATGTCCAATATATTGCACAAGTGACAATTTTATTAGAATCTACTAAATTTCAAATTATATGGTATTTCTAGACCAAGAAAATATAAAAAGACTGACAACCATCACACTAATATTATAAAGGCGAAAGTTTGTCACTTCTTCACGCTGCAACGGCTGGACCAATTTTTATCATTTTGTTATGAAAGTAGCTGACACCCTGGACTAACACATAGGCTACTTTTTATCCCAACAAAATTAAAGTGCTCCCGTGGGATGAGCGGGTAACATTTCACGACGCAGCTAGTTATTAAATAAAGTGATATTGATTCTCCAGCATGGTTGTCATCGCATATGTGATAAAAACCGTGACGTGGACGTGACTAACTCTGCTTCAAATGGGCAAGGTCGGCGGTAAACAATATGGAAATGAATGCAAGGGGCACACTATTGCCATAAAACTCAAACGTTATTATTACATGTATAAACATAAAAGTCTGTGACACAAGTTCGACATCTATTTCTCAAGGAGTTTTATGGAATTGATGGTAACTCGTCTTAGCCATTAGTTTTCGTCTTATAATTAATTCAATATTGAATCCCACCTTTCCGACAATTCATTTTACATACTCTTGGTTCTATTGTCGAAAGAAATTAACGTAATGAATTTACGTAATACATTGCGTACATATACACGTACATACTTAGGTACAATTTAAATAACATATTTTTTAAGCTGAGGAATAGATACAAAGTGCATTAGTGAAGCCGGTATTTACTGTTATCTTATCGCAATGTAAAGGTATACATGCCTTTTACCTTTTGTAGTATGTGCACAGATTAGTGTCTATACCTACTGGTTGTTGTTGTTGTTAACTGGGCTGACGCTAAACAGTACTTTTAACATCTACATGCAAAGGTTCTCTTATTTTTAACAGAAAATTGTTAGGCCGATTATCACTTCTCAACTCCCGTTTCACGGAATTTTATTTCGCCGACCGTTCATTTCCCAATTTATCAATTGGATTTGTTTTATTAGCTAACCTCACCGTTACCAACTTAACATTTGGTCCAACTTAACACCTTTCATGTAGCAGAATGTTTTAGTTGGCATAATATACACTTACCTTAGTTGTTTATTGTTTACCAAATGTTTTATTGAGTCGCGTTTCGTTTAGCAACTCCGTTTTATCAATACATCGTGGATAAAACTATACTAAAAGTAAATTACAAATATATGTATAAATATGTCGTTTTTTTTTGTAATACTTGCAAGCATTTTAATATACCTTCATGCAAGCAAGCATTCTGACGCTCCGCTATCCATGGTCATATATAAACCTAACCTAACCTACAGTTTTTGGTTTTTGACCCATGTTCCATTCTGTCGCAGTTACTCTTACTTGCCAGAATTTCGGCCAACCAAAAATATGTACCTAAGTATTGGTATATGTATCTTTTTCTTATTTGTAACTTGCCTAATGTATGAAAAGGGAACTGTTGCATCAACGAAACGTTAATCGTCCAAAAGTTGTTCGACCAAGTGAAAGATTTGACTAATGATTAGTCTCCCAAAAGTTTAGAAGCATTATAATAATCTGCTTTACAATAATTCTACCAAGTGAAAAGTTGTCATAGAAAAATTTGCTAATTGTTAGTTGTCAAAGTGAAACGTCGGCGAAACGTTGGTTGGCAAATGAAATTCGGCCAAAAATAGTTCTGCGAAAAGGCAGAACACCACATGCAAGGCCATTGGTTTTAACTGCTATTGGCTAAATAGTCACTTCCGGTGAATAACTGACTCATATAATGTGTAATTCATCTAGAATCATCCCAAAATAAAATTATATTTAAATTGAAATGTAGTTCTAATCCTATTAATTTTGCCTACGTTACTAAGAGGTTTTTTATGCAAGTTTACACGTGGTGACGATTTCTGATATTTATGTGAGAGTATGGTTGCCAAATTGGAGATTGGCATTTCGCATAGACATTACTCAGATGTGATTGCTCTTGCGCATCATGCTATAAGTGGGTCGATTGCAAAAAAATTGTAGATACATAGTTAAAAGCTTAGTTAACATAAAATACGATCGCTTCCTTTGTGTGACGAAAGTTAGTCATACAAAATGTATGGGTAACTTTCGTCACACAAAGGAATCAATTAATCTTGTTTTAATTAAAGCCCTTAACTATGTACAATTTTTTTGCAATCGACCCAAATATGTATTCATCATGCGGGAATTAAATCTCCGCTCTGAAGGACGCACGGTAGGTAACTAACGAACCTATATAACCAGGCTACTTGTAGCGGTTTGAAGGGTTTAGAGCTCTTTAACACCTAACTCAATATATTTTCTTTTACATTAGATCATTAGGAAATTATCTAAAACTATTCATTATACATTACCTTAAACAAAGGAATGGTATATCAAACCAAAATAATTTAAGTGAAATTATATTAAAACGTCGTCGTGCATCCGTTACGCAGTATCTCGGTAAAAATACAAGATACGTTGAATTATCCTACACGATGTGAGGAATGTATGTATAATTGAACAACCCGATTAGTTGATTATTATAAAAACGACGTTCAACACAATTTCATAATTGTAGGTTCCTGTTGATTTTGGGTAACTTATCGAAATATACCTACTCGTACATGTATTGTATACTCGTGGTAGGTACGGCGCATAAGTCTCTTTACATTCGCATAGTACCTAGTACGAGTTTCCCAGCGCGGAAAAATACGGCACCCGTTTCACAATGAATTCATTTGTTTCGTCATCCGTCGGCAAACGAGAATTTATTTTGTCTGATTCACGTGAGATTTGAAAACCTTATCCTGTCCTTATCTTACTTAAGTAAATATTTGATTTAATAAATAAATAAATAAACATCACACAAATCTACCTAGTCCCAAATTAAGCTCAAGAAGGCTTGTGTTATGGGTACTAGGCGACGATATACATACTTATATAGATAAATAAATACTTAAAAACATAGAACATCCATGACCCAGGCACAAATATTTGTGTTCATCACACAAATATTTGCCCTTGCCGGGATTTGAACCCGGGGCCGTCGGCTCAGTAGGCAGTTGCTTAACCACTGCGCCAACCGCGTCGTCACGTGTTGATTTAATGTGTTGCAAGAGTAATTTTAGCATTGTGTGAATGGTCCCCAGGCCCACTGATTTACTTAAGTGTTAGAACTTAGAAGTGTTCAGTGTGCGTAAGTAGATTCACGACAAATCAGAGACAACAATAAAAAATCTAATACGTTGTTTATCTTTACTACCACCACAGCAATCACTTAAACAACTTATTGTTTTCTCAAATAGAACAATGGAATCGCAGCGTTGCTGCCTGTGGACTTATAATTTAATTGCGACCATTTGCGACTTCTTGCGCAGATGCGGCGGGTGGAAGATTTTCGGATCGGTCTTTATTAGCTTATTTATTAACTACCTATATAATTTACTATGCTATGTCGCTTTAAATATACGAATGCAGCAATGGCAGTTAAGAAACAGAAGTGAAAATAATCGAAACACGACTGTTTTAATCGATAGGACGACCTCGTGAAGTTAGTGTGGACGTCTGTGGCTGATAGATAGATAGATATTTACGAATAAATGTAATTTAAAAAAATGTAGTCCTTAAATGACCTTCAACAAAAATTAGGTATCTTGGGAAATTACCAATAGGTATTGCTGTAATGACTACGCGGTATGCGGACGCAGACTGGAGTAATAAATCAAATGATTGTACTTGATTGTACCGAAGAATGTGCGTGTGGTTATATTTGTAAAAATTAATTGTGTGGTTTAATTCGTACGCAGTATGATTTAATTTGATATATGTTACAGAGTAGTCTAAAATAACAGACTATATTTTTCAGCTGCCCGATCTCAACCTATCTGTAGAAATTGTCCTCCAAAGTACTGAAGGGTGACAAGAATATATAACTGAATACTTCAATCTGAGCCCTTAGTTTGGTTACATTGTTGCTAGTTGGCATTCGCGTCTCTTGTGCGTATTACCTAAACCACGCAATAGAGATATTAAAATACTGCGCATAAATATAAACATTGACGACGCGGTTGGCGCAGTTTGCAGACACCTGCCTACTGAGCCGGCGGTCCCGGGTTCGAATCCCGGCCGGGGCAAATATTTGTGTGATGAACTCGAATATTTGTTCTTGGGTCATGGATGTTATCTATATGTATATATATGTATTTATATATTATGTATAGCTGTGCCCCGCGGTGTTACCCGCTCATCCCATGGGAACACTAAATTTATTCGGGATGAAAAGTATCCTATGTCCTTTCCCGGGTCTCAAACTATCTCCATACCAAATTTCATCTAAGTCAGTTCAGCGGTTTAAGCGTGAAAAGGTAACAGACAGACAGACACACTTTCGCATTTATAATATTAGTAATTTATAATATTAGTATGGATATCGTCGTCTAGTACATGTCTAGTACCCATAGTACAAGCTTTGCTTAGTTTGGGACTAGGTCGGTGTGTGTATGATTGTCCCATAATATTTATTTATTATTTATAAAACACGATGGGTTCCTCTCTATTGCGTCAAGGACATGCAGCATAAATATGATAAGCATGCATAACAAGCCTGTTTGTATTCAGCAGATACGATCCTGGCCTCTAGCTCCTAGACTTTGAACCATAATCAGTCTCACCTTGATGACGCCATGGTCATAGTCAAACAGTTGCGTTAATACCAATAAAAAATAAGCATGTTACAATTTACGAGAAAATAAAAATATAAGAGACAGCATTTTTAGGGACTGCATTTTATTTAAAAAAGCTATTGCGCGTCTAAAAAGCTCCATGTACAAAGACCCCTACATGATACTGTTCATTATTTCTAATGGTGATAGGTTAAGCCCGGTAGTAGCGCAAGTAAGACAAAACAATAGACAACAGCGGAAATTTACTAAACTATCCGTACCTTCTTGGTGAGCTTCCCGTCATCAGCGATGACGAACTCCTCGAGGCCGAAGACGAGCGGCGACCAGTTCCCAAGATGGAAGATGCGCGAGGACGTGCCTCGGGTCACGCGGAACTCGATCGTCTTCGCCATCAGTACATTCGTGATCATGTACACGGACTTCTTGCCTTTCAGATCTGTAACGAGCGCAGAATTAGTGCTTATCGCTTTTAAACTGACAATATTTACAACCCAGGGGCTTAGGGGAAAAGATGGGTACCGTGTTTATTTCTTTCTAGCCGCTAATAATTCTACGGCGACGCCATCTGCTTGCCATATGCGGAGGATTCCTACCGGGCTATCAAAACTTGCCGCGACTACAGCATCACCCGTCTCTTTTGCACTGCTACTGAATAGATAGATAGCCTAGTGGGTAAGAGCAATAGTTAATGGTAACTACTCAATTAGATATAAATTGATTCATAATTTCACAAATATTACAAATTTTACACAATATTCTTTCAAAACTTATTGTTATTTATAGAGATTGTAAATATTAAACAGTAGATACTAAATACTATTTACATTTAGCCCTATATATATTATGGTTAACTGGTTAAGAACTCTATTTGGCGTTTGACACCTTGGCACAGTTCTGGGCTGTAGAGTTGTATCTTATTTTAACCTCAATATGAAATTAATTGAATACACTTTTAAATTTGGGAAAGGAGCCAATTATAGATATTTACACTGGCAGCTCTTACCTATTTGTCACATACTTAAATATCTCGAATTTTCAAGATGAAACGTCATATTTTAATTTCACCATCCTATATTTATAAAACAGTCATATTTACCCTTCTTCAAAATTTTATTTTTCAGATAATAATTTAAATTGTTGTAAAGAGCCCTATTTGTGATTGTTTTCCGTACCAACCTCTGTAGGTTAAACCTAAATTCAAAATCGAACCCACAACCTCTACTTATTCGGAGTAGTGCTCTAACCCATGAGCTACCGCAACATTACGCATGTCGCGTGAAATAGTAGTTAAATAGTTTATTTCGGTTGAATGGAATTCGCTGTACCAAACAGGGATGCTATTTAATTTACCTTTGTTGTTCATATCAAGACAGACGTGGTTCTCCAGTTGCTTGTCCTTGGGCACGCTGTAGCGCGCAAAGTTGACCATGATCACACGCACCTTGTTCTTGATGGTCTCATCTTGCAGTGTGATCTACAAATGACAAGATCATTATAAATGGTTGGGTCAGTTAATAATTTATCTAAATGGGGAACACCTTACATTTTTCAAACAGACTGTTTTTAGGTATACAGGAAAGCAGTAAAATTGTATTCCTAAAAATATAGAATGTTGTCAATTGTTTACAGATACAGAGAATTTACATTCAACATGACTTAATGATTCTTACATATAATTTAAATAAACATAAATACATTTTTGATTTTGCATTAGAATAACAATGAAATGTCAAAACAGATTTGTGTAGCCACACCAAAGAAAACTATATAAAAAACATATCTGGCCCTTAAAAATAAGATGAATGCACATTTGAAAAGCAAATGTTTGCTCCTGTTTATATTTCTGTTAATATAAGTATTTATGAACACTAATAAAAAAATATAAAGTGTAATTTTAGAGCTAAGTATTCAAAGAAGTGATTTAAATTTGTAACACTCCAGTATGAGTCACGTTCAACAACTGATACTTGGAAGCACTTTAGTAAATATTTACTTTCTGGAAATACTGACACTGATGCATGATACATGATTTTAAGTGCCTGATAATACCTAACTGTTCAAATACCTGTACAGTAATTTAAGTATGTAAACGTATTTATTGATTTTATGAACAAAAACTAGCAACTATTATTACTCTAATTGACAACATTTCATATTTATCCTCCTGACACCTCGCGTCCTTTACAAAGAGCTAAATAAACTGTACTCTAAAGTCCGAATATTTTTTAACTCCTTATGTCGATAATGGACGACCGACCTACAGGTAGCCTCAATTCCCGAGTGTTTATTTTTTCCCGCGAAAAAGATATTGGACACGTGATTGCTCACAGCCAATGAAATTTAAGTAATGGCAATAGTTGGTCGTTGAAGTTCGATAGAGATATCCTACCTAGTCGCCGTCATTCTTGCGACACGTGCTCAGGAGTCTACAGCTATGGCGGCACGTGGTCGACGCAGTAAGTAAAACTTATATTTTTTTTGTTAAATTCGCTCGTTTTAACGTAGGTTTTTTATAGAATTGCAAATTAGTAAACATTCTTTCGAAATCACATACTTTTGTGTAGAAATGAAGTACAGTAAAGTAAATAAACCGTCGTAAAAATATTAAACCTATACAAAGACCTGTCGTTCGTAGTGTATGTTTTAAATATGTGAAATTGATCTTATGTAAATCACTTTCGGCACTAATACTTAAAGTAGTGCATGTTTTATTTTCAGCGTTACGAGACCGTGATATTACAGCATTACTGAATAATTCCGAATTTGAAGACTCCAGTGGCGATGAAGACTTTATTGAGGACACCCACGCTTTCATAAGTGAATCTCGATCTTCCGCTACGCGAGTCGAGCGATAGCTACGACAGTGATGATTTAGACACCATTGTCGTACAAAAGGTTGCTTGAGTTTTATTGTATTAAAACCGAGAAGGTTCCCAGAATATTGAATCAGACATGATTCAATTTTCATGTGGCTTTAATTTTCATATATTAATTAAAGGCAATTTGCCTTAATTTTGTTCCTATTTGAAAAGAATGATCTCTCAATGTAGAATTAAGTTGTTTTGATGTTAGTTAAAGATATCAAGATTTAATTACAAACATAATTTAAAGCGAAATGCTACTTAGAAATATGTTAAGCACTTGCAATCAAATTGATCCTGTTCGCAAATAAAGATCTCAGTAAGATACTTAGCGATATTAAATTTTTTTGAGTTTATCAAATGTGTTTTTTCATGAAAAACATTATAAAACTAAGTGTTGATTGGCTAAATTTTTTACTTTTTATGATTATATTAAAAATATATATATATATGATTATGTTTATTACTCAATGTGTAACATTACATTAAATTTAATTAAAATTTTAAATAATTTGTTTAATTTATTCATGTAACCTACATATGCTTGAATGACCTAAAGTCCTTTATAAAAGACAAAAAATACCTAAACAGAAATATGTTCAATGTCTTTATCAAACAATATTAAAAAACATTTGTTTTAGTGAAAACTTGAGAAACACCTTAGTTTATGTTTTTTTCAACAGCCAAGGTCTCGGACTTTGCAACAGAAACCGTTTAATGCTTTGTATAGTACATTCGGCTATAGTGGCAAGGAATTTCAGTTAAATGCTCGGTGTCAGGAGGTTATAACAGGTGGAAATTAATATAGAGATCGACAGGGCTTTAAGTCGTGTACCTTAAAAAAAAATCTTTGAATTTATTCTTCTGTATTTAAAGAATTATAAGAAAATACATCAAATAACTACAATCTAAGACAATACGGGCTGAATAGGGTTGTTGTCTAAACCTAAGAGCGAAAAAATATTTTTTTTTTTATTTGACGTTGACAGGTGACAGATGCATACCGAGTTTGATAAAAAAAAATTTAATAAGAAAACCGACTAAAGTAACCGTTCCATTAAGTTCTGGTGTGTTGCCACATTTTAAAATGAGTATGTTTTTATAAATTAATAATAAAGTAAATAATCATCTCAGAAAATAAATAAAAACAGAGATTACTTCATCTTTTTAAGCAGAATTCAGAAAAGTAATAAAATGATAGTCTTAAAAATATGAAATGTTGTCAATTATACTTAAATATTTAATAATATATGTATATCTCTCTGACATTTAAAATCATAACATTGTTTAATTTGTGATGCAAGTAGTTTTATAGGGTAGACCACAATTGAAAGTGGAATGAAAAGTAACAAAGAGGGCATGTTTGTTAGTACATATAGAAAAATAAATATTAAACACATTCATGTACACTCTAATTGACTCTATTCAAGGTTGAGTGAGGTAAAATAAATAAGAAATCCTACAGGTACATACAATGAAAATAATTTAAATGGCTTAGCGCAATCATGTTTAGTTGACTTGACATGAATATACATTAGCCATGAATAATAAAGCAATGATTTTTAATGTATTGACCTTAGGTCTTAAACTTGCATAATAGCCAGGGACAGGGACAGACTAGAATAATTTCATTTTTAATTGAATACTCAAGAAACTATTGTGATTTGATCAATTTAGGACCTTTGAAAACCAATAATTATTGTGTAATACTTCGCCAATCCATTGCTTACCTGAATATTGTTTAGCTTAATGACCTACTGCATAGTGAAATAGGTACATTTGAGTAAAAAAAAAATAATAACATGGAGTTACTCTATGATGAAGATATTGTAATAACACGTTTCCAGGACAACACTCATCCTTCTAAGCATGGTGTGCGGCGTGTTACCCAACTGCGACAGAGAGACAGGTCAAGGTCAAAGGTATAAAGCCTAAAAAGCCCATCAATTATATATACTTCTACGACTTACCTTCACGCTCTCATGCGGAAATTTAAAGTCTTGATCTTGAAAATCACCCTGTTCAAGCCATTTAACATAATCGCCATTAGACTTCGCTTTATTGAGATTCTTGCTCAACTCTCCAAGAGGCGTGAACATTTTACCGTTAGTTTCTTTTTCGTTGGGAACAAATAGAGACGTACATTTGTAGAGGTCTGCTTCCGTGATGTGAGGAATACAAAACAACTGGCTGCTTCCGATTTCTATTTCAATTTCTTCTCTGATAAATGGCCACGCATCCTCCAACTTCAGTGATTTTAAGTTATCCAGGCTCACATCCTTCCGGATCTCGTGCGAGTACAGCGACTTTACCACAACTTTCAATTTCTTCGGCATTTTGTTTGATTAAATTCACTCCGTTAATAATTTACACACGAGCGACGTACACAGTCGTACACTCTCTGTAGCTGTCACGACTCAACTAACTTTTTTTTGATAGTTCTATTCTACCAACCACGCTTCACCACCGTTCCGTTTTACAGACGAGACGCAGGCAGACGCATGGTATAATAAATAAATGCGCAGACGTGATTAATCCCATATAAATCCGTCAGCCGGGCATCACTCGCCGTGCATCATTCTATCACCCAAGATAGGAGATTCCGAGAAATTTTCGTCACTGACGTCATCAAATTGTACTTATTTAAAAATTATATACTTACTTTCCTTTACATAGTCATTCATCATAAAAATTATTTAATTATTATAAAATTCTGACAATCGTGAAATTTCTTTACTTTGAGGTCGGTTAATGGGGTATGAAAATTAAATGATTTTAAGCAGGTGGGTTTTATTAGGTATAGTGTTTAGTGTATTTTATGGTAAGTACTTCTAAATTTTATAGCGAGATTTCACCTAAACATTATAGATAGATAAGCATTTCCTTACAGTAGTTAAGTACCTGAATGCTTATGTATTATAATATAAACATAACAGTAGCAGCTACCTTAAATACCTATTTCATTTCTGTTGGCAGGAACATAACTATAAATAACTCGTGCAGCGCAATCGTGAGGACATCCTGTTAGGGGGTGGTGCAGTGCAACGTCAAACTGATTTCTGGACAAGCTGGGGCGAAGTTGATTAGCCTTTTCACTGAGGGCAACTGGCTCAATAAAGGTTTACTCAAAATAAGCAAGCTGGTGGGAATCAAGTTCCCACCGTAATATGGCATGAGTACATCTGGTTTTGTACTGACAAGTTGAAGTTTTCCGTGTATTTTAAATGTGAAAGTTTTTAAACTTATTTTTTGATGGATTATTATTTATTACTTTACTAAGAAGTATTTGTATAACCTATTATTTAGTAGTTATAGATGGGAAAATGGGAAGGAAGACGATTTAATATTGCTTGTTATGTAGAATAAATCAAAGCCATTACACAATGCATTTTGTTATCTTACAAGGTAACGTGCAAATAGGTAGGTACTAAACCACTGAAAAGTTTTGCGGAAACCGCGATGACATCACGCCGACGTCACGGCGCGATCACGGCGTCGTCACGCGGCGCTAAAGTGGCTGCGCCCGCGCCCATTTTTTGCGGGTGTCGTGATCGTGGTCAACGGCTCTTGCGACTGAATGGCGTGACGTGTGAGTCATCTCCCACGCCGCTCGCAGCTGACTGGAAAATTGCTAGAATTCTCTGGCAAAGGAAAGGATATTATAAATTAACCTGGTGGAAAATTCTGATGGAACTTTACGCATGTTAAGAGAAGTACTTATATGATTGATTTTGATTAGTCAATTACTAATTTAAAAGGTAGAAAATTACTGGGATCTTCGAATGCCACTGTAATATTTATACTATTACTACTCTTACTTATACCAAAATGAAAATTTAGTACACAAAAATTGCTAACAGTCGTATTAAGGTACCCTTAGAGTCGCCCCGCCCTGGCGTAGCTTGCGAATAGGCAGTAATTTTAATAACGCGAAAAAAATGCATCACTAAACTCCAGAATTTTCCACCTCTAGAAAGTGGCTTAGAACTTGGCTATAAAATGGCTCCATCTGAAAATAGATACCCTAGCCGTACATAATTTACATTTCATTGTCTATAAATGTCACATGCTTAAATAATAAAATGACGAAAGGTAATTGACATGGCCAGCTGCTCCTGGTTGTGTGGAAATAATTGAAAGAATATTTATTGCACTTAAAAACTTTATAAGCATAACAAACATAAATAACATATAATTAAAGTTAAAAGAAACTAAAAATAAGTAGACATAGATCTGTAAAATGCAAAAGAGAGCATTTATATCAGTAAGAATGTATTTTTTTTATTCGAAATCGGAATGTTGGTCTCATTATAAAAAAACGAACTATGTACTTTTAATTTGTAAGACAAAAAATATTATTTAATCCCATAAATAATAGAGTATAGGTACCTAAATTGCAGTACATAAAACTAGTCAGTATCTTTCAGCTATTAGATAGGATGTGGTCACAGTAATAATTACATTTATAGAAATCCTCCTATCCTCCATGGTCATACAATTTAAGTAGCCACCTCAAAGGCATTCTTAATTAATTATTAAATAAAACACTAATACAACATTTACATTTCAATTCAACCTCAGATGCCTAATCAGATACTTAAACATTACCCTAAGCCATAAGTGGGATTGACTGCCCACTATGCGGGGAGAAAATCTCACTTCCTGGCTAAAGCAAGACATAAAACTTTAGATAAACCACCGGCAGTAATTAGTAAAGCTCCTGATCGCATAGTTTGACAAACACCTGCAATCTGGGATATTCACTAATTCACAGCCCTAGAAATGTAATGTTCTATTACAGCTTCGCAAACGAAACAGAATTTGTAGTAAGTATGCTGTTATATTGTTACTTACTTTTTTTGCTTGATAAAAATATATGAAGTTTTTGATACCAGAAGTGTGTGCCAAGTGCAAAATTTTATACATTACAACATTACAATATTTATTATATAAACTATAACAAGGCAAGTAGTAGAAATTTCTATCTTGATTGTGTCTTTCCCCACCATGTATTCATTTCAGTGCTTTTTGTGGTTCTAGATCTTTCAACTTCCTAGTAGACAGGCTTATCACCCGAGGGGGTGCTTCAATTAATAACCACTTGCTTAAATTAGTAAGCCTTGAATATATATCAGTCAAGTTAATTCACCATTGTGTTATAGACAATAGTAGCCATTCCATTTATTTAGTCACATGCTATTTATCTATGTAACTTTATTGTATACGTACTTTAAGCATATTGAGAATAGATAGCCTCATTCAATGTGCACTAATAAGTGCAGCCATTAACCTATTGACCGCCAAGCGGTCTAGCAATTTACCGTGCCACTGACGCCAGAGTAAAAAAAAAAGATGTGCCCCAAAATCAACAGGGATTGAAAAATACTTGTAGCGGTTAGAATTACAAAGTTTTTGATCATTGAAATTTGGACGGCTGTGGCCGACGTGGCGTCAGGGGCACGATTTTTTGTTGACGGCCACAGCCGACTGTGGCGGTCAAAGGGTTAATCATTAAACATCAAATGCGATTGATTGATTTAAAGCCCCAGTGATTACTTCTTATGGGCATTGGGAGTGGTAGACTGGAATACTGATGAGGCAGACATGAGATTCTCAATATACTGTCCCAGTACTTGGTTTTCCGAGCGAAGCTTCAAATTCTCTTCCTTTACAGAGTCCACCCGCTGTGAAAGATCTGTAAACAAAATATTTCCTAAGAATTTAATGGTGACATTATTTATTATAACTATTAGTCATTAGGAACAACTTGCAGTTTATTGAAACCCTTCAATAAAGTTTGCGTATGTAGTTCCTAATGAATCCATGACCCAAATTTGTTAAAAACATTAAATTATTTTCTAGTATTATAAGTTTGATCATATTTATCAAGGAATATTTAGTAGTAGTAACGATTAAAGATCAAAATAAAAACAAAATAGATCATAAAACTGCCAGTTACGAGTTATTCAACCATAATGCAATGAGTCATTGGTTCATTTAATACAATTACTGTTGCACTGTATTATACACAAGTTGGCCAGGATTTCAAATAGATCTTGCACACTGGGCATTATGCTGGAACAAAATTGTATGTGAGCTAAATTAAAAAGAAATAAGTCATACCATCTAAAGTGTTCTGTAACTCCAACACCTGCGATATTAGCCGCGCCTTCTCTTCTTGCTCGTCTAATCCGGAGTCGGGCTCGAAGCTTTGTGGCCCATTCAGGCCAGGACTAGAGGAACCGCCAGTGTACGAACTAGGCAAAGAGTCCATTGAACGACCATGATCTAAATGATTGTTTTCTACATCGTCGGTAATGATCACTTGCGGATCGTCATCAGCCAAAGGAATGTTATCGTCGTTACATTTCTGAACTATTGAAGACATTTTTGTAAGGAGAAGTTTTTGAACTTGTACAGTAAGTTTTTATTTACATTAACAGCAAAAATGCAACGTCTGACGAAAATCGATACGGATTTTTTATTGTCAAAGTTTGACAGTGACAGAACAAAGGTACTTTCTTAAACCCAGAAATGCAATATATAGTAATAGGGTTCCCGATTCTAGAAAAAGAATTAGCATTATCCAGTGTGATAAGAAATACATAGGTATAAGGTAAAATTTAGAACTTCAAACTGAAACTCAATGGATGGCATGCAGTAATAACAAAACCGGAATGGCATCCACAGGTATCTGAACGTACGTACCCTAATCGAAATGTTCAAGTCAAAGTTTTAAGTGCTTGGTATTTCATGGCTCGACAACTTTTAGAGCAGTTTAATTATTTTGGACGAAACGCACAACTCGTAACTTATCTGTAATCGGAATTTAAAAAAAAAATTACTCAAACTCAATTGACAGCGTCAGTCTGTCTGTCCTGTCTGTCTGTCAAAAACATCGGAAGAATTTAAGTGAATTATTTTAAGTTTTGCTTTAGTTCTCATAGTCACAGAATAATTACTTCAATTCTATAGATCTAATTTAAACATGGCTCTTGCCATTAGAAAAACGACGGCTGATTTATTCTCAGCAGCGAAATGGTTTGCCCGAAGAGGTTATTATCTCGCATATTTCAGTTACTTAACTTAAAGCTTTTGTACACTATTTAAATGATAATATTTTGTAGACTGCCGTTTTCTCTCAAGCCTCCCAGAGAAGGCCGAAGCCGCTCTTGAAGAGACGCCAAGGAGGACGGGGCGCAGGCCCGGGAATCGGAATGCTAATTTAGATTTTCGTTACGCATATCCTGAGTTTTTGCCTGATCCTAACCCTAAATGGCGGAACAGCTTACGGGAGAAGTTGGAGAGAGCTGATATGTTGAAAAGAAGAAATCAGATTGATATACCTGAGTTTTATGTTGGTATGTATTCTTCTTTCTTCTTGCTCGTTTGTTCCTAAAATTAACATAAATGAATATAAACATTTATTCACCTTTCACCTACCAAACTATAATTTTAATGGAAAGCATAAACAATTTACTATTAAAATTAAACCATTAATTTTTCAGGTTCCATTTTAGCCGTAACTATAACAGACCCTCACGCTCAGGGTAAGATTAATAGGTTTGTGGGTATTTGCATAGAGAAGAAAGGCTGTGGGTTGAGAGCCGAGTTCATCCTCAGGAATGTCATTGATCACCAGGGTGTTGAGGTACGCATACTACACAAGTATTATTTTCTGGCACTTGACTGTTTTATTATCAACATTGATGTTCACATATGTGTCGACATGAGACATAGAACATAAAAAAATAGATACTGAACTGGATGGATTTGAAATATTCAGCCAAGAAAACATCATCAAGCTGAAAATTACTCTAACAATTAGCTTTAAATGCCAAATAAAAAGAAGAAACCCAGGTTAAAACCTTCGTGCTGTCCAAAATAGTCAGACAATCTGTTTAAACAAAAATTACTAAAAGATGGTAAAAAAATTGTATTTCTGGCTTTATATTGTGAAATTAAGAGGTAAACCACAATAATCTCGATAAACATGTTTTTTCAGGTGCGCTATGAGCTCTATGATCCCACTATTCAGAAAATACAGGTGCTACGTCTTGAGAAGCGTCTGGATGATAAGCTATTTTACTTGAGGGATGCATTACCTGAATACAGCACATTCCCAACTGATATGGACCCTGAAATACTTCCAGAGGGGACCCCAATACCTATTAATCCTGTTCAGGTATTAAAATTATTTAAATGCTGGTATTACTTAAATATTTAGTTTGCTATGTAAAATCTTCTTTTAGTCTATATTGAGATAATCTTATGATATGAAAACAATCTTCAGGTCAAGCTGAAACCAAGACCATGGCTCGAAAGATGGGAGAGGCAAGATCTTAAAGGTGTATCTAACATTGAAGAACATTTAAAAGAGAAAGATAGAGTCAGGAGAGAACTGAGGAAGACTCCATGGGAAAAATATGATTTGATGAAGCAATACAGGTATGATTCATTTGTCATCTTATAGATGATACATTATATTGGGAGGTATCTCCATTAATAAATAAATTTACTTTGACAGAAAAACTATTCCTGAAGAAGATCAAAGCGAAATTTGGAGTGAAGTTTATAGTCAACTGCACCAACTACAAATGACACGCAAGAAGACGTTTAGAAAACGTACACTTAGTGCTCCGAAACCGCAGCTTGGATAATTTTTATGTATGAAAATTAGTGTATAGATTTAACATAAATAAAATGTGCGAATATTATGTCCAGTTAAAATTATTGTAAAATCCTATCCTAATCCTAGCTTTATTTTTAACAATGGAAACACAACCTTGCGTTTCGTACCTGCATTATGTGTATGGTACGCCATGGCCATCATCAAGTATTATCTCTTATCTAGTGTAAAAAACAGTTAATTATTATTTTTAAAGATTGCATCTCAGGAATTAAATAAACGGTTTCCATGTAGTTTTTTAATACACCACACGATGCGGTTTTAATAACGTAGTGTATCTAAACGCAGTAAGTTGTGAACGTCAAAAAGATTCCATCGGACGCTAATAGAGGGCACTGCCAACCATGTTATTTGTTCGTTTTCTTTTCGTTTGATTCACCCGTTGGCCCGTTGCTTTGCGTGCATTGCATGCATGTCTAAGTTTGTTCTTGTTGCGTGCTTGACGCACGGCTACGGCGCTAAGCTAAGGAAGTTCAATCGTTGCACTTGGATGCACTTTTCATTTGATAATCCAACTGTGTTACAAGAAAATCCAATAAGTTATTGAAAGAATATTGAAACTGAGCTAAGTTTTCGGCAGTGACAAGTGCAGTGATCAAGTTAAGTGTTGCTTAAGTTGGATCCGGAGCTGAAATCGTTCATTTGTCGCCGGGTAAGTAATTGTTTATGCACTGCACTCACTTCAGGCAGAAAGATTTTATATATTTCCCACTTACCGAATAAGATTCCGTTGGGTCGTTTAAAATTAAGTTTTTGTCATAAAGTCTGTAATATTTGCAACATTTACACGTATTTGGGAACCCGTGTCATAAATTTGCAACTGCATTTTATCCTTGATTTATTGATTATGCGTCACTGTAACTGGCCACTACGTGACTGCCGTTATGTTCACACCTTTTAAGTATACTCAATTTAAATTGCAACAGGCATTTACCTACTTTGCGTAGTAGTAGTAGTAATCGCCCGGCCTTACAGGTAGTCACTAGTAAAGTTCAGGTTATCTGTTCATTACTATATTGTGTCAAATGCTATAATAAAAATTACATGCTAATTGATCAAAATATAAATATTGCAAACATGAATTTAAAAATTCCAAGTGGAATAGTTTTTTAATTGTTTACTTTCTTTGTTTAACTACATTGTGGCACATTAATTTTAACTCAATTATATTATGCACTTTACATTCAAATAGTAATTTAATATGTTTTGCTTTGCAGCATGCTTTACACCCAGCACCCCGTGAATCCCGCACCATCCTCTCCTGCTTGCACTGGTCCTTATTTTATCATATTGTTACTGTTATCAATGAAATTAATATAACTAATATACCAAAGTAAAATATCTGAAAGCAAATCTCCTTTTCATTTGTTTTTGTCATTGTGTAATTTAAGAGAATCATTTCATAATTTGATTTACTGATAAAAGATTCCGAGGTGGATTTGTTGTAAATCTAGAAGGTTAGCACTGAATGTTTTAGAGTCAATTGTCAATTTGGCATACTTACCAACCTCATCCTTCCTTGTAGAGGTAGGAATATAATTTAATATTTATTGACCTTCTACTTTTAAAATAATTTTGGTGAGAAAGATGTCTATTATTTATTTGCATGAATGAAATCAAATCACCTACAACTGTACTTTGCTGCTTTTCAAAAACAATGCAATTCAAAATGTGATACTCTTTGATTTTTAATAATTATTTTATTTTATTGACTTTCTCATAAGATTTTAAATCAAAGACCTTGTGCGGAGAGATTGCACATTTGTTGTTAATAAGCAGTGACTTATATTTATTTATCTAAAATTATAACAACCAAACAAAAGGCAGTACAAATGGCAGACTTAAAGCAAAGAGACATTCTCTCCCAGTGAATCAAAGGGTCAAACAGATAAATGAAGCAAAGTAGAAACTTAACTGTATTTAATAAGTAAGGAAGATCTTCTGTAACATGAAATGTGTGAGGTACACAGCGCGGATGCTTTCCCGTCCCTGCCCTGTCTGTTGAGCATTGATGGGTCTTAATATCCTAGGCTGTGACACTGAAGTAATGGTCTAAGTATTGGATTAATGGTGGGGTAACCGGGTGACTACCAGGCACTAACTGTGTGACCAATTGTGTTGTAGTCTAAGATCCCGATATAGAACGACCTTCACCGAGATGTTTATTTGATGAAATGTATTTTATATTTAATTCAATATGTCAATAAATATATTACATATGGGTTGCCTAACGAATTGTAGTCCAGGGTATGTTTAATTAATAATTCAAAAAAAAAATTTTTTAAGCATTTCACCGGTTTGATTAATATTTGATAAATACCAATCGAAAGTATGAAGCCCATAGAATATGCAAACGTTAGGTTGCCTATTCTTTTCCCGTCACAGCTATCGGTCAGCCAGGTATAAACAGGTAAATCTATACCTACAAACCGTGTTTTTTTTTTTTAATTTTTAACAGAACATACCCTGGACTAAAATTTGTTAGGCAACCCATATGCAATATATTTATTGACATATTAAATTAATTATAAAATACATTTCATCAAATAAACATCTCCGTGAAGGTCATTCAATATCGGGATCCTCTACTATTGGTATTACCAGCAGGGGTTGTTATATTTCTACTACATATGAGTGTACATTGACATGTTGATCAAGTATATGTATAATCGTCACTTTGTTGTGATGATGTTTACCCAAATAAATAAAAAACCAAAATTATATTATATTATATTCAACATTCTTTTTCATATTGCTCTTTCAAATTTGACTATGGTGCCTAGAGAATATCAGTGATTAGCTCAAAAGCACAACATTTGTTTGTTTATTTGTTATAAACCTGTGTTAGAGTATTAAATACCGTCTGTTGAATTGAGACAGGTGCTACACTCCCGTAAAGTATTCTTATAGGCATCAGCTGGACTAGTCAAAATGTTTGTTTCATGTTTAATACATTTTCACTTGCATAAAAATAAAAGTTCATGAAAGAAAATGCATATATGCAAAATAATGATTTGCTATTGCCTACATTATTCTAGCACGGGTAATTTTTCCAGGACGTCGTAATTCGTCATACAAGGCAGCTTAGGGCGCGGTTAATGACCGATAATCCCCGTGCGTAGTCTGTGTACCTGTCAGGAATTTGAACTGATGCCGACAGTTTGATTGAGAATCATTAAGGAGCTTTTCCACTTGCGAGGCCGGGTGCGACGAATACTGTATCGTATGGCAAACGCGAACCAGTGTGGGTTAATGACAGCTATCTATGGCAATGGCAATTTTGCCGGTGATAAAATACATATTCTATTGTTCCAGTTGTCTTTATTAAAAAGAAAAAACTATTTGTAAGGGTAACTACAGGTTAGGTCAATAAATATGAATATCGCGTAATAAACATAATTATGATAGATGCAAGTACACAATTTCAATTAAAGGATACTCTTGAGTACTTTCCTGCTTTTGCAGTCGAGTAAAACGACGCATATCCGTATAAAATTATTTTTAGACGTAAGTATCTTAAGATGCCATAGTCTCGACTCGAGTATGTTACTAAACAAACCTTTAAACTGTAAAACGTTTATATGCCCGTAGCAATAAACGTAATCCCGAGCACTTGCCCCGTAAAACCAAACTGCCTCCAACAGTTCCGGGAATAAGTCTGTCGTGTTTTGATGAAGCACCTCGCACGTGTCGGCTTACGAAACCGGAAAGCAATAAAGTACTTATAGTGGCGATATAAAAACGCATCAAATATAGTGCATTTGAAAAAATCGGAATATTTTGGAGCGTGATTTAAATGCAGAGTTGTCGACAAATCGTTTGTAGATCGTAAGTACCTTGACTTATGCTGGCTTTTGAGCTTTAAAAAACTGCAAAATGAATGTGTAGGTATTAACAATAAGGACGTTCGTGCTTTTCGGAGAGCCTGGAGAGACGTGTTACTCCATGCAGGCCTTCTACACTGCGCTACAGAAGTTTTACCTCCAGAATAGGTCCGGCTCAGCTACGACTTCGCGCGACCAGCGGAGCCCCAAGTGGTGGCCATAGGAGTTAGCGAGACACCGCACTCAACCTTCCGCTCTCACCTATGGCCGCCGCTCGCCGCTCCGCTTGCCGCGCGTAGTTGAGGCCGGGCCGTTAGTCCGTAATTGTACCTACTTTCTTCGCACTGCCTGTAGCAAAGCAAGTCCGGGCTGTTGTCGGTATTTTTAATTTTTCGCAATATCTCGTAAAAAGGCAGATAATTAGGCTGACTTCTCGGGTTTATGCATCGCCATATTGCCGTCGACGCCTAGAATGGTTGCTTTAAAATTTTGTTAACGACTCGCAATTGCCTTATATGTTTTTATTTAAGAGGAAAGTAAAAGTCGAGGAATTGAGTAATATCATGTTTAAGGAATGTCATTAAAAATTATTCATAGGTAGCGACAAAAATTTTCCCTATTTATATCTACCTTTCAGCCATAAAATAGGCTATATTGTCCCGCCCATGTGCTATGCTATCTGGACATAAATAGTAAACAATGTTAAACAGAGCTAAAATATCCACGTTTTGCTAATAGCTTCCGAAACGTCGGGAACTCAGATGAATTGATATACGCGATATAATCCGTTTAAATTGAATTATTGAATTGTACGAGAAGTGTTTTTTATAAAAATGAAACATTTTACAAAACAAATTGGTGAGCGCAAGTGCGCAGGTGTGCGCATTTATAAATTATCCGATCCTGTGCTGTACCAGCTGGTACACTTTCTAACTTTAATTACTTGCCTTTTCCAGTTGTTTGGACTCACATTGTCAACGTTCTTCCGCGTCATTATCGCTGCTCTAGACCGTTTATACCATTTCCCAGTCCCTATAAACGAGCGTGCATTTCGCTTGCAAATAGGGTTACCATACGTCCGGATTTGTCCGGACATGTCCGGACTTTTCGACTCTTGTCCGGACTTTGTCCGGCCCTCTAATTTGTCCGGCTTTTTTCAAATAAGTTGGAATAATGAGTAATAAAACTACAACTACTCGAGCAAACCCCGCCCGCACCCCGCACCTACCCCCTCGCAAATCTCGCAATGCGAGCGTCTACCTACTACCATGCCTACCTATTTTGGTGACTAAAAAGTCCGGACTTTTTTCGATTCGTCCGGCTTTTTGCCAGGACTTTTCAAATTCCTAAATGGTAACCCTACTTGCAAATGTTTGCACAGATCGAGAAAACGTACGGCGAAATTAATTATTGCTGTCAGAAATGTGTCGTGTCTGCTAAAAAACAACAAAGTTCTCGTGTCTGCTAAAAACAACAAAGTTCTTTTCGGTCTTCATTTAGGCAAAGGTACAGTTTCATCGGTCGATAGGATAGGGCCCGCATGCGGGGTGCGGGGTGCGGGCGGGTGATTTTCAGAACGCATGCCAGACAGCCCGAATTTGAGTTTCGCTGATCGTTAGCCCGCATGTGCAGACTCTCCGCAGGTATTTACCGAGTTATCGATGGTTATCGACCAATGTAACTGTGCCATAAATCATTTCAAACAAGTTTACCCCGCCGCCAAGAATATGACGACGCAAGTCGGGAGTTAATATTAATTCATATAGTAAGGTGAGTCGGGCCTATTGTAGCTATGGGGTTATTGTATCTTCTTACCATTATAATGGTCTGTGACCCTTAAAATGGTCTGTGTATATATAGGCTTGTGTATATATACCATTGGTCTGTGTATCCTATATATACACAATAACCCTAAGATACAATAACCCCATAGCTACAATAGCCCCGACTCACCTTACGCGAATTATTTTAAAAATACTGCCGTTAATTATTAGCCGATACCTAATTCGTCGCTAACTTTTGGTATTGTTACCATAGAAGCAATCATTTCCGTTCATGGTGACAACATTTTTCTTAATAAAAATAAACAATTACAAACCATTGTTGAATAAATAAATGCAAAAAATAATTTTCGTTGTTTCCGCCCGGGATCGAACCGGGGGCCTTGTGCGTGTGAAGCACACGTGATAACCGCTACACTACGGAAACGTTGAAGACTACAACGAAAATATCGTTCAGAATGTGCTTACTGATTTCAGTTTGAAATGCTGCACTCTGATAAGGTGATAAGTCTAGTGATAGATATCACAACAACATACTGGTATTTACAAAAGCGAAAAAATAAAAAATAAACATGGTTCAGGGCCAGGGTTTGTTTTCAGGGGTGATTTTTCGCTTCATTGTGAATATTTGGTTTACGCTAGCAGACGTTACTGCTTTAATATAAATACCATACTGGTACTGTTATATTATATTATATTCCTATCAATAATGGCCACTCAATCGATACGTTTATCTGGCTACGTCTGCTGATTGGGTTATTGGGATGATAATAGATGATAGTTATTTGAATAGAAGTACCTTTGAGGATTTCAAATTTCATTTGGATAAAAAAAACATAAAATTTGCGTGCTTTTAAAGTTGCATATTTCGAAGTACTATGAATTTTACTGTTATCCCTCTTTATTAAAAAGGCAGTCTTCGACTTCAACATTGTATATAGAAAAATACCAAATAGTTATAGCCATTTAAGACGATCTTCTGTATGAAAATTGTAACATACAGTTGAAGAAGTCTTAAAAAACAATAATATACTGCCTGTATTATGTGACCTACTAGATCTTCGATCCCATGCTTATACAACATTGGTATAATGATGCGACAAAGGACTGCAAATAAAAAACACATATTTATCTATGTATCAGCTTTTATGTAATGTACCTATACGCTGTACAGACGATAATGGGAGTAACTCTTACCATGCTATCACCACCATAGGCACCCAAATCCGAAGTCCCATACAACTCTAAACTATAGATTAGCCCACACTCAAAAACAATGAAATTACCAGCTAATTGCACCGCGATGGCGACCAACAAAAGGTGCATCTCCGTAAGCAATCAACGCAAGTGTTGACTCATTGTCTGTGATCACCGACCGCTGCCCGCTGAGGCCTGCACATGTGCGCAAGCGTGCACGAATCGCATAGTCATAAGGCTGTTAAAATGTTACTTTGTTATTGGGAAAATAATTATCGACTTAACCCTTCGTCTGTGTTGGTATAGGATCCTGACCACATATTAAGGCCGTCTTTTTGCATTTTTTTACGGACATATTTTTTTACTCATTGCAGCACAAATGAGGTTTGAACGCAAGATTTTTTTTAATCTCACAGACGAAGGGTTAAAGTTCCTTCCGTGTAATTTGATTTAGAGAACTTTAAAATGATGATTATAAAATGACGTTTATTATTATTAGCTATGGATAAGAAAGGTAAAAATACAGACATGTTATTGTCATTAAGGTCACCAACAAAACCACAAAGGGTTTATCTTCACTGTGCATTTTCGTAACGTCTACTACGTTGCGACTTGCAATATTTAGAAAATAAATATTTTTATCATTTAATCAAAATTATAACTTGCAAGGTAAACTATGTGTATTGTGTATATCAAATTTAACCAAGGAAAAAACAAGAAAAATATAATTTATGCGCACAGCTTTTAGCGCTCTACTTAAAGGCTTAGAGCATTTTAGTGAGTTTTTTGCTGTCTGATTGATATGCCGAACATACCACGAGGTTATTGAACCTGCCAAAAGAATATTAATTATGTGAACTTAACGTGCTCTAATAAGATGGGATTATTATAACAATACGTACCTACTTAGCAGTATTTACGGCTGTTAATTTGGGTTAAACATGAGTGATACATTATAGTATACATGTATTTTTAGTTCGCGTGCTGTTCGATATTTAATTTAGGATTACGGAAGAACTTTAATTAACCGGCTTCCAAAAAAGGAGGAGGTTCTATGTTCGACTGTATGTATTTTTTTTTTATATATGTCCACCGATTACTCCTGTGAACCGAACTTAAAAAAACTTTTTTTATTTGAAAGAGTAGTATACTCCCGAGGTGGTTGCATTATAACCGAGTTGGGATCTGATGATGGGATCCCAGGGAAATCGAGGCAACCCTCAAATTTTATAGGCACTCATAATGTTTTTCATATATTTTCTAAAGCTATTTATGTATTTGCATATGGTAGTCATCAACTCATCAGCTTCCTATGCTGAGCTGATGATGGAAGGTTCTTAACGGTTAGGAGTTAGGGGGTAATTCCAACGAGATGCATGCAAACAAGACCTCCCCAATCACCCCGCCATAAGTATTTTATTTGACTCACTAAAAAGCAAAAAACAAAAAATAACAAAACAAGAACCGACTTCAAAAAAACTGAAAAGCCAAAAATAACCCGTTCATGTACAGATTTCATTTGAATCACTTTTTGAGGTCGGTGCCAAGCGTAGAGCTAAAAAGGATAGGATTTAGGATAAAATTCGACTTTGAAAGTGACTTAAATGACTTTGTCACTTATTCTTCATTATTTTATTTAGATATCCATGTAATTTTATTGTAAGAATAGTTTCGCCTATTATTTACTCTCATTAATATTCGCACAGTTGTAGATTATCACTTATTTCAAGCTTAGTCGCGGCCAGTTGGTATGCATATACGTATGACACATTTTAGAGGCCCGAGGAACCCGATTGAATTGCACAACGATATCAATGGAAGTTGACGAGATAATGGCGCCGCCATTAAAATATTACATCGACCGTGCGTCAATCAAATCGCTGAGCTTGATTGAAGTTTATCTCTTCCCAAGGGCAAGGGCTTATTATCAATTGATAATTAGGTAACCCTAATGGATATTGTGTAACGTAATTCAATTGTTTTTGGTTTAGTCTTTTAAGCAAACAAATTGCTGTAAAGATATATGTATTATAAATAAGTATTGCATCAGAATAATAGTTTGTTGCCAAGACAGTACCTAAACTAAAACTGGTTTTATTTATACGGTATAGTAAAGGTCAATAAATGAGCAACCGTGTTTAAATAATATTTTATAAAAAAAAAATAACGGACTCCAACAAAAATAAATTCTATTTCCGAAAACAACTGAACGAGTTCCTATAAAAACACCAAAATCGTCATAGATGTGCTTATAATATTTGGGGAGCTCCCTCCATTCCTCATCTCGTCATCAGATCTTCACTAAAATTGTATGGGACTAACTTGGAGATGCCTACTCTGGAACAAAAAAAAACAATAGAGAGCTTTTTGAAGTCGGTTCGGAAAATACTAAGTTGCACACACACTACGTAAGCACATGTTTCGTTCTATGAGGAGTCGACTGGCTGCAGTACCAACCGGCCTAGCATACTCGTATCTTGCGGCGACTTCCCTTGTTCAGCGAGTCAGCGTCACCTGCCTTACCCGCACGGTATTGAAAGAAATGTGTAAGTACAGGTAGTATTTCGTCGGGGATAGTGCAATACCGCGTAAATAACAGCTGTCGATAAAGTTCTCATTTCAATAAAATACTTAGCATTAGTATCTACATTTGTTACTTACGCGGTATTGCACTATTCCCTGACGATTTGTAGCGCGACCATGAGTCGCGTGTCTATGCTAGACGTACTACATTCAGTAATACATTCTTTTATCTGGCCGGCTGCACCTGGCACGCGATAAACGCATGCGGGTCGCGGGGCCCGGGGCGGGACGCGGGGCACGGAGCGGCACGCAACCCTCAGTATCGACTTCACTGCCGTGCGGGACTCACGATTCACGTTCCGATTTACATTATGAAAATTGACACAGAACAATTGATTACAGAAGTACGTTTGCGGCCCGTATTATGGGACAGGAAACACAAGTTATACAGAAACAAGTTGTATAGAGACGCAGCTTGGACGGAAATTCTGATGCGATTGTCGCCGGAATACGACAGTTGGAACGAAGAGCAAAGGGCGGAGGCAGGTTAGTGCGATTCCTTTTTAATTTTTATATATCTGACCACTTTAAGTTATATTTTGGTGAGATGCGATGTTTTCAAACATAACATAAGGGATAAGGGTGTTTGCATCTTTATACCAATATTATATATAATATAATAGTAATCGACTAGGTAGTAATAAAAACACTAGATATTGGATAATAATATATTTTAGTAAGTACAGAACAATAACCGATCTTAATCAAGGTCTATGACGCTACGCTCACAATACGCGGCTATATCGCTGTCAAACTCTTGGGTTGCCAGCGCCCAAAGTACGTTCCGAAATAACGTTCTAACAATCGGCCATCCTGAAGAAACCTTCGTCCACGAAGGCCATCTTCAACTTGACCAACAGCATCAGCACGCTCCTCTCAGCAAGCTGCCCTCGCATCAGTCGTAGCGGACTCCTTCTCTGCTCGTCATCTTGGCTCTGCGAGTAGACCAAAGACATATTTAGGGGAACCGTTACAACCGGCTTGAGGCGTACTTGGGCTACGATATATTTACTTTATTCTGATTCAAAAGGATTTCAATTAGAGATGGAATTGTGTTGACATGTATCTAACGTACATTATTCTACCCAAATTATATCATAATTTGACATCACCAATTTGTCTGATACAATGACTAATCAGTTATGATGTCATTGCATTTTTTTTATATTAATTTCACAATTACAACTCTGATCTCTCATTTGCCCAAAGATTAACTGGAAGAAATCCCTTATAGGGATAAGTTCGCCTTTGTACATATCATCCGTTTAATGTCCTTGCTAATTGCTATTTATATATATATATTTTTAAACGTACAATAAAGAGCTTACATACAAACATACAACTCTGCAATTGTACGGTATAAATACTAGGATGAATTGACATCAATCGAATCCACCAGTGAAGTTCATTTGCGCAGCCGACACTGTTATTCTGAAAAACCGTATACTCATTCACCCAGGCCGATTCCCTATCAGGTATGGAACGAACTCACAGTTTAATCCAGTATAGTAAAGGCGACTTCCACTCGCATAATCAGCCTTGGGTGACTCGCTTTCAATCCCCCAAGACGTGCAGAAACAGCTCATGCAGTCTGCCACAGCAGTTCGTAGCAGCTCTCGCGTAGCTACAGCTCATGGAAACAAAAGACATTTAATGTACCTATATTCATTGCTGGAACAGACAGTTCGGCTGAGATTAAAGGTTCTTCATCTACAGTCTGCACTACATTGAATATTGGTTCTGGATTAGCAGTTTGGCATATTAGTTGAGTTGATAAATGAGATTAATACATACATCAATGACAGACTAATTCATGTATTCGTACTTCTATTGCAGTAATAACTAGTATATATTCGCTTCCAACGGGATTTAATATTACATCGTACATCAGCTTGGTATTATGGTGTCTGTCTGGCCTAACGCTCGCTTAGCGAAACGATGCAATAAAAGTTGCAACGTGTAGACACGTCGATAATTTGAATAAGTAGAAACCGACTTATGTCCTGGTAATAATCATAATAATTTAACAGTATCTCCTTTTATTTACTCTTTACAATATCCTGGACGTCAACGTGATTTCCTAACATTCTAACGTTAACGATATAAGCAAGAAGGTGCAACTACTCGCCGACACAATAACATCATCTGTGCATACTCAAGGTGGAGAGAAATACAAACTCGTAGTGTGGTTCGACACAAGCGTTACTGTGCCACAACTTCAAAAGCTCGCGTCATGTCTCCTCTACGTCAAAAACTACCGGCCTCCATATCTACAAAACCATCTAAGAACGCACATCGCCATCAAATTACTGATAAATACGTAAATTAACAACTGAAACGTAAGCCGAAACACAATCCTATTGTCATCATGCTCGATCTCATTTCGCTCCTACTTCAATTCTTACCGACGACCTTTCTCGTGATGCTAGAAGTGGCGTTATTGTCATAATACACAGAACTTAGATCAATATGCATATAAATAAAATAAACCACATTTAAAATTATTGTTTGGTCACATATTTGAAATACGTACTTGAAGTTCATAGTAATGTGCCTCAGTGTTCATAATTAGTGGCAACGAGTCTGACCAGATTATGCCTTAACAGTCAGGGTTGACTTACCACCAAAATTATATTTTATGTTAGATCATATGAAGCGAGTAGGTATAAGGATTGGCCTTGCCATTAACAAGTCTAAAACCAAGATCATGGTGGAAGATCGCACGAACCAGTTAGGGCTCAGCGCGACACTGAATCTACAATATATGAACAACTTTTATACCTGAGCTCTACCATATGCAATAATGCCTCGTGTGAGCAAGACATGGGTACGCAAACGTATCGGCATAGCAAAGAGCGCGATGACCCGCAATTACCCGATTCAGCAAGATATGGGCAGACAGATCGATCTCGCTTAAGACCAAAATCGGCCTAGTAAGGACACTGGTGTTTTCAATCTTCCTGTATGGCACCGAACATGGACCCTCAAAAAATAGCTCACGCATTGACGGCCCGCCGCACCAATGCATCCATCCTTCAGGATTTGGAAATCACAATGAGACTGTCCAGCATCTGCCTCCGTAGAATCCTTGAGTTCTTCGGTCATGTAGCAACGAAGAAAAATGACAACTTGGAAAAGCTCTTAGTGACAGGAAAGATTTAAGGAGAAGATCAAGAGGCAGGAGTCGCATGCGCTGGACCGATCAGATTCGAGACACAACAGTCACCAAGTTTCCCGACGCCATGCGGTCTGCAGGAAATGGAAATAAGTGGAGAGCGATCGTCCGAAGAGTGATTAATAGAGGCCATGACATGACCCACCCTCAGCAATGAGAAATATGATACAAAGAAGATGAAGAATTCAAACAATATTGAAGTCTACTAAACACAAACAGTTAAATATATTAGCATTAGTACACAAAACAGCAATGTTATTTTTAGATATTGAAATGTACATCTTTTTTAACTAGCTACCTAAATCAAATACTCAGTAATAACATTCGCTATCTTAAAACAAGAAGTTTGCAACCAGGTTGCCTAATATAATTAAGTAGAATAAAAATTAAAGTAAGAACATGACTAACTACATGCAATCATGTATGTCGCATCAACATATTCATGCCACGTTAGTAACAACTTTTTGACTGAAAACGAAAAGATTAAATAGTTACATTGACAGTACACAGGTAGGAAATCACACTTGTTAATATTACGTTCGGCCATCCGCAACTAATTGAATGACCCCATTCAATATTTTTGAAACAAGAACCAAGGCTATGGTAGGTCGCAGCTCCACTCACTTGCTTCGAAATTAGACTTGCACTCTATTTATATAATAAAGAGTTATATGTTGTGGTTGCAACTGCCTGAGGTAGGCCACCGTCTTACCATCTTTGTCCAGGGTAGGTACTTTTACCGGGTCTAGCGAACGCCGACGAATACTTCGTGTTATCTTGCCCGGTGCGCTCGCAGGGCGAATCCGCCTTCGGTGTGTAGCCATCGTGTTGTGGAAGGGACTCACGAGGTACAGCAGCATCTCATGTCTTTCATTATGCTTGTTACCGCGTACACGCACTGGGTGTATCGGCCTCAGCTGAATGTGGAGACTGATTACCGCGTACACACGAGGTGTATCGGCCTCAGCAAACTCAGTAGAGTTAAGTTTGAAGTTATCCGGTGAGTATTCATTGTCGTCTCGTTGCCGCGTACACGCACAGGGTGTATCGGCCTCAGCAGCCGAACTGTGGTCGGGTGAGTCGTCTTGTTGCCGCGTACACACGCAGGGTGTATCGGCCCCAGCAGCCGAACAGTGGTCGGGTCAGTCATCTTGTTGCCGCGTACACACGCAGGGTGTATCGGCCTCCAGAATACTAGAAACAGACACAGAACACCAGAACAGTTTTGGTATGCATATCACACTAAGCCTGTAATTTACAGGTAATGGAATCAAACTGAACATTACCATTTAACCAATAGCTTTCATATTAGTCCACAGCACCTCTAGCATAACCGTCATATGCGACTATTTCTCGGGCGAGACAATCACCCGCCTCTATCTGTACAATAATGTGAGAGAGTGACGGGTAGCGCTATCTCGCGCGACAAGAGTCGCGAAGCATAGTTGTGCTAGACGGGCTGGTCTCAGATCACTTTATCAAAAAGCTAAAAAGTAGTATGAGAATGCTTTCTCACTGCTGCTTTAACTTTTAATTTGAACTGCTTTTCCCAAAATTTTACTAAACGGACTATATATTCTCAAATAGGTACTTCTATTACTCTATATCATCCACTGATATCCTTACAAGGTCATCGATCTAGCCCGAAAGGGAACCGACAGAAGATAAGTGTGGTCATGTTTACACTAGAACTCGGGCAACCTTCTCAAAACCTTAGTGTTGAGTTTCTTTCGGCGTTTCTTCTCAACAGTGGTTTCCTCTTGTGAAATGCCGGTAGACTCAGAAATGTAAAGGTGCCCTTGTGTCCTACTTGCAGAATAAAGTTCATTATTTCATTATTATTTCATACCTATTTATTATTCATTATTTATATCAATGATTTGCCACAAGCAATCGAGTACCCCATGGTTCTCTTTGCGGATGACAGCACCATACTGTTCGCTTGTAAAGATCCAGCAACTTATGAATATGATATATGCAAGACATTGGAAACAGTAATTCATTGGTTAACTAATAATAATTTAAAAATTAATTTAGATAAAACTAAGATAATGCCATTTTAAAATAGACAAGATTTTCCATATAATTTAAATATCACTACATAGTATAAAACAAAGTCGCTTTCTCTGTCCCTATGTCCCTTTGTATGCTTAAATCTTTAAAACTACGCAACGGATTTTGATGCGGTTTTTTTTTTAAATCGATAGATTGATTCAGGGGGAAGGTTTATATGTATAATACATGCACCCGTGCGAAGCCGGGGCGGGTCGCTAGTATCATATAAGGGACAGCAAGTAGAGGAAACAGATGTGACAACATTTTTAGGAATAAGAGTAGATCATAGGTTGACATGGAGGAATCAAATTGACAATATATTTAAGAAATTGAATAAATTTTCATATGTCCTATATAATTTAAGAAAAATTGTGGACCAATCGATAGTTTTAACGGCCTATCTAGCCTATGTAACGTCGACGCTAAGATATGGCATCATATTCTGGGCTAACTCCGTTGAAAGAGATGTTGCATTTAAAGCACAAAAAAAACTGCATCAGATCACTATGTGGACTTAAGCAACAAGATTCATGTAAGCCATACTTTATAAAATTAAGCATACTAACTCTTCCTTGTCTTTATATTTTGAAACAGTAATACAATACAATACAACAATTCTTGATTGCACACCAACAAGTTTTTTTTTTTTTTAATGGAAAATTTAATTTATAAATGGTAGACAATAGGCGGCAATATAGTAATGTTTGTTAAAAGAAATTTGCAATTGTGTAAACAGTTTAGGAGTGTATGTCTTAGGAATAAAATAAGTTTCATGCCTTCCAAAACAGCATTATACAGAAAAAGTGTACTTGGTATGGCTCCAAAAATTTATAACAATGTTCCAAGTCATATAAGTAGTATAGAGGATATAACTACATTTAAAGCCAAATTGTTTAAATTTTTACTGGACAAAGCATATTATTCAGTAAATGATTTTTTTGTCTGACTGCATTTAATGCTGACTGTACGCCCCGGTGAAACAGTCTATTATAGTTAAAATTTGTATGCCTTGCGGCCCAACATGGTGATGTAGCTTTTTATTTTAAAAGATCTGTGCCTACGTACAATTGTTTACCCTTGTGGAACAAATAAACTATTTGTATTTACCTACATAAAAATAATCCTTTTTGCTTTCGTTTCATACATATTGCATAGGTATTCAATGAAACTATTTGTGTGTATAGAATGTATTTGTATAGAATCTTTTTATCGATTCTATATTTGTATAGAATGTGTAATTAATTCATTTAATTGTCTACTAAAAAAATAATGTAATTAATTAATAATGCATGATAAGCTATAATTTAATTTAATTTGTACGTCTGACTTATTGACAGAAAGTGGAGAATCTAGTCATAGTTAAGATTGTTTATGTATACTACTTTTGACAAATAAATGTTCCAAATGCACGGTAACTCAGTTTTAGTAAACAGTCTAGAGTGATATTTTACCATATTAACCCATTTTAATTTTTTTTTGAAGCAGTAAATCATTCCATAACAATTGAGAATTTACTGTAAGTAACACACTGTTGACTGTGAAATCAACACACTACAATAATTGTTTTATATTAGGCACTCACTTTTCAAACATCATGTTGATTATGATTTATGATCAATAATCCATGTGAAACATAAGTTCTTAAATGAAATCACAGTACTAGGCTTAATTCATTAACACCATTATTTAAACTTTAAATTTCAACCACTCAAAGCAGATTATTTAAGTGCTTGATTGCCAAACACTTTATGGTTCACTTTTAGATATTCACTTATTTCGAATGAGTACTAAACAACTTATAAGTATCTGCGTAACCTTCAAAAGACATGCACATAGCCAGGGGCCTAAATTAAAACAAAGCCTAATTGACCCCTGTGCAACGACAGTTACCCATATTTTGTATGAGCCACCGTCGCAACACAAAAGACGCGACCATAATGCTGCTTTAACCAAGCCGCCAACCATGCACACGCTTCCCAAAATTACTCATTTGACAAATTCACATATATATAAACACACACATAAACACATAAGTTGCACCAATTATTGCAATGAACTCTTGTACATACTGTTCGTCTTACACTTATATTTCACTCTTGACTTTTTCCCATACAAATTGAGTATTTTATGTAACTCTTGTTTAGCCTTTGAATCACTTTTTATCTATGATGATATATGTTTCCAAATTTCTCTGTACCGTTTAGATATCCATGTTCATTACTCATAATGTAATCAATATGTTGTCATTTTATATTGTCTTGATGATATGTACCACTTGGGGTACCCAATATTCAGGTTTACTATAAGTTGCTTTATTCCAATTTGTGGTCAATACTATATTGATAATGGTTTTTAAATACATATAAGTACCTAACTTGAATAAGTAATATTAAATAAACAAATACTCATACCTAGTTCTATCTACCATTTTGCTTACTAACAATGCAACCCTTGCTTGTCTTACTTACCTCTTTTTTTCTACACAACTGTACTAATTGTTACCTTCATATGGAAGAGCGGTGCCCCTTAGCACAGGTATTATTTTTACTTAACAAGGGGACACCAGCACATGTAAAATAATGTACCTACTACTTAGGAAAGAAATAAATCATTTTTCATTTTCATTTTCAACTATTTAGATCGGTGAACTAGATATTTTCATCAACAAACATCCTGTCCGGGTTTCAATAAAATATAAAATACAGTTCACCTGAAACACTTAGAAGCAAAACCACACACCCCACCAAGATTATGTAACAAAATGCATATATATTATGAAAACTTGCTGTAAAACCCACATTAAACAGGTAAATAACAAACCCAGTCATAATAAAATCAGTATGTCATATCATAGAGCGATTAAGATGCAATTAGTACACTGCCAGGTTGTAGGTATGGCTTTAATTTTAATGTCCCACTCAAAGACACAAAGTGATATTATAGAAAGCCACATTAAATGCAACACACATACAGTTTATTCACCCATAATATCCAAAGAAATGTAAAATACCTTACCAATTTATTATAGATGCAAGATACACCGGCCAATTTCTTATGGATTGCAGTTTTGAAGACCTTAGGTACCGCGTCTTCGCTTACCGACTTACACAAACGAACGCCAACAGAGGAGTTGAAGCAGTCGCCGTGACCGAAAACGGTCAGGAGGATATATATACTTACACAAATTCTTAATGAAAGACTTTCAAATATATAATGTTTCGTTACTATCCAATAAGTAGTGCTCTCATAAAATACGAAGTAGTACAAGAACGCAAAGTGTCATTCTTTTGTTTTACGAGACAATCAAGATTTCATATGATAATCAATTTAGTAGACCGAAATATTTTGTAGGCATGTAAATTACTCGATCCCAGTTCTGACATAATAAAAACACTAGATATTGGATAATAATATATTTTAGTAAGTACAGAACAATAACCGATCTTAATCAAGGTCTATGACGCTACGCTCACAATACGCGGCTATATCGCTGTCAAACTCTTGGGTTGCCAGCGCCCAAAGTACGTTCCGAAATAACGTTCTAACAGTAGGTAGTAAGTGCCTTATGCTTGAAAACGTCATATTTATAATAACAACTGTACCCTTTCCATGAGTTAACGTGACCATACTCGCTAGCGGCAGTGTAAACGATTTATATAGAGAGTACCTACAGCGCCCCTAGCGGTTACTTTGTAGAACTACAATTCTCCATTCAAATCATTTACGCAGTTGATAGCGAGTACGGTCAGTCGGTCACTGTACTTTGTTTGAGGAGATAAAATTGTAGAAACACAGATATTTTACGGGAGGAATCTTTCTTTTCGACATCCCTTACGGTTTTTGGTCCGGTATTTTGCTTTCAGGTGTTAAAATTTACTGAACCCACGCCACACCACACAGCAACGCACAATTTCTACATATTTTAAATTGTTAACATTCAGTTCTGGAAAAGAAAAATAGACATACATATACTATTTGTTGGTTTTATATATATTTTTAATTTCAGATAAAAAAATACAACAACGCTGGCGAACAGCAAGAGATACATATAAGAAAGAAAAAATGTATCAGCATGCACGTCAGGGGAATAAGAAGAGGATAAAGTATTCGTTATCAGAGAAATTGAAATTTTTAGACAACGACGGTACAACAACAGATACCGACGAAATAGATGACGTTGTCATATACGAAAACATACCAATCGAGTCAAATGAAGGTATTTTACAACATTCTCCACCACCGGACCCACTAACTCAAGAATCGAAGCTGAATTCCACAGTAAACGAGTATGGAAGTAGTCAATTCGAAGTTCCATTTTTAGAACGTGTAAGAACTAGTGGATCGGAGCTTGAAATTGAGGATTTAGCATTTTTCCAGTCCCTGCAACCCTCTCTAGAAAGTTTTACGAGACAACAAAAGCTTATGTTTAGGTCAAGAGTATTAAATATACTCATAGAGATGGAAAACCAAGTGTCAGTTAAAACGGAAATCATTAATTGAAAAGTTCTAGACGTTTCGTAATTAATATTCGTTAAGGTTATGAACTTAAAATTTTGCACTAAACTTCATCGCATCGCATGGCACTAAGCTCCGTGTACCTACACATGGAGATATCCAAATTCAACATATTTGTGCTGTGACGTGACTTGATGTAGACGTATAGTACGAATCAAGTACGATTTTCTAAAGGTATTTTCAACTGGAATATTCGATTTGTTCAAAGTGTATACTGTGGAGGCGGTGAGCAGACGTTTTTATGAAATAAAATATTGAATTTTAATTATTATAGTCATTTTTATTTCAAACTCTTTCTGCTTACGAGTTAATCTAATCAGCCGTCCATTAGATAATGATCCTATCCCGAAATAGTGACTTTGTTTAGTATGTACCACGTCTTCAGGTTACTCGCACATTGCGAACCCCGCGCGCACAAACCTCTAAGTAGATATTTAAAAGCTCTTATCTTAAAACGGGCCAAGGGCGTCGCCAGCCGAAGGTCCAGGGGGGGGCAGGCCAAGTAGGAAGGTACAGTCTTGCTAGAGGATAGGAAGCTTCACCAAGCACGTAAATATAGAAGTGTATTTCGGTTTATAGTCATAATCATAAATGTCGTAAGTCATAATATATAGAGATGGAAGCGCGAGCGTAGCGAGCGCGAAATTTTTTGAAAGGGGACGGTCCGTAATACATATAGATAGAAAAAACGCGAGCGTAGCGAGCGCGAATTTTTTTGAAAGGGGACGGTTAACAATACATATAGACGGATGAAGCGCGAGCGTAGTGAGCGCGACATTTTTTGAAAGGGGACGGTTAATCCATACTAATATTATAAATGCGAAAGTGTGTCTGTCTGTCTGTCTGTCTGTTACCTCTTCACGCTTAAACCGCTGAACCGATTTAGATGAAATTTGGTATATAGATAGTTTCAGTCCCGGGGAAGGACATAGGATACTTTTCATCCCGAATAAATTTAGTGTTCCCGTGGGATGAGCGGGTAACACCGCGGGGCACAGCTAGTAATACATATAGACAGATAAAACGCGAGCGTAGCGAGCGCGACATTTTTTGTAAGGGGACGGTTCATAATACTTACAGACAGATAAAACCCGAGCGTAGCGATCGCGAAATTTTTTGGAAGGGGATTGTTTAGTAATAATTACAGTCAGATCAAACGCGAGCGTAGCGAGCGCGACATTTTTCGAGAGGAAAGGGTCAAAACTCAAAACAAATACAGACGAGAATGCGAGCGCATAGAGCGCGAACATTTTCGTTAGCAATAACGTAAATTAAAAGACAATCATTCAATACATTATGATGCAAGTGCGGAAAATCACGAGTGACGGGACCGAGAGATCTTGCCACGAGCAGAAGATCCACTCGACGCGACGAGTAAAGACTCGAGGTTGCCGAAGAGAGAAGAAGCATGTCGGTTACAACTTGGTCAATTTTTTCTTCGTATTTTCGTATCTCGCCGACCGGTCGCGTTGCTCAAGCGATTTTCATCAGGTCGATAAGTATCAGATCTTTCTTGCCAAAATGACGAGTAATAATGGGACTGGAAACGTAAAAAAACACAAATTTCAGTGATTTCGGAACAAAATCGCGAGGAAATCAGCTCACTAAGCCACTATTGACCATCTGTAATTTTTTATTTTAGTACCTATCTTTTATAGACCAGTGCTTCTTCGGTACTCTCTACAAAGTGTCACCTGTCGGTGTGGGTCGCCACTCGTTTCGTAGGTAGTGTCACTTTCCGTGAGCTTTACTGACGGTAGCCCTACGATCTTCCTCTAGCCCCTGACCAGGCCTGGTTCTGAATTTATTTGAGTTTCGATGTGCAAGAATGATCATTCAGACAAGTCAAGTGACTGGACATATTTTTGGATCTAGGGGGGGGCAGCTGCCCCCCCCCTGCCCCCCCTTGGCGACGCCCATGAAACGGGCAGTCAAACTTACATATTTGTATACAGCTATCTTAAAGCTAAATTTTACTTTGGTCACAGACAAAATCATCCCTATATTATTTTTTTATGAATAACGAGTCTGAATATTTTTATCAATGGGTCAAGCACGCATACGCCGCGCGGGAAATTTCTCTAACTAATGCATGCCATTAGTAATTGAATTGGTAATTACTGGGATCCTGATAATTAGATTCGCAATCGGGGTGGATCGTTCTTGAGCCACAGTGCCAGAAAATTAAAAAGAAACTCGCAGATCATGTCTATGTACGTACATATTAAGTCCGCCGGTCTATCACGCACGATTTTGTCCGAGACGACTAAGGAATCTGGAAACCTTCACGCGTGAATTTGGCTCGCTCGCTTTATTAATATTCACTATAGGTAACTACACCATTATTTTAACTCAATCCTCATATCCACTCACGAAATGCCTGTTCACAGCAGGGAGTATTTAATTATAAAAAATTCTTATGATTTCAATTTCGTGTGTCGTTCCGGTCGCATGTTTATGTGTCGTAAATATTTTGTGAAGTTGGGGTAACTAATCTAAGGGTGGTTGTTCATTAGGGTTGGTATCACCCCTGTTAGCTTTTTTCAAGCAGGCTAACATTGTGCCACATTGACGCAAGCCGAAATAGTCGACGTTAGTATCTAACTAGAGGCTGTGTATAAAGGTCTATTCTACAGTCGTAAACACGAGATTGGAGTGGTAGTACACAACGAAAATACTTTTTTGATTAACTAAACAGTCGCAATTACTTAAAACCGGTAACTTACAGGCACGGACTGCAATAACTTAAGGATGACTCGTATTTTGTATGGCGCATATATGCGACCAAGATTAATTCATCAAATGACAACATTATTTGTTACAGAGCATGTTAACACTATTGAAAGCATCAGTAACCGATATATTGTAATGGTAGAGAAAATTCTGAGTAGACATGGTGGAAAAGTTTCTTAGGAGAAGCGTAATCCTTAACTTAGTCCATTGTAGCGCGATGTGGCACAGTGTACATCGGTTTTATAACTTCTTTCTATCAACACTGAACTTTATTCTTATTTTTTAAGTTTTTTTGTACATGCAATGTTTAGCTTTTGTAAAGATTATAAGTAAATTTTAAAGAAAGTAGGACTCCCTTAAAAGTGTTATTATGTTATTGTTTGCCATTTTTGGTGATAGATAAGCGGACACGTATATGGAAATACTACAGTTATGCGGAGATTTATAATGTAAGCATGCCCACGCTCGACATCGATTTGGTATAAAATGAAAAAAATGAGTTTTTGTCTTGTATCAATGTAATTTTTGCTTAAGTACCTAAGTATAAAATCTTCTTGTCAAGTTTAACCGTAGGGGTTGAATGATGTTGGTGCTCTAGACACGTCAATTGGTGGCTCTGTAAGACTCCGCGAGTTTGTTTCGAAATTGTTGAAATTTTTTATATAACGCCGCTATTTTGAAAAAAAAAAAAACTAAATCGACAAGAAAATCATTTATTTAAAAATAACTATGAAACAAAAAATCCTATTCTCCTAAGATCCAGAGCAATTTTTGTGTTTTTGTAATTGGAACATTCTTATACAATAAAAATTCAAATCTAAATTTGAATTTGTACATTATAATGTACGCGGGGCTTACGAGGCTATACATAAAAAAACTTAATTAAAAGGAATCCCCCAGTACTGAGGCCGTCTGAGGCATCGTCCCCAGCACGCTCGCCGCGTTTCCGCGTTGAATCGCGACTCATTATTTGAGCGAAAATTGAGTCCGCTCTGATAATATTGCTTGATATTTCGATAAGTTTTTGTGATATTTCTTTTAGTTTTTTTTTTTCATTCTGACGCCCACAGGCCAAATGTTTCAACCGCCAGTGCAAATTCATAATTTCTATTTAAGAAGGCGTATTTGCGGCGCTTGACGATTTGGGCATCTTCTGCGGCCGTCCCCGGTTTTCGGGCGGAACGTTGGACATGGGCCGGGGCTAGAGTGTCCACACATGTAACATCCCACGCCAAAGGCCGCCCGAGATGCCATGGCACCAGTGTGCAGCCGTCCGGTCTCTTCCCGTCTCCAGCGGATAGTCCCACAGGCTCCAGAGTTGCTGGAACGGATGACGTGCCAAGGGCCCGGCGAACGAGGTCGTTAAGTGCCCCGTGTCTATAAAAACGACCAGCACTTGACTGGCAATAGAGGCCGTGACGTCCGAGAGTGTCAGCAGAGCCTCCGCAACGGCATAAGGGGTGTGACTCTAAATAAATAAATCTATAACATACTTATCAAACTTAATTACAAAATTTTATGGGAATCGGTTGAGAAATGGAGTCTAGACGAGAACAGCCGGAAATCCGAACATCCAAAACATCCGAAAATTCGATCATCCATCCGGACATAAGAAAAAATTTCGGGCCAAGTAGAAACGAAGACGTTTCGCTTGCTTGGTCAAATCAAATAATAATAAAAAATAGTCCATCCCAATTAGAACGCCCTGATAACACTTAATATAAGCATTCCAGTCCCAACTCGCGGAACTGGTTATGGTTATGACAAATCTTACCAGTTCTAATGATTTGGGGTCATGGATGGCGTAAGCCCATTGTTGCAGCGATTTAATCAGTACTCGCACTGATCTTGACTTGATATTTATGGTGATCTATGGGAAGTCATGACACAGATTGCAAAACTTGATTATTTTGGTTACGCGTCTTACATCATGGGTATCATGGGGTTTATAGATATAAATCTAATGCATTGAAATGAATAGTTTCGTGTAAGATTTTATTAAGTTTGACTGACATGCCATTTACACCCATTTTGTCGTAAGATTTTAATTGGTTTTCGATCTTACATGACGATTTATATCCGTGATAATATCTAAATGAAACTGTACTGTACAGTCGCCATCAGATATACATATCGCAGCATATAAGGCGTTCATAAATATCTGAACATGTACTGTAACGCCCAGTCAATAAGAGTCGTGTTCAGCCGCCTTTATATGCTGCGATATATCTGATGGCGACTGTATCATGACTTCTTATATTTTACAGCCTCACTCATGTCTGTTCAGGTTCGTCCACACTTTGTAACTTAATCAGAGTAACTTCATCCCCTATTACGTTACGGCGCGACTTGATTCCATAATTATCGGTTTCTTTTACTCAGATACAGTCATTTGCAAAAAGATATACTTACACGATTAATCCGTCTAAATATATCTTCGCTGGACTATCGCCGTATCTTTTTGCAGATGACTGTACCTATTACGAGTGAGCAGAGGAGTTCAAATGTTACATTTCCCCAGTCTGCGATCTGAAATCACGCTACAACTGTCGCCTGCGCTGCGTCCGCGCATACGGCTCGGTTTGATGTCGCGCGCAATCTGACATCGCGCACGACTTGCTTTCTAGTGCCTTGTAGGGTTAGCGGCTATTTCTATGCGCCCGATCATGTGAGATTGTGATGCTTGCTTTAATTTTGTAAGGTTTTTGTTTTACTTGCAAATTTTTGGGTCATGAGATTGCTTGATACGACTAGGTTTAGTTTAGACTACATGATATCCACAATCTGCATGTATGTTCCGACGAATCGAAAACTGTCCCATGATACATCGCATATGAAATAACAATTGACACCCGTCCTCTTTTTAGATTAGTGGTCAGTGAGTGGTCAGCTCTCGTGCGTTGGTAGATCATAATCTTAGTATTGAAAATAACGCGGAAATAGGACTATTTTCTGTGTCAACCCTGAGTTTTTCGGCATACGGTCGGGTTACAATCGATTAATATGAATGAAAACTGAAGTGGAAACATAAGCGCTGGCAAGGCCACATCATCCATTAGTGAATCGATAACTAAGTACGTGTTTCTATATGCTGTTCAAAGGTAAATAAAAAAAATCATTATGTTTCATGGTAATTGAGGTTACAGCAAAATAGTAGACAATAGGAATTCATAGGTATTCCCCGATGTCACATAGGTATATTTAATTGTTGGCACTTGCCACTGTATGTAGTACCTGAATTTAATAATTGAGTAAAACGGTATGTAAACGTAGCGCGCGTTCACGTTAAGTTATTGCCAATTACTCGTAGCTTGTAACTTTTTGGGTGTTAGGGTACTAATTTCGCCACTAATTGACGTTTAACATGGAGCAAGTCAGACTTGACCTCCATAATCGACAATAGCTCATTATTCGGTTTCAGTATTTCAGGTGATAATTATTTACTTTTACATCAGACAATTAGGTAGGTACAATACAATACAAAATGCTTTATTGCACACCAAAAGCGTTTACAAAATCAATTCAGAACAATAATTTTAATAACGGTAGACAACACGCGGTCTTATGGCTAAAGAGCGATCTCTTCCAGACAACCTTTAGGTAGTGGAGTTGATTAATATAAATCATATAGGTACATAGGTAAGCAGTAGATAAGTTTTGCGATCTTAACCGAAAATTCGGGGCGAAAATGACAGAAGTGTGTGGTTGTAAAGTGATGATGCTTGATTGTTTACACTCGAGGATATTCTTATTCATTTAATGATATCGTAATACATTGGCCAAACGGCCACATGTAACGAGTATCTAGGTAAATAACTCCGTATCGAATTGCCTAATGTTTAAATAAGTATGATTTGTAATCTTCGGCTTATTTAGTTTACGCGATTTGTGAATTAAACTCATTATCACATTCGTCTTTTCAGATTACTTCATTCTGAATAGAATTAAGAAATCGAATTAAGAATCAGTCAAGGCTAAACATATTTTCATTCACTTGAATGAGCATTGAATTACCATGACAAATCTTGATGATGAGTTCACCACAGATCTCAGATCAGAAATTGGTGAAACTGTCCTTTTCCGTCGTTGTAATGAAGAGGTAAAACTATGGCAGGGGGTCTCTGTAAACTTGTCGAAGATCGCTGACTGGCGGTTATGCTCCACAGAGCTCAGCGGGAGTCCGCTGCTCATTTAAAACAAATTTTATTTACCACAAGTACAAAAGCCCGTCCGCAGCCGCAGTAACATGCCGAATTGTAAACAAAACAAGTTAACATGTCGTTGCAGACTCCATTTAAAGCCCGTTTATAAACTTGTGGATGTTGCGTAAGAAGGTAAACATGCTCAAGTACGAATGTTTGGGTTTTGACACATCACAATGTTAGTAAACTCATGTTATGTTCAGTTAAGATCACAGTTGTTAATAGATGTAGGCGGTTAGAATGTTTATGGCATTAGAAATTACAGTTGAAATCAATAAAGGTATCCATTTTATTATAGTCGTGCCGATATCTAGAGAACGGTCAAAACAAATCAATCAGATTACGGAATATGCAGTAAAGCAACGCAGCTAGATGTTACAATATTGTACCAATTAAGTGTAACCATGAAGATTGACAGAAGAAAGCAACAGGGAGCAGGGCATGACGGCGAAAGTGGAATGTTCGGTCGTTAGGTCTGTATAAATCGGAGAAATAATGACCATCGATCGGTACGGCCCTGCCTAGCCTAGTGTCAATGCATGCGTCGTCAGCTATTACTCTGCGAACACTAATGGCTAGATCTTGATGGCTTGCGTGTAACAGTGGCCATCAAACACTCGTTCTGTTTGATGCATTGTGTTGAAAAAACTGTCAGAACAGGTGTACAAAGATATACTAATACCCCCACTGAACATCTGCTGGTTTGCATGAAGTAAGGAAAATTTCAAGATGTGGTCATGGTAAATGATTGGATTTATGTGTGTGTACAATGATTCGGTAGCATGGTTGTGTAATTGTGTAGTTTAAGTCTAAGTTACATATTTAGCTTTACGTACTCAGCTGTCTTTGACACGGCTCGGCTCGTTTAACCAAGAGCGGATTATTCTATTTTAATCATGGGGTCACCTAGCAAAAAATACTATTTGTTCAATATAGACCCAGGTATGACCTCTACAATTGTCTCTGATCCGCCCCTGAATTTAAGAGAGAAACTAGAACTTTGTTATAAGCAGGTACATAGCTTTTAATTTCTGTTTGCAAGCGACCAGTGCAACTCAAATTCTGGGCGTTATGGCATGCGGTCTGAAAGTCTCCCACACCCCGCATGCGATGCGACCAATAAATAAATAAATATCGGTCAACCTCACACAAATCGATCTAGGCCCAAATCAAGCTCAAGAAGGCTTGTGTTATGGGTACTAGACGACGATATACGTACTTATATAGATAAATATATACTTAAATACATAGAACAACCATGACCCAAGCACAAATATTCGAGTTCATCACACAAATATTTGTCCCGGCCGGGATTCGAACCCGGGACCGCCGGCTCAGCAGGCAGGTGTCTACAAAACGAGCCCAACGCGTCGTCAAAACTGTGCCTGAAAGGGGGTGGTTCGTAAATGCCCAGGCGACTTGCATAGTTAATAGAGAAAACAAACGAACCTTGCCTGTTGAACTGTTAATAGTCCCTTGCATTGCTCGTTCCGTTTGCGTTTAGCCTAATGACCAGTAATGGCTTAATCTTTATTAATAAAACCCATTAACCGTCGTGATCCACACGGCAACCTGTTATTATCGACGCCCACTACTTGTAACGAGCCTGCCACAAAATGGGAACGCGAACGCATACGTTCAATGAAAACACGTGATCAATGTTCACTCAACAAATATATTTTACCTGTGAAATGACATGCAACAGAAAGGATTGAATGTAATTAAGGCGCAATAAGAGAATTTGTGGTTAACTCAATTACTGTAATTGTAAGAAAAGTAACTAGAAAATCGTCAAAAGACGAAACGATGCGAAGAATTTAAATTTTTGATCATTTCACAAACATTTTTATGTAAATGATGCCTGATATATGACTCGTATTCTCAAAAAGTTATCAGATCTCATTTCAGGATGAAATAAAGCTACAACGTCAGTTGAAGCTGCACGAATCATGTATCTAATGTAATCAAAGAAGTTAACGACAATTACTAAAAATGGTGTATTGTTTCGTAGGCTTAAAATTTGGGCTATAATTGTGATATTACTGGCTAGTAAATCTACAATTTCCGTCCCTTTTCTATTACCCTGTTTTAGCTGCACCTCCAAATTGGTTCGAGAGCGCCTAAACCCTGGTGGTCGATTATCGACATTCAGATCTCGAGGGGTTCCGTTGTAGCCTCCCACGCCGTGTAATTCGTTGCTATATAAATGATTGTCAACAAACAGGAGTAATAGGGGCCCTATTAGTGGGGAAATGTTTCGTAACATTTCAAATTTTCTATTAGTCCTGTCATTAAGACCACTAAGCAACAAAAACGATATAAGCATACATAGGGACAGACAGATAGACAAACAACAGGAAGCGACTTTGTTTTATAATATGCTATAATTATATACAAAAAAAAACATGTACAAAAAAAACCTCAATATGTCATTCATGATATAAAACAAAAAAAGGGCTTTGAATTATGTGACTTCAAAGGTAGCTACGCAAATTTTAATTTTTTTTTTTAAGTCCAACAGCTAATTTGAAATTATTATCAGAATCCTAATAATTCGACAAAACAATTATTCCCCATTTGGAGTGATTTTATCCACACCTATCTTTCATATCGCTGGCAGCGGCGAAGCGTCAATAGAAAAGTCAGGGCAAGGCGGGGTAGATTTTGCTTACCTTTTGTTCAGTAGCAATAGAAAACGGAGCCCAAATGTACTGAAGTAGACAAGCCGGTGGGAATGGAGTTGAATAACGCCACGCCATCGCCACTGCTACACTGCTGCGATAATGATGTCAAATTTACGATGAGTAGTAATCAGGAAACGAGCGCGCTTCGATTTGATGATTCAAAATAAATTAAAAACTGTCTCATACTTGTACATTCTTATTGAAATGCGCAAATTAGTATGAGTTTGTAAAGCGCAATATTTAGATCGTTTACCTAACCCATCCATTGAACTCAAAAGGTTTACACAGTTGTTTAGATATACGATTTCAGAACTGAAAACAATTCCGTTTGAAGTTGCCCTCTTTCGAGAGCTGAAACAATTGCTGATTCTCATTAACGTTAGAGGCAGCAGATGTACAAACATATGCCTATGTACGGAACAATGTTTCACAATGTTTTCAGGACGTTCACACTTTACTGTAACCGAATCTTTGTGGAAAGTTATAAAGAGTCAGTGTTTACGAAAACTGTAAAAGTTTTTAGAACAATATGTGAAATCTCTAGTAATTTGTACAGTACTCGGAAGTTAGTTTCTAATTCGAGTTAAAATACTGATTATTTCTAAGTAGTCGTCGCGCGTCGCGAGACACTGACTCGGTTTGACGATGTGGATCGGAAGTACTCTTTAAGTGCTACCAGATTTTTTAATTAGTCGCAGTCTAATGAGGTCGTAAAATATCTAATTAATTGATTTGACAGTTGGATGGTATACATACAACGGAGTCTTGACCCGAATCCAATGCATCGCATCCGAATCAATCTCAAAACACATGATCTGAAATCAAATACGATAATGAATTGTTATTGCTCCGACGATAATGAACTTGTTAGAAAAATATACCGTCACCATACATTTGTAGCGATACTGTTACACTGGTAATTTCTTTTATTATCGGCCGAGCGAGCGAAGCATCTACGTTTCAGCTTGGCCCAATTTTTTTTCGTATGTCCGGATGTTTAGATGTCCAGTCCAGATGATTTTCGCCAGTTCTCGACTAGAGGTCGTATTTCTCAACAGATTCTCATGAAATTTTGTAAGTAGGTTCGATAAGTAATAGATTTTTAGTCTTTCGAAATTTTTCAAAATAGCGGAGATATGGGGGATTGAAAGTGTAAAAAATTACAAATTTCAGCACAGAGTCACTAGTAAGTATTTATCAAATTACACAATCAAATAAACTGTGATCTTTCGCGATTCTCGTTTGATTTGAGAAAACAGAGTCAATATAATTATCATCATCGTCATCATCATCAACATTATCTGGCCCTTATCCCAATGCAGCATGCTTTTTTGTTCCATTATTCCCTAACATTCGTTATTTACCTAATTAATTCCTTCTTCTTCATATCATCTCTCACACAATCCACCCATACATAGGTACCTATATATATATATATTTCTCTCTCTCTCTCTCTCTCTCTCTCTCTAAAGCACATCTACCTTAAACATATCTAAATACCCAATGGTGCCTAAGTAAATAGTAGGTAGGTACTTGTCAGTTTCTTTTATCCTTCATAAACTGTTTTAACTTCGACTCGTCTTGCCTAAACAGCCATAGATAGGTTCACAAGAACAATATAATTGACTTGTCCATCTCCTGTCATTCTATAACTGAATACTTTCACAGTTGTTTTCAAAACCTTACGTCATGTTATTGTTTGGAGCTCGAACGCAACATCTACGGTTTCTTGTTACTTTTAAGATTCTGTCTAGTACCTTTTAACGAAGAATTAGTCGAAATTCTTGAATAATGTATCTGGCTCAACGGTAACCGTATATTATTATGTTAAATATTACTTACTTGTACTTATGTCACGCTTCCGAACGCAACTTTAAATTATCTATTGGAAAATTATGCAGCAGCGAGGCAGTTAACCTACACCTTGACATTTTCCGCTTTTCGTTAATCGAATTTTTGATTTAAAGCTGGTCATCTAAAAATTATTAGTGTATTATATTAATTCTCAAATGTAAATATAGCCTAGTTACCACGGTTAATATTGACCTCGATTGCATGCTGCAGATGAAAATATACTAGTTATAAATCGTAGAAAATTAACGGTTTTCATAATAATAGTTGCTAAAGTGGTAATAAAATAATATTTATGAGTTCTAATCCCCTTTGGAATGCCGAGCGATAGATGACTTCCTAAAAAGCGTGAAAAATACAAAAGTGATTTAAGTCGAAACCTAATTGAGGTCGCGATACTGCTAGAAAGCAAGGGACAAAAGAGAATTGCAGTAGAATAAAATAATATGAGTATGACCTGAATTGACCTGAATTGGCGGTATTATACGAGGCAGAATGAAACAATATACGCAAATTTTCAGACGTCGTTTTTGTTAGAACTTTATCTAATCCTAGCAGACTACCCCTCCTAAAACTAAACCTGACAAATAGACAACCTCCTATTTTTGAATATGGTTATTGTGGTATCTTGGATTTATAGATTTGTATATGTATAAATAAACGTGTATGCGGGTAGGCGGGGTGAGGCGCCCCTCTAGCATTCCGTTAGCTGGTTTCACGCCGGACGGACGTTGCACCCCAACCTGCGGTGTATACTCAAATATATATTTGTGTTTAATTCCAAATCCTTTGTGGAGGACACCACAGTTATAACTTTTATATTCAATTGAGCAATCACATACAGATAGTCGATGACTGTCCAAATCAAGTATCGTAAATTAACTTCAACTTACCGTATTCTTTCAAGCCCACCTAAAAACAACGTTTCAATAGGTCATCGTTTACGGCCGCGGTTTAAGGCGGGTCGAATCAATGTAAACCGTCGATGCATTAAAGGTTATGGCCAATAGATTGTACAGTTACCTGGACCCGCTGGAAAGCCCTTTTACTGTCCTCAGTATAGATTGGATTCGATACCGCTTGTCGGACAAACGATTGAAAGCTAATGAATAGTGTAAATCGATTAGAAAAGTCGGCGAGACTTTTGAACACTAGTTGACTAGGTAACGGGTACGTGTACAACATTGCTTTTATGGTTAACGGAGTATCTATAATGTAGGTCTCATTTGACCTTTGATCCCATTCCAACTACTCCCTAGAATAGTCATCCATTGCCAGATACTGGAATATTTATAACTGACTTGGAATGCTTTCATGGATGTGCTAGCTAATAAATAGCTTGTGCTACATGTGCTCAATTATTTTTTTATCAAATAACTATCTTTCGACAGATGGGATAGTTTCAGATGTTGTCATTGCTTAATACAAATATCAAATAAGTATAAATATGAACTTTAATATGAATTTAATGTACTTAACATTTACATACATAGAACTCATACTTACATATTTCAGAAGCTTACGTACACCGTAACCGTTTTAAATCGATTACAATATAGCGTAATATCTAATAAAATGAGGATCTAACGCAAAATTTAAATAATATTGTAGTGAGATTCAATAAATATTTATTACATGGTAATTTACAAATTTGTTAAGATAAGTGAGCTTAAGATTATCATCAAGTAAAGTATAATTGACGATATATATACCTACTTGTATAAATAAATAAATCTAACTAAATGTATTTTTTTTTTGCATTTTATCCGGTTTGTAAGATTAAATATCGAACCGACCTTTTGGATATTTGACATGAAAAATGTTAGTGAAGTATAACGAAATGTCAAAAGACCGCTTGCATTATTAGGTATAATAATGCAATATATGTAGGTACTGAAAATTGCTAGTATGGATATTTTTACAGCTAGGTACTGCTTAGGTGATAGTATACCTAATTACCTACGCATTACTCGCGTGCAATGATATCCAGAATTGCAATCCCCAATAATACGGGTACCAGTATGCCACATGAAATCATCGAATCAAAATTCATGCAATAGAACACGAATATCAACCTGCATTTGACCCCGGTCGGTCAAATGATTCCGATTTCCTCAGGCTACGACTTAGTGCGGAGGACGTGTGACCGGCAAACTTAGTATCCATACCCTTACCATGAGTTTACAGTGACAGTACTCGCTTAGCGACATCGTAAACGACTTGTATGAAGAATTGTAGTTCTACAAAGTAATCGCTAGGGGCGCTGTACTGTTCTCCATACAAATCCTTCACGCTGTCGCTAGCGACTACGGTCACGTTAACGCATGGTAAGGGTACAGTTACCTATCTAGTTACTCGTATACAGAACGGACCTTGGTTTATATTATAATCATGTTAGTCATGTTACTAAACTACTCGTCACATTTCATGAAGTGACTCCCAACTTCACCCTGTCACGGGTACGAGACATATAGCAGATCTGTATTATAATTAGTTGTAACTATTTTGTTGTAAATATTCATACTAGGTTGTAAATATTCATACTGTTACCTCGCCTCAATAAAAATAAAAAAACTTAAGTCTAAGTTTTTCTTTAATGTCATTTTGTAATTCACAGTGCCTTCGAATTACTGTAATGCTATGTAAATAATTTGAATACATAAATAAATAGGTGCAATACTTCTGAAATATAAAGTTGTATAAAGGTTTACTACAAATAACGCTATAAAGATAAGAACATTTCCAGCTGCTCATAATCATAATAGCTACCAACTAGAAAAGCTATAGTCTACCAAAAGTGCCATTTTGGTTGCAATTGATTATCTTTATCTCATAGAGATCGCGTCCAAAATCATTGAAAATTCTTACGGGCGGTGGGATAAGTGTCATAGACGGACAAAATCAAATGAAGAATTAGTATACGTTCTAGTAATGTTACGCGCCTAAACGTTATTATTAGAGAAACTTAGATTTCATGCGATAAACCTATCATAAGACCAACAGAACATAAATGTAAAATATGCTTATCCATCAATATCATTTCAGTAGGGCAAAACGTAGATTTAAATCTTAACATTATCACGAGTTGACTACGCTCTCAATATTTGCCGAAGGCTTCAGACAAATGGTGCTAATGTCATTAGAAATTATGGTAAAGTTGGGAACACACCGCATTTGTACAATGTTTATTTGCTTAAAACTATCGATACCGACATGGCACGGTAAAAGTGGGACACATGTCACTCTTTATTTTAATCATCGTACTGGGGCAGGGTTTAAATTTCAACTGATGACTAATAAGATTAAAGTTTGTACGTTATGGGGATCGTGTATCTAGATGCCCCGTGTAAATGTATATGTTATAATAGTAGCTGGCTAGCATTTCATGCAAGTGTATCCCAGGCCTAGGATTATTTATGACACCACGAGTTTTGCTACAAATTTCATGTTGGCCTATCGCTATAGGGTTTGTAACCTGCATACCGTGTCAGTCTGTCCATACATCTAGAGTTAGTAATGACTTGGGGCTAGCTTAGTATTAGCACTACAAGTGGGACGGCTTAAATTGTGGACGGTTGAAAGTACTCGTTATGGATAAGTTCTCTGGGTCATGTGAGGAAAGTTTTCTCTGTAAATGTGGGACTAGTGTAAATGACGACGGGTTACTCTATTAATCTTATTCCTATGAAAACACTTAGACACAGAATCGAGAATTGCATGCGGTATGGAATCTTGCGATCACTATTTTAACTCTTGTTACCATTCGAGGGGTTCAAACATCAAAATATTTAAAATTAAAGGGGGATTTTAGAATTCTTAGTTAACAACATGAAGACATATCTACAGCCGAACCACAGACCCCCTTCCTTTGTTTGATGTTGTTGGGAAATGGTACAAATGCTTATAAAATCCAAATGATGCACCTATGATTCTGTTTCATTGATCTGTAACTTAGTCGTTTCCCCTTCGGACCCTATGGCATGCGTTCTGGAAATCTCCCGCATCCCGCATGCGGGCCCTATGTATCGTATGCGATATCCTGGATGTCTTCCGCTCCCCGCATGTCGAGTTGTCGACCAATTCTAATGTGCGTTGACGAAAATATGATGGCTGAAGAGACGAAATGCTGCAGCCTGCAAATAATTTGTTTACTTATCTTTTGATTAGAGTTGAAGTTAAAACATTGTTTTAAGAAGCGTAAAGTCTCGGCATATTGAGTCACTGAAATCAATGTTTATTATTTAGGGTTAGATTCGCGTGTTAACAGTTTACGTGCAAGCTATTACGTGCAGGTGTAGGTAATAAAACATGAAAATCATACGAACGCGATACGTCAAAAGCCTAGTCCTTCGCGACCCTACATAATTAATGAGATTCTTAGAAATAAATTTGGGCTACATTTCTACGATGAAATTTATTTCGTAGCGTGTTATTTCTAATTGTTTATTTTGTTTGACGCCATGTCAAAATGTCAAAGGAACTGAAATGCGCAAAGCGTCCCTGGAGTCCCTTAGTCAAGTAAACAAGATAAATATTATGAAACTTCTAATTACCCTTCACCACATGTATGATTCTTAGAATTTCCAACACAAATTTATAGATTTTGTTGTTCGTCGTAAAACCATTTAATCCGTTATTTATTTAAAAAACTACTGTTATTAAATTATCCTACGCTCTTAACATGTTTACGCTGATCTTGATCTTCATTAAACATAAGTATATTAGATATATTTTAATCTCTTTAATATTCAATAAACTAAGTAATAGGTTGTTGTTTCAGTCTGAATTTTTATGACATTTGTAAGTTAAGAGATTCCTCTTCCGACGTCTATTACCCATCTCAATATACTTAGTGCAGTAAAGAAGAGACATGATGGTAATATATCGCGAAACAAGTGATTCCCGGTTTGTACTACAAACAGCAATAAGTAGATACACTTGCCGATTGTCGGAGCGCGTCGACCGTTCTGACACGCACTTCCTTTTGCAATGACCTTCTTGTGCTATTCTCGATGTAACCTGCTTCCAGACCATATTTGTCAAATGCGAAACTATTCACGAGCGTAGGTTTCAAGCAGAAGGTCTCGGTAAGACGATCACGAATGTATGCGGAGAAACGTTCCGAAAGAGAGATCTAGTACATGCTTATAAACTTTATGCCTACCTTACCTATGTTGGGTAGTAATACGAGATTAAGAACTTATCATATAACGTTATGTTATATATCATGTGATGCATTCACCTATGTGCATAAGTTTCCGTAAAGTAATGGCAATGCTGCGAGAATGTTATGTTCTAAAGTCAGACCAAGTTTTGGTTCAGTTCACGTTGGCCTGATAATTTTTGTAGCACAAACACCTCTCTACGACGGCCACGGGCTATTACGAGCTTCCTGTAGCGTGACTAAATCAATTAAGATTTAGGTGATTCGGTATCACCGTTTAGGATATCGCGAGGGATGATATCGACGATGCTCCACTTCGATTCTATTGTGGCTGCTCGGTCGACTATCGCCTAATTAGAATGTTGCCTTTTGTGGAATACCAACCAGTATAATTCGGTTTGCGAAATTCTTGCGAAAGTACCGGCTCGTTCGATGGTTTCAGGTGCTTAATAGAAAAGTAAAGGAAGAGTGTGGGGCCGAGTTGATTAATGATTATATACGGAATTACGGATGGAAAAACCAACAGCGTGTTAGACCAGAATGTTAAAAAGAAACATGAGGATACAGACGCGTCTTAAATATACACTCTGAAATACTCGTCTGAAATATCGTATGCCTACATAAAAAAACCGGCCAAGTGCGAGTCGGACTCGCGCACCGAGGGTTCCGTACAAACACTTTCCATCCCTAAGTGGTTAAGTTAAGTTTGCACCTGGTATGTATAGCGCCCCATATAAATTAGGTGCAAAGTTAGGTATTAAAAAAAAAATTTATGGTTTTCGTAATTATTCCTTTATCTATGCTAAGACGTTGCTTCGTACCAAATTTCAAGATTCTGAGTTCACGGGAAGCACCCTGTAGGTTTTGATTCCCTTGCAAGTGTCGAAAATTTGCGGCATAAACGGCTGTATCTTTTGATTGCGTTGGCTTAGAAGTTTGATTTTTTCACAGCTTCAAGGGACAGTAGACCTGAGTAATTGATATAAATTTCAGCTTCATACCTCCACGCGTTCCTGAGAAAAAGGGTCTTGACAGACGGACGGACGGACAGACGGACAACAAAGTGATCCTATAAGGGTTCCGTTTTTTCCTTTTGAGGTACGGAACCCTAAAAATAGAAGTGATAATGAAATTTAATATATGTAATACTTACATTACACATACGGATTAATTGTAAATGTAAGTAAATCTAAGAATATGAAACAGTACCTAAATTAAAAACGCATTTTGGCTTCGAATATTTGCATTCAATTAGACCACACAAACACTAGATTTTACGCGTGGGAATTAATCAGTTAACTCAATTTAAAGTAGTCTTATGTGCAAAGACCGGATCTGGATTCAGGTTAAATTTTCAAACCTAATTTGATATAAAATCAGGCTTCACTGGGTCACTATCTGGCGGTATCGCGATTGAGATACTGTCAATACATCAAACGGGCATGGACACCGCCTGCGCTAATAACCATAGGCGTGTACTAATCAGTTGTAACTGGAGCTTGCAGTTGATAATTATTAGGTCTCAATTGCCTAAGTAAATGCCCTGAGCCCATTATGTTAGCTCACGCACGAGTTGCTTTGAACTAGTAGGTTCTCGGGTCATAACTGCGTAAGAGAAGCATAATATTCAGACAAGGTTGTGTCCACGTAAGTTAGCTAGTGCTTCCGCTAATAAGTCTGATAATAGTGCAGTTCCTTAACAATTGCACTATATGACATAAAAATTACATATACTCGTATTTAGATTTAATTGGAGAAAGAAGCATGATTAATTTTGTATTATGATAACACTGAAAGAAAATCGAACGGCTTACCTACCATAAGAACGCGTTGACAGGTTATTGGCAGTAAGCAGCACCATGGGACTGTTACTAAACACTGTCACATATTGTCTATTGTTATAGCAAAATGTTAAATATTTACACATTTTCAATAGGAGAATTTCTATGCTTCTCCTTTTAAGCTTTTGCATCTGATTAACTTATAACCAGTCGTATCGTAAATAACTTCCCTCAAAATAAATTACTTTATAAGAGTCATAAAGCAAGAATGAAACGTAATCGGTAACCAAAGGTACCTACAATGCGCAAGCGCACCGCCCCGCTCTAAAATGTCGCCGCTTGCGCAACTTTTAACTGTTATCCAGCTGTAATTAGAGTAGTTCCCAGGGATATCGGCGATACATCACGATCAGCGCTAAACACTTCTATTATTTCACCGGCGCTGCTATTGCTTTGGAATTTATTGTTTTCTCTAACATGATTAGTGGCTGAATCGGACGGCTGTCTTTTGTTTTTACCACTTATTAGCTTCTCGGCTACGATGCGATCGATGTTGGCACTTTACACACTTTACACATGTTCAATTAATAGATTCACCTATTATATCAGTATTTTGCTGCCGCGTTGTCTTGCCTTCTGAATGAACGATTCGCTGATCAAAAAAATACCTTACTTTTTTTCCTCACCGATATAGTTTTCCTCTACATCTTCAACAACTGCTTTCTCATATTAAACGCTGAGAATAGGAATTTTCACAAATGCTTTCTCAGTTCTCACTGCTTACCTACTTTTCTCAAGTGCGTATTTCATCTTTATTATAGTTTCATTTTTTCTCGACCTTCCGGTTTAAGTTGACGGCCGTGGGTTCTCTAGCTTGTGCTTTTTGTTTGATTGTTAACGCATTCAATACCAGCGACGCATATGTATATGCGTTTACCGTCATACAAGTTTGGTCCTAGGCCACGCCGTGAATGTGTTAAGCATTTTTCAATTTGTTTCCTAAATCGTTGGTTTATGTTATTTAAGTGAACTAAAAGCTTAATGTCAATTTCCTTTCCAGATTCGTTTACCGATTTAATTAAGCCTTTCTCTGCAACTGCTCCAATAGGAACGACAAAGATAGTTTACACTAATTTATAGGTAAATACTAATTTGCTAGCACACTCGCGGAGTAGCAACAAAATAACTTGGGAACTTAATAAAACGCATAAAAGGATGTCCTGAAATACGCTTGCAGTTGGCAGCCGTCCAGCCGCGGTCATCTCCCGAAGCGTACGCTACTGTTAAATAGAGAATATTTTGACTATGTTAACGCCTCGCCTTTCAGATTACGGTTTGAAACATGGTATACGATGTTGATTTTATGTAGGCGTGAAGTGATCTAATGAGATATTTTTAAATCAGGAGGCGAGAATGTGATGAAAAGACACCTGAAAAATACTATTGGTTCATTGAGTTATACTGAAGGTTTGTTTGTGTTTACAGGTAATTCCGCTGCGACTGAAGATGGAGTGATTGAAAGGTATGTTAACAAGCGTATTTTTTTTAGTATGTTCGATTAATTTTGTTTGGTCACAGCTTATATCAAAGCTTGTTGGTTGTTTTGAGCAGTTGATCAATATGGGTATTTACATAATTATGTAAATTGATTCACGTAAAAATCATCATCATCATCATTCGTAAGTGCCAGCTGATAGACGTCCACTCATCCACTGCTGGACGCAAAAGCCTCCCCTAAAATTCTTCAAAACGATCCGTCTTGTGCCGCCCTAATAGAATTTCTCGACTCGACGCAGCAATTTAAAAAAACTATTCATAAATGTTTAGGAAAAACCTTTCATAAATAAAAAGCTTAGGCCAGTAAAGAGCATAACTTACTTTTAAGTATAATTAGTGTTAAGTAGGTAATAATTTAACTAGTTTTATAATAAAACGCATGCGGTGTTTACCTATAACTAAGTGATTGTTACACTTAGATAATGGCATTGTGTTATAAAAGGTTGTAAGTATTTAGTGTAAACAATTGTTGGTGAACCAAATAAATAAATAAAATAAAAAATTCTGCACGCGATCCTAACCGGGTCGTCGGTCCACTTTGTTAAGGGCCTTACTACGCTGCGCGAACGTCAAGATTATTGTACTTTATTATATTCAGATATTGTGTAAAGCGACTCTTTGCAAACTATTTTCGATAGATCCATTAAATGGGATTAAGACATCGCAGTTCACTGGACTCGGTAGAAACTTAATGCTCTTCGGAACTCATTTTACGGTCCGTGACTGCCCCCTTAGCGATATTACTTAGGCAATCTACTTTCTCATTATAGTGTTTATGGCGTTAAATGAGCCATTATTAATATCTCGCCACAAAGGATTGGTGAGGCGGCGCTCTGGAGATGACAGAAAAATTTGTTCGAAATATCTTAGACCCTTTGCTTGTTTTATGAATGGTGCTTTCGGTACTACATTGAGCAGCGTTTTTAGGGTTCCGTAGTCAACTAGGAACCCTTATAGTTTCGCCATGTCCGTCTGTCCGTCTGTCCTTCCGCGGCTTAGCTCCGTGATCATTAGTACTAGAAAGCTGAAATTTGGTATGAGTATGTGTATGTATCACGCCGACAAAACAGTAAAATAAAAAAAATGTTTTTTTCGGGTACCTCTCGAACACCTAAAGTGGGGGTTAATTTTTTTTTCGTTCCAACACTAGTGTGTGGGGTGTAGTTGAATAGGTCTTTTAAAAATAATAGGGGTCTTCAAACATAATTTTTTGATAAAGTCAGCAGTTTTGTAAATCAATAGCGTCCTGAACTGGAAAAATTCATGAAATAGAGGAAATCGGTTGAGCCGTTTTTGAATTATCGCAAAATTTCATAATTTTCTAATTTTCTTTAAAAGGACGTAAGTTGACTTCCAGAAGGTAATAAGTAATTACAGTTACATTGGCGTTTACGACCTTTTTATAGAGCTTGAAATCTTAGTCGTAACTTAAACCTCGGGCTTAAAACCGCTGTTTTAAGCCCGTGTATTGTGAAGGATGAGCAACTACGGAACCCTATACTGTGCATGGCCCGACATGCTCTTGGCCGGTTTTTATTTCTAAATAAAAAGAGATTCACAAGCTGTGCGGACTAGATATGAGCGCCGATGGCCAATTCCGCGGCGGCGGCGTAATAGGCAAAATTCCGCGGCGGCGGCGGCCACGGCGGCGTGACCTTGAGCTTTAGATTTTTAATTAGAGAGCAATATGTGAAAAAAAAAACTGGTTTTTGTTACTATAAAGAACGTTTTATGTATTTTAATAAAGGAGCCGAGTATATAAACAATCATGTTTTTTAAATTTCACACTAACTTAACAAAAAAAAAACAGTTTCAATTAAAATTATCACAGTTATAAACGAAATAACATAAGAGGCATATACTCGTATAATCATCACAATCTTCACTTAAAAAACATGTCTATGTTTTATGCAAGTCTTAATGTACTTATAGAAAATATATCTTAAACTTTAATTTCACGATGTATAGCCAGATACACATATTTTATGACGCATTTTTTTTACCGTTTTTTTACAATTTTTAACAGCACCGAACCTGGGTTTCTTTTTTATTTTGCATTTTTAAGTGCTAAATATAAATCAGTTAAAGATTACGTTTCCAGAAAAATAAAAAACGTACCTATCTTAAATATAAATCACAAATAGAAAATATCTGATCGCTGGTCATAGATCGAACGAAGCAACTAGAGCTCAGTGGAACACTCAATCTCCAATATGTGGACAGCTTTGTATACCTGGGCTCTATCATTTGCAACGATGGCTCATGCGCCAGACGTTCGAAAGCGGATTGGCATGGCAAAGAGCGCGATGACCCGACTAAATAGGATCTGGACAGATAGATCAATCTCGCTAAAAACCAAGATTGGCCTGACGAGGACTGGTTTTCTCGATCTTTACCTACGGTGCGGAAACTTGGGCCGTCAAAAAGGCAGACAGATCTGGCATTGAGGCATTTGAAATGTGGTGCTGGAGGCGGATGTTACGAGTTCCTTGGACAGCTCACCGCACAAATGTGTCAATTCTTCAAGAAGTGGGAGTCACCGTTAGGTTGTCGACAATCTGTCTCCACAGGATCTTCGAATTCTTCGGTCACCTAGCCAGGAAGAAAAACGACACCCTGGAAGTGCTCCTGGTGACAGGGAAAGCACAGGGAAGGCGACCAAGAGGAAGAAGTCCTATGCGGTGGACAGACCAGATCAGATCAGAGGCGTTGCACAACGCCGAAGACCGCAGCAAGTGGAAGGCGATCGTTCACAAAATAATTCGTGGAGGTCACGACCCTCGTGTCAGTACTTAATCACGAAAAACTTTTTCACGAAAACTTTTTCACGAACGACTTTATCACGAAAAACTTTATCACGAATAGATTTTATCACGAATAGACTTTATCACGAAAACTTAATCACGAAAACTTTATCACTAAAGACTTTATCACGAAAACTTTATCACGAAAAGACTATATCACGAAAAGACTTTATCACGAAAAGACTTTATCACGAAAAGACTTTATCACGAAAACTTTATCACGAAAAGACTTCATCACGAAAAGACTTTATCACGAAAAGACTTTATCACGAAAACTTTATCACGAAAAGACTATATCACGAAAAAAATTATCACGAAAAGGTTGACTCGTGATATCTTTTTTCGTGATAATTTGTTCAGTGGATTATTTTCCTTCGGAAATCTATCGTTTGTGGTTACAGATACAGATATTTATTCACAATAACTGACCAAGAGTAAGTATGACTCGTGCGCCGAGGGTTCCGTACAAACATTTCCACTTTCCATCTTAACTGGCCGGGTTAAACCATCAGAGACCGGGAATCGAACCCGGTACCTTTTCCACCAGGCAGTTCCTTTTTCAATTTTTCTTTAAGCTTTGATCTAACAATCTATGGATCACTGATCCGAAATAAATAATAATTTGAATTTGAATTTGAATTTTGATCTTCGTATTAATGGTTTAAATAAAAATGGTGGAGTACCCAGATTACAAAAATGAGACATTAAATGTGTCATAAATTATTTATGGCCGGGTTAAGTTAAGTTTACACCTAGTACGTACGGCGCCGCATACAAGTGAGGACACTGTCTACTAATAACTGAACTTGAATGTCAGTGTCAATGTGTGCACGCACAGGCACAGTCTAAGAAACAATACAGCCGGTCGAAAAAGGCGTCTAGACAGGGCAATCGTGCGGGGTGACAGAGGCGGGGGCGGGAGGGGCGCTCCCCATGTTTCATACGACGCCATTTTTAGTATAGAGGGAGCTGACTTTGAGGGCTGACGCGTGTCTTGCAATACATAATTAAAATGGTTCATACGACATGTGCTGTGCGAAATTTTATAGTGCCTAGTCATAAATTTTCTCATGTTATGCTAACGTAAACAAAATGGCGGATGTAAAAGCGTTACGCCTGCCAGTAAAAACTTAAACAATTTTTTCTTACATAAAAAAAAGTAATTACGACTTACGTAGTTTAAGACTTTATTTAATAAGCAAGAAATTGTTTCTTGCTTCTGTTTGTATTTGAATCCTGTAGTCTATTTATTTTATTATTTTTAAGGGTTCTCGGGGTGCCGATTACGAAAATGACATCGTACTGTATTACATGATGGCGAGCATTATTTTTCTTAAAAATCGATATTGGTGTCATCTCCTAGGTTCCTCGAGGTGCCGATTATGAAAATGACATCCATTTTGAAATCCAAGATGGCGGACGTCACTTGAAATGGGTGTCGATGTGAATAGCAGTGATATCAACCATCTTTAATTCTAAAATGGACTCTATTTTTGAATTCGACACGTACACCCCCAAAAACTCAGACAACGACACCCCCCCATGACGACTTTTTCAAAAAAGTGACGTCCGCCATCTTTATTTCCAAAATGGATGCCATTTTTAAAATTTGCTGCCCCAAAAACCTAGAAAACGACACCCGTGACGACTTTTTCAAAAAAGTGACGTCCGCCATCTTTATTTCCAAAATGGATGCCATTTTTGAAATCTACACCCCCAAAAACCTGGAAAACGACACCCATGACGACTTTTTCAAAAAAGTGATGTCCGCCATCTTCAATTCCAAAATGGATGCCATTTTTGAAATCTACACCCCCAAAAACCTAGAAAACGACACCCATGACGACTTTTTCAAAAATGTGACGTCCGCCATCTTTAATTCCAAAATGGATGCCATTTTTGAAATCTACACCCCCAAAAACCTAGAAAACGACACCCGTGACGACTTTTTCAGAAAAGTGACGTCCGCCATCATTATTTCCAAAATGGATGCCATTTTTAAAATTTGCTGCCCCAAAAACCTAGAAAACGACTCCCGTGACGACTTTTTCAAAAAAGTGACGTCCGCCATCTTTATTTCCGAAATGGATGCCATTTTTGAAATCTACACCCCCAAAAACCTAGAAAACGACACCCATGACGACTTTTTAAAAAAAGTGACGTCCGCCATCTTTATTTCCAAAATGGATGCCATTTTTAAAATTTGCTGCCCCAAAAACCTAGAAAACGACACCCGTGACGACTTTTTCAAAAAAGTGACGTCCGCCATCTTTATTCCAAAATGGATGCCATTTTTGAAATTTACACCCCCAAAGACCTAGAAAACGACACCCATGACGACTTTTTCAAAAAAGTGACGTCCGCCATCTTTAATTCCGATGCCATTGCCAATGGATGCCATTTTTTAAATTTTGCACCCCCAAAGACCTAGAAAACGACACCCATGACAACTTTTTCAAAATAGTGACGTCTGCCATCTTTAACCATGTGAGTGTGGCAAGGCTTACATAGGAGAAACAGGACGTAATGTTTCTATAAGATTGTCTGCGTATAACACGCAGTGTCAGAAAAATGGATACTCGAGGGACTCCGCTACTTAAGCTCATAAACATGTATTTTCGTGATAAAGTTTTCGTGATGAAGATTTTTCGTGATAAAGATTTTTCGTGATAAAGCTCATTCGTGATAAAGTTTCCGTGATTAAGATTTTTCGTGATAACGTTTTCGTGATAAAGTCTTCGTGATAAAGTTTTCGTGATAAAGTCTATTCGTGATAAAGTTTATTCGTGATAAAGTCTTTTCGTGATAAAGTTTTCGTGATAAAGTCTTCGTGGAAAAGTTTTCGTGATATAGTCTTTCGTGATAAAGTTTATTCGTGATAAAGTTTTTCGTGATAAAGTTTTCGTGATTAAGTCGTTCGTGATAAAGTTTTTCGTGAAAAAGTACTAGCGCCCACGACCCTGATGAGGAACACAACACAAGGAGGAGGAGGAGGAAGTGTTTCGTGGATAGATTTTTCATTGGCGTTAAACATCAATAGCAATTGAACTTATTTATTTATTTGGAACACTACTTGACGCCATTGTTTACGACGTGGGTCAAAAATAAATAACACGCGTTCACTCGACAAACTACTCGACTCGACTGAAGCCATCGTGCGAAGGAACGCGGACGTGGGTGGGATACGTCACGAGTGCGAGCGAGAAAGCAAATCGCAACATGTTGCGCCGGCGCGCCGCGTATTTCGCTCGGCGGCGGCGCGCCGACTCGAATTGGCGGCGACGGCGGCGCGCCGGCGCGGCGCTCATATCTAGTGCGGACTTGTAATAGTTACAAAGATTTTGATTAAACATAAATTGTGATTAAATTATGAACAGAAACAAACAGGGGCTAATTTGAACGACGAGTTTAAGCTCTTTATTTCTTCCTAGCATATACGGTATTGGACAAGTAGGGTTAGGTATATCTTTATCTACATCTGGTTTATAGAATTCACTAGATTTCAGGTGAACTTATTTAGCAATAAGCGAAGTGCGAAGGAAAAGGTTAATGGTAAGTACACTTGGAACTCGTGAGTAGAACTTTAAAAGCGCTCGAGTACAACGAAAAGCTTTCAAGTTCGCTTGTTAAGAGCGTTTACACATAAAGTAACTATTTCTAACTGTCTTTTGTGTTGACAAATAACTGTCGTTATGTAGAACAAGCTTTTAAAATGGTTAAATAAATTTGAAAGTTCAAGGTTTATTTTATGTGAGTTTTTGTTTCGTGAAAGGTTTTCTGACTTTACGCCAAAGTTAAAAGTAGGTATCATTTCAATTTGCTGTTTAGGCTTGAAATTGGCATTAAATTTGTAAAGTAATTGGCATTCATTGTGAAAATCAAGTTTCATTGCAAAGACTTCTTTGTGTGTGTTTGTATAATTCGTCGGCTAAGTTATCTCCACTATGTTTCATAAGAAATCCGTATCTGTAGTAAATCGACACAAACTCCTTCCTAACATGAATAACATTTTTGCGTTCAGTCGAAAATTATACTCTAGTTTACACGTTACTAAAGCGCTGTTTGTTATTCACTTATAAAGTAAGAAACGAGCTCGCGAAAACAATTCATCGATATGGTCAGTCGTAAGAAAATTCAAAGACAATAAGAGGAGCGATTTGTTTTAGATTAACCGAAGCTGAGCTGGTGGAGTACTGGCCATGGCGGCCTTGTGTGAAACCGCGGGAGCGTTGACCCCAGCGGGCTGGATTCCGCGCGTTAACGAATATAGCGTAGATAGACTTGGACAATTTAGCGAGCAACTTGGAGACTTCTTACTTAAATTATTTATTTATGTGTCAATTTTCTCACTCTTTTCAAGCCCACCTGGACACAATATGTCTATTAACGCATATCAAGCAAAAGCAATCAACTTGATGTACTATATAGGCTGCAGAATTGCATGGCCTATTTATGATTATGAATGAATGCATTCATAAATAAGCCATGCAATTGATGCAATTGTGTACCTATCTACACCTACCTGAACTTTAGACTTATAACTTTTGAGCCTAAAGTTACTTAAGGCGCAGATTTTGTCCTAATCCAGTTTTGCCCTAGCGGGTTAAATGACTCCATCGGCCTTAAAACATAAAGAAAATAAACAATTTCTAATGATTTCATCAGCAAATAGATGAACTTACGTATTTATTAGCTTAAAAAGCGAATCAACCTATTTCAACATATATTAAAAACCGCGGGGACTCGCTTGGGCACAATTGAACGGTTTCACAGTAAACTGCTTTCTTTTTTTAGGGTTCCGTACCCAAAGGGTAAAAACGGGACCCTATTACTGAGACTTCGCTGTCCGTCCGTCCGTCCGTCCGTCCGTCCGTCCGTCCGTCTGTCACCAGGCTGTATCTCAACAACGGTGATAGCTAGACGGTTGAAATTTTCACAGATGATGTATTTCTATTGCCGCTATAACAACAAATACTAAAAATAAAATAAAATAAATATTTAAGGGGGGCTCCCATACAATAAACTTGTTATAGATTATATATATATATATATATATATAGGTACGGAACCCTACATGCGCGAGTCGGACTCGCACTTGCCCAATTTTTTGTCGTTTCTGTTATGCGAATGTTTTAAAACTGGCGGTTATTCAGGGGTTGAAAATGTAAAAAAAAATACAAATTTCAGTCATTTTGAAACAACATCGCGAGTGTACAGTTCACAGATTTCACCGAGCCACAGCCACTAGTCTTATTAATGACGGATCTCAATTTGTATCTGGTTAGGTCTCTGTTGAGGCTCGTCATATACCGTGAAGCCATTTTGTTCCAACCACTTAATAACTTAATCAGATAGTTATATACTCGTACATAGTCAGTGTATTCTATGGCAGTACTTCCGGGTTTTCAATTGATATATAGTGCATATGTGTTGAAACTTTAACAAATAAACTTAGCACAAAGACATAAATCCCTGACAGTGACATCGCACAATACGCTTCCTAAGCCCAATTGGGACAGTAAGTGCTTCCGACCGGTTCCGACTATGAATATGGATGCTCGCTTCCGTAGGTGTCCGATTACAGTAACGTCGTTGGGAGCTGTTAAGCCGACAACTATAAAGTGACCCCTACAAGACAGATTCTGAGGCATTTGATGGGATACCTTCTGACAGCATTCTTTCAATCTTACTCAATATCTGAAAAGAGAAAAAAAATATTAATTTACCATTACGATGGAACGCTTTCGTCTAGTATTCGTCAAAATAAATGTTTCGCTTCATACGTGTCAAGGGTCTGCGTATAGTTGTTGTCAGTAGTTGTTAATTCACTGCAGAGCGGGGGCGGTAGAACCACGTGTGGTTGATGTTGTTTTGTTTTAGTGTTCGCTTTTTGATGACTGTTCCAAGTATTTAATGATTTCGAACGTATTGCTCAGCGTGAAAATCGGAAAATTAAAACACTTTCTTTAAGTTTATAAATTTTCAAAACGTCACTTGTTGTTGTGACAGTTAAAAAAAACATATTGCAGCTGCATTTGGGCTGAATATGAACTGCAAAAATGCAGTTTGTTTGCAGTATTAGTACAGTCGACATAACAGCTGCGATGCAATGCAGTCCATTTGTGTTGGTTCTAATGTTGAAGCATGTAGGCTGCAGCTTACATATATCGAAGTTGCAAAGACCCCCCGGTCCATTAGATGCTGCCTGGCCACGCCATGGAACTAATGCATACTTAATGCCTGATGCATTACTCGTAATATCCATCTTCATTATAATTAACTTGCTTACGAAATGCATGATGCGATGGGTTTTGGATTGATGGGTTAGGATAGCTAATGAACTCATTTTATTTAATACGACAGTACTGTTTTTATGAATGAACTTATGAGAAGGCTTATTCAGAAATGTGAACACATCGCTTTGCTTCCCAGTCCGTGTGGACTTGGATCTTAGAACAGGAAAGATAAAAAAAACAGTTTTTTTTTATCAAACCAAAGCAACTGTCGTAACTACTGTAGTTGTGAATGATCGATACACTGTAAAATCCGTCCCATTAAAGTGGTTACTATTAACTAGACTAGTTAATAGTAACCACTAAGTGTTAAGCCTGCCAGAGGATTTTTAGAAGACTAAAACTCCATTTAGTATAAGAAATGTTCTGGAGAACATTCTCGCTCCTTACAAATCGGGGAACGTTCTGGGAACGACACAACGCTACTAATGACCCATTCGCACATTTTCACATAGCCAAAGGATACTTTACAGCGTCCGCGCCCAGTTCATTTGCCGCTAATGTGCGTGCGCGCCGGTCCACTGCGGACGGCGCCGGCGTTCACGCGCCACTCGACCGGCTCAACGCGTCTCATGTTTCGCGGAAACAAATAGGTTAAACAACTCTAATCATCGGATAATTACTTTATTCTATCCTATATATTGCTGAGAGTGAATAGAGAGATTTTGGCGTTTCTAATATTACGAGTATGTACCCACTGTACATAGTGTATTTAGACTTCTAAAGTTGCAAATGACCCGGACAAGTACTTAGAATATTTTTAACAATCATCATCGTGCATCGTTCAGATCGATCGTTATGCCGTATGTTAAGAACAAACTATTTACAATTAAATTAAGAATCATGCTTTTGTAATCATATATATGTATAGTTAATATTACAGATTGTAATGAGTTTAATCCTAATAGGTTTATTAAATGTGTTAATATTTTTTATTTTGCTTTATATAAGTATACTAAACTATTGGCTCTGTGAGCAGTAATTTCAACCTCCATATCTCCATCATTATGAAATATTGCGAAAAACAGAATCGACAAAAAAGTCTTTATTACTTAACGAACCTACTCGCAAAATTTCATGAGAATCGGTTGAGATATGTGATCAGACCAGCCGGAAATCCGAACATATAACCAAACAACAGAAATTTTCGCTTCGCTCGTCGTCGTCAAAAAACCTAAAATTTAAAAATAATGACACGTTTCACTTTACACTCGAATTCTGCCTACATGTGATAGGAACTGGTTTGCATTGTATGTAAGTAGTTCCTGATACCCCACGCTAATGTCTAATGATGCCATTACGTTAAACCACTATCACTAGGTACGGGTGTACACTTGAGTACAGACGAATAGAAAATAATATAAAATAGTCTTTTCCCACCTTTACACTTCTACAACTTTTCTTAGTGTCTCGCGTTAACTAATTGCATATTTCCTGGTTCATTTCCGTAAAAGGGAATATGCAAGATGTTAGCCTCGAGCTTTTTCTGTGAAGCATTTTTAACGACCTGTACTCATTTCACTGTGATTTATTAAGATTCTAGTTTCCTACTACTCGTACTCAATCATAATCCTCATAAAAATCTTCATGTGTATATTGTTAATTTCTGTTGCGCATACATAGTTTGTTAAAGCGTGAGCTTTCTCCGTAATTGTCATATGCTTGTTTTGCATTTCACTGCATTTATGTTTAATTATATCTGATTATGGGCCTCAAAATACACTTTTGTAATATATATTAGATATGAGTAAGGAAAAGGCCTTTCGCAAGAACAGCCATTGAAATGTCAATTTCAAATTATGTTTGCATACATTTAAAACTTACATAAACGGTTAAATTTGAATAGGGAAACGTGTCATAGGACTCTGGCGCCACTTATGTTAGCCCAGTCTTTGCTCATTCATTAGCCAATGAGAAAGGCGAATCGGTGCCAATTAGGAGATATTTTATGATCTAACTGCAATATATTTTATTGCCAACTATATTCAAATAGTGTCTGTGTAAATTATGTTCGTGGCCCTTTGATTTAGTCCGACCGTAAACTGGATCGAGAGGTTCGATCTCCAAGTGAACAAACTATTGGAATGCATAGAATGCATAAAATTACTGGATTGAATCTAGACAGGGTGCGATAGCGTTCAATAAAAAAGTAATAAGTAGTATTTTACCGATTGTATTCAAGGATCGTAAAATGCGAGCAAAATCGATTGAAATGACGTGTGACAACCAGTGATGGCCCTGCACTTCAATGAATTTTGCTCGCATTTTACGTCTCCGGTAATATTGTAACGATCATTGTCCCCATACTAGTCTCGCCGAAGTCTTATGGCAAAAAGTTAAAAATCTCTAACTAGATGGCTGGATCAGGGTCATGTACATGCGGTCATACAGTTACTCTTGAATACGGTGCGCATCGTCAGGGGGTTCCTCTCTTTGCAGCCCTATCCGCATTCCGCCGGTAGTTTGAACCTCGCCTCTATGTTAGGTTTTTATAATGCGTAAAAATATTGTGATTAAACATTTCAAACATTGTTTATATTAATAATTATAAAAAATGTGTAAACTCACGTAAAAAATGTCAGGAACGGCCCGATATGTTTCGAACTCATATGGAGCTCTTAATCAGGTGCAGTGACGTGAGTTTAAACACCATATGATACTCTTAAAACTATCATGAGACTTCTCTATGTCTCATGATATTGTTACTTTTCACATTAATTTTGTAAAACCACTTAAAATAAATAAAGACAACAATGAAAGTAAAAACTCTCCCGCCTGTTACACGTATATCCGTTAGCCTTACAGCAATACACTGCATACCTCACGAACAAGTCGATAAAGTACAATCGAGTGCTTATGAACCAGTACAAGGCTCAAACCTGATCCATCTAATCGCATCCCACAATTTTCATCAAACAAGTAAGTGATCACGATCAAAGAAAGCTTCGCAATAAGACATTGCTAAATACCCATATCCGAGCACATTTAGTGGGAGCACACGAGTCGTGATCTCAGACAATCGCTTTCTCGAATGTCTAGCTAGATACTGTATGTCATAGATATCACTTCCACGACGTTGATGGCTAGACTGATATGCGGACATCATGGGAACAAGCACTTGTTAAAGGATTGCTAGCCAATTGTTAGGGCCTTATCACACTTGCGATTTGCGAGCGTATTTTCTATACAAATAAGCGACGCGGCGAATACGCTGCGCGATCGCCTTCATACAAAATACGCTCGCAAATCACAAGTGTGATAAGATAAGGCTCTAATAGTCAGTGGTGCTCTTCCAACTCCTAAGGTAGATACTAATATTTATTATAGATGTCTTATATACGACGATGAACGCATCTTATATCTTATCGGGATGCTAAATCAGCGCATATTTAGGTCCTTTATAATGTAGACCTAGAATTAGATGAGGTTTTTTATTCCCATGTGGAATAATTTTATAGCATAACTAGCGACCCGCCCCGGCTTCGCAGGGGTGCAATGCTGATAAATTATGCAAGTATTATACATATAAACCTTCCTCTTGAATCGCTCTATCTATTAAAAAAGTAAGTGTTAAGTATTTCAGCAAATAAACATTTCTATTTCTATTTAAAAAAACCGCATCAAAATTCGCTGCTTAGTTTTAAAGATCTAAGCATACATAGGGACAAATAGACAGAAAGCGATTTTGTTTTATACTATGTAGTGATATTTCTTTGAAAATTGGAGATTAACTTGATATTTGCAGCTTGACCAAAGTATAGCACCAAATGTTATGCATGTGCAGGAAAATTTATATCCATCCATACTATCCATACTAATATATATTTTTTATTTTTATTTATTAATTAAAGTGTAAAGCTAAAAACATATACAATTTCCTGCAAAACGGTTTGTACTGTTTGTCTGCAGGTATGAGTCTCTATATAATATTTTTACAATAGTTATTGCTAAACACTTGAGTGACACTTTGTATAGACAACTTTATCACTCAAGTGTCAGCAATAGGTGTTTTTTTAAGTACTTTTTAAATTTAGACTTATTTTGTTCGTGTCGGATTATAAATGCGAAAGTGTGTCTGTCTGTCTGTTACCTCTTCACGCTTAAACCGCTGAATCGATTTTGATGAAATTTGGCACGGAGATAGTTTAAGATCCGAGGAAGGACATAGGATAGTTTTCATCCTGAAAATTATCCCTAACAAGATTGAAAAGTGAGTAAGTAATTCATGATGACATTGATGACCCTGTAGGAAATGTAATGATTAGACTAAAAGCACAATTGCTCTTATATTTGCTTAGGCGCTATTAATAATCCATTTTATTAATTAAGGTGATTAGGTGGATATCTATCGTGTTGTCCGAGGTTGCTTCCATACTTCCAAGTTCCACGCGGACGTAGTCGCGGGCAAAAGCTAGTTAATTATATGTTGTTGGTTGATATAATAAATAAATAAAAATAAGTCGGCATTTTATACTACGAATGACCAACTGCAATATATAAATAAAACATTTATGGTATACTTAAGTTACTTATTTATTCTGCGGTGGTGGTCCAATTGAACTGATTGTCGGTTGGTACTTGATACAGATTTATTGATTTGAAATTAACACAAACCAACTCTGAGAACAGGGTTGTAGAAACTTTAATTCAATACGACATCTGGCTTGTCCTATTTTAGTCGACGTTTTTCCAAAGGCAGTTTCCGGTTAAATTGATTTTGCTACGATACACAATTACACATGTTGCGTGATTATTGAATAATGCGATATCATGATATTAGCTTTGCCGGCACGGCATGATAAAGATCTCTTGTTCTGATAAAGATAAACATCATCAGCATCACCGTCAAGCATGGTAGGTATATTGATGATTGCTTGATTATGTATGGCTCAAATTACATGAGACAAATTGACATTTGTAAGAGATAAGAATAAATAGTTTCAAACATAATAATTACATTATACATGTTAGTTCAAGACAATCCAACTCATGAAATCTTATCCTCTAATAAATGTCTATAATATCAATTGTCTCGTGGGCACAGCTAACACTATACAAAACAGTAATAGCGGCTAGTGAAAATTATGTGGAAAGCATTCCCAACCCTCCAGAGACAGCGAGCACGTCGTAAGGGAGTGCGAAGCACTATAATCACGCAGTTAGCCCTGTCGCGCCCACGCCAAGTCAAATTGAAGACGTCGTGATGTGAGCACGACTGAGAGCATTGGATGAGGTACCTACTATAGAAATATTATAATCTAGCAGCGCAACTTGCCACTCATCGAGTGTTCAGAATAATACAAGTGACAGTAAAAAAAATCCAACATTCTTTCCGTGTCGGTAGGGTTCGCTTGGGAGAAGTCGATGAATACTGGTAGCTCAAGACCGCCCATTGTGGTTATTACTTATTCTTGGGGAAGACATTTTGTTAGCAATAGACGTCTGTCAATAAGATGGTTGTCCTTCGGCTGAAATCATGATAATGAGTCCCTCGGTCTATTTAGTTTTTATACTCCCAACAAAGAAGATCCGACGAATTTTCCTTTTTCACAGTTCTGCTGTCGAGAGTTCTATAACTTGTTCACCTTTGCGATGCCTTAGCAATTGTATCAAATAACTTAAACTAACAAGGCGCTTAAACCCATTTCACTGACCGCGCCATGGGAGTGGATCGACCGCTAATAATTAAGGTTGACATTGTATGGCATTACCAAAGTGTTTATTACCTTCCAGCCAATTGCTAATAAACAGGCTTTCTCATGTCGTTCAATTGGTCATTTAGTTTAGCATTGAGTGTGAAAGTGAGCAGATAAACGACTAGGTTTAGGACTAATAAGTCTGCACAATAGTCCTATTTGTTATGAAAAAAAGCTGCACTCTGTGATGGAAGCAAGCCGTTTTGCACAGTGATAATATAGACCAAAATAAACGATTTCACTCGAGGCGAAATTAGTTTCACCCCTTAGGAACAGAGATGGCGCCACTTATTCAAAAAAAGTTTAAAAAATTCTAAATCCTGAACGAATACTCCGATTTTGACGTAAGAGGTGCCAATCGGCAGATAATTACCCAATTTAACATGAAAAAAATTAAAATCACGTAGAAAATAATTTTGGGTACCTAAGAAATAATATTTTCTGAAAAAAGTATTTAAAATTTGTGATTTTTGGAATTTTACTCGTAAAAATGTATGTACATGGTACTTTTTTTATTTATTTATATTAATACACAACTAATTTTACATTTATGAAAAAAAACCGCATATCATTAGCTTGTATAATTCCAAAGTTATTGAAGAATGCAGACATGGCGCCGCTGGGTCAAAAAATCTTACAAAAAATCTAAAACCTCAACGGATATTCCGATTTTGATAATTAAGGTGGTAATCGACAGATAATTACTTAAATTAGTTTAATAATCGACAGATAATTACTTAAATTAGTTTAAAAAAATAAAATAAAAATTCAAATAGGCAAAAAGTAATAATATTTCCAAAAAAAAAACATACATTTTGAAAAAATATAATTTTTTTGGGGCTTTTATGTAATTTCATATAAAAAAAATTATGAATATGGCTTTATTTTACTTATGTATATTATAACACTATTAGGTAATTGATCGTTTAATAAAAAACCGCATATCGAGAACTTGTACAGTTCCAACGGTATTGAAGATTTTACTATAGGGTGCCGGTGCGATGTTGCCGCCGCACGTGCAACTTATGTACATGTATATAGAAAAGTATTCTCCCGTTTCGAAGGTACTGATTACCCTGAAAATGTAACCACAATTGAAAGTACAAATAATAATCATCCCAAGTAGCACACAACACACTTATATCCCTTGTACAGCTTAAATTAGAGTTTTAACGGGTGAATACCTGTTTGCTAATATCACAAGTATATTAGATGCTAAATAGCATTTCTGAATCAATATTTTACTTACTTTACGTTTTATTTTCACTTTAGTCTTTGCAGGCTTTGCATTGTAACGTGCAAGTTAGGCCGTCGCATCATAAAAAAAACAACAACGTATTATGCCACAGCCCAATTTGTATCCATAATGTTCAAGGAGTTTCCAAATAAATAAATAAATAAATAAATATCAGACAACCTCACACAATTCAACCTAGTCCCAAATTAAGCTCAAGAAGGCTTGTGTTATGGGTACTAGGCGACGATATACATACTTATATAGATAAATAAATACTTAAATACATAGAGCATCCATGACCCAGGCACAAATATTCGTGTTCATCACACAAATATTTGCCCTTCCCGGGATTCGAACCCGGGACCGTCGGCTCAGTAGGCAGTTGCTTAACCACTGCGCCAACCGCGTCCCCAAATGGAACTAACCTTCAACTATTGTGGACCCCACCTACCTTTGATGCCGTTTCATTCCCAAAAAGAAGGACTTGGGACTCGATATTTCTAAATTAAAACGTGAACCCACATTTGGTTTGCATGAAACGGTATTCAATGGCAGCTGAAATAGATGGAAGGTATCTCACAAGCTTGTTTAATTTAGTGTTTTTTAGTTTAAACAGATCTTTTCGAATCGCATTAACAGTAATAATATATGCTCTGTTGGAGCATCGTATAGCCTGCATGTGAATCTGGGACCAACAACGTTATGATTAATTGAGAACCAATTAATGACATTAATATAGTGATTGAATCTTACACGATTTTCACACATTATATTAAAATAATAAAACGGGACTTAATTGCGGTAAATAAACATTTTTGAACTCGGTTAAATCCCGTTTTGTTATAATAATGAATGACATGACATTAATTATGTAAACACACCCTAAAAAAAGAAACAAAAATGGCCCTAAGTAATCGTTTCACATGAGCCGTTACGTATCGAGAGAGAATTTCTATAGATAGCGATGTAACTACTTGCAAAAGCAGTAGTTATTTCAGGGTATAACATGCAAGTTTTAAAACAGGTCTCTTTTCTTATTGTATTAAAATTAGACGTCTTGTCATACTCTGTGAAAGCCTTGAAGTGCAGTCATCATTTCATTACTTAAAGTAATAACTGTTTTGTAAACTGCTACTAGTGGACCGTTGCACTGACGACTGCAATTTGAATGCTTCGATGCTTTCACAGAGCTGGCGACAAGCCTTTCGCCGACTACTTCAGCTGCTATTGAGCGTGTAGCGTTTCAAGCGAGTCAAATGTGAAATAAACGTCTTAATTTGGATATATCCTGTCCCAAGTCCTTTCTTTTTGGGAATGGAATGGCGTTGGAAGCAGGTTGCAGGTGCGATCCACAATAGAACAGTTAGTATGGGTGAAAATCGAGCTATGGAAAAATGCGTTGTTGCAGCCGATGCAACGGCCTAACATGCACGTTACAATGCACAGTTTAGTGAAAATAGGCAGAATATACTTGTGATATCAGCAAATTGGTTGTATAAGTGCCTATTCACCCGTTAAAACTCTAATTTAAGCTGTACAAGGGATATAAGTGTGTTGTGTGCTACTTGGGATGATTATTATTTGTACTTTCAATTGTGGTTATATTTTCAGGGTAATCAGTACCTTCGAAACGGGAGAATACTTTTCTATATACATGTACATAAGTTGCACGTGCGGCGGCAACATCGCACCGGCACCCTATAGTAAAATCTTCAATACCGTTGGAACTGTACAAGTTCTCGATATGCGGTTTTTTATTAAAAGATCAATTACCTAATAGTGTTATAATATACATAAGTAAAATAAAGCCATATTCATAATTTTATTTATATGAAATTACATAAAAGCCCCAAAAAAAATTATATTTTTTCAAAATGTATGTTTTTTTTTTGGAAATATTATTACTTTTTGCCTATTTGAATTTTTATTTTATTTTTTTAAACTAATTTAAGTAATTATCTGTCGATTACCACCTTAATTATCAAAATCGGAATACCCGTTGAGGTTTTAGATTTTTTGTAAGATTTTTTGACCCAGCGGCGCCATGTCTGTATTCTTCAATAACTTTGGAATTATACGAGCTAATGATATGCGGTTTTTTTCGTAAATGTAAAATTAGTTGTGTATTAATATAAATAAATAAAAAAAGTACCATGTACATACATTTTTACGAGTAAAATTCCAAAAATCACAAATTTTAAATATTTTTTTCAGAAAATATTATTTCTTAGGTATCCAAAATTATTTTCTACGTGATTTTAATTTTTTTCATGTTAAATTGGGTAATTATCTGCCGATTGGCACCTCTTACGTCAAAATCGGAGTATCCGTTCAGGATTTAGAATTTTTTAAAACTTTTTTTGAATAAGTGGCGCCATCTCTGTTCCTAAGGGGTGAAACTAATTTCGCCTCGAGTGAAATCGTTTATTTTGGTCTATATTATCACTGTGCAAAACGGCTTGCTTCCATCACAAAGTGCAGCTTCCAGGCCAAAACCGTCCATAACAAGTAAGACTACAATGAGCGTGGGTGGTGCGAAAGTGATTTGAATGGCTGCTATCTGGATCTGAATCTATTGTGCTTTGCTTCCTTGTTTGGTAATTTATTAAAATGAGTATTTGTCGTGATATTGATACCGATTAGGGCTTAATCGTCGGTGGATTTTAGTTTGCTGTAGGCTAGGGTGTTCCTCTGTTAAGGTTACGTACATACTTCTTACGTCAGTCTTGTAAGGCTTTGGATATTTCTGACATCACCAGTTGTCTACATCAAACCCTGTCTCCGACTTATTCATAGCAGTTGAGGTTTGGCTGGAGACAGCACAGCAACTAGTTTGATCTTCATTTTTCCAACAACCACCAGTTTGTCCAGATCGTCCGATTCACCGCAGGATATACGTGCTTATAGCTGAGAATTCTATGGTAGCACGTGAAAAACAGTATATCCTTTCATTTCGCATGATTATTTTTCTAAATTGCCTCATTAATTTCCAATTACAATTTAAAGGTGGGGAAATATTCTATAAAGTTAATGTCGTTTTAGTATGAGATTATGTTATGTAGGAAAAATGTGCACCACACTTAGTTTTAATACAGCCCCAGGGTAAAACACGCTGCATTAATTAGTCAAATAACTTGCTTGTTGTTTCCACATGACAGCACAATAGAATTTCAAATCGCCATTTCACCCTTGCAGCACAAACACCATAACAATGTCTAACTAGACTACAAGCGACAAGCATATTCAAAACAACATAATTTATCCGACTATCGCACGTAAATCCGATTTCCAATCCTCTATAAACTTGGTACCATCAGCATCAACAGTTTAAAGGCCTTCTGAATATAGGGTTGGTACAATTTTTTTTTCTTTTTCAATAGTCCTTGCTGTACGGAACTGACAAGCTCTTTCATTCTTTTTTACCATGGTTTTCAATTTGACAAATCGCAATATTATTTGGCTGCAGAGATTTTTGTCTTTGAATCTCAATAAAAAATAATACTTAGTCGATGTCAATGTCAACATTTTTTACGATTTGACACTGACACGTGTTGGAAAAATAGCAAAGAGAAATGAAAGAGCTGCTGTTTGTAGATCCTTACCGCAAGGACTATCGAAAGAGTATATAATAAAAAAAAACGACATTGAAAAAAAATGGTGGTAAACTTTTTGGTCTACACCCATAAATACCATCCTCACATAAATTTACTCCTTATAGTGTATATACACATCTTGACTTTCTTGTCACCAACAATTAACAATTCCATTCAAGATAGGTACCAAAAAATCTAGTACTCAGTTGGAGCGTGGTTCCGATTAAGGTTCCGATCCGACCACGAGGTATTCAGAAGAGGCCAATGCCCATCGGTGGGCGCGGTGTGGGTGCGTACAGTCGCCATCAGACATATCATAGCATGTAAGGTATTCATAAATATCTGAACACGACTCTTATTGACTGGGCGTTACAGTACATGTTCACATATTTATGAACGCCTTATATGCTGCGATATATCTGATGGCGACTGTACAACAAGTTGTACAACTTGTTGTACAGTCGCCATCAGATGTACATGAGGAGAGACAAGGTAAGAACATAATTATCCATATGCCCGTTTACGTAGCGTAAAAGTTTATGTCGACTGTACTTGTTACTTCTTGTTAAATTCAAATGGTAGCTAATCTTTACAATACAACGGCACAAATCCCGTGATAGATTCCGACACACAGCATAATGGATGGAGACCTTAACAATGAACCCTGAAGTACAAAGAGGTTCAATGGATAAGATGGAATATTTAAGACATTCGAATTGTAATAAGTAAGTGATATTTTAAGGCCAAACCAAGGGGAAAAGTGTTACTTGACCTTTAATATTAATATAATCAAAATATTAGTGACACTTGTTTTAAGAGGTTAAAAATGTACACTTACAAAAGAGAAGTATAAAAAAAACCAAGTAAAAAATTGGGCAAGTGCGAGTCCGACTCGCGCATGAAGGGTTCGGTACCATAAAACTAGTTTTTTGTATGGGAGCCCCCCTTAAATATTTATTTTATTTTTAGTATTTGTTGTTATAGCGGCAAGAGAAATACATCATTTTCAACTGTCTAGCTATCACCGTTCTTGAGATACAGCCTGGTGACAGACGGACGGACAGCGAAGTCTCAGTAATAGGGTCCCGTTTTTACCCTTTGGGTACGGAACCCTAAAAATTAACAGAAATCAACTTAACCTAAATCAAATTAGAAAAGAGATTTATTACCTAGATGTGCAAAATAAGATTATTACCACAATGTTAGATAGGCAACATGTGGCAACGTTATCCATCTAAATGATAATACGTGGATCTTAGGAGTTAATTAATAGAAAGGAGTAAATTCTAACGAAGAGTTAATCCATGTAAGCTATCTCGTCATTAGGGAAAATAATTGTGTCAATTACTGCTACAGCGACCGACTTAAACAGATAGATGGGCTGGACAAATAAGGATATACCTGCATCTCTGATAAAACGTATGCTAAATTTGTATGCACACCTGCATTAATAAAAGGGCAAGGGGCACTTAAGAGGCCTTATTCCTTTTTAAATGCTGATTGTTTGAGACATTTTTCTCTATGATTAAATATGTTTCTTAACATATTATTGATGTTACTACCTAGAACAGGGCTATTGTGATTTATTGGTATATATTTGAAACCTACAGTTTGAATTTTTCATTGATAATTTTTGTTACAAAAACTCGAAAACTCGAAATTGACTAAATTAACGCGGAAAATTAGTTTTTTTCAACTTATTTTCGACTGCACGCAAGGAAAGCATGAAATATCTATGTTACTACCTAGAACTCGGGGAAAAGTATTATTCACTTCGTACAGTTGGTTGTAATTATCAATATATTTGTCATAATATGAAAAAAGGAATAAGGCCTCAAATAAGTGTATTTCTGTATGTCTTAGTTTCTCACAAGTTCACAACAATACAACAATACTTTATTGTACACCAATAAAAGTTTACAAAAGGTTGCAAGACAAATACAATTTATAAATACCTAACGGTAGACAACCCGAAAATCTCGAATGTATAACCTCAAATAAACTTCTTTATCGAACAAAAAGACTCTATTTCTATAACCATAATGAAATAGTCATAATAAAATTAAAAATTCTGCGTGGGATTTCATTTCATAATACCAAGTAATTGAGAGGTTAAGCACCGACTTTAAAAGATGATTGAAATGTATTTTGTACATGAACAGATTATTTTTGGTTTTTCAGTTTATTTTTACAATACACAATACAATAAGTAGGTATACTAATGTTTTTGCTGCGGCGCCCATGTAACAATTAGGTACATTGTATATCAAGGGCGCTATTTCTGGAAGGAAGAACTTATGTGATTCGATGCGAGTCGAAACGTAACACAGCAGTTTGATTTAATTTAACTACATATTTTCCTTAAGCCATAACAATTCCTTACAATTTGAGAGCTATCGGTATTGACTGCAAGAATGCAGTATCATCAATGCTGGCATATACCTACACGTACTCCGGAAGAAGAAAGATGAGCGTGCATCTGAACCTAAGATTAAAAATGTATCCTTATTTCATAGCACACACAAGGTTTAAAATCGTTTAGAGGATAATATTGACAATCGACGTTCTACTTTAGGAGTTTTCTTATGCAATTCATTAATCAGTGCAATTGTGAGACCTAGCCAGGCTATCGTAGATGGTTGGAATGCCGTCCCGGCCACCACCGGTTTCTGAAAATAATATAGTCATATAGCTTAATGGTCCGTACGTGGAACTTTTTTCATGTAGTTTTTGCTTGTGGTTGCCCGACGAGAGCTGGCAAAAATAATTAAACTGCATCCTGTCGGTATGTGGATTTTTTTTTCTGTGAATTTAAGTTTCGATTTATGTTAATTTCGTTAATGTGTTTGGTCACGGATTGAAACACGTATTATTAATAATGGTAATATTGCATATTTGTTAGGCGCCAATCAATCTGAGTGCCGAAGTAAGGATGAGAGATCTCCTTAAATATTGTACCGTATCCTTTGATTAACAGTTAGGCTAACATTTCCCCTTTCGATTGAAATGCAATATAAACCTTAGTCTACGGCGATTACGGCAAAGCAAAACATAGGATATAGTACCTACTGTTTTAGCAGAGTGTTACATTTTTAGATTAACATCATTGGCTATAGTTCCGCGATCGTCGTTGTAATTGATTAATGAAATGAACTAATTTATAAGTAATAAATATTTACTTGATGAATATGAGAATATTCCATTCCCGATAATAAGCGCAATAAGAATATGTCGGCCTTCCGTAAAAGGAAATCTTACACTTCTAGTAGTTAATCAAAAACTCATTTAACACGTAAGAAGCAAGTTATAATTTACATCTAAAATTCAATATTTTTTACTGTGACGTTACTGCGGCATTTCCTGTCTTGTTTTTCTAGTCTGTGAGGTTGTGGGGAGTGTGCTCGAACCCTCGAATCACAACAAACTATGTTACTCTGACCGACTGGACCTTGGCGATTCAATGTGATGATGACACCTGCAATAAATTAGGCATATGAATGATCTAAAAAAGCGTATAGTACTATAACAAAAAGTGTAATACTGCACTACAGCAACGCACATCGTTACTGTCAGTCATTCCATGTTATTGTAACATAGCATAATGCCCGAGAACGGTACAGCATTTCTCCATAACATTACAGCTAAAGTATAATTAGTTATATGAATATGTATCGGCGCGCGCATGACATTTAACTTTAACACACCTGCGACATATGTCACTGTAAGCGTGTTGTCGCGTGCTGTCATTTAACGTACCTGTACAAGGATAGCATTCTCACCTGTCATTAGCTAAGGCGGTAAAAAACGTCAAGGATGCGCCTGCGCGCCTTGCAGATGCTCAATGGACGTAAAAAGCCTTAGGTATTTAATTAACCGGTTTAAGTATAATATATTTTGCACTTTATGCTTTTGTATTTTAAACACAAGAGGTACCATCCAACTCTAATTTTAAATAAGCCTTCAATTTACACGGTGGACATATTAAATTAACGCTTATAGTTATAATATTTCCCCTATCACTTTTTTGTGTACCCTTCAACTACAACATTAGGTGAACTGATGACCTAGTAAAGAGCGTTTTAGTACGTTGAATACGGGAGGCGCAGGACTGGCGAATGTTTCATTTCGCCGAGAAAACATTTCTTAGAAAGCATTTTTAAAACAAACCTAGCCTAAACAATACGATGATATTTGCAAGAATTATCAAAAATTGATTAATACAGAGGACTAAAAATTCTGCGAAATGATTTTTCGGAGAAATTAAACATATGACGAAATAAGTTTCTAGGAGTCAAAGGGCTCCCGGCATTTTTGAGGGAGGTCCATGTTAAGCAGTTCAGGCCACGGTCTGGGCCTTTGGCCGATGGCGATGATAACGATGTATGCTACAAATTTTAAATATGTAACAATTAATTGTTTCAAGTAACTACTGTATAAGTGTGGATCTTATTCTTCCTCGGACCACATTCTCGTATGAATCACCAATTATTTTTACTAGTAAGGTATGAATTACGCAGTCATTTGTTTAGTTAACCTTCCGTTTAATTACTCAACCATTACGCAACGATTATAAAATAAATATTTAAAGATCGATTAACGATAACTCTGCGGTTTCATTGCACATGGAACTTTCTTCGGAAAACATAACTCGTATCAGGTGTCATCTCTTCAATCAATTTGTAATAGTAACCACGATAAATACTGTTCAGTACAAATAGGAAATGATTAATCTAGCCTCTATTTACACCAAGATAAGTAGCAAGCTGATTGAAGTCGGGCTAAATTGTCTGCAAATCGAATCGTGGCCCGCATAGCCGGCTGTCATATTCCCTCGCATGAACTGTCACTTTCCTGATCACATGGTGAACTGACATGATGGTAAACTATACCGTATTTTTGAAAGTCACATTGTCTCTTATAGTAAACAATCTTTTTGTACGTTGCTATTAAAATAGTACCAAATGATGATTCAGTTAAAGCCAAAGGAAGCTGTTAAGATGAATGACCCTGATTTAGGTATGGTTATGGTTATGGGCTCCGCTTTCCGCACTTAGCCCGTGTATGTTCGGGCCATTGTGCGTACAGATTTGCCGGCTAATAGTCTAGCCAGCCTAACTCCGTCCAGAAGCGCAGGATTCTCCTGGTGTCTCCACAGGCTTCACGAAGTGACCTTGGTGCTTTGAGGATTTCAGCCCGTTGCTTAGCTACGGCAGCGCATTCCAGGATCACGTGGGTAGCTGTTTCTTCGGCCGACAGGCATCCCCTACACAGGGGGCTATCCTTATCCTGATTTAGGTATATAAGATGTAGATAAATTTTTATGTGCCCCCAAAATTTTCCAGTCCCCAAGTAATTGCCATCCAAGTATATTTTGCAAGATAAGGGTCAATTCAATAAAAAAATGCACTGACTTAGATTTTATGCTAACTTTCTTCCTTGAAAGTTTTATATCTAGTTTTATATACCATTTGCGAAGCACCAGCACCAGCTATTACCGACAAATCTTGGACCTTTTTCCCTACCCAAATAAATAATGTACATTAATAAAAACTACTGAGAAACGCCCCCATTAAACCATTAAGAAAGATAAAAGGCTAGTCACACGGAAATCCATTTACCTACATTCGTGTCTCCGAACTGATTCGGCGCGATGTGACAGGCCATTATCGGGCGCTTCACTACTCCTCACCCTTTGCCGAGTCATGGCTATTTTGGGCACGGAATGCAGATTCATACCTATATCGTGGCTGCACTGCAACAGGGCTTATGGAATTATTAACACATCGTTCCTCTTTTGGATGAAGAGAAGTAGACGTCGGGGATATGCAAGTGAAGGTTTTTAATTCAACAAATGTATTTGTAATTGTTTTTCCAGATCTATACAATAATTTATAATAAAGTAATCACAAAAATCTGTACAAATGGCAGACTCAAAGTCATAGAAAGTATTCTCTACAGTTTGTTAGATAACTTACGAGGAGGTTTGCTGCTGCTGTAATAAACTGATTTGTTGCTGTAATGAGTGGCTTGGTTAGGTGTGTGTGAACCTAGCATATTAATTGCTAGAATCTCACAATAAAAAGGCAGTTCTAGTAGCATCCCCAATAGTTCTACAGTTCCTGATACTTTTTTTCAAAAGTTCTGTTCTGTTAGGTGGCCATACTAGTTATACGCAATGAAGAAAAATTTAAACGAACAATAATTTTATTCCTGATTTAACCAAGGAAACCGACATCCTAACGTCGTTGGCAGGAAATGTTATCTAAAACTTTTCTCTATTCTAAAAAAACTTGCAGGAAGCGGAAATTCCGCGCCAATGTCTCCTGTCCATTCGACTGACCCAGTTGAACCCGCAACTAATTGGTGGTGATAAATACGGAGGAAGTCTCGACAGGCTCGTGTTACCCAATGTTTCATTCGCTATCAAAAAAAAATGTATGTCTTAATATGAATTGGTGTGTCATCTTTAATTTCATGTCTTTTTACCGTAAACTAGTTCAAGATGGGTGCCTTAACTAATCAAAATATTTTTTCTGATTGATAGTTTTTTTGTTTTGATCGTGCAATCGTGTAATTTTTCAAATCAGTCCAATTATATAAGCTAAGCACCATGGAATGATTAATCGTTTTTCAAACGTGCATTTGCAATTTCACTTACTTTCATAATCTTGTCATTAAACAAAGCAGCGTCGGATCTATAAATTATTCAATCGTATAAAGGAATGTTACCTCATACATGTAATCATCAATCAAGGCGCGGGAATCGGATTGACGAAGTTCGCCAGTGTCGGGTTGCAACAGGAATGCTTGTATCTTTCTTTTGGGTGTTACGAAATCGGTTGACGTAAATTAGAGTCGTTGGTTTCGACGGACATTTGAAACATTAGAAGACTTGAGAAATACCGCAAGCAATCGTATTAATGTTTAAGCTCTTTGAGGAGAATAGAGTGTATTTCGAGATGACAAAACCTTTTGTTTAGTTATCGTATCTTGACTAATTTTGTACAATTCCAACCGTTCAAACGTAAGCTTTTGTTCTGAGCAGTAAGCCGATCAAATGACGCTGCTTTCCCACGTAAAGAAAGTCTTTCTAACATAGTAGGACTGTTTTCCCGCACTTACTTATTTATAGAACCTCTTTGATAAACATAACACGTACCTCAGCAGAAGCGGTCTCAATTACGCCGTGACTTTTGACGCAGGCCCTTCAAAGAGACCAAGATTTATAGACACTCGTCACCAGAGACTTATGGCCAAAACCGTCCAAGTCACGATCTTCTAATATATAGCTGCGCAAGAGTACCTCTGATGTGTTGAGCCCGCTGAGTTTGGATATGCCAAGCCGAACTACGCTGCAACTGTTTTATGGCTTCCGCATTCTTTAATTGATTCTATTTCGGTTTTTATTTCCTTTATGGACCGTTTTGATCGGCAATTTTTCATAACATGAATTTTATTACTTCCTGAAAATGAAACATTTCTTATTTAAGATTAACTGCGGTTTTTGTATTTTCTTTGACCGACTTAAATTACAGCAAATCCACCATAAGTATAACACTAGTATTAAAAGTAAAGCCACCATCTTTCTTTTATGCTTTGTTGTCCTAGTTGTTTCGTCATGTTGGCCTGCGCTGCGATCTTAAAATGCTTCATTAAATTGAATTCCGTTTATCCGTGCGTCTAAAACAACATGGATGCACTTAAGTGGATTGGATATAACAAAGTGAGCTTTTAGTTATAATCACATCAGCAATGTTTTTATTCTCTGGACTTCTAATTAAGAAATCAATTAAAATAATTCTGTTCATAGGACTAAATAAATATAAGAACCGTATCCTCTTTCTCAGTGCCTGCTGACATTCGTCGATTGGAACTAAGTATAGATTATTTCTGTAACCTATAACTGAATTCAACTGATCACCATTGTTCTCAACATTGTCTGGAATAGATAATATTTTAGCCACTTAATGGCTTTGTCACTGAGGGAGAACAGGTCTTCGGGAGGGCCGATGGCATAGCGCGTTATGGGGCAGTCGTGGATGATGTGCAGTATATCATAATGTTGATTTGTAATATTAAGTAGGTACTCGAGTTGTCTGTTATCACTGTAAGTATATGTCATACGATTAAATCAATAAAATATTTTAGCCCAAGAGATATGTACGAGAGTACTAAGAGTATTCTTAGAAATTCTCTTACATAACGTTTCTCATGTTAAAAAAAATACCGCTTAAACCTTTATAACTAAAACATGTCATATTAGTGGAAAATTTCTTCGTAATCATGACCTACATAATTGTACAGCGGTGTCTATAAATGGCGAGTGATTCTATCGGCAGTAACACTTGTCTATAAACCGAGGAGGGTACGGTTATACTAATCGCACGAGATTGTACGGTTTGATGCTTAGTTATCGCTTCTGCACTCATTCCTAAGTCCACAGCGCATTAAAAAAAAAAACAACGTTTAAAAATCAATGTTAAGTATCATAAGTTAATCTAAATGATTCACATTTATTGATGCATCTTGAAAGTCTCTCTTGCCTTGCCTTTTCTGATACATTATTTATTAGTGATAATTATGTTTCAGACTCTCAATAAATTTATTAAACCATATACGCTTTATTTAAATAGATGATATCTTTCATATAAGTACCAACTCGTTTATAGAAGTTTACTAGAACTGGAGTGGCGTCCAAATACATCTGTGTATCTATACTACATCATATATTCCTAGAGGACTTACGATTTCTGGGTAATTTTGTTTGAATAAACAGCGAGTAAAAGCTGGTAATCCAGCAATCTCCCATAGATCTGACGCAAGGTTTAATATTCTTGATACGAAAGCTATAAAACGGTCAATTGTCCAACTATCCCTGTGTACTTGAAGATAATTTATAGCAAAAGCACAACTTTCGAGACGTTATCACCCGCCCGATCGGACAACCGGCGTAGTTAGCCGATATATCCCGTCAAAGAGCTAACGAGACCACTTTATGGAGCTCACATTAGGCTATCATCTGACTCCGTTTATCACATTTTGCAGTTTTCATTAAGTTTTATCAAGACACTGCCATTTTTGTTCCGGTTTGTAGCATACTTTCGCTGCCAAGATCCCGCTACACGTGTTCATTAGGGGAATTGGGAAGCTTGACATGACATGTAATTACTGCAGAAATAAAAATATTTTATTCATAAAAAATACCCCCGTGCAATACTCGCTAATAAGCATGTTACTTGTCACTACGCGAGCGAGCACAACGAGCAATCGTTTGTTGCGTAGATGAAAAGATTTATGGTGCATTTATGGTGTCCTGAACATTTCTGAGCGTGCAAGCGAACGTATGTTTGTTCTGGGACAAGGTGGTTATTGCTGTACTGTGTAACGAACAGTGTGTTAGATTACAAGTGACCAATATTTGACTGACGAAATCACTACCAACAAACATACTGACGGTTAAAAAACGAACTATCAACTAGTTAAACGAAGTCAATCCGATCACTAGAAGTGCTGGTCAATCCCAATTTTGCATGATGAACTCAAAAAGAACTTACGAACGAGCAAGTTACGAACGACTAAGAAATTAGATTAATAGTTATAGAGCTATAAATATTCTTTACAAATTTACAATGAGCTGCAGAATTGCATGACCCATTTATGAATGAAAACTGGTATGAAAATGTAATGAATTGAAAATCTAAATTTTTTCTAAGTCGATTGAGAAATATCAAGCAATGAGAATTTTAGTGAAGTAATGCAAAGTAAATGGTTGAGTGCACATTAACCATTAATCTTCTTCGATTTTAGATAATTCCGTGGTTGTGGTGGAAAGCGAACTAACTGGCATGTTAGCTATCCCCGGGCCCCGATTGGTACAGATAAGAGTCATTGTTGAGTCCGATATGTTTTCCAATGAGATAGCCTGCATCGAGGTATCTCAAGCAGTTTATATCTTACTCGGACACATGGTAACCACTTAATAGTTCCATCTCAGAAGTTCCTTAGGTCCCTTTTAACTTTTGATAAGTACCTACTACCAATATTGTTTTTAATTTGTATAGCTATATGTACACACTCATCACACACGTGAAGATAGCTCCTCGTTGACATGTAATCCTACATGTTGCGTAATCAAAAGATTTTGGTCAGAAGAGTCAGAGAAGTACACATGATCCACATATTAAAGGACAATGATCATTCCTGACCAGCCCACTCAGCCGTTTTGTAAAACTTTCGTTTTCTCTGTACTTGATTAATTACGCGATCGTCCAAAAACGGTTTGAGCGAGCGTACAAACATCAGCATCACTCTTAGACGTCAAAACCTGGGCTTCGTTAAAACGAATTCGACTTAGCTTGTATATTTTTAAAGCTGAAAATAACGTGTTTGAAGCGACAGGTGTATCCCACAGCCCTCTGTATTAGTTTGAATGAATGGAAATTGTTCACAGCGCTTTATTGCAGTTAATATCCTCATTGAGGTGTAAGTACAAGATTCAAATTCCCGTGACCGAATATCTTTTGTGTTTATTACATTGCAGCATGCCAATGACTACTCAAATGATTTTTGCGACTCGCACGAGTTGAGACGCAATAATGCGAGTAAAAGGAACTTATGCCCTAAAAAGTGTGACGAATCGGACAGAACGAATCCATTGAGAAGACGTCTTGTTAGATAACTGAACTACAAACTAGTTAGAAAATAACACATGTTATGCAAGGAAAGGTATGTATTTGCTTTCAGGAGTTTCTTCACTTTATTTGCATTAAAGAACTATAATGTTAGGATAAATAGTTCTCTTCACGAATTTAGTTTGCTGAATGCATTAAATAGTAAGTACCTAATCATTATCAAAAAGTATAGGTCATTCGATTTGGCATCCCGCTAAACCGCGTCAGGTCATAGCTATTCCGGCAAAGGTTTTCTTTCAAATTCAAATATGTGTGAGTGCCACTGCAATAGGATGTGAAGAAAAACTCTGGTTGTTAACGTTTTGCGGTTGTTATCCTGTCAGTAGTACTTGACGCGACGCAGAAAATACACATACGTCTAATATCGGTGGTATTATTATATTTATATTTATTTATTATATTTATTATTATTCTCTTAGAAATATTCCTTTGCTCACGTTACTAGGTTTTTCCCTGGCAATGCGTCACTTGGTTTTTAACTTCTGGTTTTAATAAATACATGCTGTGTTTACTATCAGCTGACCCGCATGACAGACTACCATTGGCAGTTTGTTCCCTTAATTTGCCGTGTCATATTTTATAAACTAAAATAAAGTTGATGAGTTTTTAAGGAGAAATGTACCTACTCAAAAGCATTACGAGTATCACATGTTGCCCTTAGCATCATATTCTCGAAGTAGAAGTAATGTTATCATTATTACGCAAAAGACACGGACCAAATATTTGCTATTCGAGCTGCACATCAAGTGACATCGCTAAAGTAGACATATATAGTGGTGGTTATATTTCGGTCATATGCTTTCAGAAACGTCGAAAATAGCTCGTTTGACTGTGCTGCTGTATCTGTCACAAGACCGTCACTTGTGTCATCGTTACATCTATCGTTGATGTCGAACATGCCCCCTATTCACCATCAACAGTTGACATAACCACTCCAACTGTCGTGCGATTGTACTATTAACATAACTGGAATCATGATCTGTATGACACGCGTCTTAATAGGTGTAATGATTTCCTGAATAAAAGATAGGGAAGTACTTGGATACTTGTGATGACGTGATGATGGCTAAATCAGTCAACTTAATCCTAATCGCCAAAACTCAAGCAGTGTTTCATCAGCCAAGCCCATGAATTCTCTGAATGTAATTGGAAATATAACGAGTGTCGTTTTATATACCTTAACTTAAGTACTGAGCTGCTTTGACAAAGCAACTCAGGTAACTTGCTTTTTCTGTAACACACGAAACCGCGCGCACACGTACTTTCATTAATAATCGCATCGCGTCTTTCTTGCTATCAATCATACTTATTATGAAGATGCCATTGCTGTTTCGGATACGCGTGGGCTTGTTTTCATTTCGTATCACGGTTTAATTATAACCGCCACCCATACTGCAGATATTGCGATGAATCTGTTCATTACAACCTTGGCCTAGACAACTAAGACTTAAGTCAAGTAAAGGTAGGCAGAGAGGGCAAAGTAACCGAATATTTCGAAATCTTATTTAAACAAGTCTTGTTTAAGGACCTTGCGACAGCGTTGATAATGCAACCGCTATCGCTATACGTTTGTTTACTTTTGAAAATAATGTCATCTTTGTATAACATTTTAATTTTAGTATGACAAATGCCTTCACAGTGTTACGTTATGTTGTTTCGCTAAAAACTATGTTAAATTTTGAATTTAATTAAAATAAGTACCTATATTCCTGAATTAAAATACTATCATGCTTTCTGGACTACTAGGCATAAAGACCAACCAATAACCAGCACTCTTTCGTATGGATAACCTATAGGTAGGATGATTACTATTGAAATGTAGACTTTGTACAATTGTAGGTACCTCTAAAGGCGACGTCAATTGTTTACTCTGAAATTAGTAGTAAGTATTAGTAGGATCTTTGCACTTAACTTTGTCTAGAGTTCATTCTCACCTTATCTTAATGAATCAGTGCGACATCGACATCAAGTTGTTACATATGAGGAAGCTAAGCCTGCCCACGTAAGTGTTATTGTGTTATACCTACATATTTACTTATGTATTCATTCATGCAGAACCGGTACCGATTGGTAATTTGTCGCCGATTGTTTCAGACCCTTCTTATTGCAAAAGGTGAATGGATATACGAGCTGTCTCTTCATAGTTTTGACATTATGACAAACAATGAGGCAGATTCGTTATGGTTTACGACATGCCGAAGTTGCACAAGCAATCTCTGATAGTTACGCTTTACTTTGATAAGGTTTTGTGTCACAGTGGTGAGTATATGTGCCAGCTGTACGTATTTTTGGCTGCAATGTTGTTTTTAAAAGATAAAAAATATGAAGAACCTTAATTGTCGCTGATTTATGTTTTCCTTTAATTTTACAATGTTCATCGTGTATGCCTACGTAGATTTTTTCAACGTTCATTTTCCCATGATAGTATTTTTGTAATTGAAAACAAGTATATCTATGTATTATACGGCTCTAAACTTTTATGTTATATCCCACAGTTTTGTTTTTAATAATAGATTTAAGACAGTGGTTGAGACTCATAAAAAGGTAGAATCGTCTCTACAACTGGATAACCTTGCTTTGCGGTCTCTGATCTATCGGGTTCTATAACCCTACTATGCTTATAGAGCTGCAGCTTCTTTTCCCATGACTTTTTGTCTTTTTATTTTGAACTTTGTTAAAAATAGTACAAGGACGTTTGTTGTATATGTTTATGGGACAGGATTAACTTAAGATCTCTACGAAAGAATATGTAACCACATTTTACGTACGATATACCTCCATTTAACCAGTTTTATCAGAAATATTACCTAGACACTGGTGTTTTTGTGGTCAACCATCTGCGGATTTCTTTTATAACTATAGCTGCTTGGTCGGCATCGACTTGTCTATTTGTGCGCGCAATGTACTCATTATTGAATGCAATATGGACTGCAAATTATGGCAAAAACATCTACCTACTTGAAATAACAGCATAATAAGGCCATGGCGGCTATGGTGTGAAAGAATATACAGATAGATAGACAGTTGGTTGTTGTACGTATACGTACGTTTTTTATGGTCGGATCAAAATAATATTCACCTATTTTCCAAACTTGGTTGCAGTCTGCTTATTTAATTGGGAATGTAATGCAATTAGTAAAGGAAAAAATTAAGATGAAGACAGGTGGTAATGAACCCACATTTCCTTTTATAGACTTACACATAGCATAAAATACGCGCATAACATAATTGTTGCAGCTGCATTATACAGTATAGACCATTGCAATGGGCATAAGGGCATGTCATCCGGAGACTATTGCTTTAATTTAATGCCACTAATATTATAGAAGTTAAATTTTCTGTGGTGTGCCACTTTAGCACACCGAAACGACTCGACTGGACAAGAAAGACCGGAAGCATGAATTTGGAGCAGGAGGAGAGATAGTTTATAGCCCATGTTAACACATGAAGACTACCTTTTATCCTGAAAAAATACGTGATTCCCGTAGGACGCATTACCCCGATTTCAGCGCGAGCGAAACCGCGGGTAAATTCTAGTAGTATATATATATATATCATGTTATTATGGGCTCAATTTGAATTTCCAAGAGATCTTCCCTCATGAAGGGACCCTGACCCTAATGCGGGTGTTGGAAATTATGCCCCTTCTTGCTAAGTACCCTCTTTGGCCTCTTGATGAACCTGATCTACATAGTCCCTGAGTAGTCATACGCTTGCGGGCCTATGGGCTATGATGGTTTCGTTTAACACGTGATAAATAAACGATAAAGCGTCTGTCACTCACACTCGTATTTTGTCAAAACGTGACGGATGCTTGTCACTTATTTATCGCGTGATAAATGCAACCATCATAGGCCCGCCATCTCTGTTTAGTGTCTTATACAATAGGCAATAAAGTCGCATTATATACCTGACCCCCGAAGAGATCAAAACAAGGCAAATATTGTAACACTTTCCCACAAGTTAATAAGTCAATTTGCTACGGATGCACTGGGGATATACATAACGTAAAGTAAGCAAACCCGTGAAAGCTGTAGATTCAGATGAAGATAGAACCTAAACCGTAACCACGATTCCACAAATTAATCGTGAAAATTATTATCGTTTATATCGGAATCAAATCAAGATGTTACCATTTTTGGTGAAATACTTCGTGGTCATTCATTAAATTTGTGCAATGTAGTGATTGCCCTCAATATATGACATACATTTGTTTAGAAATCGTTGCTTACTATGGATGACTTGAAGCAATTGGAAATGCCGTTATTGAATTTCATAAACCGTTTCTGTGAAAATGGCTGGTTTTGACCGAGTAAACTTTTCTTTAGGTACATGTTTTTTTTTCAGTTACTAAACAAGTGTGACCTACGATCAGTATTATATCGCAAGGTAATATTAGCTAATTTCTTCGTACGGAATCTAACATTACAAGATGCTTGTCAGGAAGAACGCAAACCGCATCTTAAGCTATCTTGTAAGGAATTTCGCAAGTTCCTTGTACCCGTAGCCGCTGTGGTCCAAGGAAGGCAATGTTTAGTTTACGTAAAAGTGAAGCGCTAATGTCCGTGGTTGCTGCAACTCTGGCGGGTAATGAGCGCTCAGTGTCGAGGTGTCGGTGGGACAACGACGTATTAGCTGGGATCATCGTGTTAAAGTGATTGAACATTGTGATTTGTCTTTGAGTGCACTTACAAGTTAAAGCAAATTTGCTATAAATTCAAACAAGATTCAGTGCCTGACGCTCGTGCCGGACGCTCGTGAAGAATTCTTGAAAACCGCCTGTCTGTCTCGTGAACTATCTGTTTATATTTTTATTTTTGGGTACTATCTAGTAACTATTTTTTTTAAACTAATATCTTGCAATAATATTCATGTAATCCACTTCGCTGAAGTGATTTTCTACCTTACTGTATTCCGAAATAAATATAAGCGCCGGCTGTTGAGAATTTATTTCTTATTTATTAACAAAGTGCTAAATTGTATGTAGAGTTACAATCAGGTTTCCTCGTCGCAGAGTGGTTGTGCTTTCATAGTAGTCGCTTGGCACATAATTTGTTTGTGCATTTGCCGGTTAATTGACATATCAGCCTCCAGGAAGTGTTTCTCACGAGTGGTCGTGTGCAGCACGCCGCTGCTGTTCGACCGATTTCCATTGTTTGACGTAATGTGTAGTTGTTCCCTCATGACTCCGCGATGGCCTGCGAACAAATCCTTCAACTTCAGGCGCCGTTAGTCATTGCATTGACTCTTTTTATACCGACAGACACTGTATTTAATTGCTAATTACATTCTTGTATTTAAAACTTCCAACAACTCCGGCAAACGCATTCTATTCTTGGAATTGAACTGAGCATTAGTTGATGTTACATTTTTTTGATAGAACTGCCAATTTTTGCGTTTATGTCAAGGTGTATAGTAATGTAGTTATAAGTGAAGATAACGTTAAAGTGACAGCTGCTCTTATGTTTAGGTTTACAGAAGTACATTTTTTATAATATTTCAAAGGAATATATGACTAGTATTGATTCCCTTTAAATTAAAACTAAAAAGGAACTATGAGTAAACAAGAAGAGCGTTATCGTCATCCTTAATTGTTTAAAAAATATAGTTTAAATTTTGCATAATATTACAACTAATTGTAGGTATCATGGTCACTGCATAAAAAGAATTTGCAGAAAACTGAAAGTGAGCTACATATTACCATACCTCAGTGCAAGTAATGAACTAGTCTCGCGAGCTCGGTTCACAGAACGAGTCTTCTTTCCTGCAGCCATCATGGTGATTATAGCCGACATTAGCCTGTGGGGAGCATTTAGATTTAGTTCGTTTAATGCCATAACTTCGTATAGCTAATTGCTTTCGAAACAAGTTAGGTTTACACACCTTAGACAATTCCCATGAGTTGACTAGTAGTCCAATCCCCGGGGAATTCATTCCGACGATAGTTCTACAAATAGTAACAGTTTATAAATGAATTTCAATTGATGAATGAGATTCGAATTACTGCCCTGAATTTTTATACCGGTGCAAACACATTTCCAGTACGGTGCATCTAGAACTAGATTTTGACGTCAACTTCACTTGTCAAACAGCTTATGGATGGTACACCCTGCCGGCTGTACGGCAGTGATCTACTGGTGTGTGCAATGTCGTAAGCAAGTGGTACTTTTAACTTAATACCTCCAGCATACTTGCTCTGTCTAACTACTTGTCATAATATCGGACAATAATTTCCGAGGTGTATAGTACAGACTCCTCATCGTTTGAAGTTGAGCATAGTAAATAATGTATGTGTCATTTATTTACTGACCAGCCTGACCGCAAGTACAAATGAGATTACTTCGTGCGTGTTAATGTTTCATTACCGATAGGATACGCTTGTCAGTTTAACCTAATTTTAATGTGATGCATATACACCTATTGTTTTATAAATCGTCGGATCGTTTCAATTCAACCCTATGACTATTAATTTATCGATGATGAACATAGGCGTTATGCCAATATCCAGCGTTGATATCATCATCAAATTACCTCTTTGCTTTTCAATTGGAACGCACCTTAGCTGTCAACTATTGATTCTTAACGATATGCAAATTTTATGTGCTTACAGAACTGGTCGACCGTCGTCTCGCAACTTTCCATAAAATTTAAGGGTTTCGGGCTTCGAAAAATATAAAAAATCTATTAAGCCCTAGGTTTATCATCGATAATCCTAAATATAACTAACTTAAAAAACTGAAGGCTTTGTCCGAATATGCTTGATTGAATTGATCAGGTCGGCATTTTATGCTATAGTTAGATACCTGTGACTTTTAAACCGTACAGGTTTCAGCCTAATATTCTTAAATATTTTAGTAGTTTCGTTTCATGTTAACTTGGTTCGGCATCGTCTTGTTTGTTTTAATTTTATCTTCACGTCGGCGTTTATTTTAGTTTATCAAAATCGTAAACATTGCGTTATATTATTGGTCAAATATTCATGTAGATTTGTTTTTATGTCACTCACCAATTTTTATTTTTATTTTACTGGGGATATCTTAGTCTTTGATGTGTTGGGTTTTATTTTACTATTTTTGATGTCATGTGGTCAAAGATTTAAAAAAGATTATTATCTTAGCAGAAGGTATTTGATGTCCTTTAAGTTCCTGGATGAACTTAATTGATAATAGGATCCCGAGCTCATAGTCATAATCATAATACTGTGTATGTATATATTAAGAAGAAACAGCACGGAAGTCCGTAGAGAAGCACCTATCTCCTGGCTCACCTAGTTAGAAAAATGCAACTTTTTGTTATGTAGAACTATAGTACCAATCTAATATATACCACATTTTTTTACCAAGACGTTCACAGCATGTTAACGCATGTATTTTCATTTATTGAAAGAACTGAGTATTATTTATAAAAGGTAATTGAACACATTCCTGGCTACATGGTATGCGCCCGCGCCGCTCTCTTATTATAGACATAAAACCGCCTAACGCTGTGACATGAACACAGATAGTATTGCTATGGCAAGAATTTAGGTTGCTAATCGTTTTTCTTTTTACGTTTTTTATATAATTATGTGTTTCAGAGCATTTTTATTTTATACATGCTTTTAATACGGAATGTTCGATAGCCGTTAAGAGGTTTGTTTTCAGATAAACAGTTTTAGCGGTCAATCAGATAATATCAGTCTCTGAATAATGTAATTCCTTTCAGTAATAATTTAGTCACATGCAAGAAAAGTATGTTCAAAGTAACACAACATACAAATGTCATTAAAGTTATGAATTTATGATTCTAAAAACATTATTAAGAAAATGAAGAGAAGATTTGAAGTATTACATATATCAAAGCTTGATCGATTAATCAGAAATTCTTTATCATTTACCTACGATCTCGTCAGTACCCGTATCCGTACATCACTACACGTCAAACTCCTGCGTAAATGCGCCAGGTCTGAATGAACGCCGTTTCAGACCCTCACCTAGACAGCCATGTATGCCCAACTTTGTTTGCAACTCCGCAAGCCTTCCGATTTAAAAGTATCCGAGTATTACAATGATAGTGCGTTACCTATAGCGGTTCAACATGGCTGGGTAAAAGTCGACGTCTGCCGCGTGTGGCGTACGGATGCGGACGGCCTTTAGTTTGCTAGCGCTCCTCGCGCCACGCGCTCGCGTTAAACTCGCGCTCGACGTTCGTTATCATGTAAACCGACTTTTCGATACGAATTATGAACGATTTCTGACGGTAAAGTCGGTTGGACCATCCTTTTTGTATACTTAAGTACGCGTGAATTCGTTTCGCGAATTCGGTCGTGCGAATTGTTATCCTTGCAAGCGGAAACTGTGAAGACCGTGTAAACCTTAAGTGTTGTGGAGTCAGTGCTGTATCAGTTCAGTATGGTGGAATTGGAGCATGTGTTTTGTGGAAAGTGCTAATTGTGGGTCCGAGACTTAGGATACGTTTCACTGAACACGAGACAAAAAGCTGTTTTGTGATCGAGTTCATGTGAATGCTGGAGTATTGATACGCCGTGCTTTCCCCCTTCGTACGGATTGATTTATGGTATGTCCTTTCAATGGTCAAACCTGTCCACCGAGGCAAAGACAAAATAATACAAAAACGTTGACATCATCGACGACTCTGTTTTAGTAATTTGCTTATTAATATAAGTACAATGAGGAAATCGTAACAGGAATAACTGAGGTCATTGGTCATCATCATCAATTTCAATTTTAATATTAATTCAAAGACGAGTGAAGACCTTCATTAAAAGAACTTGTTTGACGACACGAGACATTCGTTCGTACGAAGATCGATATCCATCAATGAAATATTTACACCGGTCTGTTCGTAAGACATAAAAGTCCGAAACCTCCGCCGGAGGTAAAAAAAACACTGTTTTGACAGTGACATTGAATCGAAAGAAGAAAGTGACATCTATCACGAGAAACCGGAGATCGTAAAAACTTACGCTAGATTTGAGATTAATTAATACCAATGCAAGAATGATTCGACAAATTTGCGCAGTAGGTCAAACCGTTTATTAATTGCGAATTACTCCGACAAGTGGGACCGCCATTGTATGCGAATAAACTGGAACTCGAAGATTTCCGTTCACTTTGCAATCTTGACGAATGTCCGATAATAAATTAACTTCGTTTGGTGCGCGAAGACAATCGATAAGAAACATTAGCATAATACCACCCACAGCCATAACGCATAATTTATGGAAAAATCGGCTTCCGACGGCCAATTTCACTTTCCAGTTCATAAAGGGCAAAACTGTCTTTTGTTTGGAATAAACAGACTGTAAACGGTTTGTCTCGTTGTTAATACAGTGCCCTAGAGAGTTTGACCTAGGCATAGATTGAATTTCTAGGCTTAAATAGTCACATCGGCAGCCATTCCGCCTCGCTCCTTGACCCCCGCGTCACGACCACCGCAAAATATTGAGAGTCGTGCGCTTTGCTTGTAGATCCATTGATATATTTGGACTTTCTATTGATATTTTCATTCATGTTCGTGTTTACTAACTTTGCATTTCTCTTCCGTATACAATTGTATGCTTCTTGACGTGCATCAACATTCTTAATAATCATTAGAGGTATTGTTCATGTACATGTAACGTCGTTAAATAACCGATCTCATCTCCAACCGTCATTACATTATGGCTTCGTTGCATTGATTTTATCTTTACGCTTAGCCTTAGCCCTTTGCACAAGTAGTAAACCCGCTAGCGCTAGCATGCGGAATAAACCGTATATTTCAGAGCTTCTGTCTCCCTCTTACTAAAGATTTTGCTGGTATCCACGTGATAAATGCTGGCATGCTAGGACTTAGATCGACGATCGGCGCCGGCGCCGGCGTCTATTACGTTATTTCCTCGGTTAGACTCTGGTCACGATTGACTTTGATTCGGCTCCGACTCATCGAGAATTATCGGCTGCCCTTGATATTGCTATCGTGCTATCGGTGATTTCCTTTACCGTTTTCAGCGTTAAATTGACGATTATGTGTGCAAGACTTGTACTAAGAACGATACTTACATTGAAAAACTGACTTTTTTAACGGCTTTGGATACTCGAGATTCTCTTTTAAGAATTAAACGTTTCGAATCCTCGAATTGAATTCTCTGAAAGTTGTGTTCCCGTCGTCATACCCCCAATAAGGTGGCAATTAGTAAAGGAATGATCTTTCTATAGAAACTTGGTTTTGCGGCAGTAAAACAAATGCTGCTTAATCTTTTTGTACATAGATAACTACTAAGCGGCTAGTCCACGGACAGAAACGTTTTCCTATAATTAATAATATCTTAATTTCCGGATCTCTTGCAACTCGTCTCGAGTTAATTTTCATCGGTATTTGCTAAGATGTTGCTAAACTCAAACCATGATATTTGAGGAGAATATATTTTATCTAACACTATTGGTGGCATGATAATGACTTGTAATTAAAAAGAAACTTGGAACATCGTAAATTGAAATTCTAAATTAAATCCGTTCTGGTTCTTGAGCACTTCGAAATGGGTTCGTATTTTAGACGCGTCGGCAAATAAAATCTTCATTTATATTTTAGTTAATTTATAAAAAACCGGCCAAGAGCGGATCAGGTTCACCATCAAGGTTTCCGTCCACCTTTTTTTAATGGGATATACATATAACACTGCCTAAAAAAATATGTTATTGAATAAATAAATAAATAAAAAATATAACTTCAATAGCTTTCGGATTTTTCCTGTTACCATAATGTACCCTATACCTAATTTGTTTCTTGTCGTAGTCGTTTCTTATTTTCAATTGCTTTTATTTGATGGTCTTGGCTGACTTATAGCTTTACATTTTTAAATGTTTATTTCGTATTAATCTTTTAGCCATACAAAATATATTTTATTATATTATTTGCACAACTTATTTGCATTAGGTTTCAACATTATTCATTTGTTTGATGATAAAATCTATTTTATTATCTTGAATATCTAAACGTTTTATTTTTATTATTCCTTTTCCTAATTAGCAGTGAATAACTGAATACCTCATTGTCCTACCCTTGGCCGAGCTCATGTAACATTGTACTGCTCACCTAGTTCAATTTGTGCCGTAACAACCACGATAAGCATAACTTCAATTTAAAATTCAGTCCATTTGATAACATCACGGCTATTATGAATAAATTAGCGATATTTCTGTACAAATATAGAAACCAACCTAGTGAAATATTTTTTAAACTGCTAAACGAGTCACGCCCGGAAATCGTAAATCCAAACAAAAACCACATTAAAGCCGACTTTTTAGTAATTAGATACTTGATACTTGGCAAGAACAATAACGCCATCGGATGTAAAAACTGCCTTTCATGGCTTTGAGGCCGCTCTGGGACAGTTTATCGTTGCTGTCAACAATGGGAAATTGTTAGAAATGTCTAACATTACATATGTTTTAGTCTTTGTGACTAGAAAGATTTTGTATATATTTTGACTTGCACATACTAGATTGCGCGTAAAATTATTAATTAATGCTGTCTCGTGGTTGCTATAACTATACCAATTAATGCTTCTACTATTTGGACTTTAGGACCTCACAGACATTGCTTTTCTTTTGTTAACTTTTCAATCGAACAAAACTATTGAATTTGAAGTATCACAATTCTCATTGAGTAATCCTTGAACATCAATTCACCAGCACCCCACCATCCATCATTCCTGGCATCGCGTTGCTATTAAATTTATACGCGCACGCTTGTCCTCATAATGCTTAGGTAATATGCCTTTATTCCTTTATGGTTTTATTCCCTGGGAGCGCCTTGTATCCTGGCACGCCCTCCCGCGTGCATCGATCGTAATTATAGGATTCGTCGATGACTTGTCGATTATTCGATAGTTTCGAGCTCAGATCTTGAGTGCTTATCATTTTATGATACGGGAACCGAACTTTTATTTTTACACAACTATAGGTACATCGTGTCATATTTATGGATGCTTTTTTCTGTACCTTTTCCATCAGGAGAATTCATTATTTAGTGTTTATTTTGTGCAAAGCTCATAGGTACGAAAATGTCATCAACGTCAGTGCAGAATGTTCTCGGTGGTTCCGTGGAGGAACGTAACGCGCTTAGTTCCTTCGAGCTCCCGGTTACTTCGCGTTTTTGGAGACCGCGCGACAGTTTCTTTTAATTTCATAAACATTATGAACGGGACCGATTGTGGTCAAACATAAAAAAATCGGAGAATGGTTTCCAATTGCTTAACCGAGGTGTAATAGCCCGAGCGAGACGGAAGTAGCTCGCCGAGCAAGACGGAAGATCTCCATACTAATTGCTTTATTAAGGCTTTGCGCAATGCAGGATGCGACGGCGCGGCGTTTCCCTCAGATTTGATGCACGTTTAATTGTTATGGTTATTTACTTAATTAATTTAGTGGCCTAAATTGTAGCGTTTTGTTCTAATTGGTAGGTTTTGTTAATTGTTTGAAAGGCTTTAAAAATAACCATTTCTCATTTGGTTCTTCAAAGTTGGTTTTAGATAATAAAAGTGAATGTCATTCGAACTAATTGTTAACTCTTACTCGTACAACACATTGATGCGTTCCGTAAAATCTATACGGTAATTTGCATTTACGTTAGTTTCAATTTGTAATCGTATGATCGCGCATCGTACCTATGCAACTGTTCGAATTATAGCCATTATATCTGATAATTTTGCTTTGTCTAAAATTCTATTGTGGTGTGGTTCGATCAAACGAGTAGTGTATAGCTCGGTTGCGTTAAGTTTGCACCTCGTTTCGACGAAGTCACTTTAACGAGAGATGCAAACTTACCTTCCAGGTTGTACGTGATTGCTAACAGTGGACATCCTATGAGTCACACGTCCGCTGCGGCTGGAGCCAGCGATGCGAGTGCGTCGCACGACACGCAAACTATCTCCGCTACCAAGGTCTATACCGACCACATGGGTTAACGAGAGATGCAAACATAGCGTTTTGGTTGTACGTTATTGCCAACAGTAGATATCCTTACTAATTATAAAAACGGTATAAACTCACGTAAAAATTGTCAGGAACGGCCCGACATGTTTCGAACTCATTTGGAGCTCTTCATCAGGGGTAGCTATCCGTGCTGCTACGCGACTCGCGACCCACTGCACTTTTAATCGCTCTTCTTGCCGCCCTCTGCGCACGCGCAGATAGCGCGGCGCGGGGAGGGCAGGGCTCTTGCGCTGTCACCACTGGACTGTCTGTCACTGCATTTTCACTATTACCCACTGATACCACGCACACTTGACTTATTGTATCAACGACATTGTCTGAACGCGAGATGTTTTTTAACACCGGAATCACAGGTTTCCATGCCGGAGGTAGAGCCCAACCACCGTCTCGGTTGAAATTCGGGCGCCGTCCAATTTCGATAGCTTCTCGTATCTTCCGTTGTACACAGCGTTTCTCACGAACCAACAACCGTGCCTTATCGAAACGTACGAAATGGGACGCACCGGCCCCGACAACATGCTCCGCAACAGCGGAGTCTCTCGTATCCATTTTTCTTTTTTTCATTAGTAGATATCCTATTTGCTGCTCAACACTACTCGCGAAGTTGACCGAAGTTGAAGTAGAGGCACTTCGCTGCGGAAACCCATACTTCGGCCAACTTCGCCTCGGCCAACGACCTTTAAAGAGAGATGCAAACTTACCTTCCTGGTTCCATCACGTCCGCTGCGGCTGGAACCAGCGATGCGAGTGTCTCGCGCAACCCGCAGTTTGTGCCTTGGTCGCCACTCTTACGATCTGTGCCTAGTTAAATACATAAGGATTTAAAATTGCTCCGTCCTCCTATTTCAGATTACTTCGGTTGATCAAGAGCACCACAAATTTTAAACAAATATTAAATGTGCCACATTCATGATAGAAACAATTGGAAACGCATCGAAAATGTAGATAAAATGTTTCTTTAATTTTGATTTAAATTAACATGAAGTGCATATTAAAAGTTAAGTAACGACAGATAAGGCAGTGTGGTCGGTGTGTGCCCTGTCGGAGTTCAAGCAACGCACCCTTTTTCCGGTGCGTTAGCTTATTTGTCGATGCAAAAGCATTGGAACGCTTGCAAATTAATGGCCATATCATGTCTGTTCCTATAAAAGTATGTACAAACGGAACTAATTTAGCTGGGCGTGTTTTGATTTTAATATTAGGTACCTACTTTTTGTTGCGATGCGGTGGAATATCTTTTCGTCTTTAAAACGTATTATGTTTCCTTTATTAATCTTGCATCATCTATATAGCATCTACATATTGCAAACGGTTATACCTAGATATGCTGCTCACAGCGAAAAAACATTAAATCCTTTACTGTGTTTAAACATTTCTGTAGTCAATCAATTCAATACACACTTTTCATTACATTCTCGTGCGTTTTTTTTTTTAGAAACATTTATTAGTCAATTCCATTGCACTTACATGGAATTCGAGTGTCATGCCTGACAAAGTTGTGTACGAGTAGTTGCCTAAAAAACGTGTACAAATTGAGAAGTTAAAATGTACAGTTAGAAATATTAAAAATACAAGAGACAAGGACATATTTGCCAGAGGTGCCGAGTGCTGACTGTACTTAAGCGCTTCGTGTGGCTGCAATTGGATTATATTGCATAGTAAATCCAGTAATTGAATTTTCTCTATCTGGAATTACTTGCTATCTAATAATTACCAGAATTAACTGACAACAGTTTATCAACTTTATCTGAATATATCTCATTTAACCGTAAACCCGTTTTAGTGACCACGCCCTCTTAAACTGTAATTAAATTGTGATTGCATTCTAATTTAGCTTACTGCACGTTAATGGTCATTAAAACTTGAACACATTACACAGATATTAAGTTCATGAACCCGAAACAGGTATCTTTACAGAATATCGGCGCATTTTCACGTGCAAATCGTCTTCAATTGAGCGGTTTGTGTTTAGTGTATCGCGTGAGAATTTACTGCATTTAATAACATATTTGAAACTTTTGTGAGTTTTGCATTTCCGTGTGCGTCTCTTTTCTTACCAGTACATAGTGAAATGGCTGCGTACACCTTTGTTTTAACATCAATAACCCACGTTACGAGTATGTTACACTACAGTGTACTATCATCGCCATGTTTTATTTATAAAGGCATTATTCTAATGACACAGGTCAACCTAAACTGCAGGTTCACTTCACTTTCTTTGATGATTTATGTACTCGGGTATTGTGCGATGTAATTTCCTTTGTCGTAATTGCTGCTGGCTTCCCGGTAATTACGTCTTCGGTCGCCGGCGCAGGTGTCTGCGACCCTAATACGAGACTCGACTTGTCTGATGGCAGAACTTCATGCATCGCTGTACACAGTACGGCATGAGTATCACCTGTGGGATCGAGCATCTATGTTATATATACAAATCTGATTATACAGTGCTTGATTTCATAACCAAATGTTTTATAGCTTTGTATTTTATTGCGTACTTTAATTGTTGTTTTCGATTTATGCTTCTGAATGAAAGTGGTTGTGGAATAAATTTATATGCATAATTATGATGCTTTTGTAATAGATAGTTTAAGTGTCCCTTAGGGCGAGCCTGTCTGATGCAGTAGTGAAGTTGTGTAACATTGCATTGTCGGACATTACATTTTGTAGCTTCATTTCACGTTTAACATATTTATTGATTTTTATAACAGCTTTTGCATTGCGTAATGAATCATAAATATTACATTATAATTTAATTGTTATTTTCACGAAGTTGTGACTTGCCTTGGATTTTGGGTAAGGGGGTACAGACCCGGAAATTCCCGGGACTGACATACGGAAAAAATGCAGCTTATCACCTGTTTTTTGCAAATTATTATTTTATATTTTATAATATTATTTATTTAAACTTTATCGCACTAACAAAAGGCAAAAGTATAAATGGCGGACTTGATGACAAATCGCATTCTCTACGAGTCAACCATAGCGCCAAACAAAGCAGCGCAGAACAGATATTGAATTGTACAGAAAGTGTCTCGAATAAAAGTAAATATTTTAATACTGAATATAAAAAGATAGATCTACTATATAATAATTGTTTTGTAAATAATTTAACACTAGAATATTTGGACAACAATGTCTTATAGGTAAATGTAAAAGTTACTTTTGCGCACGAGTTGAACTATCATTGGATATGTTCGAAATCTTATCGAGAAGAGTCTAGATATTGAATGACATTCAAATATACCATTGACATCAATTTATTAGAAAATCGTATACAGATAAGATTACTTAGTTTCAAGTTCAAAAACATCGAAGGTCATGTAATTATCTTCTAGTTAGACTAGACAGGTAATCCATGTCTCCTGGTATCTAAAATTAAAAATAACAATATGCCTTATCAATAAAGGGTTTTGGCCACCTATTTTGAAACCGTAAACAATTAATATATTGTTTTAAACAGATTTGTTTACTTTTCCTAAAAATGTAAGCGTTATCTAGCTAAGTTTATGACTGAGTTCACTAAGTCTAAACACATTGGGACTATTCGAAGAGGTGCCTTCAAAACAGCTGCTTTATTTAATACGAATGCCTATAATATTAATGAACACTAAGAAAAGTGTGTACGTTATCACCTGTACTTTCAACGCCAACTAAAAAAACTCCTGAGGGCCTATGATGGTTGATTTTATCACGCGATAAATAAGTCACAAAGCATCTGTCACTGACACTCGCATCTTGTCAAAACGTGACCAACGCCCGCTGAAATATTTCCGCACAGGCGATATGTAAAGACGGAAAGTAACCGAAAGTTTATCAAGGCTCGAACCTTGACCTCACAAGGGTTAGATACTCTGAAGTTACAAAATTAAAGCATTCCGTATTAGAGAGGAATGACACGAATTTCGAACTCCAGAATGAACCCAATTTATACCAATTTACTGAATAAAATTAGGTATCTACATATATTTTCTAGCACATGATAATTTATATTTATGACATGTTCACGCAGTCCATTGTATGAGCTTTAATCAACACGGCTGATCTTTCTCATACGAATTAAGTCCGTGCTCGACTGGTCTTGATTCTGCGAGGATTTAGCTTTGTATTGTTGACTTGACCTTCTATTCTGTTCGTTAATACGTTTTACTACTTATTTGTATCGATATTTGTCGTTAACAAATAATATTTAATAGAAGTTGGAATTCATTATTCTTTTAGTTATACCGGTTCACAAACGCTAAATTAACTCCAAAAATAAATACTCACAAAAAAACAAATTATGATAATCAAAGTCGTCTGACTCTACTCCTAAAGTTCTTAATGTCCTGTCACGTGCATGTCCTAATCACGTACATCTTAGAATAAATACGCCGAGAAACCTTGTTAGCGCATGAAAGTGAAGCCAATTTTAGTTAGCCATGGGCTAAGTTTCGTTCGTGTGAGCCTCTGTCACAAGTGTCACAACATCAGTGTCACAAGCAAAATGTCTTTTCGATTGGATCGCAAATCTGTTGATTGAAGCCTTTCATTCTAGGCGCACTTAGGTATTCTTAGCAGTACATATACATATGATTCACATGAAAACGTCATTTAGTTTAGGTATATATTTTTTGGAAGTTCCTAGCTATTATTGTCAATCTCCTTGTTAAATTAACTACGCTGTATTACTTTGCGTGTTTAGAACAAGGGATTGCAGGAGCTTGCTTGTCTGTATTTAGTATTTGACATAAGAAAGGTTCTACAAATGTTTAGGTTCGCCGTCATTACGCGTTGCTGTCATATTATTATAGCTTCGAATAAGCAGGAAAATATAGTTATTATTGATGCTTACGAGAATAATTTGCTCAATCCATCTGTGGAATACAAAATATTAAAACTACGACAATTACAATTTGAGTTCCAGTTTTAATAGCTTTTGCTTGGATTTAATATTAGGTTTCGGCGGCAAGGCAATTTTCTCGTGTCTTTTTAATTAAGATATAAATTTTCTCTTTACCTTGGTCCGGTTTCTAAGCGTTAAGTATATAATCAAGATTTTCTCCAGCAAGTTTAACGTCCTTGCGCGAACGGTAAAGTCCACGCGCAATACCACAGTAAATGTGTCACTAGTGATGTCACACAGACTCGTTTCAAACCTGTCACTGGTAACACAGTATTTTATCGATCATTCAGTAAAAGCTTAAATCACTATGAAACTGTCACAGACTTATGTTGTATTAGAAACGATCATTCATTCATACCGCTTAATCTACGGACCGTGTGAACTCTCCATTTATAGACTGGTAGAAAAATCCAAATATCGGCTTCCTTTACCGTCCTAACGGCATTTTGTGAGCCATTTTGGCAACATGACTTTTCTGATGTAAAAAAGCCTGCTGAATTCGATTCTGGATGTTGCCAAGCCGAATTTTGCCCCCCTCCCCCCATTTCCCCCCTTTTTACCTCAAAATATGCCCCTAATCACGGTTTTTACGGTTTTATACAAAAAGTATTACAACTAGAAAAAAAATGTCAAAAACAAGAATGATCTCTATAAAATTTCCTATAACATGGTGTATAAACTTTTTTAGTAGGCCTTATGGTTTGTGAGCAATATCTTCCCGAACTTCATGGACTGGTAGAAAATTCTAAATATCGGCTTCCTTTACCGTGCTAACGGCATTTTGGGATCCATTTTGGCAACATGACTTTTCCGATGTAAAAAAGCCTGCTGAATTCGGTTCTGAATGTTGCCAAGCCTAATTTTGCCCCCCTCCCCCCTTTTACCCCTTTTTGACCTCAAAATATGTCCATAATCACGATTTTTACGGTTTTATACAAAAAGTTTTACAGCTAGAAAAAAAGTGTCAAAGACAAGAATGATCTCTATAAAATTTCCTATAACATGGTGTATAATTTTTTTTAGTAGGCCTTATGGTTTGTGAGCAATATCTTCCCGAACTTCATTATTTTTTAAAAAATTGATAAACTTGGTCGAGTCAGTGCAATGCACTTATTTTAGGATAATTGGTATCGCACAGGATCCAGCCGCTCTGCAGCGCTTGACGCTGACATCCAGTTTGCATGCTGCTTATTATCTGTCAAGACTCACGAGACTTTCAGTCATAAGCAGTCGTCAGATTTACACGCAGAACCGTACCCAATAAAAGTGACTAAAAGGGCCGTAGAAAATAAAAATGCTTTGCTTCTGAACATGAAATCCTTCAAAATGCTCAGTTCTACGCCAGATTCTCCAGAAATGTGTCTTAGAAATGCAGTTGCCCGGGATCTTGCAACAGAAAAAAATAAAGTGCCAATTCACACTGCTAAGCAGCTTGGCTCACTCTAAGTAACGAAGTTTGTTCCCGAAAGGCTCACCAACAGCAGCCCGTCTAGCACAACTATGCTTTGCGACTCTTGTCGCGCGACATAACGCTACCCGTGACCCTCTTACATTACTGCACAGAAAGAGACAGGCAATAATCTCGCACCAGAAATGGCCGTTTGCGACAGTTGTGCTAGGGGTGCAGGTCTACAAGCTACAACGCAAAGTTCAAAATGAACTAAGGTCCGACCTTCAAGACCTGTACAAGGCAGGTCGTTCAAAATCTACCATATTTGCGTCTGATGTGGGGGCAAACGCTCAGGCGCTGGAGTGGTGCCAAACAAAGCATAGCCTGCATCGTCACATACTCGACTTGTACAGCAGGGACAGGAACTTCTCAGCCTTTCGCTCATGGGGTGTATGTTTATCTCATTGAGTAGTTCACAGTGCTTTTCGATATCGGAAAACGGAATACTTTTAATCAAAGGAGTGTCTAGGTAAATGTTTTAGAAACGCAAATGATCAATTTAATTATTTTGTTACCTGCAACCTGCAATAAAGCCGTTCGAATCGCCAGTGCCTGAGTAAAACGCTAGAATATTTTAACGTTCTAAAGCAGTCCCTTAATTTTGTCATGATGATGAATGATAAGCAACAACAACACTAATAACCTGTCTTCTGGGTGGGCTATGCACAGTGTGGAGCACATGTCGAGTGTCGGTTTCCTCATGAATAGCACGTATGTTGAGGTATCGACCTCAGTTGGTGACGCTTGAACCTTAGTCTCGTCTGCAAATCCTCGCACTACGACGACATTAGTCCCGCTCGCGCGTTCGCGGGATAAAAACTGCGAGCCCAACCTAGTTTGAAGGTATTGAGTCATTTTTAAGGAGCTGCTTGGCAGTGAGAAGTGACACTTTATTGTTTTCTGCTGCAAGATCCTGGGTAACTGCATTTCTAAGGCCCGTTTCTGGAGAATCTGGCGTATAACTGAGCATTTCGAAGGATTTCATGTTCAGAAGCAAAGCATTTTTATTTTCTACGGCCCTTTTAGCCCGACTTGGGTACGGTTCTGCGTGTAAATCTGACGACTGCTTATGACTGAAAGTCTCGTGAGTCTTGACAGATAATAAGCAGCATCCAAACTGGATGTCAGCGTCAAGCGCTGCAGAGCGGCTGGATCCTGTGCGATACCAATTATCCTAAAATAAGTGCATTTCACTGACTCGACCAAGTTTATCAATTTTTTAAAAAATAATGAAGTTCGGGAAGATATTGCTCACAAACCATAAGGCCTACTAAAAAAAATTATACACCATGTTATAGGAAATTTTATAGAGATCATTCTTGTCTTTGACACTTTTTTTCTAGCTGTAAAACTTTTTGTATAAAACCGTAAAAATCGTGATTATGGACATATTTTGAGGTCAAAAAGGGGGGAAAAGGGGGGAGGGGGCAAAATTCGGCTTGGCAACATTCAGAACCGAATTCAGCAGGCTTTTTTACATCGGAAAAGTCATGTTGCCAAAATGGATCCCAAAATGCCGTTAGCACGGTAAAGGAAGCCGATATTTAGAATTTTCTACCAGTCCATGAAGTTCGGGAAGATATTGCTCACAAACCATAAGGCCTACTAAAAAAGTTTATACACCATGTTATAGGAAATTTTATAGAGATCATTCTTGTCTTTGACATTTTTTTTCTAGCTGTAATACTTTTTGTATAAAACCGTAAAAACCGTGATTAGGGGCATATTTTGAGGTAAAAAGGGGGGAAATGGGGGGAGGGGGGCAAAATTCGGCTTGGCAACATCCAGAATCGAATTCAGCTGGCTTTTTTACATCAGAAAAGTCATATTGCCAAAATGGCTCACAAAATGCCGTTAGACTTGAAAATTTTGATTTGAACTACCAGTCTATTCTGCCGTGCAGAACTTAAAGTACAGTAAGTGCAATACGTCTCTCATAGCACTTACTGTACTTTAAGTTCTGCACGGCAGTATTAGACCTTATTATCGAGTGTTGAAACCTTTTATAGAAAACGACCGTATGTTAACGTGACGTTTGCTTCTTTCTTTGGATGGAAAACCGCTATCATTTCTAAGATAATTGAAGTGTTTTTACTTAGCTTAATTGATTCTGGTTAATTGGCACGAGTAACTGAGCCAGTGATTAGATACTGCGATGCAGCTGCTCCAGTGACTCTACTAATAGTGTTATGAAGATTACGAAAGGCGGAGAGTGAATGTGCGGGCGGATCTCCGGCAATATTAACTTACACGAACATAATGTCTTATCAAACTTAAACGAAAGTTAATGACGTTAAACATTGTTTGTTGTTGTAAGAAGCTTTAACATGGCTTACATTATGAAATCGATATACATGCATATTTAAAATTTAAATTAGATAATATCTGATTTACATTTTTTTACCCACCCGTACAAATAAGATCATTACATTTATGATAGGACATACTAATTGTGTTTATTAAAATACACATAAGCATTTCGTGATGTAACACACATTGCCTCTTAATATCTGTGTGGTCCGGTCCACTTATCGGCACAGATATCTCTACAAACGATCAATCTATTAAAACAAACTGGTTTGGAAAGCATGGGAAATTCTGAAGGAAATGCAAGGAAACTGGACCCGCTGTCCATAAAAGTTGCGACGACATTACTGTAATCATTTATTACTGCAATTATATGTAATTTTATCACGCATTTTAGTATGCACCCCGTTATGAACTGAAATCAGTAACTTTAAAAGTAAAGATTCTTAAAAGATGGTAAAATACAGCCCGTGTTTGATGGAATACGAGTAGCATAATATGAAATGAAAAAATATATAAATCTTAAAATACATACTATTTAAGGTACTGGACTGACAAAAAGAGACCTTAGTTACTTGAACCAATAGTAGGTATTAGTGTCCCACTTTTTCGTTTTGCTCATTAAAATTCTAAGAGAAAAAGCAGGCTCTCTATGATTCAATCTACAACGACCTAGACTTTATATGGACGTAAAAAAAATATCAAAAACATGACTTTCATTTCTGCGTCCACCGAGTTTGGTCAAGCTTTTTATAAAATCAAATACGGCCTTCATAAAATCAATTTAGTACAGCTCTTAAAATCTTATCTATTCTTTATTATGTGCTGTTGAAGTCTCTACAGAGGTTGCCATAAAAGTCCGCACTTACTTCGGGACTATAATTAGAGACGAGTATCGGGTCGCTGCGAGCATCAATGGGCATCACTTTTTTTGAGGTCGTGGAAATCATGGCCTACTCGAGCTTCATTCAGCTTTTCAACGTCTGTCACTCGAGATGCATTATCGTGTATTGAAAAGAGCTGACAGTTTGTTATGTTGGCGATAGCTTGTATCTTCTTATTAGACCTTGAAATTATTTGACCGATTTTCTAACTAAACTCTGTTTTTTTATATGAAAAATTTCAACAACATCTGAACTATTAGCAAAATACGAATTGTGAATGTGCTAGACTTTAACTTAACCTTAGTTAACAAGCCTCACTGCATATTAAGTGGGTCATAATACCTACACATAATAATGATAATGATAGCTTAAATTAATCCTGTCTCGATATAACCACTTGTATCACCATAAGATGATTGATCATTCGTTTTCTTGTTTTCAGGTAAGCTTGTTTCCCAAGTGTGATTAATTGCGTCTCCGTCTTAAAATATGACGCAAGCGCACGTGGTAAGTATATCGATTAATAATACACTCATAAAAAGAAATCAAACTATTATATATATCTACCAGCCTCTACCATATTAGACTCAGTCATTGAGTGTATCAATATAGCGAAAACGTAACACGCTTGAACGTCGATTTATATTCTAGTTTACAGACGTGTATTTCAATATTAACTACGTATCCGTTAGTAGTTATTAAACGTAACTTATTGTTCAAGCTTAGGTACCCATATTTTATTTATATTTTATACAGTCGTGTTCAGATAGGTACACATAATGTAGACTCAATAAACAATCGATTCTTAAGTAGTCGGTGACTATCATACATGATTAAATAAGTTATAGGAAACTATATATTTGCTTCATATTGAAATAAGTGCGGTCAGATCCAATAGTGTTCTGTTACAACAACAGTCAACAAATCCAGTAACACTGTTAAAATGCTGCATTGTTTAACCGTTTTAATTTGAAACTTTTATAACGCCTGATCCATTTTTTTTATTTTGGGAGCTATCTAACTTGTAACTTTATCCTTAGTCCAATAAACAGTATGATGTAAGGCCCCACACGGTCGAGTCCCCGACGTAACGTATCGTTAGTGAGGCTGTTCGCGCAAGATCAAAGTCCGCTGCGCGCCGGTCCGCGGGATGTGTTCATTACAGCGCATTAATCTTCCGGAGCGCTCTGGGGTTTTTATATTTTACTTGAGTATAGATTTCTGATGTAGAAAATGGACAATTTAAACGGGTAACAGAGAGTATTAAAAACGTAATAATTTGATTGTTACGGAAGTAGTCTTACGTGTCAAGGATAGGAGATCAGGATTTATTTTGCATAATTAACATGATGCTATCCCTGACAAATGTATTTTTGTAATGATAATAATAGTATTTTTATACAATCGTTGCACAATGAAGGTTCTTAAAGTCGAGTACCGCGTTTAGGTTACGAGGCTTGCCGAGTGGCCTAAGTAAGGTACGAGATTCTAAGACCTAATTGTGTAACTATTGCATACGATACTTTTTATTCGAGAAAAACACAGAAAATAATTTTTACTTTAATCGTCATTCCACTATGAATTTTTATTTTTGATGTACTTACCTAACCTTTTTTGTTCAACTTAAACTGACCTATTAAAAAAAAAACATGGTCGCGATGGTTATGGCGGGTGGCTCGTGATTGGTTAAATTTTTTGACAAGTAATTCAACCAATCAGTGACCAGTAGCGTTCTTTTTAGGGTTCCGTAGTCAACTAGGAACCCTTATAGTTTCGCCATGTCCGTCTGTCCGTCCGTCCGTCCGCGGCTTAGCTCCGTGATCATTAGTACTAGAAAGATGAAATTTGGTATGAGTATGTGTATGTATTACGCCGACAAAACGGTAAAATAAAAACTAAAAAAAATTTTTTTTTCGGGTACCTCCTCCCGTACACCTAAAGTGGGGGTGATTTTTTTTTTCGTTCCAACTCTAGTGTGTGGGGTGTCGTTGAATAGGTATTTTAAAAATAATAGGGGTCTTCAAACATAATTTTTTGATAAAGTTAGTAGTTTTGTTAATATTCGCTCCGAAAATAAAAAAAATAGTGTCCCCCCCTCTAACTTTTCAACCACGGGTCAAAAAATTATGGAAAAATTCATGAAAATGAGGCCTTATAAGTACTTTCAATGAAAACTATATTGAATAAAATCGGTTGAGCCGTTTTTGAGTTATTGCAAAAATTAATAATTTTCTTTAAAGTGACGTAAGTGCCGCGCGGTGTCGCTACACTTCGAACGTTACACATATTGGTTAAGGTGCTATACGATATTAAAATATTTCGCTCAATCTGGCGCGTATAATCGATAACTTCCAGAAGGTAATAAGTAATTACTGTTACTTTGGCGTTTACGACCTTTTTATAGAGCTTGAAATCTGTCTCGTAATTTAAATCTTTCTCGTAATTTTCGTCTATTGTGAAGGATGGGCAACTACGGAACCCTACACTGAGTGTGGCCCGACATGCTCTTGGCCGGTTTTTTTTTTTAATTAAATATGCTGATGTTCTCTTTTTGAAATTATTAGAGTTGAGTAGAGAGATGTCTTACCTATGAATATTAAAGTTCTGTAGCGGTTACCATAGAGTATAGAATTTTGGTTCAGGATTTAAAGCGTTATTGTGATTTTGTCTGTGAAATTATAATTGACAGATTAAAGTGCGCGAGTATAAAAAAGAATATACAGGCTGTTGCAACAGATGCATCAATGTTTTATTACTGTCAAATTAGTACAGCATAACCACATAAGAGAGAGGTTTATTTATGTTGGCTAATACTCGAAATCCGGTACCCCACGTCTAAATTGGGTCTATTTTGCGTGATGCCCGTACCTATTACAGAGTATAAAAATAGACATAACTCCTCTTTCATTTTAAGATAATTTTAAACCAACGGTGCTAATTACCACCAGCTTATTTAGTTAACATCGTTGTTTCAAACGCGACTGTATACTTATGTTACTTATATTTTCGCATCTTTCATTCCGCATCGTTGCCCCGCCAGTATCTTCACACGTTCTCGTTTTTTTCCTTATGTTCCGCCAGAATAGACAGCTCGCATTAGCTATGCAATACGCATGCATATATATATTCAGAATACCCGGAACTATTTCAGACATCCATAATACATACATCGTTATTTAGGGCCTGCGGCGAATCGTTGCTTGACCTTTCAGGAGATAGATTTCCAGATTACATAGCCTACGTGACGGGTTACTTTACTTACATGCCATTTTATATTTTATGACTGTGGGATTAGATTTAAATTTAGATTAAGAGATTGATGAGTCGTCGAAAACACTTTCGTTGGTTATTATGATTGATTTAGATAGGAAGCGGTGGTAGCCTAGTGGTTGAAGCGGTGGTAGCCTAGTGGTTAGCGCATGCGACTTTCAATCCGGAGGTCGCGGGTTCGAACCCGGCCCGTACCAATGAGTTTTTCGGAACTTATGTACGGAATGTCATTTGATATTTACCACTCGCTTTTCGGTGAAGGAAAACATCGTGAGGAAACCACCTAAGCCCAATAAGGCCTAGTTTCCCCTCTGGGTTGGAAGGTCAGATGGCAGTCGCTTTCGTAAAAACTAGTGCCTACGCCACATCTTGGGATTTAGGTAGCCGACCCCGATTGAGAATTCATTCTCAAAAAAAATGGGACAAAGGCTAGGAGGAGAGATTATGATTGATTTAGATAGGCAGTGCCCACAATGTCTACATAGGCGCCTTTTGGGTTGATTTCTACTTATAATTTTGAGAGATAAACAACAATGTACAACTTTTTTCTTTTACATATTGTAATAAAATAGGAACTATTTGATTCACAGTTCTTATACAAGAAAATTTAGATTGAAATTTGAAATTTATTAGTACGTTAAATATGCAGGCTTTGTGAATGTGGATTTGTGAATAGCAGAAATTTCTCGAAGTAAAATTAATTTGGGTTGTATAGTCGTACCAACATACAGCCAATTAAGATTTTGCTTGCAGAAAATAATTGACTTTTACTACTTCAATAAGTTCAATAGTACATTACATACCTAGGGCGGTAAATTCGAGAATGTCTCCGATCGCAAATGTTTGTGGCAAAAACCGAAGGTGAGATGCAATCTGGGGCTTTACGAATTAGAGCCTTATCACACTTGCGATTTGCGAGCGTATTTTGTATGAAGGCGATCGCGCAGCGTGTTCGCCACGTCGCTTATTTGTATAGAAAATACGCTCGCAAATCGCAAGTGTGATAAGGCCCTTACCACCGGTCACCAGTCTAAAGTTTTACGTCTTGCCTTGGCCAGGAAGTAAGATTTTTCCCTGTAGCGGGCAGAAAATACCACTTACGGCCTAGGGTGACGTAAAGTAATAAACCTGTCCAAATATTTAGACGGAAATAAACAAGTGCATTTACCCGTGTGTGTACATTTACATATGTAATAAATCAATATGTGCACACTATCAAGTCTGGCCAATTAAGTTTACGATACCTGTTCGACACCCTGAAGATAGCTCGAAAGCACGAGAAAGTGAATTATTACTTTCACTTGAAGGAAATTTGCCCAACGTAATAACGTCTCAGCGATCGTGCGTAATTAATTTAGTCATTGATGTCACAGCTCAGGCTAAGGCGCTAGGCGTTCTGCCACGGAGATATATACTGACGGCGTGTTGCTGCCTGCTGCGTTCGCGTCTGCGTAATGTGAATGTGTATATTATGATAGCAAACGGTGTCAGTATAATTAGGATCTTCTTTATTGCGTTCGTTATTTTCTTATCCTTCAATTGATTTCAATGCTGCCTGTGTCATGGCTAGCTACGCTAGCTAGGCTAGTTTTCGTGATGTGAACGTAACGCATGGTATCACACGGTACACGGTGGTTGTATGGGATTTTCTTTATTGCGTTCGTTCATAATTTAATTGTTGACGTTAACTAATTAATTTATCTTCCACTGATGACTCTGATGTGTTAATAGACGCTGCTGCGTTGGACCATAAATTTACAAGCATATAAATACTGGCTGTTCCGAGATATACAGGCATATTTAGTACTTACTCCTTTATTAACAGTACCTTTTGTCGATTAGTTTAGTAATTTAACTACCGCGAATGACGAACTAGACGAACATGCTGGTTGTTATTAAACAATTAAACCGCATGAGAATAGGATTGAATATGATAGTTATTCCATATACATATGTACATTTTGGCGCATGTCCGTATATAAAAGACAGCGGCTTTCTTCCCATTCTCATCGCTGTTTGGTTTTAGGTACTTGCTGAAGTGTTTTTTTCTTTTTTTCATTTATTATTAATAAAATATATACACAGCGTTATATTACATTTAAATTTCGCCAAACTGCATAATAGTTTGTTGATGTGACAATTGACGTAGCTTCTGCGCTTACGATCATTATCATCCTATTTGTAAATAAATCCTACAATGCAATGTGGAATTATATTTCTACAGACACAATTTAAATTATCATTTCATTTGTACATCATTCTCTTTAGTCAGTCCACTAACTGCGATCACATCAATAGTAACGTACTGTCATGTCAACTACGTTTAAGTGTCCACAAACATTCAGCAACTAACTATTGTTAGCACTAGCGTTGCCATCACTCAATTTCTTACAGCAGTTGCGCTAATCTGTCGCGGTCATCGCGGGCGAAAGTGGATCCGGGTTTAAATAATAAATAATTTTCGCGAGGATATTGTTCACAGCACGAGCCCGCCATTTTGTTCGTGAACATTGTCCGCAACTGGAACTATTTATTTTGTACTTTCGAAACCGATTTGCAAGCGGTTCTGGTCTTTACGACTCATGACATAACAAACTTGTCGGAGTTTTGTGTATGTATGTTTAAATATGGATTGGTCAAGTGCGAGATGGATCTGGACGTGTGTTCTTTTCTTGGACACAAGATGGACAATTTCTTTTTCTGTATTGAATCTGTTTGTGTACATTTTCTTTCTTTAAAATATATATATAATAACAGGTACACATTTCATCCAGTTGTATCCATACCTATCATGTGGTCATATAAATAATAGATACTGGGGATGGAGAGCAAACTTCTTTAAAAGTGCCTTTACTAAACCTAGTTGATTGATACCGAACCCTAAAACTCGGTTCGCCTAACGTCCGATGTTATCGCTACCTCTTTCTTAATTCTAAACACCCATTCAACATCAAAGGGGCGTCGGGCGCCGAGGGCTCTATCGGTCAACACTCCAACTTTCGTTTTCACTTTCGACTGCATCTTCTATTCAAAGTCATCTTCAATCCATCAGGGATTGCTGGTAATGAGAGGTCAGGATAGAACACGTCTCTGTAATCTCTGGGTAGCTATTGTACGTACTGAAGCCGCGATATTTGTTTTATTTATTAGGCATTGGATAGTTCGATGTAGATGGTGTCAGTGGCAATCTAATACCTAAACGGTGATGTATGCTAATTAGAGGTACTACTAAAATCATTATTTGGTCAAAATGTATCATGTCGGTATTTCAAGTCGATAGCGTCCAATATATTTATAACTTTCTGAATAATGTAGTTCTATGCGGTGTAAATGTACCTTAATCTTGCATTTATAAAAAAAACTGTATAACCCTTTTTAACCGACTTCATGTCATGGTAAAGAGTAAGGAGTGCAGGTTATGATAGTATTCCAAAAATAGAATAACAAGTAATGAATGAGTAACCGACGCAAGTGTTCATGATTTGGCAATTATTGATCACTAGCACCCTATTCCGCGGAAAACAATCGTGGTAACCTTGGACCTAATTCGAGAATGCCGTTTGAGTGATCGCCAAACGTCAAATCACTATTAGATAACAGTTATATCGCCATTGAACTGTCATTAAAATGCGATGAGCTTAAAAGTGACATATCTCATCTCAATTTTGGAAATACGAAGGCGATAATGATTGTCAAACATGTTAATCATGCATATGAATTTCTGTTTTGAACGAAACGTAACGGACTAATTTCACGCAGTACGCGGTCAATTTAAAGTATGCGCCTGTTATTTACGCCGTCACATACAAAGGAAACGAAAATTTTGCGCGTCCGAATTGACGAAGTTCCGATGTTCTAGGGATATCGCCACTTGTCAAGTAGGCACACGTCAAAAGTGACGGATGGCGATGAAAAGGAGAGATCTCCATTATATCTCTAAAATTGGTCGAATACCCCCCCTTTTCATCAACATTCTGATCGAACATCAATTTAATATTTTATCCTCTTACTTTACTACTTGCTTCCTTCGTGAAAGTTACTGAGATATTGAATCTAACACTCTCAAAAGTAATGAAAAAAAAAAAACAATTATTTTTATACGTTTAAGGTTTATGATAAAATCGTGAGTCTTTTATTCAACAATGTATAAGTCATACAAGTATTCACCTGAGATTCGCGAGCGATACCAGCGCACATTTCAACTGGTTCTGTAAGAAAGTAAAATTGCCGAACCTCGCATTTCGGGTCAATGGAACAATATAATTAACCAGTTTAAGTAGTTAGGTGGCTACTGTTATTCAATCAACGTTCGAACTTTCGATGGCTGAAAAACAATTCGTCACTTGACAGGCGATTTTGTGTGTTCATTTTGTTTGTACTTGATTAAAGGTCGGTCGATTCGAAAATACTGATCCCGTTTTTTTTTAGCTTAAGAAAGTGGAAGAAATTCACGGCGTAATGGAAATGTATTTGTTATTTTGTATCAATTATTTAATCGTTTTCTGTACTCATATTTGTTTAGTTAATACACAGGAAAAAATGAAAAGTACAAAAAAATACTTTCTTCTGCACTCTTGCTTAAGCTTTATTCTAGCTCTATGCCCATCAAAGAGGCTTTCTTACAATGAAGCTATTTTTTTTTATTTTACAGTACTGTACTATGTTTGCAAATACAGATACAATTTACCTTATCTAAAAGTATTAATTTCTCATAAAGTCATAACATAACATAAGCTTTTTGTACAATACATGGTAACTCTATGAAATTACTTAAGAGCCTAATATGACTTCATTAGCACTATTAGTCTCCTAAGCCGTACCTCTGACCCAGATACTACGGCTTTCTACTATAGATAAGAATTAAGGCAATTCAAACACAGATTGGGTTCAATCGCCCAGAATTACGAAGATGGGCGTAAGTAGAACATATTTTTTCGGACAATTGCCTATTCAGCATCTGATCGGGTTATCTGTGATCTGAGACTATTTGGCGCATCGAAACTTGGAAGCTTATGCATCGTTGACGAGTAGGAAGTAAAAAGTAAACGTATCTCAATTATGCACAATTTTAATCTAAATATGTTATTTAACTAAGTTAAGCAATCACGCCAATGAAGGAAAAAACGCTAGTAGATCCTTTTTAATCCGTACTGATACAGCGAGTAATCTACTTTTTCCAACGTTGTATGAAACATATAATCAGTTGAAATGAAATCTATCATACAGCGTACAAACCCTTTCGATGCAGTATGTGGCAACATTAGTCCAGTTTTTCCTGATAACTTTCTGATTACAGATTAACTTTACAACCTATAGTTTCATAGCTGCAGTAAACTGTTTCTTCATAAAAAGTGGTTATGGTATAAGGTGTTGGTTTGCCCTACATCCGTTATCAGCCACCGTGTGGCAACTGGCAACACTGACACGAATATTCTCACGACACCGTGTAATCGATTCTATTGGATTTGTTATGCTTTTTATGCGTCGTGTGATTGAGATGTTAAAGATGATTACGCAATTTTGTTTTTGTTGTAAAGATTGGCTATTGTGGTTTTTATTTAATAAGCCGCTTTTCTGTTCTTTAATATAGCAACTATGTATTTTGGCAGTAAGATTAACTTCTTCAATTATAAGTGTTCATTAAAATAAAAACGGTATGGTAATTGTCAAAGCTAGTTACAGTTTTAATTCACAGTACAAATGGATATTTTATTTCAATGTAATAATTAAAACGGATTAAATCACCACTATTAACCCATTTGATGGATGCTTTACAACTTCCGTGTTCACAACATAGACGATTTAACGAGAATGGTAGTATTTTTATTAAAGCAGTCACGTCTGCTATCGTAAACCAAATGTTTACAAATGTTTGCCTGTCTGAACCATTGAATTTTTCAATTTTTCGCTTCATTGTAAACATTTGAGAATGGTAGTGTTTTATACTACTGTGCGCGAATTCTTTAACAGTCTTTGTTTACTAATATAGCTGCTGGTGGTTGTACACTAGGCTACGTTTCGTTTTTCTAGGTTTAATTGATCTGCTGGTCGCGTCTCCAAATTATTTACAGCTTCGAAAGTGGCGCATACATTGTCCAAATATAGCACCTACGAGAAGTTTAATGTTCCGACACGTTTGATGGCGCTTTGGGTGCAGCGACGAGATTCAAAGATAACTTTTATAGTCCTGAACCGTTAGCGAGTACTTGTGATGGGTTTTATGGGCTCATTTTCTGTCCACCTGACTTTCGAAAGGTGTAATTGAAATCGCTTGATTTATCTCTGACAATATTTTGACGAGTTTGCTTCTTAACATAAATACCTTGCGCAGAATGCCCTGCCGCAATGATAGCTACAATTTTATTTAGATAATCATTGAATTAATTAATTAATACTTATATGCTGTGCATTAATCTGTTGTACTTGCAATATGCAGGGTACATATGAGTAACATCAAAGTAATTTTATGATGAGAGTTGAATGTTGTTTCCCGGAGTCCGGAGTGTAGTGATTTGTAAACGACATCATCATTATTTACTAATTATAGAAGAAAAAAATGTATATAAAAAACCATTTATTTTTTTATTAATGAGCAACTTCTATGAGCAGTAAGTTGACGGTTTTCACTTTGGAACTCGTCGAGTGCATTCAATTAGTTTTTATTTGCGCCTTTCTGATTGCTTGGAATCTGTTAGCCCACTCTGCAGTAATTACGCTATAAGTAATGACTCTTACCAGAACTGTATATGTTGTGAGCTAACCCGCCTGCGACGACGATATTCTTCTACCTCCTCTCAGCTATAGGCTTGACTTACCTAAACCCAGGCTCCCCTTCCCAATGGGTACTCAGGGAACGTGACTAGGACCCCTAATGTCACCGAGGGCTCCGAAACATAGATAGCATGCTTTAAACCGCCTTTGACTTGACCAAAGTCACACAATCTTCTACCCATCCTCCAGTGAAAAGTTACCCATCACCAGCGCCAGTCTTTATAGGTAGAAGGTTTTAATATTGTCGTAGAAGGTCTTAGCTAACATTTTCGAGACCCCTGCTCTATGCAACATAGTTGTTTGTGATCGTGTTATATAAAAACAGCCTTCTAAAATTATCATCGGCTATTGTTGTCGCCTTAGTCACACTCGATTGGGTGGCTAAAGTTATCGTCTTGCGATCGGCTGCCCGCATTGTTCTAGCCATGCGAAGAGAACGCCGTGAATGTTTGCTTTTACATTAATAGCTTGTACAGGGAAGATGAATAACAAACAAATTAAATAGGGATACCTCTACGCCAAGAGATATCCTGAATGATCGACTGCATTAGGGTTTCGTACCTCAAAAGAAAAAAAGGAACCCTTTTAGGATTATATACTCCGTTGCCTGTCTTTCTCAAGACAAGATAATCAAAACTTATATTATACTTAACGTTGAGCAAAAATCAGGAAAGGCAAGGATGTTTTATAGCACAAATGATGGATAAATCCGGAACCTAATTTTGTAGTTAGGTACTTACTAAAAATGCGCGTAGAGTTACGGCGAGTACGAGATACGAGACCTTCGAATCCTTCGATGCACGAGCCGTCCTCCAATTCTTATTTTCACAGAGATCTAGATTTCTTTCAACTAGGTAACTCGTAGGTCAAGCTCTTCCCACATACATAAAGTTGCAACTTACTAATAGAACTTACCTACATTTCCCAGCCTCGCCCATTCCACTATCAAATCCTAGTTAGCGCATGGGTGTGAACCGAGCCTCAAGCGGGAAATAAAGCGGGTTCTAGTTCTGCCTTTTCCTGTTGCGGGTGATACAGATATGCGTGAAACTTTTGCAGGTAAGGCACACTGATTGGCGATTAGGGGGAAGTTAGTCACTATGAGATTATCGCTAAGTGAATATAACAACAGCAGCTAGGCTAGTTCAACGTCGTGCCATTTCTAGGAATATTCGCGATAGTCAGGCGCTATCGGCTTACTCGCGATCGCAGGAAACATATTTGTTTTAGTATAAAAGCTCGATCAGGAACACTGTACGGTTTTTTCTCACGTATGTCTGAGGTTTCGTAATTTATTCCGAAATTGTTGACTCCAGCCATAGACAGTTTTAATTTAGAAGCTCGACACTACATTGCTATGAAATATTTTTTTTCTGCCATTTATAATAGTTACTAACTCTAATATAAAGACATAAATTATGAAAGTCTGTAAAAGTCCATACCCTACTGCCCAAAAAAAACACTGCTAAACGATAAAGAGTACTGAAAGAATGGTTAATTACTAAATGTTTTTATAATCTTAATGAATATTTTATGTAGCAATGTTAATTTTATTTTATTTTTTCTATTAATATAATGTAAATCATTGTACGTCCGAAATGGGCAAACTGTTGACACTGAACCATATACCATAGACCTTTTGTACACAGTTTTGCCAATAAATGCTTATCTTATCTTATCTTAAATATTTTTGAAAATGAAAATGAAAAATGATGTTATAATGTCGCCAAAAAAGCATCACTTAGTACCACAGATTACAAGAACAGATGCATTCACCCAATTTGCAATTTAAAAAAAAAACTGATTGTACTAAGGCATTGCTGCTAACTTAAAAAAAAGTTTTATCTTCAGTGCATGGATGTTTAGTATAGTGAACGTATACCTTTATGTATAAGTTTATATTTTTTTGACAGATGTTTAGTATAGTGAACGTATACCTTTATGTATAAGTTCATATTTTTTTGACAGATGGACGTCAATAAAAAAAAAGTTTATCAGAGACCATTTATTTTTTAATTTTGTTGATTTCGAGCGGGAACATGTAGTTATTTTCTTTGTTGTTTATTTGCATTTTATTTATGAAATGTCGAGTCGTAGAAAAAGTATAGTAGGTCAAAAAACGCTCGTGGCATTTTTCTTACGATGTTCGCTACGCTCACATCGTAACCCATGCCACTCGCATTTTTTGCCCCCTCTTATACAACGCTTGCATTGCTTACACTTGTGTTCTAAAACTGGTCATTTCACGTCTGCAATTATTTTCGTTTTCACTACTTGTATTGCATTAACGATTTGGAATACGACTTGTTTATTATTTGTGGGCTGTTTTATTGCACCGCGTGGGTTTTTATTAATAAAATATTGATAGTTACCTGTCGCAGTCTTATAATTTAATTTGTCGCAGGGCTACGAAACCCGACCTTTCTCTAAGAGATTAAGGTAGAAACTGATTAAGGTGTGCATCATGGTATGATTCTGAATTTTCGTCGATGTTCATTGTTCATAAATAATGGGATTATATAAAAAGAAAGTTTTAAACTGCAATGTTTTTGTTTCGTAATATTAATGTCCCTAGTTCTTCGAATGGCCGTATTGGTGTTATCAAAATGTGTGGGTTTAAGCGCACTCTCCGAAGAGTCAAGAAAATTTGTGAAGTTACAGAATAAAATGTAACTCATATTCATCTACACATACTCGTTAAAAACTATATACTTGTCAAATATTCTCATTGACATACTAATTGGAGTAGTATTTCTATTGCTAATTGGCATGTTTAGTAACATGCGTGTGTATCTACAGTCTTCGATAGTAGCTGATAATAATTTTAGTATGCAAAATTCTTATCTACTTTTGATACTTAGCGTACCTTTGTTTTTACTGGATGCAGATTTGAGAATGCAGCGTGTCCACCTTTGTGTCCCTGTATATTTATGATCGTACTTGATAATACTCTTCCAGGATCAGTACTTGATCGCTTAAAAGGTAGAGATACATATATACATATACTGTGCAGTGCAAGTATTCAAAACTTACTAAATTATGTAAGTAAACCATGCTAGCTCCTATATCGTATATCAGTTGCATTCAATGCAAAGTAACCTTCACAACTCATGGGTTCTGACTCCTTGCTACTAATAAGTATCTTGGTTTAAATAATGACAAATTACTTATTTTCTAACTAGAGTGTTTCTTCGTGAAGAATGTCCTAAGTGACGATGTAAAAAGAAAATGGGTGTTGGGGAGTTACGTTATATTATGAGTATTTTATTACATTTAGTTTAATGTTTATACATTTCAAATTTTCATGAGGTATCGTCGTAACTAGTGAAGGCCTGACTTGAGCTGCTGAGTTTTACGTGGTTTATAGTTCCACTCGTGAACTTAGTATTTATCCACAATTTCGAAAGCTGACCTGCTTGCATCGTTATGAAGGGAACTGGCTGAACTTTAGCGATATCGCTGACGGGCCGGTCGTATCTGAGCAAGTGCTTGTCACGGTTAAAGTATCCTCGCTTACGAGGAATTCGCACGGGACAATTTTCTAATAGGATTTATGCGTTTCCCTTTGCTTACTAATTTTTTTAGTTTATAAGTAATATAGGTAATAGTTTCAGATAGTTTAATCCATTCTCACTCATATTGCTCCAACTGACAGAAAATTAGGAATGTAAACAAGATTCCTGCATAAAGCAGCTTGAAAAATAGAATGAAGTTTGAAAGAAGAATCACTTTTATTATAACGACGGGAAATTAGCTTGCAGCTTGGGGGTGTGGAGCAGAGACTCTGAAGTCATGTGACAACTGTCAAGTATAAATGCGTTGGTTCTAGAAAAAAATATAAGTAAACAAAGAAAAAATGGATGAAATGAAAACATTTAAAAATTTCAAATCGTTCAGTTTAAACTTACTTAATTTATTCTCACAGAACCCAAAACTATTATTTTTATTTGATTATACTGACCAGTTTTTAAAATATACATATTTTTATCCGACTTCAAAAAAAGGAGGGGGTTCTCAATTCGGTTGTATGTTTTTTTTTTAATGTTTGTTCTCTCAGAACTCCGTCATTTATGAGTCGATTTGGAAAATTATTTTTAGGTTCTTAAATAGACATCTCAAGGTTGGTCCCATAAAATTTTGGTGAAGATCGGACGACGAGATCCATGAGGAATCGAAGGAATTCCTGAAATTTTATAGGCACTATCATATTTTTCATATATTTTCTAAAACTATTTAAGTATTTGCATATGGTAGTCATCTTCCAATGCTGAGCTGATGATGGAAGGTACAACTCCTTAACGGTTAGGAGTTAGGAGATAATTCAAACGAGATGCATGGCTTCAAGACCTCCCCGATCACCCCGCCATAAGTACTTAGGTATTTTATATGAATCACTAAAAGCAAAAAAAAAGAATTCAGTGCCAAACCTCACGTAAACTATAATATATAAATATAAGTAATAATTGAGTGGTTTGGGACCGCCTTCAAAGGGTGATTCAAATGTAATCTGTACTTGAACGGGTTATTTTTGGCTTTTTAGTTTTATTGAAGTCGTTTTTTTTTTTTTGTAAAGTATCGTTATTTAAGAATCTTCCCGCTACCACTACCTGACTACATGACATGACTTGACGTCTTGTGGAAAATTTTACAGTCACACAACACACAAAAACTGATCTAAACTTCAAATACGTAAGTCTATCTAGAGTCGTAACTAAAGGATGGCATCACGTTGAACTGTCGTTTGATGTTCCCTTTTCTTTCATAATAATGTCTAGTCCTGTCTACAAGTAACTTTATGGTGACCCTGTGCTGTACAATCTCTTGTGGAGTGGCCAGAGGGCGGTGGATAAATCAGAGCAAACATTTGTAAACGCCGGCCGATATAGTGCTGCCTTATGCTTTATGTGCCCTCGTGATTATGCGCGTTTATCCGGTGCGACTGTATGCCACTATTGTCTATCGTTTTAAGTGAAAATTTACTTATATTATATTGCAAATGATACTTGTGTATATGATTTTTTCTAAAGGAATGAGCCACGGAAGTAAAACTCCGTGCTACATACCCATTCATAAAACTGAATCTAAAATATTACACACAAAACGAATCACGGCTATCATCTGAACAAACTTTTATTTGATTTTACTTTGGTATCTATTTACCTCCTCGTATTTTAAAGTAAATTGTAGAGATTATATTAACAATAAATTACTGTTCGAAAAGTCACGTTACCTTTTCCGTTTAATGTTACCATTCTATTTATTGGAATTCAATTGCAATAAACTAAACACCATAATCATTAAATTGTATCAGTAATTGATAATATTCTGTTAACCATTCCAGAGGCTTTAGTGAAAGTAGTATATGTGGTACATGCAATATAAAATGACGTAAGCGCCATACATTCATCTATTCTTATCTACAGGTATTATTCATTTATCTCTCAAAGCAAAATCGTCAGGTTCATTTGCGTAACATTATAATTTTGTTATGATGTAGTCGTTAACGCCCTTTTAGCTTGATATAGTACCGCAGTATTCGCAGTTTCTCAGCCGGGATACCCGCTATGGCCTGGAGCCTTGTTTCGTCATTATTTGCTTTCCTAGGCTATCGAGAAATTAATTCCGCAACTTGTCCAGGTAACTGCTTGATATTTGCCCAACAGCCCGTAAGTTTCTCGAGAAAATGTGACATGTGGAAACCGACATACAAATAATTTCCGTCATTCGAATTAGCGAAGTTGAAATAATGTTACGGAAGAAATTTAATGGTACATTTAACAATTATTATAACAAGTGTTGTGTGTAGCACAACACAAAAAAGATGTATTTTTCAATGTCAACGTATGACTTTCGATTAAAATTGACACGAATAACCACTTTGTAAGGATAGCATAACGTATCATGTCGGACTTCACCTGTCGCGCGACTCAGCATTAGTACCCGTCTTGCTCGCACGGTATTGAAAGGAAAGTGACACGCATTCGTCGCGCGACAAACAGTCGGGTGTCACAGTTATGCTAGACATGCTTGATGTGGAAACTAACGTATTTCTAAGGTATTTCATTGAATGCATTATATATAATTATTAGTTACATTATTTACTGTCAACATTAAAGATATTGCATTACTTGCCTAAATTATGGCTCTTTAAGATTCCAGTGCGAGTTGAAACGCGGTGTAAATTGTATGGCAAATTAAAGCAACTGTATAGTATAGCCAGTCACGTAGTAATAGTAAGGCTTCTAGCAGCCGCGGCGCAGGTGAAGGAAGGGAGCGGAAATATTATTAATCATAACATTTCTGAAAACTTCCAGTCGAAGGTATCCGATATTTAGAGAGATAGTTTAAGTTGAAGGCGTGTACAAATTCGGTAAAAGCTGCAATATCCATAACTTTTCCGAAAACTTCGATATTTTAAGTCTGAAGGCATGTCAAAAACCTGTCAAATCGGATCCTCCATTTAGTCGTTAATATGCCACACAAATACACCCGGTAAACGTATAACACCCTACTTTTTCGTTGTGTGTTAAAAAAACGATTCTTTTTGTCAAAAATCAGTGCTGCTGAATGAGATAAGCTGTGGAGATAAGGCTGAACGGAGTTCTAATAATATTTCAATGTTTAACTGTACAAAACTCAAACACATTTATTACATTTACAATAAACAAAAGGTGTATGAATGGCACTCCAGCGGTGCATTTATATGATACTTTAACATTATGTACATTACAAAATGCATACTTTTAGATATCGGTTAATGTAACCATTAAACCAGTTTGAGTCATCATGAAAAGTAATAGCTGTCAATTTTAGTATGCAATTTGACTTAAGCCAATAGTAAAATTGTTAGTTATATACCTTTGATGCTAACCTTACAACTCACACCAGCTTCAGCGTGTTAATAACTTTAAATACAGTTGCATCAATCGGTGCAAGACGACAGCTGGTGACAGGAGTGACGAGCTCTCACCTGGCGGACAACTCGGCAGCGCAAAAAAAAAAAACATTAAAAAAAGTCTGTCGGGGACTCGTAAGAAGTAATTCAACCGTATATATTTCCCTGTGATTTTTAAAATTCTTAGACTAAAGGAAACTCATAGTAGGTACGAGTACGTATAATAAGATGGGTAGACTAACTGCAAAAATATTAAGTGCTTATCCTGTTCAAGATTACAGAGAGTGCTTATCTTGAACAGGATTTAACAGGACTTTCAAACCTCAGACATAAAACTTCTTTTAGGTTCCATGTCCCTTTAAGTGTAGGTTAGGTACACGTTAATTGAGATACAAAAAAAAGCGTATAAAAATGTGACAACGGAAAATGCTCATTTCCACTTTTTAAACTAGGTACCGTAAGGTCCATTAAGTGTCATACTCTCATCGTAAACCATACTAGTTTATAATAATAGGATTTTCGAATTTAGGCGTGGTTAGACCCCACATTGTTTAGAGTTAAGTTTTCCGCGTGAGAATATTGTGCGTTTATGTAATGCACCACTGGCTCGGTCGGGTCGCTCTGCATACGTTTGACCCATTTGCCGTTTAAATCACGTTAACTATGAGTACAACACGCAACCGCTTACATCAAATTAGTGCTAATGTTTGATCATTCGCTTATGGAGACACTAACCAGTTATTTTACTATGTATATTGTATACAATCACGACAAAATTATAGTAGTACGTATTCATAAGGTATTAAGTACGCAGTAGTGCGTCGATTCAACAGAATAATGCGTCTATTTACATTGAGTTGACTATCACTTGTAATCGTATTCTATATAATCGTAACATATCGTAACTACGTTGGTTAAGATGTCAGAACTTCTGTACGTATGATGAGGAACACACTAACGAACTGCTTTTCACACACGGAATACTAGAGTTTTTGGGACACGTAGCTAGGAAAGAAGGCCAGAATCTCTAACAGAAGCACTAACGTCTGTCTGCTAGCGTAAACCAAATGTTTAGAATGATAGACCGGGAGATAGTGACAGAATTTTCTTGGTCATTTGTAACAGTATGGCGGTTCTTCAGGGGTCTTAGTACGCAATGACAAAAAGAAAAATGATGGTCATAGCGCTGGTACCGGCGGCCCGATCGCGTGGGCGTTAGTCGAACTCGTCGGATAAATTACGAGTGTCAAACGATTTGTATCACAAAAATTTTAGTATTTTCCGATAGCCCATAAAAAACATGTAGGCGGTAATGTCATGCCATACTTCTCCGGTGTGACTTACAGCCCGCCATACCGACGCAAATGCGTTAATAAAAAATAAAAAAAATCAACCATTTGTACCAGGCTAATTTTTGCACAGTTAATTATCGTCGTGCAGCCATTTACGAAAATCACCATGCCATACTTTTCCGACGGTTCTAAATGGCCGCCATACCACCGAAAATCAGCAAAAATTTTTTTTTCGCCAAACGATTTGTACCACCCTAAAATTTTTTTTCAACAGCTCCTGAATGATGGTAAATAGAAGTGTGATAATGCCATACCTGTGGGAGGTGGCGAATGTGTATAATATTTTTTTTTTATTGTAAGATTTTATTCGTATTTTGAACGATTTGTAACAGTATGGCACTAATTTTTCCTGTAAGATTGAGGTTCAACGAATATAAATACAAAATTTCAAAGATCTAGGTGGCGGCAATCTTGAATTATAGTCAGATGTTTATATCGTATAATATTGAACGGCTACCATCGCTCGAACGATTTCTCGAGAGATCTCGGCTCATCGTGTTGTGAGACACAATGTCTGGCAACGCAGGTATTACGGCAGCTGCTTGTCAGACGACCCACAACTATATAGCAATAATTGGAGTTCCATGTATTAGAATAAGTCGACCGTTATAGTGTGCCCATGTTGCATGCAAGATGAAGAGGAAAAAGATGAAGAAGAGAAAGATGAAGGCGGCGAAGGTAAATATTTAAGAAATTAATTTTATGTTAACGATTTGCGATTGTGTATTGCGCTTGTGTGAAAAAATTAAATGATTTGTAGATACTGATGCAGTAAGCAGCGACGAGGACGACGAAACCGAGTTGGAGCATGCCGGGGATTTCGGCTTAGATGACCTCGAAAGTCTGTAAATCTTTCGGAATAAAATGCATTAATATTGATATTGCATATATTTTTTTTTCACATGTACGGTGTAATTTTCCCAAACCATACTTTTTTTTCAAGTTTCGAAAATTTGAAATGCCATACTGTAACAATTTGGTCCAATTTTTTTATTAATTTATATCTTGCTCGAGTGTGACAATCTTCCGCCCCATGGTTACAGTATGGGATAATTATTTTTAGGTAGAATTTCATCCAAACGAACCAAATACAATGATGCCATACTGTAACAAATGATTTTATGTCTTGCACCTTGAAAACCCGTTGTAAAATCAAGTTTTTCAAGTATGTTGCCCCTTTTTCCCTCTATTAGAAGTATGGCAAATATAATAATGGTCCCATTGCATCATATAATTTCCAAAAATCCAAATGCCATACTGGTACAAACCGTCAATTTTTTTTTTTTTTTTGGTTTACGTCTTGGGTCAAGTCTCACAGTCGTCCGCCCCATGGTTACAATCCGGAATAATTTTTTGTAGGTAGAATTGTATCCAAACAAAGAGAATATAATGATCCCATGCTGTAAAAAAATATTTTACGTATTGTACAGTCGTATTTTTGAAACGTGTCGAATAAATAAGTTTTTCAAGTATGGCAGCACTTTTTCCCCCTACTAGAAGTATGGCAAATATAATAACGGTCACATTTTATCAAATACTTTCCAAAAATCCAAATGCAATACTGTTACAAATCGTTTGGCGAAAAAAAAAATTTTGCTGATTTTCGGCGGTATGGCGGCCATTTAGAACCGTCGGAAAAGTATGGCATGGTGATTTTCGTAAATGGCTGCACGGCGATAATTAACTGTGCAAAAATTTGCCTGGTACAAATGGTTGAATATTTTTATTTTTAATTAACGCATTCGCGTCGGTATGGCGGGCTGTAAGTCACACCGGAGAAGTATGGCATGACACTACCGCCTACATGTTTTTTTATGGGCTATCGGAAAATATTAAAATTTTTGTGATACAAATCGTTTGTCACTCGTAATTTATCCGACGAGTTCGACTAACGCCCACGCGATCGGGCCGCCGGTACCAGCGCTATGACCATCATTTTTCTTTTTGTCATTGCGTACTAAGACCCCTGAAGAACCGCCATACTGTTACAAATGACCAAGAAAATTCTGTCACTATCTTCCGGTCTATGAAGCGAATAATTGAAAAATGCTATGGCACCCCGCCTGAATTTTTCGCTTCATTATAAACATTTGGACCGCATTTAATTATAAATATCTACAAAGAATCCTTAAACCATCTAAAGAATATTTTCTCACGTATTATTCTAGACTTGTCGCCGACTGCCATATGGTGCATGCGTCATGTCAGCCGAGCGACACCAAAAACGCATGCGGCCGTGGCACTGCGGCCTTTACATTGACTAAGTCAATTAACCCATATACACGTAACAGCTTAACACGAAATAAAAAGCGTTTTGATATGAACAGCTGATGTAGTGGTTGAAGTTCGGACGGAAAAATTAAAGATCGCTCGCCGCATATAGTGCTTCCGTTGCTTATGGAAGGCATTGCCTAGAATAGAACATCAATAATGGACATATATGTATTCCCATCGCACTTGACTGACACGTATTTGCACTCAACGACACGGACGCGTCGTGCTTTATGAATGTTTGAAGAATGTCGTCTTTGTCACTTTGGTGGTGAATCACTTGACATACCGTGCCACGAGCGTAAGTCGTAAAATAGCGATTTGATGTTTAACTCACAGGATTCGGAGCCCTGATCAGACAGTTTTAACTGTGACCTGAAAAGAAACTAATCAATTGTTAGTCTGATCTCTGAAGAAAGAGTGGTGCGTTGCTTGAAAAAGTTTGTTATAACTTTGAGCAGATAAGTATATAGACAAAACGAAAATTCCGATACTTTACTTTACCACTTACATTTAAAATAAAGATCTGTATATGCATCTCTTAATTTGGGTAAACATATCTATTGCTGCTGGTATTATATTTTAGGAACAATATTAACTGTCACCTTAGTTTTGATGTGTTGGCATCATGAATAACACCACCAACAGCAAGCGCCGCGGCATAGAGTGGGGACTGTCCAACGTCTTGGAAGATTTGGACTATGCCGATGACCTATGCCTATTGAGCCACACGCGCGCAGACATGCAAGCCAAACTGGACGACCTACGACGAGAGGCTCTGGAGACGGGACTTAAAATTAACACCCGGAAGACCAAGGAAATGAAGTGCGGAGCGACAAGCTCTTTGCCGTTGCTCATCGGCACAGAGGGGGTGGAGAGAGTCCACAAATTTACCTACCTCGGTAGTGTAGTGTCGGAAACAGGAGGGACCGAAGAGGACACCGCTTCGAGAATCGCCAAGGGGAAGGCAACCTTCGCACAGCTCCGTCCTGTCTGGCAATCGCGGAAACTGACTAGGAGAGTTAAGCTCAAGATATTCCGGTCCAACGTGAAAACCGTGTTGCTGTACGGATGTGAGACGTGGAAGGTCACTAAAGACATCACGCACCGGTTCCAGGTCTTCATCAACCGCTGTGTTGAGAATTGATAGGTTTTTACCCACTGGCCACACAATCAGTTAGTTCATTTTTCTTTCACGGCGCTGCGAGCGCGCGCGCTGTCGCCAGCGGACGCGAGCCGGCGCCATTTGGTAATATTGGTACTATCGTAACGGCTCTTGAACATTATAACCTCCGTGGTTTGGGAGATATTTTGGAAGTTTTACGCTTTAACGGAAAGTGTTGAGATACGGCACAATTCCTTGTACGGTGGGCTGCTTCGGGCGCCCCAAGGATTGTTATTTAGAGTGATATAAGGACTACTACAGTGTGAATTGTGTTTGGCGTGTTTGCTGACGAGATCGGGGCGGCGGCGGCGCAGACCGGGACGTCGTTTATTGGTGCAAGTAAACATACATACACTTTACACAAAACAGAAACACAACCTTGCAGCCAGGAAGATATTCGGCTGAACTCCAGGTTAGCAGCATAGCTTAAGTTAGGTTTACGTACATAGGACGCGTAGCGCGTTCCATTGTTTCGCGCTAGGCAAGATTGCTTTGGTAATTTGTTCTTACATGGGCCCGGGATAAATTCAATTTGTGTCTGGCGCAAACAAATTTTGGTAGCAGAGCGTGGTTCATATCCACAGAAAAGATATTTGTTTCATTTACGTTCGGATAAGTAATTTAGTTAGCATCAAAGTCATAATTGAAATTTGAGGGTGGATTGCGCTTGGTTCGCATTCCAATCTATTAACGTTAAGTTGCATTTGCGTAATTAAGACTAACTAAATTATAAGAATATTAGTTATAACTTTCAATTGAAATGTTAGTTGAGTGAATAAAGTAAATATAGTTTCGTTTCGATACGGCGAAACGTATTAATAAGTAATTCATAATTGGGGTTCCGCTGAACTATTATTCACTCAAAATACATTTAATTTAAAATAAATTTAGTGTTGTTTGCCGTTGCGTAATATATTGGTGTTGGGTGAATAACTTTGAAGTTGTCGCGTTTGGTACGAAAAATAAAAACGGATTGTTATTGTCTAAAATCGGGGTTCCACGGACAAAATTATTCACCCAAATTTATTAATTTATTTTTAAAAATTTATTTTATTGATCCGCGTTATCGAGGTTGGTACCATGGCTCCCTCAGTAGTTAAAACGGTCGCGTCAAGGGTCGAATCGGAATTAAGATGGTTTTCATTAGTCGTTACGTTAATTGGTCGTACGGATCGCGAGGACGCATTATTGTCACGCGCGCGACAGGTAGATGAAAGATATGACGCGGTATTGAAATTGCATGCCGAATATTTGGCCCGTATTGACGAAGAGGAGACCGGGGAAAGTCGGACCCAAGCTGTTGAAGTGGTGCAACGCAATGTAGACCAGTGCGGTGATATGGTGATGAGTATCATCCAAGCGGCAGCGGATATCGAGCGCGCCCGAAAAGGGGATGTTGGGGTAAGGCGTGCACCCAGTGGTGTGGCACTAATGGCGCCGTTGCCACCAGTGAATGTCCCGGAATTTGGTGGTGAATATGCCGACTGGCCGAGGTTTCGCGACATTTTTAACAGCGTGGTGCACTCGCGCACGGATTTGACCCCCGCGTATAAAATGGCGCAGTTGATGGGGAGATTACGCGGTGAGCCTCACGATATTTTGACTCATTTGGAGATTACGGATTCCAGTTACGAGACGGCATGGGGCCTATTAATTGACCGATATGATAATCGGCGATTAATTATTGATGGGCTCATCGAAAAAATATTTAGTATATCGAAGGTCACTAATGTACACGAAATACGGTCGAAAATCCTTAATCCCGTCACGGTGGCGGTGAATACGCTGGAGCGACTCAAGTTGTCACTAGGGGACAACAAGTACATTGTTGTGAACCGGGTTTTGCGCAAGTTACCTAGCGAGGTGGTGGCGCGGTTTGAGCAGTCACATGGGGGTGATTCATCGAGTCACCTCCCAACATTTGACGAATTGAGGGCGTTCCTGGAGGGTGAGTGCAGGCGGGCGGATTGCCAAGGGGCAACCACGCCGCAACCCCCCACGTCACCCCGGCGTACGGTTGGGCCCAAACCGGTGGAGCCCCGTCGGGGAGGACAGCGGTACAACGCCCTCCAATCGGAAGTGTGCCCCTTCTGCCGGAAGGGGGGACACGCGATCATCGCGTGCGCGGATTTTGGAGCACAGCGGGTGCAGAGGCGCAGGGGGGTGGTCAAGCAGCGAAACTTGTGCTTCCGCTGCCTAGGCGCACACTATGTGCGTGAATGCAGTAAGACCACCAACTGCCGAGTATGTGGAGGAGCCCATCATGAACTTCTCTGCCTGGCTAAGAGTGGGGAGCGGTACGGGGCCTCATCGGGAGGCCATCCTCCCTCTCCTACGCCAGCCTTGGGTGGACGGGGAGGGGGGTCACCCAGAGACCGACGGTCGCCCCCCCACCGGGGAGGGGGGTCACCCAGAGACCAGCGGTCGCCCCCTCCTCGGGGAGGGGGGTCATCGAGGACTCCGGAGTACCGCCGGATGCCGCAGTCTCCTCCGCGGGGGGGGGATCGGCGCCGAGATTCGGGCGGGTGCCCGGAGATGACCCATGGGGAGTCGGGTTACGCGACTTACTCGGCCGCGCTGGGGGGCAGGTTGCCGCCCCCGAGTAGTCGCTTCTCCCCACCCCTCGCAGAGCGCCCACGCTTGATGGCGCGTCCGCCGCAGATGGGACGGATGCCGATGGGCTATTACCAGCCGGCGCGCATGGCACCGATGGGTCGCGGTGTGTACTACCCGGGGTGGGACCCATACCTGGGCCAGGGGCCCTCTCCCCCTCCAGCAGAAGGGGCGGGAGGTGCCCCCTGCTAGCAATTAGCAGTCTGTTCATCCGTCGTGCCCACCCCACCAGTGACGGTATTATTACCGACGGCTAAGATTACCGTCAGGGGTACGGATGGACGGCCAGTGCCAGTGAGGTCTCTCCTGGATTCGGGGGCACAAGGTTGTATCGTGTCCAGCCGCCTAGTGGCCAGGCTGGGCCTCAGGTTGGAGCCATCACGGGATGGCGCAATAGGTATAGGTGGCAATCAGGTGCCTCACATCAGGGGTCAGACGGAACTCCTGTTTGAGATGGGTGACTCGGCATCGATCACGCGGGTGAAGGCCACGGCTATTGTTTTAGATGAAGTGGTCGGGGTTCTTCCTTCGGTACGGTTACCGCCGGCGGTAACGAAGCTGACCAAGGGATTGGAGTTGGCCGACCCTCACTTCGCAATTCCCGGACGGGTGGACGTCTTACTTGGAACTGACGTCCTCGGGAAGCTGCTGCGGAGCGGTAAGCGGGAGCTGCAACCAAACGGGTTGGTGGCCGTGAGTACCGCAGGTGGGTACGCATTATTGGGCCCAGTACGGGGACCACAGGACGCAACGGATTATAGCAACATATACTACGGCAGCGTGTTATCGGAGGTCCTGCAAAGGTTCTGGGCAACAGAAGAGCCACCCACAGCTCCCAGGACAAGCCCACTGGACGAGGAGTGCGAGACATTTTATCAGTGCAACACGGTGCGCCTCCCTTCGGGCAGATTTATGACACGGCTGCCGTTTCTATCGACGCGACCTCCACTGGGGAGCTCCAGGGACCTGGCTGAGAAACGGATGATGGCCATGGAAAGGCGCATGAAACGGGACTCCAACTTTCGGCGAAAGTATGTTGAGTTCATGCGTGAATATTTGGCTTTGGGTCACATGTCGATATCCAGGGTAGACTGGCGTCGTGAGGAGCACTACGTATTGCCTCATCATGCAGTCCTGAAGACGCCTGACTCCAAGATCAGGGTCGTGTTCGACGGGAGCGCGGCGACATCTAACGGGGTGTCCCTGAATCAATGCCTGCACGCTGGTCCTAAGTTGACCAGAGACATTGCAGACATTCTAACGGACTTCAGGAGACACCAAGTTGTCTTCGTTACGGATGTGAGGATGATGTTTCGCCAAACGGAGATCCATGCGGATGACCGTCGGTTCCAGCTGATATTGTGGCGAGAGAGCCCAGAAGAACCGATGATCACGTATGAGCTGAACACGAACACGTACGGATTAAAGCCCAGCCCGTATGTAGCGATGCGGACGCTACGAGAGCTGGCTGACCAGGAACGGCTGCGCTTCCCTCGCGCAGCTGCAGTCATCGACCGGGATGTCTACGTGGATGACATTTGTACGGGCACGGACAGCATTGAGCAAGCGCTCATCCTAAGGGATGAATTGGTGGCGCTCATGGCCTCCGGTGGCTATGAACTCAGGAAGTGGCTGTCAAACTGCCCAGAGGTGCTGGCAGGACTACCAGCTGAGCACCAACAAGACCCGCATTTGTTTGAGGACTCGGATAATCCTCATGCGTTGGCAATTTTGGGGGTCCAGTACCGACCGACTCAGGATGTCTTCACATACAATTGTGAGGCCGAATTGCTGTCGAAGACCTGGACCAAGCGATCAGTCCTTTCGACTATCGCACGAACGTTCGACCCAAATGGTTGGATCTCTCCGGTCACGTTCATGGCAAAGTTCTTCATGCAGAAGCTTTGGTTGGCCCAACTAGGATGGGATGAGCAGCTCACGGACGAGCTGCTGCACGAGTGGACGGCATTCGTGACCACATTGCCGCAAATTAAAGAAATTGAGATCCCGCGCAAACTGCTCCCTCAGGCGGGAGCCAGGGTGACCCTGCATGGGTTCTGCGATGCTTCTGAGAAAGGGTACGCGGCCGCGGTCTACCTGAGAACAGGTGAGACTGCTGGCGAGGGCGTTGTACGCTTGGTCATGGCCAAGAGCAAGGTTGCGCCTGTTCGGACCCGGTGGACGATTCCGAAGATGGAATTGGCGGGTGCCGCGCTCCTGGCCCGCCTCCTAAACCATGTGGCGCAGAACCTGCGTGGCACGGTGGATCTGAATGACACGGTTTACGCATGGACGGACAGCCAGATCGTGTTGTGCTGGCTGCAGACTTCGGTCCATACGCTTGAGGTATTTGTGGCCAACCGAGTGTCACAGATAATTAACTCGGAGACTCCTCTGGTCTGGAGACATGTTCCAGGTGAAGTTAACCCGGCAGACTGCTCGAGTCGCGGCTGCCCGGCGCCTGCTCTGGTCGAGCATTCTCTCTGGTGGGGGCCTCAATGGCTGGAGCGGCCACATACGGAGTGGCCTTTCAATGACTGCGGACGCCAGCCACTACCCCCTGACCAGGGTCTGAGAGTCAATGTGACTACAGTGGAGTCTGTGGCAGTGGACCACACTCTTTTGGAACGGTATAGCTCACTAGGGAAGCTACTTCGAGTCACGGGATGGATAATGCGGTTTTTCCATAATTGTCGAAGCCCTGCGGCACAGCGCAACCTGTCACCTGTAATGGGACCTGAGGAGCAGCAAAGGGCTCTCTCACGTTGGGTGGGGGTCATTCAGGGGAATGAGTTCCAGGATGAACTTAGGATCTTGCGGACTGGCGTGGGCAGAATGAAGAAGAGCCTTGTCCGCCTCAACCCGTTTATTGATGAGCGCGGAATGCTCCGGGTGGGAGGCCGACTACGGAATGCCGAATTGCCCTATTCAGCGCGGCATCCTTTAATTCTTCCCAAGAAGGGAGCTCTGGTGGAGCTGTTGGTTTGGGACCGTCACATCAGGAATTCACATGCAGGCTGCAACACACTGCTGGGCATTTTGCAGCGGGAGTTCTGGATTTTGTCGGCACGGAGAGTGATACGGAGCGTTGTGTTTCGTTGCTTGCCTTGTTACCGGCTCAAGGCAGCCACAATGCAGCCACAAATGGGAGATCTCCCGCCCGACCGAGTTACGGAAGCTCGGCCGTTTGCTGGTGTGGGGACAGACTTCGCGGGGCCTTTCATGGTCAAGACATCACGCCTTCGCAACGCGAAGTCGGTTAAGGCATATTTGTGCGTCTTCGTGTGTCTGGCGACCAAGGCCGTTCATTTGGAAATGGTAGCTGATCTCTCTACGGAGGCCTTTTTGGCAGCGCTGGACCGATTCGTTTCTCGACGAGGGATACCGGCCTTGATCCGGTCGGATTGTGGTACCAACTTCAAGGGCGCCGATCGTTGTCTAAAGGAAATTGTATTATTTTTAAGTCAAAATGAGCGAGAGATCGGCACGGCCATCGCCAGTCGGGGCATTTCGTGGTATTTCAGTCCACCTGGATGCCCCCACTGGGGTGGAATATTTGAGGCAGTGGTTAAGTCTGCCAAGACTCATTTGTATCGGGTCATCGGCTCAACGATCCTCTCCTTTGAGGAATTGTCAACGGTGTTCTGCAAAATTGAGGCAGTTTTAAATTCGCGCCCCTTGTGTCCGTTGAGCGCTGACCCGAATGACCTGGAGGCCATTACCCCAGGTCATTTTTTGATTGGCCAACCACTTAACGCCTTGCCGGAGTATCCGTATACGGATGTTAAGTTGTATAGGTTGTCACGGTATCAGATGTTGCAGCAAATGACTCAAAATTTTTGGAAGCGATGGTCGCTTGAGTATTTGCACATTCTTCAGCAACGCGTTAAGTGGACGGACAGGACGACCCCACCGTGCGTTGGAGACCTCGTACTGGTTAAGGATGCTAACCTATCACCGTTGTGTTGGCGACGGGGGCGTATCGTTAACTTGATAGCGGGCAAGGATGGGTCTCCACGGATCGCTGATGTACAAGTGAGGGACTCGATCCTTAGACGGGCGGTTTCAACGCTATCCCGACTACCGGGAGTTTGAGCGGACCGACGACGGGTCGGTCCGGGGCGGGTGGTTGTTGAGAATTGATAGGTTTTTACCCACTGGCCACACAATCAGTTAGTTCATTTTTCTTTCACGGCGCTGCGAGCGCGCGCGCTGTCGCCAGCGGACGCGAGCCGGCGCCATTTGGTAATATTGGTACTATCGTAACGGCTCTTGAACATTATAACCTCCGTGGTTTGGGAGATATTTTGGAAGTTTTACGCTTTAACGGAAAGTGTTGAGATACGGCACAATTCCTTGTACGGTGGGCTGCTTCGGGCGCCCCAAGGATTGTTATTTAGAGTGATATAAGGACTACTACAGTGTGAATTGTGTTTGGCGTGTTTGCTGACGAGATCGGGGCGGCGGCGGCGCAGACCGGGACGTCGTTTATTGGTGCAAGTAAACATACATACACTTTACACAAAACAGAAACACAACCTTGCAGCCAGGAAGATATTCGGCTGAACTCCAGGTTAGCAGCATAGCTTAAGTTAGGTTTAAGTACATAGGACGCGTAGCGCGTTCCATTGTTTCGCGCTAGGCAAGATTGCTTTGGTAATTTGTTCTTACATGGGCCCGGGATAAATTCAATTTGTGTCTGGCGCAAACACGCTGTCTTCGCCGAATTCTCGGTGTATACTGGCCCGAGAAAATCTCCAACGTAGACCTGTGGGAACGCTGTGGTGAGACTCCGATCGACCAGCAGATCAAACGCCGCAAGTGGAACTGGATCGGCTACACGCTCCGAAGGGAACCTGATCAGATTCCAAGGCAAGCCCTAGACTGGAATCCCCAAGGAAAGCGGAAACGTGGTCGCCCTAAACAGACCTGGCGGCGGACGATCACTGTGCAGAAGCGAAGGCGATAGGAATGACCTGGAGCGAAGTGAAGCGCGAAGCCCAAGACCGTTCGGGATGGCGACGTACTGTGGACGCCCTCTGCCCCATCCAGGGGACATAGGACATTAAGTCAAGTAAGTCAAGTAGTTTTGATGTGTCACTAATTAACAAACCCTAATTATAATATATATCTCCAAGAAATATATTAGTCATCATATTTATCAAATCGGTCTCTATTATCAATTTATCAAGTATTGTAGCGTTAAAAATCGCTACATGTTTATTCTTAACTGTGGTAGCTAGCCGTTATTGCTTATATCGCCATCTGGACAATTTTGTCGGTATAAACTTGTGCAAGTGTTGACGTCTTTTTAGGTCTAGATAATGGTTTTGCTACGAGCTAATATCACGCTTGGTAGTTACGGCTACGATGTGCAGGTGGTGTTGTTATTAAACCTCATGGCTTGCTGTTGCATGAGCTGACGATATGCAAGGAGTTTTTCTATAACCTTTTTGTTCAGCGGATTTCTTTTTATTATTTAAAATTCATATTGCGAGCGTGTTTTATTTTGTCAGCGTGTCAATTTTGTTTCTGGATTCATGGTAAAATGGTGTGTTTACTCCTGAAGAGATATTTACTGATATATTATATTTAGTATTTCTTATAGGATTATACTGATATTTAGTATTTCTGGACTGTGTAGTGGTCTGTTTATTAATTCTGTGGTTGCGCTGATAAGCGTCAGTTGTTTGTGCGAGGAATATGAACTTGTAATTTGAGATATCCACCCGGAGATGCTATATCTTGTGATTGTGTGTTCAGGTGAGTTGTGCCGTCTACTGCGCTTCCAATTCCTTCTTGCGTGATCCGTTTTCGTAGGCCTATATTGTAAATTTTGTGATTTCTTTTCAGGTTCCAATTTTTCTCTAAAAAGGGGGTTTTCGGATTCTTAAAGCCAGTTCACTCTCCTGGACTGGGTAAGTTTCATATTATTCTATTTGGTTCTTTAGTGGCGTAACAGTTTGCTTGTAAGGACTAGTATTTACCTTCTTAAATATTCCGTAGCTTCCGGTTACGGGCTGATCATCTCAGGCTCTGCGCCCTATTTCGGCGTGCTACTCCGAATGCGGTGTTCGACTGGCCTGGAGGCTGTTGCCAGCGGCTCTATTACCGCGCGCAACTCTCGGCTTGGTTGAAGACAGATACCAACGGCTGCGACCAACCATCGGGACATTCGTGGGTCACAACTCACAACCATGGTTTATTTACGCGTGGAACGCCATACGTAATATTTATAGCATTTAAGGCTAGGAGCATAGTAGTTTATTGTTTACATTTTGATAACTTAAAGGGCAGGTTTGACTTTTATTGTTGGAAATTTTCTCCAAATTCCAAAGCTACCTCTATGTCGGGTGAACTATCTTTTTAATCGTTCATTTTTCGGCTAAGCTCACCCATTTTCATCTCATTTCACCACGCCTCACCACCTTTTAGTGACCTACGCCGATCATATGAAGGTGTAGATACGTACGGAGTTTTCACTTGGATCTGGAACCACTTAAAACCTTTCTTTTCAACAATAATTACGTCTATGCAAACTGCGTCCTGCAGATCTGGTTATACTTACCGAATACATTATATTTTAGCCTGTGCGAACAAACTGTGAGTGTTTCTTTGTGACCTGCCTTTAGCAGGTCCGTGCTTTGTCGTTGTGAACTTGTTATTATCGGTGTTAGTTATTTTTTTTTGTCATCTAATTTAAACAAATTCGGCTCTTTATGAAAATAAAATTTTAACGTGAAAGCTACGCCTTATTTATTTAACAAATTAAGTGATATGTAGTAGTTGTTATGCAGCAGTATCTAATAAATCAGTGCATGAATCTATGTCGTTAATAATAGAGGCGAGTTCATATAATTTAGATAAAATTTTGGTTCATAAATTTATCAAACTCGACTGTAGGTACGTGTAAAAAATGGTAAAAATTGTCACCTGCGAGTACTTCGCGGATTCGTACTGCCGATTCTTCACAGAGTTTTGTAAGGAATTCGCAAAAGTACGGTTCGAGGAACGGTCGTTTGGTTAGCATATTATGCGGAATTTGAGCTAAAGTTTCGTTGAAGGTGTTATGTGGATTCTTGGAAAATAAAAGTAAAATATATTCTTACCCATAAATTGAAGCTTTACTTGCCGTTTTAAGCAACATTTGTAACTGTTGATTTTTTGTATGTATGTATTAATTTTATTTACAGTTTTACTAATAATTCGTTTCTTGTTGGTCGCAGGTAATAATTTACATCCTACATCACCTTTCAACGTCAGTAAGTATAACAGGCCCGGAGTATAAAATGGCAATACAACTCGCATGCAAGTAGGCGCAAGGTCGCGCCGAATATGATATGCGGATTTCGACAAAATTGCAACATTGCATTGCATTACGTGTATTTATTGTTATTCGATACAGTAACATAAAACTGTACGTTTATTGTATGTACGCATCGCGGCATAATATGGAGAGATTTTAACATTGTCTATTGTAATAATTACCGATAATTAATATTTGATTCGTGGTTAAAAATAAGCACCGTTAAAACGGTAATGGTTTCAATTGGCAAGGCGAGGGTTACGAAAATGGGAGATTTCTTGCAAAGTATTGTAGTGTGCTATTTTCTGAAATTAAAACTCTTGCCACGTGGAGAAAGCAGTGCAAATGCAAAGCCATAATCAAGCAAAGCTACGTGTACATGTACCTATTACGAGGGAGCGGAGGAATAGCGATTAAATTAGTAGTTGAAATATCGAATTAATAATACAAACGCATCTTGAGTCGAGTAGGTGTAGCGAATAAATGAAGGTTGTTCGCGCAAGTGACACAACGCGACCTTGAGGCACTCCTGCGCCGTGAGGTAACCCCAATGCAACGCTGATTACCTAAGCGGCGCTAACTAAAACATGCCGGTCGGATATAAATTAAAGAAGATTTTTGCGTAAAGAAAGGAATAGAAATAGGACTGGTATACTATGTGGTAATGGCTGATTTAGACGTATCTTTCAGGCTGTTGACGCCGTTTTGGTGGCAGGATACTATCACCAAGAAAACATTATCGTGCCAATTCAGCCCTGTCCCGGAGTGAATGGCACATAGAAGTAAGAAAAAGAAATGCATCAAAAATTATGCTACTACAAATCTTCGAAGAAGAATTGAAAAATGACTAAGTTGTATATATATTGGTTAAGAATAGACTCGTCACTTGTCATTCATAGGTACACCACGAGTCGCAACAATATAATTTGTAATGGGTAGTCAAATTACCACAAAATGTTCCGTATATAATATTTGGAGGTACATTATAAATTACTACTTCCTTAATTGTTTATTATTTGAAAAGACACATATTTTTCGGCTCGGTATAAACTGGATTTAGATAGAAGGACAGTGAAATCTCATGGTTCTATAAGTTTCACTAAGATTCACATCAAACACGAGATTTATAGTCATCCATAAACATAGATGAGGTGTGAAATGGCTCTGATAAGTAATCCGCCGACAATGGCTGATGATCATATTGATCCAGATTTCACTCCAGATACAACCGCGTGTGAATTCGGAGCAAGAAATTGGAGTCACGGTGTCACACGTTTATTTCCTGCTTAGCGTAGCTCTAATACTTGCATACAAATTTTACAAAGTACCAGCCATTTCATAGACAAATTATTGATTTTCTATTGAAGAATAATTTTAAAGGTGTCTTAGAGATGTTCTTGGGTAAATTTAATACCCCAATATACTCGTTTATACCAAAATGACTATGTGGTAAATTGGGTATTTATTTATCTAAAGCCCGACCAGAAATATATGAGGATTGTCAAGAGGGTGCTATTTATAAGACTTATATGGCAACAATTTTGCAACCAATCGCAACCGCCCTATAATGACATTAGTTTAAATAACTGTCAGTTCCTAAGATAACCTTGTAATATCATTTAATGGAATGCACTCTTTTCCTGGCTATTTTCGTGTAGAAAACACGTGTAAACTATATTTATAATATTACGTTCACGACCGTGAATGATTTTCGGCATTTTCTTTAGATATTTTTAAATGTTTGTCTTTTAAAGATACACCACGAATGACATTGACATTGTTGACAAACCATCATAAAATCATTGCCAGTGTAAGAAATTAGTTCCAGTGAAATTCCGCAATATGGCGCATCCTCATATATTTCTGGTCAGGCTTTACGAGCGTCTATCTCTATTTGTTTGTACAATTATGTACAGGGTGTAACCGACGGTGTACCGAAAACTGAAACCATGGCTTCAGACCATTATTCTGGCCTGGAAAATCGTGGAGATTTCTTTGAGAAAATTCACAAATTTTCCGAGTTTTCATTTTTTCTTTATTTTTCCGTTAATCGAACTCTATCGGTAACAATTTTTCATGAAAAATCGCATGAAAATTGCATTTTCCGCAAAACACGCAATGTATCACAAACAGTATTATGTAAGCTTTACGGTACAACACAGAGAGTGGAGTGGGCAGATAACGGTACTGGCCGGTCATTGATCCGCCAGGTCAGTCAGTGCGCTCGCGCAGCCCGGACGGCGCGGTCGGTTGCGGTCGGACGCATGAATAATGTTTACCTACCCGCACATTTTATTTGCTTTACTTGCTTGAATGAAAATCTTGTTAGACTGTTTTAATTTATCGGTCAGTTGTTATTGGTGTTAGGTAGTACACTAGTTGTGATCTGTGGTTGCGTTGTTTTTGTGGTTGCATTCATTCATGTCATTCGATGCGCATTAGCGTAACGGTATGTTTTGCGCTGACGCGTGAGTGGAATGGGGAGCGCCCGGACCGGTCGATGCTTGCCGCGTGCCTCCCTCCCCGCGCGTCTGCACCCGAGAGAATTGGACGCAATACATTGCGCGTCGAGTTTTATAATTTATTTTGGAAAATCTTATCCTTGAGTTTTCCGAGAAAATGAACACTCGTTTTCAGTTCGTGATTATGGTCTAAAACTACAGTTTTCGTTTTCGGTACGCTGTCGGTTACACCCTGTATAGTAAGCAAAACGCTTTTGGTGTGTTTGGTCTGCTTCTTAATAAGACCACAACCGCAAAAGAAGCGTCATCAAGCGTCGCCCATGTGTCCCAAATAGGGTTTGCAATTCGAATATTCGAATTATTCGCCACAAATATTATTCGAATTCGACAGCACTCAATATTCGAATAAAACGAATATTTCGAATAGTGCAGGAATTTATGTGAAATTATTTACGTTTGCGAAAAATTATCATAAAATGCCAGGATTAATAAAATTATCCTTCTGCTGTGCTGTGATGTTAAGATGCTGAATGACACTATGATGTAAATACACCAAAATCATAATTCTAATATAAACTAAATGTCACAATGAACGTCATATCTCAGAGAAATACTTTAATTTAAGTATTATTTAAGTTTGGAAGTCGCATGATCTTAGCGTTCACACTAAGCTCGCTCGCCGTCTCTAGGGCAATAATTTTGCCTCTCCTACTATAGAGTAGCAGAGGCAAAATTATTGCCCTATATTGGTCTCCGAGGCATAGGCCTCGGAGACCTGGTGGTGGTGGTGTCTATACAAGGGTGACATCAAATGTGTAGACACAGTTCATGTACGAAGTCTCCGAGCAACACTATGTTTGTGGTGGCAGGATCTAACTCGGAGGTTCTGCGTCGAACAGGCATATCGGGTATAGAGTGTCTGCTCATAGAAATTCACCCGTTGGTGTCGGCACTTTATTCTTTATTCTTTCTTTATTCTTTATTCGATAACAACATGAGTTGTGTTTGAAATCCATATAACAATATACAAAAATAAAACCAAAATTATTCAAATCATACACTAAAAATCATAAGTCGTTAAAACTTTGTATGTATGGCACCATCAAGGTGACCTAAAGTAGTTTTTTACTCTGAGCTTACCAGTGGCAAACGCAATGCTGGCGGGAAATATCTGCGCTACAAGGATGTCCTAACGGCCACCGGCATATCATGCGACTCGTGGGAGGAGCTTACAATGCAACTCAGAGATCGGACTAGCGAGCTGCTGTCAGTGAATGTTTACAAAAATTTAACGCGCTCTCCTTCAACACCTGGACGCCAAACGTCAGCACCAAACGACTCGGCCCAACCAAATTTGGATTTGCAAGCCACGCTCGTAACAATAATCAATTAAATGAAGTTTCTTTAACTAGATTGTCAGGATGTCGCCGTCGATGGATACGTCTGGGTCGACATCAGCACTGATAGATTTTTGTATAGACACGAAAAGAGTTTGCTCTTTATTAATTTGTTTTTATGTTAACTTTTATCAAAACGTTAGATTGTATTGTAACTATACTGTGATTTATTTTGTAATCGTTTATTATATCTCAAAAATGCCATACGTTTCGTATTTATAATTATATCAATTGTAACCATTATATTGATTAATTTTCATAAATATTCGTATTATTCGAAAAATTCGAATATTAGAAATTGAAGTATTCGTATTATTCGAATACTAATATTGGACGAATATTGCAAACCCTAGTCCCAAACTCATATTTCATTAAAATAAAGAGTTGCAAATCTGACCTTGTTCTATTCATATAAATAATAATTTTCAAAAAAACACAAAGGTGTCGAGTGGTTTAGTGTAAGTTATTAATTAGATTGCACGATACGGTTTGAATGCGTTCGGTGACTTGTTTTAATTAACTCGTAGTTTATGCATGCGGTTCATTCATTCAAATCAGCGGGTAATTAGTTCGTGGGAAAGGTCTGCACTTTGTTTTGATTCTCTTTATGTAGCTTCTGTTGTTATTAACTCGGCTACTGGCAGCCCAAGTTTCACGGCTGCCGAATGACCTTGATTGTAAATAGATAGAGAATAAGGCGGTATAATGTTGGAACAATAGACAGGTAGTCTTGCATTTTTAAATTTCATCACACACCTATTATGATACTAATTTGAATGAAATGCAGGTAAATTGTTTTTAATTATTTTTTTAACATACATAATGCATGTAAAATAAGACATTAGTAAATTGCAATTATGATTCATTAATAGAAGAGTTACAATTACAACATTAATTTATACCGATTGTTGTCTTAAAAAAGATAAAATTAAACCAATAATTTCTTGTTTCTACAATAAACCCTCGTAATTGTATCCCTGTGTATTTGAGGTGTGCAATAAAGTGGATTTGTTGTTGTTGTTGTAAACCAAATGAGTAATTTATCCAGACTGTTATCCAATGTATTATTATCCAGACTTCCTTACGGCATAGTAGCAATCTCATTTGTTCTCAATCAGTCCGTGAGAAGCCAACAATCAGGTTTATGAACCATTATTGGTTTGATGATACAGGTTCATTTGTATTCCGCGCCTCGCCAATAACGGGCTGATGAGTAGGCAGATCGCGTTCAGTCCGTTGAAGCAACGGTGAACATGTCTGGCTATTATCGAACATTCAAAGTATTCAAACTGACCAGTCTACTTTGTGTACATTCTGCAGTTACTTTCCTTATTGCAGTTAACTCCTAGAGTAAAGGTACAACGGAAACGCCTAACTCAGCGACAAATTGGTAATAATTATCAATGTCATATATTCTTATCATTTGTATCCGTTAGGTTGATGAGTAGGCAGCGCGTGTTCAGCCCGTTGAAGCGACGTGGAGCTATTATCGAACATTCAAAGTATTCAAACTGTTCAGTTTACTTTGTTCTATCTGCAGTTGCATTTTTAATTGCTCTTAGATCCTAGGGTAAAGTGCAGCATCAAATTCGCACAGTAGTGGTAGTGGTTAGATTAGACATATAGCGCAAAACCTACTACGGCCTAAATATAAGTAGGTAATTAAAAGTACAATTATTAGAAAAGTGCAGTTCGAGTATTTTTAATTTCGTACTTTGCACTTTTTGGCGTTCAAATACATACATTGTATTGTATTCTAAAACACCACATAAGTAGAACCATTCCGAGATTTCTAGATGAGAGCAATGTAGGCATATTACATTGAGACTAAATATTGAGAGTATATCTTCTGTTCGATTATACAATTAGTTCTATCAGATCGCATCGCACCATCTGTGCATAATTTGATTGTCATTGACATAGAAACCGAGGTGAAGTCTACAGTGCCCGGCCGATAAGAAGTCAATCGCACCTGCCGTTTCAGAATCACTACATAGTATAAAACAAAGTCGTTGCTGTCTGTCCGTCTGTCTGCCTGTTCCTATATATCTTAAATCTTGAAAACTACGCAACGAATTTTGATGCGGTTTTTTTAAATAGATAGAGTGATTCAAGAGGAAGGTTTTTAGGTATACTAGCGACCCGCCCCGGCTTCGCACGGGTGAAATGCTAACAAATTATGCATTATTATACATATAAACCTTTCTCTTGAATCACTCTATCTATTAAAAAAAACCGCATTAAAATCCGTTGCGTACTAGTTTTAAAGATTTAAGCATACAAAGGGACATAGGGACAGAGAAAGCGACTTTGTTTTATACTATGTAGTGAAGTATAATACATGTACCTATAATTTACCAGCATTGCACCCGTGCGAAGCTGGGGCGGGCTGCTAGTACTTTATAAACTACAATCGATGTTTAGGTTACGATGGAATGTACTGAGATAACATGTGACAGGATTAACTGGTTGCTTATCGGTCGGGCATCATAGACATTTGTTGCATTGTTGCTTGTCGGTCGGATATTATAGAAAATATCGTAAACCGATTTGAAACATATCGAGTAATATTCGACTTAAATGACGTGAGTAAACCCGTTTCATATGGATTTTAATATATCTGTGACTCACGAGCTTTCCATCTAAATTAAAGAAGTTAAAAGGATAATCATTTTGTATGTTTACTTTACGTCTACCCACCCAGTAACCTGTAGTCTACATAAATCACTCGCCCACTTCTGAGTTCACGGAAATTATTTACTTAGTCTCACCTTACTCCTCTAAACGTTGAATACGTAATTTAGTACCCTTTCCCACGGTTATATTTACATGAATTATATCTGCTTACTTACTTTTCATTCAATGGTAGCCAATTCGAATTTGGATGTTTTCTTCCAAATTCTGTGGAATAGCCATCAAATTTAGAAGTATAATATATTTTTCGCAGATATCGAAAGCTTAATACAGATCAGTAAATATGATATTAATTATCACACTTAACAACGAGCATTGCCTCTAAATCATTCATGCTCCAAATACCACAAGACGTTCCTTTCTACTCGCGACTGTGTCGCAGTGTCCGGTGTCCTTTGTGCTTGCGACTGCAACTCTACACCACCGGTGCTTTTGCTGACGTCGTGTTAGGTGGATCGTCTTTTGTTTTCGTTGCATTGCAACTGAGCACCCCGCACTAGAGCGCGCAGCTAGAGCTGCTGACTTCGTCGTGGTACGTGGATCGTCTTTTGTTATTGCTGCGACTGCGTTTCGAGGACGTAACTGAAGCCTCGTAGGTGCCGGTTTACATGCTCACTAAGCTGAGCTTTAGGGTATTTCCTCTGATTCGGATCTGGACGAACTTAACCACGTTTGACTGGTCAAATCATGGTCCGCTCCGGTCCACTTAGCCCAGCTCTACGCTAGTGAACATAATTAAACGCGTTGCAAGTAAGCATTAGTGTCTAGGGATGATCAGATGAGGCGTCCGTAGAACCCAATTCCCACCGCCTTTGACTATTTTAGAGCGTTTAGAAACTCTTCTCTATTGCTTTTAGAGAAAATATCAACAAATTTTGCTTCAGCTTGCCCGGGGATATCTATGACGGCACGCCACTGGTAAGCATAGGCATTTGGAATGCCTACATCTGTTCCCATCTAATATTAATTATCTAAGAAGAAGCTTTATGAAGAAAATACTTTTTAATTGAGACGCGTCTCGAGTATATAAATAAAAGCGAAAGTAACTTTAATTTTTCAGTTATTTGAATTTTAATGCCCCACATATTTTGACTTGACTTTTGAAGGATATTAGTTTCAAAGTTATCTCCAGCGGCTTCTAATAAATTTGACTCCGTTTAGTATTTATCAATTGTCAACGTGGCAACTCCGGGATTAATCTTTCGCCTATTATGTTGTCAGCAATGCGGCCGCAGCATTGTTGCTCCATTCTGTGGTCAGTGATTCATCGACTGTACGCGTGTTTGGTGATACACTAACTATAAGTCTTGGTTTTATCGGAAATGCAACTGGTACATTTTAATAAGTAGTTTCGTTGTTAAGGGGGCTAAAGTTGATGTCAAAAAAGATCTACCTCCAGGAACTGTATTGTGTTACGGATTTGGGTCATCATTACCAGGGAACACGCGATTCCGCGCAATTGGAATCAGTGTTGGGCATTCATGAATAAAATCGTAATTTGAATAAGAATTCGTAAGAATAAAATCATGTTGATTTTAATCCCGTCAAAACTATTCAAATAATTTCGTTGGAATAATTCGTTACTGAGAAAATTGAATGAAGATAACTTATTCTTAATCAAATTATTGTAATCATGATTTTTTATTTCAAATAATACTCCACGAATACGAGTGTAAGGGTTGGGGTACCTGGGTTGTTAATATCACTTATTAGTTATAGGTATAGATAGTAGTATTTTGTCTAACTTATACCTATTCTATGAATTAAAATCTAACAAGTTTACTGTCTCACAGTTTTGGTACTTGTATTGTTTTTAAATTGATAATCATACAAATATATGATAATTATTTGGTACAATTCAGCTGAATTTTATCTGTGATCATGTCATTTGGTGACGATGGTCTGATACTGGAGTCAGGAGGAGTATTGTGGAATTAGTAGAAATCTACATTGGCTACTGTATGGTGAAATACATGGTTTTCTATGTTATGATGACTCAGTTTTCTTTTGTTTCCCAATTATCTTCGGTACTTTCAGTGTTCGAGTCGCTTCCAACATTTATCAAAGAAAAAACATGGTGTTTTTAAAAATATTTTTGGTATTTATTTTTGCTAATACGTATTCGATGTTAGATGGAAAGATAACAGGAAAAATATTAAAATCGTTTAAAGCACCGCCTGCCGCATGTGTTTATAAAAGTTTTAAAAAGAATTCACCAGCCACGACTTAATCCTATTGTTATTGTTAATAAAGATCTTAAGTGAAAACCCAAAACATGCTGCGACTTTCTGCGAATCTAGTGATAAGCGGAGGTTAAAAATACTAGAGTAATTTTTTTACCTGCGGTCATTTGCTATTACTATCTCTTTCACTCTTTTCGCAGATGTGAAAGAGATAGCATTACTTAAGAGTAAGGATAAGTTGGCACAAATAATAAAAAAAAACAAGCTAGAATTTAGTTGCCTATTGGTAATACACTTGTAAGCATCTTGTCGGTTCCTATAATGGGTGATATTTACGTACAATCATGGATGAACTAAGTGCTCAATCTCTTATGTCAGTGGACACTGTGAACAGTGGTGATAATAGTGATGAACAAAATACCATGCCACCGGATATTGCAGTTTCCATTAGCCCGAACTCTGAAAACAGTGCCGCGTTAAACATACTACTTGATGGAAAGTTCTTTGAACTACATTCAAACAGTTCAAACGGAAAAAATATAATTGCTATATGCAAAAAGTGTACACCAAATAAAAATCTAGTAAAAGGATCCAGCCGCTCAACATCTAACTTCCTCAGTCATCTGAAAAGAAATCACGGCTCTGGGGCCATTGAAGAGTGTCGTCAGTATTTACAGCATGGAAAACGACAAAAGCGTACCAATAATGACAAAACTTTTTCTCAGGAAAATTTCAACAACGATGTTGTGAATTTTTTTTTTAGTTCAATGATCCCATTGAATTCTATTGAAAATACTCATTTCAAGAAAATGTTTACAAATTTTGAAAAAGTGGATTTAGAAGTGAAAATAATGAGCCGGAGAACGCTTTGTCGCAAGATTGACAATTTATATCAAAAACAAGTGTGTGATACCAAATCAGTGTTACAGAATGTTACAATGTGTGCACTAATGTTGACATTTGGTCGACGCGCAAAAGGAGTTTTCTGGGAGTAACGACCCATTGGATAGATGAAAACTTAAACAGACAATCCAGAACACTTGCGTGCCGCAGATTTCCAGGTACACATAGCTACGATCAAATTGCCATTCTACTTGACAGCTTACACAGCGATTACCTCCTTGACGCAAAAAAAGTGGTAGCGGCGGTAACCGACAACGCAAGCAATTTCATTAAAACTTTTAAAGAATTTGGCATCTCTATAGAAAGCTTAGATTTGGCAGAGCTTGGAACAGATAAACCAGTGCTAACTGAAGGCGGAATTGTATTGGATGAAGTTGACTCTTCTGATGAAGAAGATCCGTCGTCATTATCAGAACATGGATCTTCAAACTTCAACGACAGTGGTATCGAAACTATCGAATTGCCGGTACATTTGCGCTGTGCTGCTCATACTTTAAATCTAGTCGCCACTACTGATGCAAAATTTGCATCAGTAGTGCATTGCAAATCGCGTCCTTAAAAAAGAAGAAGTTACTGGCACTTAACGGTTTTAGCTGATATCCACGGAAAAACATTAAAAAAATGTAACAATTTATGGAAAGCTGCCGGCCGCCCAAAATCTGCAGAAGTCATCCAAAATACAATAGGACATACCTTAAGCAGACCAGTAGGCCTATGATGGTTGCGTTTATCACGTGATAAATAAGTGTCAAAGCATCCGTCACGTTTTGACCAATTGCGAGTGCAAGGGACAGATGCTTTGTCACTTATTTATCACGTGATAAACGCAACCATCATAGGCCCCCAGGTGTCACTAGATGGAACAGTCTTTATGATGCTTTTAAGCAAATTCTCTCAATAAAAGAAAAAAATGTGCTATTGCATAGAGCTTTGGGGTTTAGAAGTCCTTTAACAGATGATGAGTTCCACTACATATCTGAATATATTACTTGTTCCGCACCCTTAGCCGAAGCCCTGGATATATTACAAGGAGAGAAACAAATGTTTTATGGACTTCTGATACCCTGTCTAATGGCACTCCGTAAAAAGTTAAGAGTTCTAGGAAATGGTCGATTGATATACTGCAATGATTTAGCAAATGCCTATCTCTGTGGCGTGGAAAAAAGGTTCGAAGAGTTTTTTCGTTTTTCGACACCCAAAAGTGAAAACGCAGTAGTGGCTGCTTTATCGTATCCTCGATTCAAAAATAAGTGGTTTTCCTGCATTGACGCGTATGACCAAGGGAAGTTAAGAAATATATTTAAAAATGCTTTGGTCACAGAAATACGACACAATTCCAGCGAAGAACCAGAGAGCAGCCAAAGAAGAACGACTGAAAATTCATTTTTCGATTGGTTTGAAGAAAATCTGGATGGCGAAAATACTTTTGCTTCTCCAAGAGATAAAGCTGAACTACTCATGGCTCAATATTTTGCCGAAGAGGATCGAGACTTGAAAGTACTGAGTCGCTTTCAGGAAATTAAAGCCATATTCCTTAAATACAACACACCATTACCTTCGTCAGCATCAGTTGAGAGATTATTTTCCTACGCCACCATGATAAACCTTCCCAAGGCAAATAGGCTTTCAGACAACATGTTCGAACAACGAGTAGTTCTTAAAACAAATTTAAAATGAAGGACATTTCCGCAGCAGCAGTAGGCTTTAAGACAACTTATTCGAACAACGAGTAGTCCTTAAAACAAATTTAAAGTTAATGATGGACATTTACGGATGGACATTTATTTTCTTTTTTACGTGTCCTATGATTATTGGGTAGATAAAGATGACTACAATTTTTTTCATTGTGTAATTTTAATTCGTTGATTTTTTATAATTATAAAAAAAATATATTATGTGACATGTTACTAAGTCTTGTGCCAGATAGGTACTTATTTTATAATGTTTGATTTTGCATGGAATATAATTTAAGTGTCTTTCTTTTGAAAAATATACAGTACTCGTAAGTAATATTATTTTCTTCAATAACATTTTTATATTAAAGTTTTGTGTAATTTTAAGTTAAATTTGATTGATTAATAAAAAAATACCATTCGTTATGTACATTTCACCGCATAGCTTAGGTTTAGATTTTGTTGAAAAAGATACATACTTAAGTCATAATTTTGATATTTTTGCCGTAAATGCCTTATTTATTGAAGTTTTGTGTTCAATTTTAGGTTACAATTTTTGTTTAATTTAAAAATAACTTTTTTTACGTACCTTTTTTTTGGCTACCTATATTAAAACTTTACAAATCACAACAAATACTTTTGTTACGAGGTATTTTTCATTGTGTAATTTTATGTAGTTGATTTTTGTAATTATAAAAAAAAAATATTATGTGACTTGTTACTTCGTCTTCTGTCAGATACCTATTTTACAAGGTTTGATTTTGCATGGAATATATTTAAGTTTTACATAGGTACGTACTCAAAGTAACGATTTTATTTTATAAAATTATATTTTAATATTGAAGTTTTGTGTATAATTTTAAGTTATAATTTAATGTTCATAAGAAATAACTTTTTTATATACATTTTCACCTCATAATTTAGGTTTTTTTTCATGTTGGAATCTATATTTCAAGGTTTGATTTTGTTTGCAATATAAGTTTGTTTCTGTTGATAACGATACATATGTACTCATAAGTCATATTTTTGCCAATAATACCATACTTATTGAAGTTTAAACAAACTTAATTTTAGTTTTGAAAAAAAAAAATCTCAGTATGATTTAATTTGTTTATTTTTCTGTGATATTCCGTCTGATTTGTATTGTTAAGTCTAAATACATAATACGTTAGAAGTTTGATTAAAAATTCTACTCTAAACTGATTACTCCGACAATTTGCATTTTCATTCCACTTCCCATACCTACATCTTTATTACCTGCAATAAATTATGAATAAGTCAAATAATGCCCATCAGACCAACGACATCAAATCCCCACACTCGAGTCAAGTGTTATGTAAGTAGCCTTTGAATAATTCCATCATCCAACTCCTGACTCCATCATCGGACTAACGTTTCCAATTGTAATGTATAGGACTCATAAAAACAAACCAAATGAGCCCACACTCGAAGGGTACACTGGTAGCCATTGAAGAGTTCCATCATCCAACTCCTGACGCCATCATCAGACCAACCTCTCCAATTGTAATGTATAGGACTAATAAAAACAAACCAAATGAGCCCACACTCGACGGGTATACTAATAACCATTGAAGAGTTCCATCATCCAACCCTGACGCCATCATCAGACTAACGTCTCCAATTGTAATGTATAGGACTCCTAAAAACAAACCAAATGAGCCCACACTCGACAGGTATACTAATAACCATTGAAGAGTTCCATCATCCAACTCCTGACGCCATCATCAGACCAACGTCTCCAATTATAATGTATATAACTCCTAAAAACAAACCAAATGAGCCCACACTCGCCGGGTATACTAATAACCACTGAAGAGTTCCATCATCCAACTCCTGACTCCATCATCAGACCAACATCTCCAATTGTAATGTATAGGACTCCTAAAAACAAACCAAATGAGCCCACACTCGCCGGGTATACTAATAACCACTGAAGAGTTCCATCATCCAACTCGTGACTCCATCATCAGACCAACATCTCCAATTGTAATGTATAGGACTCCTAAAAACAAACCAAATGAGCCCACACTCGCCGGGTATACTAATAACCACTGAAGAGTTCCATCGTCCAACTCCTGACTCCATCATCAGACCAACGTCTCCAATTGTAATGTATAGGACTCCTAAAAACAAACCAAATGAGCCCACACTCGACGGGTATACTAATAACCACTGAAGAGTTCCATCATCCAACTCCTGACTCCATCATCAGACCAACGTCTCCAATTGTAATATATAGGACTCCTAAAAACAAACCAAATGAGCCCACACTCGACGGGTATACTAATAACCATTGAAGAGTTCCATCATCCAACTCCTGACTCCAACATCAGAGTTTCTAGCTTCATCATCAGATCATTATCAACGTTTCAAAGATACCAAAAAAATACTTATTGTCATAAAACCTACTTAGTTTCACATAAATCCAAACATCTAAAAACTTAAAAGATCAACTTACAAAATAAAACCGATTGTATAACATCCATACTGCAAAATTAACTTTATTCAATTAACATTTTAATCAAATAAAATGGTATTTAAATTATGCCATTTCTAGAATAATTATTTAGTTTTTTATTCTTCATTTAAAATAAAAATTACATGATTTAGTCACATAAATTTTATTTAAATTACGAGTACAAGAATTTATTCTTATTCAAATCAATTTGAATAAGAATAAAATTTCTGTTCTTATTCTTATTCAATTAATTTTTGCCCAACTCTGATTGGAATGGGACACTGCTATAGGTTAGCAAAAAAATACTAACGAACATAGTATACATCCCAATTTTCAATTCAGTGATCACGAAACGCCATTACATCAAACTTATTCAATCAAACTTGTAAAGAAAGCAACCTTCACTAGAAAAGCCTATCAATCTTTATGACTTACCTTAACTAACCTATTCGGCACACTACTTTTACGCACATGTGACGTAAGTTCACACCGGCAACAAGATGACACGGCTTGTTGTATTGTGTACACTTCCTGGTGCAATCCGAGATGGTTGTAAACGAAACGTCTTCATAATCCAAGTACTTCTCGAGTTGCTAATCGGCCATCTCTTATTGATAATTGCGTAAGTTTAAAAGTAATTGGTCAATTAAGATGTTGTATAATGTTAGAAGTGTTTGATAGTTTATGATATTGCCATGTACCTACTCGTAGGTGTTAAAAGTTGATTGTAAATGCATTCATACTGAAATGTCAAATTGATGTACAATTGAAATGATAATCGTTTTATGTTGGTGAAGGTGAAGATGTACAGTTAAGAAAATTGAAACACCTAGATTTTTCGCTCTTGTCACTATGACAAGGGTCAAAAGGTACGCGTTTCAGTTTCCTTGACTGTACACCTACGTAGGTTGGATGATATTTTTATTTCGCGTTAACAAGCGCTTAGCCGAGTTTAACTTATTGACAGAAAGTTATTTTATGTAATCTACATTGGCAGGGAACGCCACCCGCTCACAGCACTTTAACTACAGCCATTCGAACATTAACATTCAAATCTGTTGATTTGTCGTCGTCTCGGCTGCCATTAGCATGGAGAATCGATTTCAAACCCGTTGCCTTGATCCTCGAGTGAACTCATTTGCGATTCGACAGGTGTAGTCGCATGTTTGCAGTTGTCACGGACGTAGTTAACTACAAGACAAGAGTCAAGTTTTGTAAACCTGGTTAAGTCTCATCTTCACGCACAAGAATACAAGAAATAAGTATAACCAAAATTTCAAACTTGGAGATTCTTTTAGTTGCGTATTATAAACTATTTTAAATAATATCAGTGGCTTTGTGAGCTGAAATAACTGAAATTTGTAATTTTCTACGTATGCAACTCCCATGTCTCCGACATTTTGTTAAATTAAAAAAAAAAAAACAAAAACAAAATTCTATATAATTAACGAAATTACTCACAAAATCTCATGAGAATCGCTTGGGAAATGCGACCTCTAGGCGAGAACTGCTGGAAATCCGGACAAACGGACATCATAACACCCAAACATCCAGACATACGAAAGAATTTTAGCACAAGCCGAAACAGAGACAGTTACGCTCGCTCGGCCAATAATAAGTAATTATGCTTCTCAAATGAGTATCGCTGATGTATTGAAAATTTACTTCCGCAGTGAATCCTCCTTTCAAATATAATATAGTATAACTAACCCTCATAATATAATATAGTATCGTATTATATTTAGTATCGTATGTCTCATGTGAAGTGAGTTAACTGTTTTAGTTAACAGTCTAGGTAGCATCAAAGGTAGCTATCAATTATTTACTGGCTTATGTTAAATTGCATAAAATTGTCAGCTACTTTTGACGCGCGCTGATTGTACTATGTTCTTTATATCATTACCAAAACAACAAAGTAATCCTGTTTAGGTTCTCGTATCAAAATTTCACTTTAACACGTGGCATCGCGTGCTCAGTGTTTGGGGTTGTTTCGAATTGTATACGTCGTAAAGTTAGTTAGGGCCTTATCACACTTGCGATTTGCGAGCGTATTTTCTATACAAATAAGCGACGCGGCGAACACGCTGCGCGATCGCCTTCATACAAAATACGCTCGCAAATCGCAAGTGTGATAAGGCTCTTAGGGTAACGTATACGTTTATCTACTTTATCACCGTTGTATATTTAGGGGACTTTAATCTAGTCAACAGACAAGAACATTATTTTACTCGTTTGCTACGTTGGTAAATTGGGACTCTATTGGGAAAATATTGCTACCATAATCAGCGTATTGTGGGTGCAAAAGAAAGTAAGACTATTATGGCTACTCTTACTCCCTGCACCATAATATATGCTTGATTTGCGATAAAAGTTTCCTCTTCAATGTATTTTGCAATAATAATGAAACAATATTCAACATTGAACATTACGCCTATAGCGTAACAATTCAAAATCGTTTGGTAGGCTTATCAAAATAAAAATTAATGTACCTACTATTCGTCTATAGCCCTTCATTCAATGAATCGATATTATTGTACGTTTTCACTTTCGTTTTCTGTAGGTACACTTCAAACCTAAAGTCACTCGACAAAAGTTTGTAGCATGTCAATGTCAACAGTGACAAGAGTGTTTTCCGGCCGCCATTTGTGAAATGTGGAGTTCACAGACATCCGGCTGATTGGAAACTTTTGACATGTCGCTGATTATGTCGTTACCCAGCTTTTTTGGTCACTACATCCTGTGTAAAGGTAGAAAGGCATGTCATAAAGGAAATAATAATTTTAATGTAACCAACAATCAACAATTAAAATATTAAAAAGTGTATAAGGCAAGTACTTTCTCCTGGCTCTTGACTGGAGCTGAGACCTAAAAGTAGTCCATAGACTCGTAGGCATAGCGGTTGGTAAACACTAACTTACGGATTATGGTAGCGTAAAAACATTTTTCTCAAACATCCAATGAATTATTGTCTTTACGTTCCTTAAAATAATAATAATAATAATTTTGACTCAGTACCACACAGCCAGTACCACACAGCTGGTTGATCTATATACTGGAACACTACAAAATACACCACACTATTATACAGTTCCTACAAAATACAATGACGCGGTGGTCTACAGTGCTTAAAATATTTAATAAAACTACTAGCATAGAAACCGATCCAATCCATATCTGCAGAGGTATTTTTCAAGGAGATTCCCTTAGTCCGCTCTGGTTTTGTCTAGCACTCAATCCACTCTCTAACCTACTAAACAAGAGCAAGTCCGGTTTCAAATTGAACTTCAACAACACATCTTACACAATATCACATTTGATGTACATGGACGACATAAAACTATACAGTAATAATTTAACACACATCCACAAGCTTGCCGACATCACACAGTCATTTTCATCAGATATCCATATGGAATTTGGCATAGATAAATGTAAAATCCAGTCAATGCGGAGGGGCAAAATAGAACACAACACGTACACTTTAGATAATGGAGATCAAATAGACCCTGTTGACGATGTAACAGGGTACAAGTATCTTGGTTACCAACAAACACAACAGATTCATCAAAAAACAAAGAAAGCTACACTCAAACATAAATTTACAACTAGACTCCATAAAATCTTAAACACACATCTCAACGCACGCAACACAATCAAAGCAATAAACACATATGCAATACCTATACTTACATACTCGTTTGGCATTATTCAATGGTCACAAACAGATCTCTGTAATTTACAAAGAATAATTAACACCTTAATGAGTAAGTACCGCAAACACCACCCACGAAGCTGTAGTCAGCGACTTACACTACCGAAAAAGGAAGGTGGAAGGGGCTTAATAGATATTAAGAACCTCCACAACAAACAGGTAAGCTCACTGAGAAAGTTCTTCCACGATCACTCATCCCATTCTAAATTACACTTGGCTATTGTCACATCCGATCAAAAATATACACCGCTTAATCTTAAAGATCCCGAAAAACAGAAAAGTGAAACAATCACTCAACCTCAACAAAAATTAGAGGGATGGATACAAAAATCTCTACATGGTAGGCACAGACTAGACCTAGTTAACCCCACTGTTGATAAGCTAGCTTCAAACGCATGGCTGAAGAGAGGTGAGTTGTTCCCCGAAACGGAGGGATTTATGTTAGCCATCCAAGACCAAGTAATAGATACCAGAAACTACAGAAGATACATCATCCGCGATCAAAACTTACCCACCGATTCTTGCCGCCACTGCCATGCTGCCTCAGAGACCATCCAGCACATAACAGGAGCATGCCGATCTATAGCCCAGACAGACTACAAACACCGACATGACCAAGTTGCCGCCATTATCCACCAATATCTTGCATATAAACACAAGCTCATTAAAGACCGGACATCTTACTATAAATATACACCACAGGTTATTCTAGAATCATCAGAATACAAACTCTACTGGGACAGAACCATTATTACGGACAAAACAATCCACTACAACAGACCTGACTTAACACTTCTCAACAAACTTACAAAAACCGTATATCTCATTGACATAGCAATCCCCAATACCCACAACCTTGCATCCACCTATACAGAAAAAATAACGAAGTACACAGACCTCTCGATCGAAATAAAAGCCCAGTGGCGAGTTAATACTGTGAAGACAGTCCCAATCATTATATCCACTACAGGTGTTATCCCGCGTAATCTGCACGATAGCCTTAAAATTATAGATGCCCACCCACTCACTTTTATAGCACTACAAAAAGCAGTAATTTTAAATACCTGTAGAATCGTACGTAAATTTCTGGCATTAGACCAGTAAAATTACCCTACTACATGCTCTGCCATGTTCGTTTGGCCAAAAGCCCGCGGGCATGGTAGTAAAGTTACCTCCGATTGGAGAGAGAGAAGAAGAAAAAATATAAATAATAATAATAATAACTTTATTCACCAAAACAACTACATGAAATCACAAAAAAGTTGATAACAGACACTTTCCTTACAATTCTAAGTTGCTAGGTACACAAGTTTTGCAAACAATGATGTCCTATTACTTCCCGTACTAGTTAAAACTGTATCACGGTGAAGTAAGAGTTGTCGTCGGTCACATTGGTACTTATATATGTATAACATTATTTGTAAGTGAGTGAGGTTAAATGTGTATCAACAAATTAACACAGGCAGTATAAAATATAGTGAATAAACAAAGTATAAAAGTAAGTTAAATTACATTTCCAGTGATCACGCTGTTTAAAACTCGGTTGAGAAGACTAAAGTTTACATGTATAATTATGTTTGTTAGTAACTTATGCCAAAGTGACACCATTTGAGCCCAGTGGTCAGACAGAGTATAGTTACTTAGCTTAATGCGTATTCGTAAGTAAGTATAATATGCAGATAGTGGAGGTGAATTTCTTTCTTGTTAATAATAAAATAGTTTAAAATAAAAATAGAAAACTTAAGTTATAGCTTATTCGATAGTGCCACTATAGATTTAAGTGTGTATGTGTGTGAATGTGTGTGTATATGTATGGTTGTGAGTATTCATATACTTAGAATGTGAATGTGTTTGGCCATTTATTTGATAAGGTTTTCAGTGTCCTCATAGCTAAGTGAATTAAGAAAAACGTCCAATATTCGTTTACATTGATATAGGTTTAAGTCACGTAATTTTATGTGTTTACTTATACGATTGTACACAAGAGGTCCAAGGTAATTATGGAACTTGCGGGAGAAGGCCAACCTGGATGTAGGGACTGAATAGACTAGATCAATTCGACGGCGTGTAGCACAATGGTCTGGCTGCTTTTGATGCTGTACTAATATTAGACTTTTGATAAAAAGCTGCCTCACAGTAAGCACTGAAGTGTCTTTGTATAGTGTTTGGGTTGGATACCTAAAGTTTTTAAAAGACATAACTTTGAGAACAGCGCGTTGTGCACGTTCAAGAGGTAGCAATATAGTTTTAGCAGCGCCTCCCCATACAGTGATGCAGTAAGCTGTTATTGATTGACAAAGCGCGCGATATATTGTAGTTATCAGCTTTCTGTCACATACATGTCTGATATTTTTGAATATATAAATTAATTTTCTTACTCTGGTGGTTAAATTGGCGATATGTCTATTCCAATTAAGGTTCTTATCCAGCTCAATCCCTAGATATCTGGTAGATTCAGTACTTTCAATTTGAGGACATGTGCAATCCTTTAACATAGCGCAAGAGTGCGCTTTTATTAAAAGAGTACCGGGAGATGGTTGGGTATTATTGCGTAGACTAAAAGTTATATACTTTGTCTTCGAAGAGTTCAACGTAAGGAGATTATAATCTAACCATTTAGTTACTTCATCAAACCCATCCTGAGCCGTTTTAGCTAGTTGGTTCCACGTATTATCCTGAAAGAGTAGCACCGTGTCGTCAGCAAATGTAGTAATTTGGGCACTGTTTAAAGTAAGACGACACAGGTCATTGATGTATATCAAGAACAGGGTAGGTCCGAGGACGAGGAGGAGGAAAATAGGCTCGGAAGTATCGCTTTTTGGGCGCAACAACTCGAGAGGACTGTAAAGGGATTTCATACTGCTTTTCAGGCCTAGGCCTGCAAAGTAACTTTTTTTTGGTTTCAACAACAAGGTCATTCACACAGCTGGCTGGTTTGACAAAAAGCAGGTTTTGTTTTTAAAGGTTGATGTTAGACACTTGTGGAAAAAAAAATTCAAGATGGCAACTTTTTTTTTTCAAAATTTCAAATTGGTGCTAGGTGGCTAAAACTCGGTATCGGGGGGCTCTCGGGGCTCAAAAATATGAATCTGAAATCTTGTCCGAAAATTCGGTCAAATTCGGAAAATATCGAAAAAAAACGATTCAAAATTTCAAATTAGTGCTAGGCGGCTAAAACTCGGTATCGGGGGGCTCTCGGGGCTCAAAAATATGAATCTGAAATCTTGTCCGAAAATTCGGTCAAATTCGGAAAATATCGAAACAAAACGATTTGTATGGAGGAAATTTCAAATTGGTCCTAGGAGGCTGAAATTCGGTATCCGGGGGTTTTTGGGGCTCCTGAGTGAGAATCTGAAATCGGATTTTTAAAATTCGGTCAAATTCGGAAAATATCGGACAAACAATATTAAGTGTTATTCTTTGAAGTATATTTTTTTATTTCATTGTATGTTTGAGAAAAGCACTATACATGCCTCGTCGTGAAAACGGATTCCCGGCCTCGTATCACTATCCGGCCTCGCTCGCACGCTCGCTCGGCCGTATATACCTACTTGGCCGGAAATCCTCATTTTCCCGGCCACTGATGTAAAGTACTATTAATCCTTTAGGCATGAAAATGTTTGAGATATCAGTGGCGTTACCTATTCGTAGAACTTGATTCCCATCGGATTGCTAATTGTTAAAATACTATTGTTAGGCACTACAAAACTTGAAGAATTTTTTGCCAAGTTCGGTACAGCTTGCCTGAGGTACCCCCGGAAAAAAAATCGGACTTACATTTACAACCCAAATATATATTGCGAAGTTTTTCTATACAGATGAAACGTGTGATGGTGAGTTGAAAACCATGCCTATCACTGTCCATTCCATAGCATACAGATCGGCATCTAAATGCTTTTTTCCCTAGGCTAGTCGTGCGGCGATACTTGGGCGTATATTACAGATGACAGTTATTTGTGTTTTCACCTCGGGACTCGTGACATTAGCGGCCGCGGCACGTGTGGGAGGGCACTAGCGTTCCAGACGATGCAAATTTTGCAAAATGTAACATAATAATCCTTCGAGCTTATATGTAATACCTAAAAAAAAAGCCTGACCAGAAATATATGAGGATGCGCCATATTGCGGAATTTCACTGGAACTAATTTCTTACACTGGCAATGATTTTTGATGGTTTGTCAACAATGTCAATGTCATTCGTGGTGGTTTCTTTAAGAGACAAATATTTAAAAATATCCAAAGAAAATGCCTAAAACCATTCACAGTCGTGAACGTAATATAATAAATAATGTGTATACGTGTCTACTACACGAAAAACAGTCAGGAAAACAGTGCATTCCATTAAATGATTTTACGAGGTTACCATAGGAACTGACAGGTATTTAAACTAATGTCATTATAGTGCGGTTTCGATTGGTTGCAAAATTGTTGCCATATAAATCTTATAAATAGCGCCCTCTTGACAATCCTCATATATTTCTGGTCAGGCTTTACCTACCTTATCTAAACTGAACATGTCCTAAATTTATGTCATAAAAGAATTTATGGTACAGGTACACGCATCATCGGAGCGATGTTCAGTTTAATATTGATAGTCTATTTAACAGACTTAGCTATGTTGGTTTCGAACCAGAATCTGTGCTACAGTGAAACTGAATTGTGACTGAAGGACTGAAGAGCAATCGCCATTGAAGATTTAAAGTGAAAAGACACATGCACCTATTTAGTAGAATGTTAACTACTTATGAAATCCGATTTGTTCTCTCTACGCACCATTCTTTGATTGTTCCGCGAACACGTTATTAGATACCGATCTAAATATTAACCAATAAAATGCGGCACTAACCTATCAGTGTCCGTACAGCCGGCAGCGATATGCCATCATGTTAGTGTACAGAAGATTGCAATCGCCGAATGACTGAGAAAGTTTTATGTACGCGTTTTATAGGGGTGACTTATTGCTTTAAGCGGTTTCGAATTTATTGTTTGATTTTGGCATGATCATTAATTGATATTGTAGGTATGACTGGAGGTATTGTATGGTATGTACTACATGAAATGGTTCCAATTATTAATAAAATTACACGTTACAAATTATTGCCTTGCTATTTGCTAGCTAATTAGTGTATATGAAGCTCGTAGAATGAGACAATAGTCAATTATTTTGGCATTTTCTTGTACGTATTAAGGACTATATATATGAATGATATTTACAAACTACTTAGATACAAAGTTGGTACTATACTAGTTGAGATGAGCGGTATTTTATTTTATGATTTACTATTCAGTATTATAGAGGGCTCTTGCATGTTAGGACGGACCTAATGGTATGTATGTACGTTTTTATATGTGTATGCAATTTATATAGTATTTGGTCTACCAAGTTTAATCTTACTTTATTATTGTACATAAATTATAGATACACATTAAATATAAATAGACACATTACGAAGTATTATAATATAAGACGTATTGTGGGGTGTCATATTGTTGTAACGAGAATACATGATATCATGCTGCCATCTAAATATATAAAAGAAGAAACTGACTGACTGACTGACATATCAACGCACAGCCCAAACCGCTGGTTCTAGAGAGTTCAAATTTGGCACGTAGGTTCCTTATAAGGTGTAGGGGTGCACTAAGAAAGGATTTTTCAAAACTCACCCCCTAAAGGGGTGAAATGGGGTTCCAAAGTTTATATGGGGAAACAAGATTATTTAGGCTATTTTATTCCAAACTTAACAGTGCCAATGGAAGATTTCCCCAACGTCTGGCCGTTCGAGAGATGCAAGGTCGAAGCGGCGCTAATACAGAACAAAAATCATGACATCATAGCTACTGCAGATATTTATCTCTCGTTTAAACAAAAGCTACGTAAGCCTACATGAAAACGACAATGATACTAATCTTATTAAAAAAAAAATTGAGACAGTATATTCTGGATTGGATAAATGCGTGATACTTAGATGACAGGCAGACTACCAACACATGAGTAAAGAAACGGAACAGAGACTAAGCTTCTAAAGAGCGCGCAAAATTTATACCTAATATGGTAGGGTTGGCACTGGTGGACAAAAATAAATAAAATAAAATGATATCGATCAGTTTTTTATTTATTTATTGATTACAAATTACTTACGCTAAAGATTTTGTTTTTATAACTTTTGTTTTTTAATAATTTATTATATCTTTTAATCTAAATATATAAAAGAAGAAACTGACTGACTGACTGACATATCAACGCACAGCCCAAACCGCTGGTTCTAGAGAGTTCAAATTTGGCACGTAGGTTCCTTATAAGGTGTAGGGGTGCACTAAGAAAGGATTTTTCAAAACTCACCCCCTAAAGGGGTGAAATGGGGTTCCAAAGTTTGTATGGGGAAACAAGATTATTTAGGCTATTTTATTCCAAACTTCACAGGAGTATTTCTAACAAACACGTGTTTCAGGTTTTTTGAAAATTCAACCCCTAAAAGGGAGAAATGTGGTGACAAAGTCTGAACATCAGCATGGGTATTTCTTTTTATGGTTTATCGGGTCGCTGATTACGAAAACCGCAACTATTTTAAAATCCAACGTGGCGGACGTGAGTTACCATCTCCCCTGTTGGGGTGAAATGGGGTTGAAATGTCTAAATACTAAACCGCTGGTTCCAGAGAGTCCAATTTGGCACGTAGGTTACTTATAAGGTGTAGGGGTGCACTAAGAGATAATTTTTCAAGGGTAACCCCTCAAAGGGGTAAAACGGGGTCCAAAGTTTGTATGGGGAAACAAGATTAGTTAAACTATTTTATTCGAAACTTCAAAGGAGTATTTCTAACGATAAATAAAAAAAACACGTGTTTCAGGTTGTTTTTTAATTCGACCCCTAAAAGGTAGAAATGTGGTGACAAAGTCTGAAAATCAACATTGGTGATATTTCTATGGTTTATCGGCTTTTTTTCTGCTGCTGGGAAATTTCCTGCATCCGTAATAAATACATTCAAGCTTTTCAATAATTATGATTGTCAAGTCATTTCAGAATTCTGAATTACGTTTATCTGGCTCAGAATAATACATTTTTCATTCATCAACGAAGAGAACCTCAATATCTTACAATAGAACATGACGTAACTTAGAACATGGCTTAGAATCATTAAACCAATCTCGAATATCCCAAGTCGATAAGCGGAGGCTCGGGACATTATAAAATCTTTATACAAATAAAATGCACACATGTCCCGGTGTCTTAGCTTCACTTCGAGTTATGAATTTTGAAGTGAACTTTATTTGGATACAGTAAAAGCTGAAATCGCTTGATTTGAGTGCTTGAGTTTTCGGTTTGATTTGTTAGAGTTGTGATAACATAAAAAGTATTTCCCAGTAATATTAGAAAAGCGAAAGTCTGTGTATGTTTGTTACTTCTTCACGCTAAAACGGCTGGACGGATATGCATGAGGGAAATGCAGATTGCAGATTATACCCTAACCACAGACAACCCCCACTAGACGGAGCATGTAAGGCGACCCGCGCTCACCAACGATATGGTACGGCAGAACATTAAAGTATGAACACGGCGGCCCCCGTTTAGTTGCGTCCTTGTTTATGATCCATGCGTACGTCAACGAAAAAAGAAATTAAATAAATAACATGGTAAATTGTAGTGTTAAGTGGTGTAGAGAGACCTCATAAACATGAACGCAACTAAACGGTGGCCGCCGTGTTGATACTTTAATGTTCTGCCGTACCATATCGTTGGTGCGCGCGGGTCGCCTACGGGTCGCCTTACATGCTCCGTCTAATGGGGGTGGTCTGTGACCCTAACTTAACCAATAGCCTACTTTTAATCCTGAAAAACAGCATTGTTCCCGTAGGATGATGTATATTATATAGGCACGCGAGCGAAGCCGCGGGTTAATGCTAGTATTAAATAAAACAAAACCAAATTCATTTACAAACTTCACATAATACAGTTAGGTTGTAGTTTAAAGTACGTTTCGAACTTACGAACTTGTTTGTTGTGACGCAACGTAATACTTCAGAGGTACGACAGTTTGAATTCCCTTCGAGCATCCATCATCATAATCGCCTATTAAACGTAATGGTGCACGTAAGCATTAATTATTTTTCTAAAACAGTAATTATGCGGCAACTAGTAGCCTAATTATGGCAATTGAATGTCGGGTGATAAATGTGTACTTTCTACTTGACCGATGCGACTGTTTAGAGCGGTGAGGGATTACGGGCTGTCGAGACAATGACACTGAAATACTGAGGGGTTTTGATCTTAAAATCAATTCGGATGTTGTGTCACAACTTGTGACATCTGTGTCACTAATATATTCAAAGAGGAGTATAGTTATGATTGGTATTTTTCTGGTATTCTTAATGAGTAATAAAGATCGTTAAACCTTATTTTTCAACACACGACATCACTACCGTGAACCGGGGATATTTACAAATAGCTAATTTGAGTAATAGAAAAAAATGTAGTCAACATTTTTGTAAATGGCCTAACTGTTTGCTCGATTAAGGTAATTACGAATAATTGTGATTTTATAGTCATTTTAAATCTATCACAGTAAGTAGACGCGATTTTTTAAAAGTCACCTCAGTCCATTGTATTTAAATATATGTACATATAGTACAGTTGCTATAAAAGTTATTATCCTTATTTGCACAAGAACATATAGGGTACTGTTTCATATTTTTCGAGATAATTTTTATTGCAAATTTCCAAGTTAATTTCTGTGTCTAAATCTTCGACATGTTGTGTCAGTAGTGTAGCTCCGATAATCTGATAATATGTAGGAATTGGCTTCCGGTTCGTGTCTCAAGATGGCCGCATGCGTTTAAGTTTCGTTGTTCATTATTTTATTCATTTTAGTTGTTCAATGTGTAGTATTGATAGCGTATTGTGCAGTGATCTAACGTATGAGTGAATAGCTAATGAAGAATTCAACTTGAAGCGTTCATAGCCCTTCTTGGGTCAAGGCCCGATAGTCCGCGTGGTTTTTTGTAAATCGCTATCACTTTACAAAAAGCACGATTTTTTCAACTCACCGTACAACGTGGTATCAATCCTCTATCTAGTCGCCTAGTGCGATTGGCAACGAGACATTGGCAGTAATGGTCGCTTAACTGTGACCGGTTGCCATTTAAAAAAAAAATAGAAAAATAGATAATATGTATATAATATTGAGTTCTGCTAGCTAAACGTATGCTTTCGCTACTTCCTTTACCACTAGTAAACAATATTACCTAGTGTGCAGTGTACATGCGGTTGGTGGGTTAGTTGTTTCATTAAAGAACTATTTGAATAATATGTGAACTCATAACTCGCAATTATTTAGTATTTATAATTTATTTAACTAATTTATAATGGCGCACGAAAGAAAGCGTTAACGTTGAGTTCACGTTTGTATTTTGAACTACATTCATTTCACGATATAGGTACATATCGATTAGACTGCTAGTTGACCTTTTCAAACCGATATTGTTAATTTCGTACCAGACGTGTTTGTATAATTGATGCTGTAACTTATACACGATTACATAGGTACAGCGCACACTTTCAATTTAATGATGTTACATTTTAGTTGCGCGAAATGATCTGAGAAAAGATAGTTACAGCTAAAGCATAAGAAAGAGTAATACCATAGCGAGTCACAATTATTTTCAATGTTTCGTTCTCATCCATCGTAGTAATTAGTGTAGTGTAGCCATTTTATTTAGTTGACAGACACTGCACTGTAAATATTACATAATTAAAATGCAGAATATCTTATTTGTTTTGTAAGATAACATTCGAGTTTCGATTCTTTAAAGCTAGTTAAATATCTGTGATAGATAAGTCTTTGCTCACCTATATCAAACTGTGACGATCATTTGATCAATATAAAAAATAGATATTGCCGACATTATACGTCTATTTCCACCGTCAACGTCATTAAATCATTTAGCTTTAATTAAACCACATATGCTTATTGATTTTATCTGACCACCATTTTAATAAATGATCTAGATACCCATTCGATTGGTACAGTTAGTAAAGTAACGTAACGACTTGCATACAATCGGCCAGTTCAGACAGACATGTATATAGAATGTAAAAAATAGATTTTATCAACAGGAAATCGACTTTTACAAATTGAGACATGCAATCGATGCATGCATGGTATTTAGAGTAAACGTGAGAGCTGCCTCGCTTATTGTCTCTAAGTCTCTACATATTCTATAAACAAATCCATAGCTGAAATATTCCGATCACACTAGTTGTGTAAACCAGCAAAAAAGAAAGTATCTTATTACAGCCAACCCTGATTAGTTTTATTTAAATGACAACCCTGTTACACCAGTAAGGTGGCTATGCTAATCGAAAACCTTGCATTGTGTCAGAGACAGTGCATAGGTATGCTCATGATGTTATCTCCACTAATAATCGTAATGAGTGCTGTGTTTGTACTTGTCAAAGAGAAATCCCACCAAAAACATTTCATGTAAAAATGGCGGCCAAGACTCATATGGTCTGGCTGTAAAAAAGTTATCAGATGCCTCGAAAAGCCAAGCCCCTAAGCCCTGAGTTTACTAATCCTACACCTTGGCTTCAAAGGTATGGCTTGGCCGTTTCATAAAGTAACGTAAACAAGTCTAATGGACTGTCCGGCCTATATGGTAAGGAATTAAGTTTATATATATTATCATGGAGATATAAACTTAACTTCTTGATATCGTATGGGCCAGACGGTCCGTTGGACTTATTTACGTTACTTTATGAAACGGCCAAGCCATACCTTTGAAGCCAAGGTGTAGGATTAGTAAACTCAGGGCTTAGGGGCTTGGCTTTTCGAGGCATCTGATAACTTTTTTACAGCCAGACCATATGAGTCTTGGCCGCCATTTTTACATGAAATGTTTTTGGTGGGATCTCATTTATTTTTGTAAGGTGCCCTAGTCTTTTTCATTTATTTGGGCCATAGCGTCTGTAAGTAAGTAGTAATAATAGCAAAAGCGTTATGAGCATGTGAGTCTTGGCCGCTAATTTTACATGAAATGTTTTTTTGGTGGGATCTCATTTCTTTTTGTAAAGTAGTTTTTAATTTTTAGGTTTATTTTTTTATTTTTATGTGCCGTAGCGTTCTAAGTAAGTAGTAATAATTGTGTATTTAAGAAATACTTACGTTTAGCCCCCATTATGGAAAACCCATACAAACTTTCATCCCCTTATTTAAAGGGTGGGGGGTGATTTTCTAAAAATCCTAGAATATATATTTTATTATTTATAACAAGGAGTCCCTATATCAATTTTCAGACCTCTAGTATCAAAATTTGCAGAAGTCTCATACAAACTTCCATCCCCTAGTTTAAGGGGTTGGGGGGTAAAAGTTCCAAGTTTCAGAATTATTCTATTGTTTGTGTACTAAACCTAGCTTACATACCAAATTTCAGCTTTCTAGGTCATCGGGAAGTACCCCAGAGGTTTTTGATACGTCAGTGAGTGAGTGGCAAAATCGGCGTATTTTAGGTACCAATTAAACCTAAAGTATAAAAGCTAGATCAATTAAATTAAGTACATTTCATATGTTCCCTAACTGCATCTTATCCTGTGAATTTGGGCGCTCTTGTGTTAACTGGGACAAAGCTATGAGGGTTTGAAAATGAGACGAAACGGTTCGAGAAAAGGTAGGTAGTGCCCCGCTTCTTTTTTGCTCGTCTTGGCGGGGGCACTACCGTGCCCCCAGATACGAAGTCGAAGTGTAGATATGGAAGTAGTAATAATTGTGTATAAGAAATACTTACGTTTAGCCCGATATATACTACTTTTATCGCCCATTATGGAAAACCCATAAAAACTTTCATCCCCTTATTTAAAGGGTGGGGGGTGATTTTTTTAAAATCCTAGAATATGTACTTTATTATTTATAAATAATAAAGGAGTCCCTATATCAATTTTCAGACCTCTAGTATCAAAATTTGCAGAAGTCTCATACAAACTTCCATCCCCTAGTTTAAGGGGTTGGGGGGTAAAAGTTCCAAGTTTCAGAATTATTCTATTGTTTGTATACTAAACCTAGCTTACATACCAAATTTCAGCTTTCTAGGTCATCGGGAAGTACCCCAGAGGTTTTGATACATAAGTGAGTGAGTGGCAAAATCGACGTATTTTAGGTACCAATAAAACCTAAAGTATAAAAGCTAGATCAATGAAATTTAGTACATTTCATATGTTCCCTAACTGCATCTTAACCTGTGAATTTGGGCGCTCTGGTGTTAACTGGGACGAAACTATGAGGGTTTGAAAATGAGACGAAACGGTTCGAGAAAAGGTAGGTAGTGCCCCGCCTCTTTTTTTTTCGTCTTGGCGGGGGCACTACCGTGCCCCCAGATTCTCTGTCATATCCTCTTACTTTCTTTCGTACGGCTGTGACAACTACAACTTGCGATTGAACACTGTAGTTAGTTTTCATAGCTAGTTACTTAGCTAGATTTCACTGAATATAATTTTAAAACTAATGCCTTGCTGTGATTACTCGTTAAAATATATTGGTTTTAAAATTGTGTTTTAGTTTTACTACAAATATATTCTTGCTATAAAATCTGTAATCTGTTACACGTCCGTCTATAATTCTAGATACTTGTTATTTTATTACCTACGTTAATATATCCACATTATTTTAAGATTATAATGCATCACTATGGCGATGTTCAATTTCCATTTTAAGTGGTCTATGAACTGGAATATAAAAATAAATAAATGAAAGAAAAGGGCGAAACAATTATATCCTTGCGTTGTATCATAAAAATTAGAGTAACAATCTGAGACCATCTACTAACCGGGGCGGATCGCATCGCTCGACATTCCTCGTTATAAAAAAGTAAAAACTTTACATTTTTTTTTGTCTTTGGTCGATCATTCTACGGCCAGGATTCGTCTTGCTTTACAAGTGTTATTCTCTTGTCTAGTTGAATTTGGATAGAGCGTGTTTATATTTGAAATACGATACTATGATTATTGTTATATAGGTAATTCTTGTAAATATATAGCTAACAATAATTATTATGATACGTAAGTAATGTTCACTTTATTACATAAATAATAGCAAATGAAAGGTGCCTGTGACTTCTCTCACTTTATCTAGATGGGCATCTTAATTGATTTCCCACATTGGTTCTAACGAAAGTGGTAAATTGATTACACTCTTAGTAATTGTTTTTAATATCTTTATGAAATTTTCACTCCAATCTTGTCGGAATAACATGGTATTACATTTTGCTATTTAATTTAATTTTCGCCCGAACCTTTTATTAAACTGCGATCATATCAACAGCAACTTTCTTCGTACGAGTTGATTATTGTAACGAAATTAAGAATTATACTTCAAAAATCTGTTTATAAATTAGAGTTGGGACAGTGGTCTGGATCTATTTATTACTTACCTACGTGTTTTCTTTCCGAAGAAGACTGCAAGAAAAGATAATTGATGATAATAATTTATAATAGCATAGACAATCGTACCACTAATAATTTGTAATATGATATGAATCGATAACCGTTAAAAATGTGTCCCAAATAATTCACAAGTTAAGTTGCTACTGTGCAGCCTCTATTACCGTTTTAGGTATCTCAAAACCCTAGAACAGAACAGTGTTGATGATTCTATCTGGCCACTTGTATCCATAATCCCCAGCTTTCTTTCGCTTGTTGTTCATGTCAAGAGTCCTTTGTTATCTGTGCTACAAATTCCCGATCCACCTGTACACTTCACGGCGCATCCTCTCCGCTGTGCGCCATAATTACACCATTGTCGGCTGCCGGGCTCACGCGCATCCTTTATTTCGTGCACCACCTAGGGTTGCCTCATGCCCGGGCAATCTCACTTCGATTTATTAATGCACAAAAAATAGTTTGAGTATTAACAAACTTCCGCCGTATTTCGATTTTGAATTCCCGAAGTCAATAATTTGCCCCGATTTTCCAATCTGGCAACCCTAACATCATCGCAGTCCATCAGGTCGTTTATACTCGAGTTCCAACGGCAATTACGTCCTTTTTACACGTTTTTACTAGTATTCCTCCACACTTAATGTTATCCCGTCGCAACTGTGATTCCAAACAGTCGTAGTGAATGAAGATATCAAAACTACATAAGACGTTTTCAAACCAGTTACAAGTTCAGTTTCTCTGTTAATGATATCCCGAGTCGTGGTCGCTGTAGGGAAATTGTTTCTTTGATAATTATTGATGCTGGACCGTGGAAAGGATTGTTAAGAATTCCAAGTAAAATGCGTTTTTTATTCCTTATAGGTGGCCTCGTAAAGTTACGTGTGCTAGGCAGTTTAATAACGATCCAAACGTTTTAAATTGTTGCCACTGACTAGTTTAGTAATAAAACTACGAGTATTGACACGTGACGCACCGGAAACATTCACCCACGAAAATGGCTGTAACTTTTATTAGTGCATAAACATGTTAATTTCACGCAAATCTACGATGTTTCCAGCGGAGATGAGTTATGTAAGCGGCATTAGACTTCGGTCCACATTAGAACAGGTGCGCATAATGCGTAGCGTAATGTTATTATGTCAGTGTGTTAGTGGATTATGTTTGTTTTCTCTCTGTACCTAAAACCTTTTCAGTGAGCCGTTTTCTTTCTATTGTTGACTCGGTTAAATTAGGTTTACGCAGCTGAAGTTGTGGACGTAAAGTAAACTTTTTCTGTTTGCCCACGCGTGGATTGACGTTTGTACAATATTAAAGTGTTATAAACGCTATGTTTATTGGCCAACTTAGTTCTCAAGACAATCCTTTATCATAATACTTGGTTTGTTTTGTTTATCTCGTCTAGGAAATTATAATTTCCCCAATTAGTTTAACATCACATGACGCAACTAAATTAGTAAGCTGTACAAATTACTTATGTAGTGTTAACAAGTGATTTTAACACCGATAACGATTAATTACATGTTATCCGCGGTATGCGCGGTACACGTGTCTTATTAGAACAATTTCACTTTCATTATGAGGTAGTTGAGTGACATGGCGGTGATCTGATCTAAAAGACAATGCTCACCAGCTCAAAGTATTTTTAGGGTTACGTTTGTGTATCGTAAAACCTCCATACATTTTACTTTAACTGCCTGGGTCTGCCAATTCAAATTTCAAAAGCTGTATGTGTTGTTAAAATGTAGCATGTAGGTATTGTAGGTACGTCGGATTTGGTAAATAAACAAACGACTACCTAGAAGTACAACATGATCGTCCAACCGATTTTTTTAGCTGATTGAGTGTGATGTGGCTTTCTAAAATGATATATACCTACGTATATCAATACGGTGGGTCTAGTTCTAGTTTTGTAGATAGGAACATCGGTACGATTAATTACGAATAACTTACTGAAATAAATGTCAAACTGTTATTTGTATTGTTAGAGGAAGAAACCGATCTTCGTGGAACAACACTAGTTGTCGCGCGCTAGTGGCACATCTCTACCGCGTTTGACAGTCGGCTGCGAGTAATTTTCGAATGTTAAAACACAAGCGGTGCTAAACTCTATTTTCCTATTGAATAAATGTTTAATTAAATAGTTTGTGCTGTTTTGTGTTTAATAGTATTCAGAAGTGAGATTAACTTGCGCTCTTAAAGTGATTCGTACGGTATTGGTGTGATTTTTGTTAAAAAACTACTTTTGTGTGAACTGTAACATTTTGCTTGTAAAAGTGGGAAAACAGTTGACTGTCGATTGCAAAATGGATGCTTTTAATTGTAAATATGCTTAACTAATCCTTTTAGTGCAAATCTAACATATTGTTGAACATTTTGTGTGACGTGAAACATTTACGTTCTTAACAAGTTGTGAAAAGTTGCGCGCCAGATACATCAGCTTGTCTTTTGGATTTTGCGGTTTTGGGTGAGATAGCCAAGGCTGCACGATTTGGTTATAATCCCCGAGGCCAGCAAGGTGTGGTGCATGCTACTTTATCTGCTTGCAATCTTCATATGCTTCAAAGCTGGTGAGATCCATCCATACTTATTTGTTAATAATAGACTGTGATTTTTACTTCGTATTATTTAAAGGGACGTTGTAAAGTTATAAAAATGCAAATTTAAGACTAACTACAGTGACAATCAATGGACACATTAAATATATAAAAAATAAGGCAAACAATTACAGACTGTTTTAAAAGTTTATTTAATTTTTATTATTTTGGTGTGTACAGACTTTAAAATTAAAAAAGGACAAGTTGTGACATAAACTATATTATTTTGTGATTAAACTGTGTTACCATGGGTCGGCATAAGAAGAGACGTAGATCTCCTAGTTCTACAAGTAGTTCCTCTTCAAGTGGATCTCCTAGTTCTACAAGTAGTTCCTCTTCAAGCTCAAGTGGTGCGAAGAAGCATACAAAAATGAGTAAAAAATATAAAAAGAATTTAAAGAAGAAAAGCTCTAGGATAGAAGCTTTAGAGGGGCTGATAAGAGAATTGAGGAAGAATACTGATTATCATGCATCCCAGCCACATACTGGAAATGCATCCCAGCCACATACTGGAAATACATCCCAGCCATCCGTAGTGCGCTACATGGGTCGCAATGATTTCATAACTGTGTTTGATCCGCAGACCTCTCAGGTCTCTGTTCATCATTGGATGCGGAACTTGGAGGGAATTGCCAATATGCATGGTTGGGACGAACGCACATTAATTTGTAACTGTGCTTCTAAACTTGGTGGCTATGCAAAGAGTTGGTATGAGCACCAGGCATCCTTTGAAATGAGTTGGGCTGAGTGGAAGGAAAAGTTGATAAAAGCGTTCCCTTTCACAAAAAATAAACTGACACAAATAAGAGAATTAGTGAACCGAGTCAGGAAGCCTAATGAAGACCCTATTGAATTTTATTATACAAAACTCGGGATTGGAATGGCATGTCAGTTAAGCGATGAGATAATTACTGAAGCAGTCATAGGCACACTTGGAAATCAATTATGGGAAATTGGAGCAAAATCAGCTGGGTGTCGGGATACCAATTCCTTACTTCAGTACTTGGCTAGTATTAACATTTCAACTGCGAGCAAAGAGCAAGACAAACCTGAAACTTTATGGAAAAAATCTCATGGACCAGACAGGGTGACAAAGTGTTTCTCTTGTGGCAAACCTGGTCACAAAGCAAGCAGATGTCGCAAAGCAAAAGATATCACTAAAATGCATAAAAATAAGGAGAACCGTAAATGCTTGTTTTGTGAAAGGCCAGGTCATACTGAATCAGAATGTTTCAAAAAGAAAAATCAGAGCAAACATTGTTCTTTCTGTAACATTGATGGTCACACACTAGAGGAGTGCAGGAAGAAGTCCAGAACAGGTCCACAAAACCGTTTAGTACGAAGGGTCCAAACTGTATGCTGTGATTCCTCAGATAGGAAGTACTTCAAGGGTGTACTTGTAAATGGAGCTCCGGCAAATGCTTTTATAGATTTTGGTAGCTCGTGTAACACCATGAAGCAGAGTTTCTTTGAGACACAGGACTTGGAGCTGAAGCCCAATAATGACACCATTATAAAGGGATATGGAGATGCATTAACAACACCCTTGGGATCTGTTTCAACTTCTCTTGTAATTGATGGTGTGGAGAAGGTGAATCAATTCTACGTTGTGCAAGATAACATACAAGAAGTTGATGTCCTTATAGGACAGACTTTCACAGAATCACCTGATGTAGTTGTTGTAAAAACTCCGACTGAGCTCAACATTTATGAAAATGAAATGGCATTTCAAGTGACCGAATTGTGTGATTCTTTTGGCAAGATACGGTTATATCCACAAACTGATACAAAACTTACCCCTGGAGTCAACAAAGTGTTGGTGAGACCAGATCCTGTTGCTGATGGTGTTATGTGTATTAAGCAGAGCGAACAAAGAAAACCATTATGTGAAAAGGATGTTATAGGCGACAATGTTGAATTACATGATGGTCATGCTTTTATAAAACTTGTTAACAAGACAAACCGGATTCTGCAATTAAAAGAAAAGGACTGTGTTGCCAGAGCAGAATTGCAAGATCAATGTAATGATTATATTAAAATGGGTGATCACTTAAATGAAGATCAGAAAATGTCCTTGAACGAATTGCTAACAAAGTATGAGCACTGTTTTTCCGGCGATGGAATGACATTAGGAAATTGCAGTGTAGTAATGAGCATAAAGCTAACGGAAGACAAGATTATAAATTACAAGCCGTACCGAGTGTCATTCCATGAAAGGGAGATTATAAGGAATATTATTGCTGAACTTCTTAAGGCAAGGATCATTGAAACTTCGAAATCTCCTTTTGCAAGCCCTGTTTTACTTGTGAAAAAGAAAGATGGTGGATATCGTATGTGCATAGATTACAGAGCACTCAATAAGATCACCGAAAAGGAACGGTACCCTTTACCAGTCATACAAGACTTATTAGACAGATTAGTGGGCCAAACGGTATTCTGCTGCTTAGATATGGCTAATGGATACCACCAAATCAAAATTGCGGAGGATTCAAGACATTTTACTGGATTTGTTACGCCAGATGGCCAATACCAATATCGGATGATGAGTTTTGGCCTCTGCAATGCTCCAGCAGTTTTCCAACGCGCCATGAACGACATACTAGAGCCAGTAATTCATGTGTGTGCTGAGGTCTACATTGATGACGTCATTGTATGGGGCAAGGATACTGAGGAGTGTCTTGCTAACTTAGAGAAGGTGCTAACCTTGATTTCAAACGCAGGAGTGAAACTAAAGAAAACCAAATGCTCATTTCTCACGAACAGTGTTGAATATTTGGGCCATGAAATATCTTGTGGTGAGATAAGACCTTCACCTCACAAAATCATGGCAGTTTCCAACTTCAAGACACCGACAAATGTCCATGAGATGCGGCAGTTTCTCGGACTTGCCAGTTACTTCCGGAAATTCATTAGGAATTTTGCGAGCATTTCACGACCACTTACTCTACTCACAAAAAAAGCTGTGGAGTGGCGTTTTGGACCTGAACAAGAACAAGCCTTTAAAACTTTGAAGGATATCCTCACCTCTGATCCAGTGCTGGCAATTTATCACCCAGATAGAGAAACCCAAGTGCATACCGATGCTTCAAAGGCTGGACTTGGTGGTGTTCTCCTGCAACGACCACCAAATGGTGAAATGAAGGTTGTCGCGTACGCGAGCCGACAAACATCAGAAACAGAACAAAGGTATCACAGTTTCGAATTGGAAGCTCTTGCTGTGGTATTTGCCGTCAACCGTTTTAAAGTGTACCTTTCCGGTGTTGAGTTCCGAGTAGTGACTGATTGCTCAGCCTTAAGGATGGCTTGGTTAAAAAGAGATTTGTCACCACGGATCGCCCGTTGGTGGCTCGATTTACAAGAATACAACTTTGAAGTTGACCACCGACCCGGGGCTTCTATGGCACACGTAGACGCCCTGAGTAGAAACCCTTTGACAGTGCACCACATACAGGAAAAGGATCTAATTGACGCGTTACAGGATGATGACAAAGATATTCAAGCATTGATTTTGAATTTGAAACTAGAGCAAGAGTCCAAAAAAAAAAAGAAGGAAGGACTATCAAAGGACTATAGAGTCGTAGACGGACGGTTGTGTCGTGTAGTACTAAACGAGTTGAGACCGGTTTTACCCAAGAGTGCAAGGTTCCACATCATGAAAATTTATCACGACGAACATGGGCATCTGGGAACTGAAAAGTGCCTCGAAGCAATTCAAGCTAAATATTGGTTTCCGAAGATGAGAAAATTTGTGTCAAAATATGTGGCAAGTTGTCTTGGGTGCCAATTTACCAAAAAACCAACTGGGAAACAACCGGGCTTACTACACCCTATCCCGAAGGTGGCCGTCCCATTTCACACCTTGCATGTGGACCACCTGGGCCCTTTTTGCAAAAGCAATGGAAAGACGTATATCTTTGCGATCATCGACGGATTTACTAAATTCGTGTGGTTAGAAGCCGTTGCTACAGCAAATGCCAAAGGAGTAATTACCGCGTTAAATAAACTGAGTCAAACGTTTGGATATCCCGAGCGTATTGTTAGTGACCGTGGCACAGCATTCACGGGCAAGGAGTTCAAACAATTTTGCGACAATAACACAATCAAACATGTTTTAAACGCAGTGGCGTCGCCACGGGCGAATGGACAGGTCGAACGTTTGAACCGAACGATTTTAAGTTCTCTGTCAGCTCACATGGGCGATAATCAAAAAGGATGGGATGCCTACTTGCCAAAGGTTCAATTAGGTGTAAATTCGACTGTAAGCCAAGGGACAGGCAAGTCACCTTTAGAGTTGCTGTGTGGTTTAAGACCTCGTTTACCAAATGAATTGCAAGGGTCAGTCTACAATGTAGACGTATCAACTTCTCGAGATGAAGCTGCACGAACTATCGAAAAAAAAGCAGCTCAGATGAAAATACGCTACGATAAAGATCGGCGAGTGGTAGAACCTCTACTCATGGGTCAGTTAGTTATGGTAGAGCGAAAAATATTGCGACCTGGTCTAACAAGCGGAAAACTCGTCCAGCGATATTCAGGGCCATACAAGATTACAGCTCTGCTACCTAACGATCGCTATGAGGTCACATCGTACACGAAGGGTAAACGGGCCTACCGGAATATAGTTTCCCGTGATAAAATTAAGATATGGCATAATAGACGCCGAGACTCCTCATCTGATGAAGATCTGACGGAGCAATCGTGATTTGCTCATCTATTGATTACCCTCCTATTCATTATGTTTCATCTATTGTGACGAACGTATGCTTCAGGGGCCCACGTTCAATGATTAATCAACAACACCTATCAATATAACGCTTGCCTACGGGGCCTACACAGCGTTCACTTAAGTGCTTGCTTACGGAGCCTCATAGCACACATCTCTGTAACTAAATCATCACGCTTGCCTAAGGGGCCTACACAGCGTTCACTTAAGTGCTTGCTTACGGAGCCTCATAGCACACATCTCTGTAACTAAATCATCACGCTTGCCTAAGGGGCCTACACAGCGTTCAGTTAAGTGCTTGCTTACGGAGCCTTATAGCGTCTATATCTGTAACTCTTAACATCACGCTTGCCTACGGGGCCTACACAGCGTTTAGTTAAGTGCTTGCTTACGGAGCCTTATAGCACCTGTATCTGTGAGCCTATCGTCACGCTTGCCTACGGGGCCTACACAGCGTTCACCTGTGCTTGCTTGTGGAGCCATATAGCACAATTTCAACCATAAAACGCTTGCCTATTGGGGCCTACATGGCGTTTATAGCCGTGCTTGCTTTCGGAGCCCTACAGCACACATACGCCAATCACCAGATGGTTGCCTACGGGGCCTAAATTCCAATCATAATACCTAAAAGTTGCCCAAGGGGCCTTTCTATGATCATCAGTCTTTGCCTTTGGGGCCTTATAAACTCTGTTTAACGCTTGCCTTCGGGGCCTCACAGCGTTAAAATCACTTGCCTAAAATGGTGAAGATCATCGGTGAAGTCCTGCAACAGGCCTGCAGCTGTGCTGACGTGCCAAGCAGATAGTAATCTCCTTCGGGGACCGCAGGACTGCAGGATGGCCGAGCTGTTAGAGGAAGAAACCGATCTTCGTGGAACAACACTAGTTGTCGCGCGCTAGTGGCACATCTCTACCGCGTTTGACAGTCGGCTGCGAGTAATTTTCGAATGTTAAAACACAAGCGGTGCTAAACTCTATTTTCCTATTGAATAAATGTTTAATTAAATAGTTTGTGCTGTTTTGTGTTTAATAGTATACACTTCGAAAAGTCTCGTGGGTTTTTATTTACGTATCCAAACAAATTTATTATTATAAGAAGGTCCGGCGAAAATAATGCATTTTAGAAGTAGGTGGTGTTTCAAAAATATAGGCAGCGGTAGGGGTTCGTTAGGTAGGTGCAAATGAAGTTCGCCGAACATAGTTGATGAAAGAAAAGCGATTTTTGAACTCTCATGTTAAGAATGCCTAAAAGTTTCCCATACTATGCAACAAAATTAAATAAATCTGTTAAAAAACTAAACAAATATCATCAAAAATATCGTTAGTTGAATTAAACTACTAATGGCGATATATCCTTTAGGCATCCAAAATGTTTCTATCCCATTTTTACTCACACGACCAATTTTAAATCTTTCTCTACACTATATTATTTCTATAGAGCATTGTTCTCATATTGGCAAAACTTCGTACGCAACAAGCAGCTCATTAACATTTATCGGCTGGTGGCCGATGAAAGTAACGCCACAATTAACGCTATCAGATCTGATAACCCCCGCCCGGCGCGATCAATAGGCGGCAGCGGGGAGTATCGGCGGTTTTCCAATATATTAAGATTGTAAGACTTACAATCTTTTGAATACGATGCGAAGCAGTAATGTTTCATAAACTGTGACATTAACAATATTCATTTGACCTTTTTACAATTATTTTTTTCCCCACTAGAATTGATGTGAAAAAATATTGTTGTGTTTGCTACTCCATCGCATTGGGAATCTGTCATGATAGATGTAATGTTGTTGTAAATAAATAAAAATTAAACTTTTCTTTAATTTGTTATTGTCTCTGGTATCTATCTATGATTTTTATAGGGTAAACTTGGGTACTTGTACGATCTTTCAAAGTCCATTATTAAATAAAAATTAAGCAGACAACTCTACTTAATTATTAGGTTACGATAATTATATAACTATGATTTTCTATGAAATGATTGTACATACTAACCTAATGTTAGTTGGTAATGCTAATGAAAGTAACGCAGGGCACGCTATCAGATCTAATATCTAATCCCTGCCTGTGAAGTCGTGATGGATGGGCGGAAGCGGGAAATGCGACCGATTCTTCAAGGTGTTCGAATGGTTGCTAAGAAAGTCGGGCGCCGCCGCGGTGCTGAGGGCTGATATGACATTTAATATCTACACTAATGTCGTTAAACAGATGTTTATAGAAAGTGTGAGAACATTTTGCACTCCTCAAAATTGTAAGTATACTGTCATGAAATAGTTCCCTGTCGGATGTAGTCAGTTCGATGTCAACGCTCAATGCGTTTTATTTTTACAATTTGCGGTGCATAATAATCATTTTCCCGTTTCATCTGCCCTGAACGAAGTGGAAACATCTGATACAGAACATTGCTAAAAGCTTTGAGGGACACAACACAACCTTCAGTAATGAAGAAATACGACCAGGATGAAGAAATCTTGTTAGAGGAATTGCTAGCACTTGTGCCGGCCGCACCTGACATAGAACACAAACTGACGACTGTATAAAAATCTTTATGAGGTTACGTCCATTGTCTGCCCATCGCGAGAGAGTATTGTGATCAGTGCTGCGGCACTCACCGCCGGCGTGGCAGGCGAACATGATGTATGATGGAAGATAGGCAGACAGAGTGCCGGTAACACAATACTATACCAAATTATTGCTGAAGTGATACCCTAAGGTTGTCTGGAAGAGATCGCTCTTTAGCGATAAGACCGCCTGTTGTTTACCTCTAATTGTAATTTCTTGCATTGTATTTCTCCTGTATATTTTATGAGGTGTGCAATAAAGAGTACTTGTATTTGTATTTGTATTTGTAAGTGATAGAGATTTTCTAAAGAAAGAATGTAGAGTATGTTTTGTAATAAAAATAAATCTGTAAACTAGGATAATTAGGAAATTCACTGTTAATATTACTATCCTAAACAAAGTAATCATCAAATTATCACAGTCTTCTGCTGTTTACACTGCCTCCCAGCAATTGTCTGAAGCTTGAATAATTCCGCACGGCCACGAGAGCCGTGTGTATCATTAGTTGGTCGGCGAATATGATTGATGTCTTTTACCTTTCGCAAACAATGATTCGCCTGTTCCTCGTTTAATCTATCACCGCTCATTTGTTTTGTGATTCGCGAAACATCCGCACTTGCTCTTTTGTTTTAATCATTATTTTCAAATTAAAATTTAATTTGGTAGGTAATCATCGGGTTATTCTCTAAAGGAAAGTTGTTTTTTGCATTGTTCGGATTTCGCACGGTAACGGAACGGAGATTGATAGGGTTTATTACTTTCTACGACCTTGAAACGAAATAAGTCATTACTGAATAAGCAATTTTTGCTGTTATCTGCGTGATGGTGCTTGCTCTGTCTATTGTTTGTGGACTATAAATACTAAATAAATTATAATAAATTCTTATTATAAATTCTTTAAATAACTTTGTTAGCTTTGTCTGGTAACACTTTTTCTTTATCTATTTCACAATACATTTATTTTTATTACTTACTTTATTATAATACATTGTGACTTAAGGTTAATTTACGTTGGATTCAGTTCACGAATCAGATTCGTAATATATGAACAAACTTAAGTCAAGTTTAGATTTTGAATAGAATTCTTCGATTCCGTTCCGAATTCCGTTCCATGCAACACAAGCCCATTAGTTTTCATAAACGCTTTTGAAAATTATAATTCAATTGTGCATAATATTGGCCAGTGTTATGCAGCACAGAGCCAGCAATAGGTTATAGTGCCTCGCACGACACACAGGCAGGCGGCCATTATCTAGGGGCCATAAATTTTAACTCCAATACGTTTACCGTTAGTCGACAGATTAAATTGTTGTACCTAGGGTTCCAGCCACCCTGCTTTATGGGTTAACGGCTAGAAAGTCAATGTTTGGACGGTGGTCCGACGTGGAAGTACATACTAAGTTAAATTGATGTCGATGTTTGAATTAGTCTCACTGATACGATTATCTACAGAGCTCACAGCACAACTTATGTGTGCACTATAGGTAGGTAGATATTTGCTGATCTATGACGTTAGTTACCGGAGCAGAGGCAGACAGAAAAGAAGATGGCGGGATGACCTTGATGCATTTAGTTACGAGTGGAGGGAGCATGCAGCCAATAGAGACGAATGGCGTAAGAGAGAGGAGGCCTTTGCCCGGCAGTGGGACACAATTATAGGCCAGTAAAAAAAATTACGTTAGTCTGATTGTGCACAAAAAAAATTACGCTTTTTTTTTATGGGATCTTCGCGCTTTATAATCGAATTTTTACGGGTGATATGGGAAGCACGTTTTCAACAATTAGATAGTGTGTAATTGTTAAAAATTGTTTTAAATGGTAATGATAATTATCGCGGCGGATGTAAACTCGAGCGACTTTCGATTCGGAAAAAGTAGCATGAAGTTCGAAGCAAGATCCGACTCGCCCCATTATCGCGTATTTGCGAGAGCTTTTAATAGCTTTCGAATATTCAGTTCTCCACTGGCAATGGTTATGACCTGTGAAATTTCACGTGCTTTGAGAACTTGTGCCTTTGTTTTAATTCCTTTTTTATTATTTATATTACGAGTATACCGATTGTGTTAACTATCTTAAATATACTTTTTCACCTCACCAGCTCAAACATGGCGATTTTGTTGTCAGATAACAGTGAACAAAATGCGATTTTGTTTCGAGCGTGAGTCGAAAGTAGCTTTTTAATTTTTTCAATATTTGACCACGAATTTTCATTCTTCAGCCAAAGGTTAATTATTAAAATTCTAATCATTTGAATCTCGATGCACTCCGTTTCTTTCATATGTATATCAAAGAGAGGGATAGAAACTTATCAATTTGAAATTCGATTTTCGAATCCGACTTGGATTGAGAACAGTTCGGATACGCGTTATACCAAAAAATTCATTAAAAACACCCAAAAAAGTTTTAATTGCAACGTATTTTTTTTTACCGACCGAATATTTAAATTATTGTGCCTATTATATAAAACAATAGATCATTGCTCAAATAAAATAAGATTTTTCAACTTATTACTTATTGTAAATATAATAATAATTTATAATTTCACCATTTATCATAGATGCATATTCGAAACATACCTTAAAAATATCGAGTTCATATTGTAATTGTTATTTTCTTTTGCATTAATTTTGTTTGGTGTTTTAGGAGTAAAAATATTAATCAATTTATAAACAAAATCTCGTAATATAACATGTATTTATAAATAAACACGTCATGTATCTGCTAAATCTTCCAATTTGATCAAATAATGACAATAACCGTGTTGGTTGGTTGATTATAATTTCAATTAAATTATATTGTTATTCCTTTTTAAGCAGCACTTATATATTTTCTGATTAATAATATTATTGAAATCAGCAACAAAGACTATAAAAATACGTTGGAAGGAAAAGCACAAAATGTCGAATATGTTCTCGCTGATGAGGTGAAAAGTTGTGTGTGCTACACGAGAGCAAAGTTTTTTGCATCTCGTGCTGTTGAGTCCCTCGCTACACTCAGGATTCTAACATAGAATCACTCGCTACGCTCGTGATTCAAACGTAGAATCCTTCGCTTGCTCGGGACTCAAAATCAGCACTTGCAACAAAAAACAACTTTGCTCTCTTGTTGCACAAATAACTATTTCCCACGGCTTAGCAGCCCACGTCGTTGCTAATCATTTATCCTGTCTACATGTTTTATCCCGGATAAAATAGCTAATGTAGAGTGATTAAGCCATACCCATAGAAATACTTATAATATGTTATGATTATGATGTGTAGGTATACGTTACAACATATTAAGGGAATCGATGAGATTTGAGTAAGATAAGAAAAATTTAATATTCATTTTGGGTTTTGAGATTTAAATAATGACATTTAAACTGTGTCCCGAAAACTTAATTTCACATCCCCATGTAACTATTTAGAGTTTGGGATTGGTGCAGCGTTTGCATTTGTTGTATTTTTTTTTTGCTGGTTCTAGGCTCTCTTTTTACAAATGTTAACAATTAAGCGCGACAAATTTAATTCATTTAAGTATTTTCTCCTTTGGATTTCCGATACCTTAATTAACTTAACTGATACAAGTTACAGTACAGCCCTGTTGTCACGCAACCAAAACATTAGCGATCTATTATCGAGTCGATATTTTCGCACATTCCGCCCCCGGAGGCGGCGCAGGCGCAGGAAGCAGTTAAATCCATAACGCGGACACCACAATCTGTCGTTACGCGTTTATGCGAAAATTTATCGCCGGAACATTGTCGAATGGATTGACGTAACATTAGTTGCAAAGGTATTTTCGGAGGACATGGGGTCGTTTTATGATGAGAAGCATGAGAATTGACCACCCGTGTCGCACGTGCTAGGTTCAAGCGCGTGATCGATTTGCCAAGCTGTAACTACCTATTACGCGTTAATAACCGAATGTGTCAGAGCACGATATCGTGCTTGATGTGTTGAATTGAATACAATAAACATCCAAACTGGTTACCAGATACGCAGCCTCGAATTTCGAAGCATCACTGGTAGAAAGAAATGCTCTTATTAAGAAGGAACCTAATCAATTATGGTTGCGTTGTGTGTATCAGTCTCCATAATGTTCAACTGACTCGTCAATGGGCTAACACCGCATGTGTTCCGTCGTTGTAAAAACCACTGCTACTTATTTTTGTGAAACCCGTAAAAGCGTTAACGAAATTAGTTCCTCATCTATCAAATGTCAAAGAGAGAGTCAATGATCGTCAACCTACACTCGTCTATTCTATTTCTAGTTTTGTTCACTTTATTCTCGCCAAGATCACATTACAGAAATAAAAGAGTATCAGAAGCTGGCCCGGTAGCCGAGTAGCACTCATGTCGAGTGAGGTTCCGTACAAATGGGTTACTAGTAAAAAAAGTAAATATCGATCGTTAGGATGAGCATTTTTCTTATAGGTACTAACGGCTCAGAGCTGCAACTTTTGAAATATTTTAGTTCTAAGAATTTTTTTTTATTCGCCACGTACTTCAACATCAACTTCACTGATATGTTATGCATGGTGCGATATTTGGTTAGGCAGTCCTCATTTACCTTTGGAAGACCAAAGGTTTTAAATATAATTTTATTATTTTTATCAAATGTACAATCATTTAGAATTACCATTTCTATATCCGATAATATTCACGATCACCGTTGTTATGTTGACGGAACCCTAAAAAAGTAAGGAACTGTAGAGTGCCGGAAGACTTGTTAAAACAAGCTAACGGCGCAGGAGCAAGCGGCCGGCTAGCGAGATCACGAACAGGTTTAGTGTATTTGAAGATGCACCTGCCTGACGTCTGTGTTATCCTTGATATTTCGATTTATATTCCGTTTTGGTATTAGTAGGGGCGGCATAACGATATTTAACGCACCTGCTGGTAATTTGCACGTAGGTACTCAATTTGTATATACATCTGTTGTTCGCTCACTTTGTAGCATACTCAGAATGGATATGTCCCACTGATTAATTAAGATGAACAACAACTCTAGATAAAACATCTTTTAGATCATTCTTATGTCTCACACCGTCAGTCACGATTATAACAATTCAGACACGCACTGCTAATGCCTAATTCCTTTCCATTTTCAATTGACCAGGCGGCATGTAGAGCTTGCGATATCGTATCAATCAAGCCCGTTTGGTGTCACTTCAGCAGACGGTATCAACAAGCTTGTCACCATAGAACCATGATTAAAGAGACACAAAGTGGTAGTAAGTGACGGGACCGCGCTTCCGCGGGTGAAAGTTGATGGCGGGCCATCAGTCATGGCTGTGGTCATGGTCGGATAATGGGTGCTGAATCAATCGATCTCATGTTCTTGGAATGGCCGGTTCGTGCTAATGGCTCCGAGGAATTGTTATGGACGGATCTAGTTTTGCAATATGCCATTAAGGCATTGGATTGTTGTTACAATTTACCTTTTTGGGCACGGAGGAGAGTCGGAAGTTCCTCTGGGGAGCCACAGATCAAAAGTAAGTTGTTCTGGGGATTGACACTCATTGGGATTTTCCTACACGTGTTCGATTTTCTCGGCAGCTATTTGTAAAACTATTTGGGGTAAAATGGCAATTGTGTGGCAACCAAAAACACCGATATTAAATCATACAACAGAGACACTTCTGAGAAAGCAATATATATTTATGCAGAGGCATATTCATGGAGGAATGCTAATTTATTCCACGATTATTTTCTTTTCTGTTCTGCATCATTTCCAGACATAATCATCAGACGTGTCCGTCATAATCATAAGACCCTGCGGCATGTCGAGTCGTTTTGTCACATCGGTAGTGTGATACAGCGGAGGCATTTGCATATGCAAATTATTAGGTATTGATCTACTAATTTAATAATTCGTTATTATTATTATATTTACCTGCGTTTTATGAGTATTTGAAAAAAAAAACAAAAAAACTCGAGTCTTGTTTCAGGATATTAGGCGTGTAGGTACCTACAGAATAACCCAACCAAATTACTGTGTGTTCACTGTTCACCGTCAGTTAACACAAGCAGCCTTTGTCTTAAGGTACTTGCTTACTGTATTGATATGTACTAATACGTAAAAAATTACGTAACCCGGCTAGTACCAAATCCTACCGGAGTATTTAGCTCTGAACATTCAATCACGATCGAGAGAAATGTCATGTTTCCCTCAGCGGCCTCCTCTGAGAAGTGACTTATCTTCTCATGACTTAATCCATGGATCACTCGTGTAAATCTGCAGATTGGTGTGAAACTGTGAAGGAAAACACCCGCCGCTTTCCATTCCGTGCCGCGCGCCCTGAACGCCACCGCCGCGGAACACCATGGACACAATCGATTTTTCGGTGAAAGCCGTATGTCCGAAGTTGAAATTTTAAAGAAACTATGTTCTTTTCCGCATTAATTTGTTTGTGCAAATGGTTATTTTAAATACAATGAACAGTTTGACACGCTTTCTTTATTAATGCACGCACAGACGCACCACGTTAGATGTTTTCTTGAATAGTTCAGAAACAAAAGTGTGTGAAAAATAATGTCCAACTATCACGTCAATGCAACTTATGAGTAAAAAACGGAAGCACTAGAACTTAGAATCACAATTAATTCGATGTTTTAGTGAAATTATGAAAACGTAATGTATGTACACACGTACTTTACAACATGTATTAATTATAAAAAAAAGTTGTCGCTGGTCAATCCTGTTCCATGCAGCCCTTCCTTCTGTCAGCTTTTTACCTAAAGTACCTATATCTGTTTATACACCTATTTGACCTATGACTGTTTCTTTCTTTTCAGGATCAACTAGGCAGCACGAGCAGCAGGGCAGGCCTAGTCGCCACCAAACGCACAAAATGTGACCACCGACCGACCGACCAAAACGACCCAGCGAATATTCATGAATCCCTCAAGATTACATGATCTGCGCACTAATTTATTGTACTTAACTTTAATATAACGAATCTAGTCGCCATAACACTTTTAACACGAAGCAATTTAGACTGTAAAGATAAGAGTATAGAGTTGACTATCAATTTTTAAACTAGTACAAAGATTAAGGAATTGATGAGACAGTACAAAGAGGGAAAGCTAATGTTGATTTAATATTAAATTGATTCAATTAGAAGTTCCCTACGGATTATTCAAGATGTCTGCAAGTGAGTATTTTCTTTTATTACGTTTAATAATTTATACTTATTTATAACATTAGGTATGTGCATGGCCATCAGAAATATCTGTCATTAAAATGAGAAATCGTGAATCGCTAGATTTCAACCAAGCGGCTTTAACGCTGTTTTACAACATAAGTAGGATGTCTAATTGCATAATTAACCACAAGATATCCTAGTTGTGATAGAAAAGCGACATAATGCCACATTTCCCGAACACGAAAGCATCATGTCCGCCATAAGCTGCGGCGGTTATGGTCGCCGCGCCGTGCTTTCTTTGTAATGCGCTGCGGTAACCTACTGCTCTTATTATGCCGTAATATACTTACTGCTTGTGGGTTACGCATATTTAGTGGATTTGCTGATGAATGGGTTTGCACAATGATAGTAGTTTTTAGTTGAATAACATGAGTTCTAGTTCAAATGGGGATAAACGCTTACCCAACTTTTGAATGAGTGCGGAACTACGGATACACAACGGATCTCCTGTCTTTGTCTGCGCAAATTACGCTGTTGATGACTCAGTTCCGTTATCAATCCCTGGAAGAAAAAATAAATAAATTGGCATTAATAAAAGGGTACAATTTAAATGCTCACCAAAATGGCTTTATATTATACCCCCAAAACTAAATACCAAATAAATTGAATTGCCTCCATTTAATATAAATTCACTCTATACAGTGCTCCGCAAATTAAATCATTTTGTATACCAAAATCGATATACATTACACCAGAATAATTTTATGTTGAGTCAGAATATCTTTTTGCTTCCCAAAATGGATTTTTTGCTCACCAAATATTGTTTTCATAAAACATCAAAATGATTACCAAAAAATATCTTTTTGCTTCCCAAAATGGATGTTTTGCTCACCAAAATGGATGTTTTGCTCACCAAAATGGATGTTTTGCTCACCAAAATGGATGTTTTGCTCACCAAATATTGTTTTCATAAATTAGTGTCAGCTAGGTATCCATCCAATCCTGATCACCTTTCAGAGCAGATCCGACTCGGCCGGGTTAGGTTAGGTTAGTTTTTTTTTTTTTATATCCCTAAAAAACGCTCCATAATGTGCGGTAGTCATTATTAGCTATGCTATATCAATTTGAAATTTTCTCCATACAAATCGTTTTTCTTTCGATATTTTCCGAATTTGACCGAATTTTCGGACAAGATTTCAGATTCATATTTTTGAGCCCCGAGAGCCCCCCGATACCGAGTTTTAGCTGCCTAGCACCAATTTGAAATTTTGAATCGTTGTTTTTTCGATATTTTCGGAATTTGATCGAATTTTCGGACAAGATTTCAGATTCATATTTTTGAACCCCGAGAGCCCCCCGATACCGAGTTTTAGCCGCCTAGCACCAATTTAGAAATTTTGAATCGTTTTTTTTCGATATTTTCCGAATTTGACCGAATTTTCGGACAAGATTTCAGATTCATATTTTCGAGCCCCGAGAGCCCCCCGATACCGAGTTTAAGCCGCCTAGCACCAATTTGAAATTTTGAAAAAAAAAATCGTTTTTTTTCGATATTTTCCGAATTTGACCGAATTTTCGGACAAGATTTCAGATTCATATTTTTGAGCCCCGAGAGCCCCCCGATACCGAGTTTTAGCCGCCTAGCACCAATTCGAAATTTTGAAAAAAAAAGTCGCCATCTTGAATTTTTTTTTCCACAAGTGTCTAACAACCAATCTTTAAAAACAAAACCTGCTTTTTGTCAAACCAGCCAGCTGTGTGAATGACCTTGTTGTTGAAACCAAAAAAAAGTTACTTTGCAGGCCTAGGCCTGAAAAGCAGTATGAAATCCCTTTACAGTCTTCTCGAGTTGTTGCGCCCAAAAAGCGATACTTCCGAGCCTATTTTAAGGAACGTAAAGACATTGCATTGGATGTTTGAGAAAAAGCCATTTTGGTGAGCATTTAGTTTTTTGCCTCCGCAAAAATGACTAAAATGGAAGTAATAATATAAAATATTGGTGACATCCATTTAACAGTAATTTAGATTATTTGGTCTGGTTTGGTTTTATTATTATTTTATTATATAATTTGGGGTACACTATTTGGTGAGCATTCATCCGTTTTGGTGAGCATTAAGAATTTATTGGTAGTAATTTATCAATATATTTGGTAGGCGTTTAATCTTATTTGGTAGGCGTTTAAACCTAAGCCTTAATAAAATTCCATCGATCAATAGCAATAACGTGACAGTAATACTCACAGACCATAAGGTAATATTCGAGCGATGCGAACGGAATCGCCAAACATACTGATCCTTTGAGCGCCATAGATTGATGCTACATTTAATTTTTTGCTTGGCGGCACAGTTTTCCGCCAATGAGGATGGCGCTCAAAATTACAATTTATTAATTCAATTCAATATGTATTCTGATGCCAGCTCTGTATGTAATTTAATCATTGAATCGCACTCACAATTGCGCTCCCATCGTGCAATTTGAGAAACAGAAGCGGAGCTATCATGTCCTTCATGTCATGGGTACCATGGATTACAGTAGATCGACGGAATAAACCTTCCAAGTTGTTTTAGAGAATTCACAGAACTCAGATTCGACTAGATATAGTCATTACGAATCAAGATAACTTAAATATACATTTATAAAATTAAGCAAAATTCATCAGCGAAAAATGTAAATTCTCGTCATGAATTGACAGCAGACTAAATAATATTTTTTTTTTATTTTTTTTTGGGTATTTTATGGCTTGGCTGCAGAGGCCTTTAAGCCACAATAATATTAATCATTGACAATTACTGTTGCCACCTCCACCCCGTCTGTCAATCTTAGTAAAAACACTGTACCGTACTTTCAGGTTTCGAGCACTCCGCGATGAAGAGCAGCTTCTCGTTGTCCTCGCTGCGTAGTGCGCCCGCGCCGCCCGCGCGCTGCGACCACCTGGAGCGCCCCTACCACAGCCTCACCAAAAAGAGGTAGGCACACACTAGCAAGCAAACAGACAGACGAGAATCGACATACATACTTCCTCCTCAGTATGAAGAAAAAGTATGCGTGGAAAAAGACTCTTTGTTATTGCCATAGCCTAACATATTCATAATTTTTACATTGGTATACTTAACTCATGTGTCAAAATCGACAAAATGGTGTTCGGAAAAAATACTTGATAGTAAATAAATACTATAATAATAAGATTTATAATGTTTGTTAGATAAAACAAACCAGCCGACATAAAAATTACAATCCTGTCTACCAAAATCCTTAAAGTATAAGGAATCGATACGTTTAATTAAAACAACGACAGTTGATAACAAATGGTGTTTATTCGCACAATGAATACAACTTGTGAGTAGGCCTAGACTTCATTAAATAGTATTAATATTGATTATACCCAATCAATACGAGAGCGATACTGACCTGTACTTAATTCAGTAGGCTTGAACTTATAATTAGCCCTTAAATAACCAACAAATCCAACAATGCCTCCACGGCGAGCAACCGACCGACCACGGACAATGTCCGTTAGCGAATGTCCCTTATTCCCAGCCACGTGACCGGTCGCCATTGCTCGGAGTGGAAGGGGGCGATCACGTGACTATCACGTGATCGTTCATTGCAACTACTTTTAAATTAGAAATTATCCTTACAGCTCGGCCATCCTGCTAGAGCAAGTCTCTTCGCTCTATAACTACATCATAGTAATATAAATAAAATTGTAAGTATATTGCGAAAACCTAGGTTAACCTTATAATTTCTAAAATCAAAGATTCATGTCTTAATTTAAAATGTCCAAATACAAATACAAATACTCTTTATTGCACACCAACATCAAGGAATATACAACACAACATGAGATACATTCAAATAACAGGCAGAGGTAAACAACAGGCGGTCTTATCGCTTAAATAGCGATCTCTTCCAGACAACATTTAGGTATGTATTATGGTTAACCCTTCCAGCATCTATTAAGTATCAAATTTGTCAAGAAAGATGATAGATATGAAATGTTCATATAAAAATCAGGTAAACACCTATGTTCGGTAATCATTTGTGACATTAAGTTTCTGAGGAGGGGGAAAGTAGTGTCACCGTCACCAGCAATTTCGCGGGAACATTACGTTTCATCATTAATAAAATCGAATAATATGTAGGTAGACTGGAATCAGCGGCCAGGACGCCATAGTGGCGGAAGTCGAATAAGAGACTAAATATTTTCAATGCTATTAAATTATATAAATATTTTGAGAATATTGTATTATGGTAAATCATTATAATTTTACAAAAAGCATTACAGTATTTTGTTCTATTTTATGTTATATTTTTTTTAATTATCTTTTCTTTTAGGTGTCGTAATAATTGCTTAGTTAATTACACATACATAGATATAGATATATTAGATATGCCAATGCACCAAATGCTGATTTCCGTTTGGTCTCATGGTTGACCGGTAAAGAATGCGCCACGGCATTAAGTCCACCATTTGTGCCTACCATTTTATACTGTACAGTAAAGTGTAATTAAATATACTTAGATAAAATATCGTCATTTACTAATAACATCGTATGATCAAAAGATTTCAATTTTTATTTTGTTTTATTGGGACACTTACAAATGAAACTAACTAGTTGGGCGTGTCTATAAATAATTTTGCAAATTAATTAAAATATGTGAATTATATTTTAAATTTTCAAATATAGATATACAGCAGCATCAGCATTCAATTGCAGCAAGAAAACCTATATACATATAAATAAATTCCTAAAGCTAAGGAAATTATAATGGCTACACAGTAGTAATTTAATTATTGTTAACACCATAGACCATAAGAGTTAGCCAGCACTCTCATCACTACTATGCTTATTATTCGTCGAAATCACTACTAAGCTTATTATCACCTCAATATTATCTCATAAATATTATAAAGGAGAAAGTTTGCGAGCGTGTTTATGTGTATGTCTGTTACTTCCCCACGCTCAAACGGCTGGGCCCATTTTAATAAGGTTTTAATCCACTGAATCGTTCACAGATTTATCCACTGAATCTTTCTTGATTTGTTGCAAGAACAGTTTGTTAGATATTACTTTCTCGAAACTAACTGATGTGGAATCCTTATAATAGTTGAGTATTTTCGGCAACACTAAAAACATGAGTTCAAACCGAATGGGATATTTTAGAACATGATTGTGTATTCATGCCTAGAACTGACACACTCGAGGCGCCCTACTTAATACGCCTCGTATCAATATTTATCTAATAAATCGAATTATCTAATGACGGTGCGTTGACTACCGACATGGCATAAAAGTCTCCTTTGATTTTGTTATGTATACTTATTTATGTTATTATGTGATTTTATTGATTATGGAATTTGATTATTGTATTTTAATTTCATTTTGGTATTTTATTTAAATTCTAGACTATCTAGTTTGTAATCTATCATTTTTTTTTGCATGGTTTTTCCTTCTGGCAATAAAACGAATTAAATTTAAAAGCGTCCTACCCTCTATCAACATGTTAAAGTAGGTACCTACCAACATGAATTTAATTTTTTGACAACTTTACTCGATAACATTTGACTCCCTTTGTAGCTGATACTTTCTGATATATTTACCATTTACATTATTACAAGCGAAAGGACAGAATGTTGGAAGGTGATCTAGCTTGCCACACGACACGTAGTACAATTATTAGAGTATTTTTGCACTGGAAGCGTTTGTGCCCGTCCTCATTGCAATTTAGATATCTAAGAACCTCTTCAGGTTCGCGAAAGTAGGCGGCTTGAGCACCTACTCGTACAACACGATCTTCTATACCGTTTGACAACTGATATTATAACAACTGATATTATTTACCTAACTTAAAACTGATATGTAAATCTAATATAAGTACTTTAGTTTCTAGTTATAAGATAATTGCAATGCCCTGTCAGGGCGTTTAACTGCCATATATGTTAACACCCTACTGCACCTACTCATGACAGCAATAAGCGAATATGAATAATATGAATGTGAATAAATAATCCACCCATTTATAACCTGTTATGCTACACCTGTTCAATAAATTGATTTCAGCGTATTAGTAGTGCTCAAGGGAATCACTATATCGATCTTTTTCTTCTGACCAGAACAAAAGCTCTGCGTAATCGTCACGGCAAGGGAATGACTCTATAAGTTGTATCTTCCACACTGACCATGAAATATAGGACCGTGCCGAGACCCCGATACCAAGACTTGGCAAGCTCTGTAAGTTTGGGAAGTGCCGTCTCTCTTTCAGTCCATCCAAAATTTCAGTACACTCCTTTACTTTGGTGGGCCACGTCAAAATCGTGATCTTCCGACATTAAATTCAGGAAAAACATTATTTAATGATATTATCTGGCTAATGAATTAATACTCAAAGTTACGACGGACACTTTAAAAATAATCTGTGGCTAGTCACACGGTGTGTAGTAGGAAATATAGTTTTGGTACTAAAAAAAATGATTTTTATTTCCTATTCAAACGTAAGGCACCCAAATAAATAAGTTAAATATATGTTGTCATGCACTCATAGTCAGCTCACATAATTTTTACCACTATGTACAGTACCGTAAGCAACAAACACATTATGTTTACACTTTCTAACCATAAACAAGGCGAAAGATGAAATGTAATGTAAATAAAACCCAGCTCGATAATACCGTAATAATAATCCGTCACAAAAAGATTTATATAATTACTAGGCCAAATTTCAGCTCAATCGGAAACCGCGAAGTGGGTCAAGTTTAACTTAGTATATTCGCGTTTCTTGTTTGCTTGCTTACAGACAAGGTCGACACCGGAATAGGTAAAACCACGAGAAACTAACTATAAGCTACAATCAATCATTTTGACTAAGATGAATATTTACACCTTTTAATTTTACTAACCATGACCTATTCGCTATAGTCAAAATCGGCCTCTAAATATTCCGCTACAATGTTTTTTTTTGTCTAATATCAAATTGCTCCACAAATTTCTTTTTCTAAATATTGGTTTTTAGTAAGTTTTTGCGTTCAAATGGTTTGATTTTATTTATATTCTACAGAACTTTTGGTTTGTCCGTTTCCTTACACACTTGCCCTGTTTATGAGTTTCACGGAAATTAATAAACTTACGAACCTAATCAAGGTTATAGGTAAAAGATAGAACTAGTAAATAAAGTATCAAAATATTTACAAATAGCCCAACAACTAAATTGTTTTCTACTTGTTAACATTCAATGTCTTCGCTATACGACGCTTCACATTGGCTTCGCACATTGTCGCAATTATTTACGAGCTTAAATAATAGTTTGCGGACCTCACTTGGTATGGTTATTGTTAATATGAGTCATTTATTTAAAATAAACATTTGGTGATACCACAAAGAAATATCTGTCAACATTATTTGACTAGCCAGACTCTAGTTTAGAAGTTGAGCGGCGCTTGGAGAACGAGAGTACAACTTTTGAAAATTTGAATTTAGAAGCTTGTCATCATCGGAACTACTACTATAAATATAAAGCCTCTCCGTCTCCATGCGCTCATACCGTCTTGGGCTCACATTCACATCGCGGAGTTCATACGATGAACTCCGCGACCTCGGCAACCGTCTTTCCCGTCGATCGACTACATCATGCAATCTGTGCTGATCACGAGGTGTGTGCTTCGACGGCCTACGAGCGTGAAACTCTCTCACGATATACTGCGCGATCATAACTGCCTCCATCATGTAAGTGTTTGCGGCTTTGCCTACCTTCAGGCTCCCTTCCGCTCCCTCACTTAGCATGACTTCCGCGGCGAATGTCGATGAACTGCCTCCATCATGTAAGTGTTTGCGGCTTTGCCTACCTTCAGGCTCCCTTCCGCTCCCTCACTTAGCATGACTTCCGCGGCGAATGTCGATGAATCTCGAATTCATCGTATCTCCTCTCTCGCGCTCCTCTCTGGGCTCAGTATCAGTGCCCTCCTTATTTCTCAGCCTCCATCACTGAAACTTGCACTTAAACAGTGATTACACTGATAATTTATTTATCAGCATGCATACATCGGCGCTTCGATCATAAAAATGAAACAAATTTATCGTATAGGGAACAAAGCCAGGAAAGGGTCCAGCTGTTAAACTCCTTAGTTACTAGTCCGTCATTTCGAGGAGTCCTACCAGATTATCTTGTATTGTACATTATTACAAACGTGAAAGTTTATGATCATATAGTTATATATACCTTCAACTTTAAAAGGCAATAGACCATCATAAAACTAATTCAGTATCCAGACATCAGAACAGACACAGTGTTATGGTTACAAATCATAGGGTACTCATTCAAAGGAGGGACAAATAGGAGCCGAGGGTTTCTACGGGCGCACCTCATCCCCTCTACGCGAACGAAACCGCGAAGAAAAGCTAGTTAAATTTCTTATTCACCAAGTGCCAAAAACTTACTTCCAGTTTCTCGAATTAACCCATAATCATTTCTAATATATCTTTGGGGTAAGTTCTCAGAACCTACTCGTATATTATGGTAGGATTCCAGAAAACCTCGATGATGGTCGTGAGCTTGAGATTTTAAGACCGATCTCGAGAATGTGTTGGTATGTAACTCGCAAAATAGTCTGATTGCTATCACATTGTTGGTCGCCTTGAGCGGCATAGTAATAATAAGCCGATACGTAATAAAACCCTACAACTTACGAGTGCAGCGGTCAGCGCATTGATAAGCAACTGGAATATTTTATCTAGGCACCCACTTTGTTGTTTATATTTTATTTATTTATTCATAATTACCTTATGTTGTATTATTTGCGATTCGTACACTTTGAACTTAGTTAAGTATTTAGTTAAACGATGTCCATGTATTTCTCTAGTTAAGTGAATTGTATTCTTTTGGAGAAATAAATTCTTAAACCATAACCATGTATGTATCTTTGTAGTATTTTAATTCCATTCTCACGAAAATTATCATCTTCACGTTTCAAAGTACAGTCTTAGTAAAAGAACAGAATAGAGTAGACCCTAGTATGGTATGGTACATTCAAAGTCAAAGTAGTTTATTCTTCAATTTAGGCATAATTACAATGCACTTATGAATGTCGGCTGTTTTGCAAAACAGTAAGTATATTTTATACATAAAATTACATTATTTTTTTCAGTTGGAGGGCTACGTATATTTTGTGTGTTCATTCAAGAAACAAAGCCCAGAAACATTAATAAAAGAGAAATAGTTCTCGCATAAGCAATGTTCAGGTATTTAGTTACCTATACTAGAACTCGTAATATCACAGATACACAATCTGAACCACCAAAACATAATTAAGATAACTATCTAAAACCCAACAAAAGAATATGGTCGAACACTATAACTTTACGGACATTCACCATTGCATTTTTATGTGAAAGTTTGTATTTCTAATTGAATGTACATATATTATATCCCTTTAGTTGGTAATTAAAATGCCATAGTATTAGTAGCCCTTGAATTATTTCACAACACAAATTTAAGAGGATATTTGATATTATGCATTAATATATGTAGACACTTTATCATAACAGCAATATTATAAGTAGAACATAAAAACAATCAAAGTATACAAAGACGAACCCGTCATTATTTATAAGGGATTTCTTTTAGTTAAGCTCCGAGTAAATGGGAGTGAAAGGTATACGAATATATTGAACGCTTAATTATGCATACCCTTAAGGTAGTCGTTTAATTAGATTTAAACAAGTGTATTTACTTTTTTTTTTGCAAATTTATCTCAAACGTTAAATCAAAAATTCCACAAAATAATTAAAAACATTTAGCACTTTCGCGTCGTTTAGGGATGAAATTAATACTTATTCTTAATACTCGTTAGTCGTATTCATTGTGTGAAGGCCGATAATTCGAAATTTGCGGGCGGGATAAGCAAGTGATTATAAGAATACTCGCCTATCCCAACTTCTGATATATAAGGAATCGATACGTTTAATTAAAACAACGACAGTTGATAACAAATGGTGTTTATTCGCACAATGAATACAACTTGTGAGTAGGCCTAGACTTCATTAAATATTATTAATATTGATTATACCCAATCAATACGAGAGCGATACTGACCTGTACTTAATTCAGTAGGCTTGAACTTATAATTAGCCCTTAAATAACCAACAAATCCAACAATGCCTCCACGGCGAGCAACCGACCGACCACGGACAATGTCCGTTAGCGAATGTCCCTTATTCCCAGCCACGTGACCGGTCGCCATTGCTCGGAGTGGAAGGGGGCGATCACGTGACTATCACGTGATCGTTCATTGCAACTACTTTTAAATTAGAAATTATCCTTACAAAAGTGAGTGCTAAATCAGCCTACCTGCGGATAATGAAATTATGAAATAATGAACTTTATTCTGCAAGTAGGCCACAAGGGCACTTTTACATGTCTGAGTCTACCGGCATTTCACAAGAGGAGACTACTGTTGAGAAGAAACGCCGAAAGAAACTCAATAGTCAGTCATTTTTTCAGAAAGCGTAAGTACTTAACTATTACAATGATATGAACTTAACTATACGTAGTTCTACAAGAAAACATATTAAAAGTGTATTTTAAGACATAAGTGAGGAAAAGTGTAAGAATAAAACAGAAACTACAAGAAAGCCAGACGGTTTATCACAATTTATGTACGTTTGATATGCTTTCTTATTAGAACTGTGTCCCTTAAACTAGTTAGGTACAATCTAAGAAGGAGTCAGCTACGCGGTTTCTGGTTCAGGCCATGCATTTTTGTCTGTCAGATAGTCCTCTACTGTATAATATGCTTTTGACATTAGAGATTTTTTTAAATAATTTTTGAGAGATCGAAAGGCTAATTTTAAAACATGATCAGGTAACTTGTTATAAAAATGAATACATTGGCCTAAAAATGATTTACTTACTTTACGAACACGAAACTTTCTAATAGCAATTTTATTTTTATTTCTAGTGTTAAAACTGTGGACATCGGAATTTTTTGTAAATGAATCTAGGTTTCTAATAACATACATAATACTCTCATAAATATATTGGGACGCTACAGTTAAGATGTTTATATCTTTGAAAATGTCTCTTAAGGAGTCACGAGAATTTAGGTTATATATAGAACGAATGGCTCTTTTTTGTAGCACAAATATAGTCTGAATGTCAGCTGCTTTGCCCCAAACCAGAATACCATATGACATGACACTATGAAAATAACTATGATAAACTAAGCGAGATGTATCAACATTACTTAATTGTCTGATTTTCCTAACGGCGTACGCCGCTGAACTTAATTTACCTGCAAGCACTGCTATATGTGGACTCCATTGCAAATTACTGTCCAATGTTATACCTAAGAATAATGCCTTATTCACTATTTCTAAACATTCACCATTTAGTAATATAGTAGAATCTACCGCCGTAACATTCGGTAAAGCAAATCTAACACATTTAGTCTTCTTGGCATTTAATATACATAGAATAAACGAATAGGGAAAATTTGTCTCAAAGATCAAGATCAAGGTTCAGATTAGACAAGTTCGGTTACCGATGTGTTGGTAAACGATCGATATTCTTACAGAAAGGAGCCATGCCGCGAAGCGTGGCGGCGCAGCTGGGGCTCAGCGGCCAGCGGGAGCGCCGGCGACGACCTGTGGCCGCTGCTGCAGCACCACTACGACTACATCATGGACAACCATCTCATCGACACGTGCAACGTGAGTGCATTCTTAATACGTAGCTGGAGGCGCAGCTGGGGCTCAGCGGCCAGCGGGAGCGCCGGCGACGACCTGTGGCCGCTGCTGCAGCACCACTACGACTACATCATGGACAACCATCTCATCGACACGTGCAACGTGAGTGCATTCTTAATACGTAGCTGGAGGCGCAGCTGGGGCTCAGCGGCCAGCGGGAGCGCCGGCGACGACCTGTGGCCGCTGCTGCAGCACCACTACGACTACATCATGGACAACCATCTCATCGACACGTGCAACGTGAGTGCATTCTTAATACGTAGCTGGAGGCGCAGCTGGGGCTCAGCGGCCAGCGGGAGCGCCGGCGACGACCTGTGGCCGCTGCTGCAGCACCACTACGACTACATCATGGACAACCATCTCATCGACACGTGCAACGTGAGTGCATTCTTAATACGTAGCTGGAGGCGCAGCTGGGGCTCAGCGGCCAGCGGGAGCGCCGGCGACGACCTGTGGCCGCTGCTGCAGCACCACTACGACTACATCATGGACAACCATCTCATCGACACGTGCAACGTGAGTCTGCATTCTTAATACGTAGCTGGAGGCGCAGCTGGGGCTCAGCGGCCAGCGGGAGCGCCGGCGACGACCTGTGGCCGCTGCTGCAGCACCACTACGACTACATCATGGACAACCATCTCATCGACACGTGCAACGTGAGTCTGCATTCTTATTACGTAGCTGGAGGCGCAGCTGGGGCTCAGCGGCCAGCGGGAGCGCCGGCGACGACCTGTGGCCGCTGCTGCAGCACCACTACGACTACATCATGGACAACCATCTCATCGACACGTGCAACGTGAGTCTGCATTCTTATTACGTAGCTGGAGGCGCAGCTGGGGCTCAGCGGCCAGCGGGAGCGCCGGCGACGACCTGTGGCCGCTGCTGCAGCACCACTACGACTACATCATGGACAACCACCTCATCGACACGTGCAACGTGAGTCTGCATTCTAAATACGTAGCTGGAGGCGCAGCTGGGGCTCAGCGGCCAGCGGGAGCGCCGGCGACGACCTGTGGCCGCTGCTGCATCACCACTACGACTACATCATGGACAACCACCTCATCGACACGTGCAACGTGAGTCTGCATTCTTAATACGTAGCTGGAGGCGCAGCTGGGGCTCAGCGGCCAGCGGGAGCGCCGGCGACGACCTGTGGCCGCTGCTGCAGCACCACTACGACTACATCATGGACAACCACCTCATCGACACGTGCAACGTGAGTCTGCATTCTTAATACGTAGCTGGAGGCGCAGCTGGGGCTCAGCGGCCAGCGGGAGCGCCGGCGACGACCTGTGGCCGCTGCTGCAGCACCACTACGACTACATCATGGACAACCATCTCATCGACACGTGCAACGTGAGTCTGCATTCTTAATACGTAGCTGGAGGTGCAGCTGGGATTCATGTTTGCTGGCACTCGCAACTCATTTTATCTTATTATTTACACCCGATGAACTTAACTTTATCCTGATTCATGAGTTCTGTACTTTCCCTCTTTTTCTCTCTGATGCAATTATTCATCACGTTGTTTGCGGTTTATGTAAGGCGACAGGTAATGCGACAGGTAATGCGAAACCAGCGCCATCTTCCGATTTTTTCATATATCTTCTAAATCTGATCAATTTTAAGTAATTGCGAGAGTCAAGGGACTGGAAAGCAGCTTTAATATCTATTAAATCACTGTACACAACTTTTTGTTTCGTAGTTATCCCCAAAAATTTACCCATAACTGTAGTGGCCGCTTTCGATGTTAACAAATTTTTAGGGGAAAACTACAGTAGGTGTACACAAATTTGTATACAGTGATTTAATAAAAAATAACCCAAGCTCTACACAACTAGCGATAACCCAAGCTCTACACAACTAGCGATAACCCAAGCTCTACACAACTAGCGATAACCCAAGCTCTACACAACTAGCGATAACCCAAGCTCTACACAACTAGCGAAGTTGACCGAAAACGGCCAAGGCGAAGTTGGCCGCAGTATGGGTTTCCACAGCGAAGTGCCTCTCCATCCTATCATATTCGCCCAACTTCGCGAGTAGTGTAGAGCTTAGTGGAGATGTCAGAAAAAAAGTCAGTAGTGGAGCTAGTTTTGCAATACCTACCCTTCGCCTTAAAAGAAAAATCATAAGTATCATTTCATATTTTTAAATGTTAATCACCTTCTTTTACTTACATTTCAGGAAGCAAACGGGGAGTTGTTGTCAAACAAACAGCCCGCGCTGCTGCCGCGGCTCAACCCGGCCGCCGGCTTCAATCGGCAGTGGTCGCTGAGCCAGTTGGTCGCAGAGTTCGGCGAGCTCTGCCAGTGGCTGTCGCAAGTGCAGGAGGAGATCTATTCTAGTCCCGAGAACCTGAGCAGCAGGAAGCTGCGGACGGTAAGAACAACCCGCTCCAGCCGACAGTGGGCACTGAGCCAGCTGGTCGCAGAGTTTGGCGAGCTCTGCCAGTGGCTGTCGCAAGTGCAGGAGGAGATCTATTCTAGTCCCGAGAATCTGAGCAGCAGGAAGCTGCGGACGGTAAGAACAACCCGCTCCAGCCGACAGTGGGCACTGAGCCAGCTGGTCGCAGAGTTCGGCGAGCTCTGCCAGTGGCTGTCGCAAGTGCAGGAGGAGATCTATTCTAGTCCCGAGAATCTGAGCAGCAGGAAGCTGCGGACGGTAAGAAAAACCCGCTCCAGCCGACAGCGGGCACTGAGCCAGCTGGTCGCAGTTTGGCGAGCTCTGCCAGTGGCTGTCGCAAGTGCAGGAGGAGATGTATTCTAGAACCTCTCTTCCCGAGAATCTGAGCAACAGGAAGCTTCTGGGGACGGTAAGGGCCCATCTGATTAATTACACCGCGCGCGGGTGGGCCGCGAGTCGCGTAGCAGCTCACTTAGCTGCCCCTGATGAAGAATTCCGGAGTTCGAAACGTGTCGGGCAGTTTCTGACAATTTTTACGTGAGTTTAAACCGTTTTAATAAATATTAAAGATGTCCCAGGATATTTTTAATAATATACTCTATGACCATCTGATTTTTGGATAACTGTCAGTGTTAACTATAACCTAGCAGCTCGCACAGATAAGGTTACATCATCAGTATCATCACTGTATTTTAAACCCATAAAAATCTACTGCTGAACTGAGGTCTCTTTAAAAGACTTCCACATTGAGTTTTATCACTAATAAAGATCAAAAAACAAATTAATCTTAAAGTTGAAGAACGAAGAATATGTTAAGAACTATAAATCGATATATTTATAGTACGTAACCGTTAACAACTGCGTGGCACTGCGTGTTTTCATATTTTGAATTATGACACGTATTTATTCATTAAATAAAATAGTGCTTCTGCTTTCGCAAAGTTAAGTTAAGCAAACCTACCTCATCAGACCACCGCTTGTCCCCAGAGCCGCATGGCCGAGCTGGCTTCGGTGGAGCCGCGCCGAGCAAAGTTCATCGAGCAGGCCAGTGCCATACTTGAGCGCATACCGGAGGCCAGTGCTGAGGTAAATAAATAGTTATAAATACGTTTCGAGAAACAAAATTTGTTCTGAAGCACAATCAACAATCAGCACCTAATAAGTGAAAATAAATACAGGGTAATAAGTTTATTTTAAAATTCCAGGTCACTTGGCGTGTCGACCATTTGAACGCTAAATGGGAAGGCCTTCGTTTACTACTGAGTCCGGAGCAGCCGCAACGAGACGGCGAAGGCACCGACACCGTCGGTTAGTATTTTTTTAATTAGTAATAACAATAACTACATTTATGTTTATTTGGAAAGCGACATCTATTGAGTTACTATTAAAGCTGATATTGCTTATTGTTATAAGTGCCATCTTTTAGAATACCCGAACATTACGTACTCCGTAAGGCTAGGTATTGTTTAAGCTGGCTTAATAGTTTTAGAAAGTTCTCGTAGATGGCGTTGGCCAATTAGTTAGTCTTAGTAGATTCATCGTTCACGTTTTTTACGCAAGATGACGCTATAGCAATTAGTTTTGCCTGTCATCACTAGATGGCGTGATTCTTGTAGTTCTAAGATTCCACACTAGATGGCGCGATATTCGTAGTTTTACTATTGAACACTAGATGGTGTTAATATCGTGGTGGAACTGATTAAACAGTTATATCACTCGACACTAGATGGAGATACCACTTGTATTATTTTTCAATGAATCATATTTACACATAGTGTTATTCCATTCCAAGCGATAAGGTAGCAGCGAGTACAGATCCCATTTTTATGGATTCGAAGGTCCGCAAACGAAAAACAGGAATCCTTGTAAACATTTGTTTGCAATTGGAATGGAAAAGGAGCGTCAATTGTTTGAGAGGAACTATAAATAAAATTGATGCTTGCTATTATTATTATACTTAGGTTAAAAATCATTTGCAGAATTTTTTACATAATCTATACATTCTTTGCGTAATATATGTCAATCCTAATGTATGCACACCCTTTCAGACACGTCGCACGAGCTGCGCTGCCTCCGCCGCTGGCTGCACGGCATGGAGGGCCGCCTGCCGCCGCCCTCGCTGGCGGCCGCGCGCGCCGCGCCCTACCACGAGCTGCTGCGGAAGCTGAGGGAGCATGAGGTACGTGCTATAATGGAACATATATTTCAGTACCTAGCTTCAGCGCCAGACGCGAAAATAAGTAATATTGAAGTTTATATACGTAGAAAATTTTACTTATTTTTTTAATATTTTAGTGCCCAAACTTAATTTATCACTTGAAATATTTTTACTGAGACAGAACTTTAGGTTAGGTTTCTATTGTTTACAGCGTGTGACTGTGGCGCCACCGATGCATCCCATCTTTTCGACATTTGACATACCTATTCTGTTTAACAACTTTATATTTCTTTCTACAATATATCTACGTATTAACATTCTTTCACATTCCTAACATTTCGTTAACGAACATAATATGAATCTTTCTATCAGATTACTTCAATAGTGTTAAATTTTGCGATGACAAAAGATAAATCTGGTGTGATTGTAAAGAATTTTGGTCCCCGCATCAGAAAAACTGTTACTTTTCTAACCACTATTTCTACAACTATGTATACATCTACGGGCATCACCTTGTTATTTGTTAAATTATTCAGCAATAAATTACTCCAATGAGTGCACGTACGATTCGGGCCGCTTACACGTTATCCATTGCGGGGCGCGCTCGTGCCGCGCGGCGGCTGGCCTAATGACCGTCGTAAATCACGAGCGATGGAGCGATGCCCTTAATTAGGTTTGACGTTTCGTGAGTGAGAGCGCTTTGTACATTGTACGGAGACAATGCGCTCTCTGTGTCACATAGTATTGAGGGATGCAGTGTAGAAAGTTCCGCGCCTTATTTTTGTAACCTCATATATCGCTCAACAGACTACATGCAAAATGATGTTTCTGTGTAGTTTATAAAGTTCAAATTTGGAGTAACTGTAGAACTGCCATACGAGTGTAGGAAGAGTGATAGTTCAAAACTAGACCACCGCTCATTTTTGTCGGCCTATGACCTATTGTTGTGTTTATTCGACAATGTTGTTTTCCGCTTTGCTTTGAAAGGGTGTGTGGAAAGCGAGGGCAGCGACCTTTCATTGGGATAATCGGTTTTCGCAATCCGGTAGAGTGCTCAACTGTCACGTATGTCCACTTCTTTCACATAATGTCAGTGTTGTATTTAGGTATTTGGTATACAAACAGAATACTTGAATCAGAATAACTGTCAAGTATCCCTACTGAGCTCGCTGGTGTCGTGCGACCAAGATCAGGCTGCGATACATCACACGTCGCTCGCCTTTAAGGTCAAACATGTGTCATTCCGTCTGGCTCGAGTAACCTTTGCTCGCCTATAGATTAATTATCACGACACGGGCCATTAATACACAAATCAAATCAAATTCTTATTTTCCTAGCGTCTATACAAAATTACAAAAATAAACGACTACTTTAAAAAAAACTACTACTTTAAAGAAATGTAACTGTCCCAAGCACCGGTGGAGCTAGTGAAGGGATGGCTCCCCTAAACACAGAATAAAATAACGGCAAAAACCTATGTGTGCTTATATTAGTTAAGAACTTCCATAGATTCCTCTTGGTTGCCGTTTATCAGATCGTAATCTTTATTTTTTGGAATAAGTACCCTTAACCTCTGCTTATATAACAGAAACGGCCACCAAAATCACTGTTAGCATAATTATGGACGGCCAATTATAAAAAATAAAAAATAACACCATAGTCGTCGAAAACCTTATTTTTTAAAGTTGAATAAAAGTACTCCCTCAGGGTCAGGGGTCATGTTATTAACTCCTTGGATAATTCTGCACAGTATATTCCGCTAAAGATAACGATGGAAGACAGTCTCCATCTTTACTCGAATTTCTCCAATGAACTTTACGATCCATGATCTCAAAATTTACTCGCGCCGCATTATAAAGCGATAAATAACAATAAGCCAATAGGACACTTCCATAAAGATCGACTATCGCGGACGATTGATGTTTAGGGTTGCACAAATTGCCCCCAACGATCCTTCGAAGCTACACTTACCTGTGTATTGTTGCACTTTCCTGTTGTTTTAGAGTTGAGAATGGCATCGTTCGGTCGAATGTTGTGTGAGGGTTTCAGTTGATTGACTAATGTGAGGTGTCTATTCTGCAGTTTTCCGGGCGAATCGCACGACGTCAGGTTAACCTCCGCCTTGACGGGCGATCTGTCGGAGTTATTGATCGCGAGCTCTCGTGATCTTAGTAGGTTATTACGTTATTAGGGTTGTTTATATGACTTTTCTAGTGGCAAATGAAAAGGCATATAAACACTTAGAATTACGGGCAAGTTATTTTCAAGTTTAAAATAATATATAAGTTATATATGTTTAAAAATACTTTGTTAAAGAATTGTAAAGGATATTTCCAGTCTCCAATTAATCGACTTTCTTGTCGTGTTCTAATGTACCATATCTCCCCTTTAACTCAAGCTTAAAAATCCCAAATATAAGTTAAATATAAATAAAACGATATATAAAAATAACATCACGTTACATCAAAGTTAAACAAACCGACTTCATTTCCTTCCCACGACTTCCTTATGGGGAAAACGTCCAAGACAGACGTTATAATATATATCTTAATTACTTTTACGTGTTTTTACGAGCGAACGCCCATATTCGGACGCAGTTTTGCGTTTTAATGATTTATTTTAATTTCATAATGTTCGCAATGAAAATTTTAATATCTTCATTATGTAAGCCTGTGTCCGAAATAGTTGTAATGGGTTTTTAATTATTATTTATCAGCTTCGCAGGTTTAGGGCACCGTCCTTGTAGACGCACGTATAGAATTGAATACATTTTATGCATTTGATTTAGATTACTCGATTACTAAAGACTCTGAAAAAAAAAACCTCCGTAAAATCTAGGTAGGTATTTGGTGTTTAAACTTTATGCTCACTCCCTTTGTTTATCGTAAAACTTTGTCAAGGAAACCCTTCACACGGTAGTCCGGCTCGCTCTTGACCGGTTTTTAACTGTTATTCATTAGGTTTTAATGCATCCGGTGTGGCCGGCCCTTTCACGGTTATGCCATATGTATGGGTTAACGTTTAACTTCGTTTCGAAATTATTACGAGTAAACGTCGATACTTGCGGAGAAGATTTTGTACAACATTTAATTTATGCGGCCCTTCTAACGTTGCAGTCTATGTGATGAGAATGATATACGAGTTTTTAATAATGAACATATTTTCACTAGATGGGATATTGCATTAGATATAATCGGATCGAGGTTTATCTCTGTTGTCTCTAAACTTGTCCGGTCAATCCGACTGTCTGCAAAAGATAGTTGGTTATTTAGTACTATATGATGATTTAAATTGATTATTGCTTAATAATTGAAGTTCCCAGAGAGTAATATTAAACCGAAGTTAGTTTAATTCCAATGAATGCGGCACGTTTATTTTTACGTGAAAGATCAGCGCGTGGCATTTCGGTCTCTATGAATAGTGCGCGGGTCAGCCGCAGCGCGCCGGTGACACACTGGACAAGCTTAAATGATTATAAATATAAACAAATGCCTGACGATACTGCATCGCTACACGCAACGGTTTACGGCCCGAATCTAATGGCATGTCAAGACCTGGAAGCAAAATCTACATCCTTAACGCATTCACTACCAGCAACGCATATATGCGGTCACCGTAATACGTTTGTTACTAGGCCACGCCTCCTGGCTGTGAATGCGTTATGTTATCAGCCATTGATTTTCGATTAACACCCTTTGTCCCGTGTAAATCAGCATAAAACCTGCATGTAATAGGTAGTCCTTTGTGATCAACTGATCACTGACAAATAAACAAGCGAACTTATTTGCCTGCGTCTTCATGAACGTCAATATATACTTTTAGTTTATTTTTTCTCGGTACAGTCATACATACAGTCTGTAAGATATTTAAACAAACAGTTCTCTGTTGATGTTTGTAGTGATGTAGCAAAAACATATTGTTTGCCAAATCTAACGATTATGACTGGTTGATCAAGTCGATTGTATCTACGAACTTTTTTTCAAACCTGAATATATTTTTGTTTATTTTGTGTAAATCAATATTTTTTTGAGCTACGAGGCGTCGGACCCACTGGAGCTTTCTATGTAAAATAATAATTTGTTTTATTCTTCTTTCTTTAGGTTATAAATTTATAGATTTCTACCAATTTACAGAGATAGCCCATGAATCGAAACTCAAGATTTAGTCTCAACACAGCTTTAAAAAAAAAGACGTAGTACGTAACTGTTTGAGTAATGATTTATTATCGTTAAATACTTCAACACCGTGATAAGAAAAAATATAACATGAACTCAATTGTATTAAATAGAAAGTGAAAAACGTTTATAGATACTTGAAAAACCACTATGTCATTGCTTGTTTTTTTTATGAAATTCAATATGTCGCGCAGATTTACGTTATATGGGTCCTGTGATGTGACAAATGTTTGTTTAAATATCATACAGACTATAGGTATAGTCGTATTTCACCGTAAGTGTGTGCGATATATGCGTCCAAATATAAAATGATTGAAATTCAGCCCCAAAGTAAAGTATCTAGATACTACTTTTATCAAAATCACGTTGAAGAATGTTTTGATCTAATCAGATCAGATCATATCGAATAAGACACTTTTTTTATAAATGTTGGTGTAATTATGCTGTTCGTTATGTAGTATGTTAAGTCTTACAACTCGACCCACCTACTTACATACATTGTTTAATATCGGTCGATTTATGTACAGCTAGGCTTGATGTTTGCTTAATATTCATTTTCTAACAAGTAATTGCTTTAAGGATAAAAATCCCGACTTACCGGAAAAAGGCCTAACTAATTTTGTCGATCCATCATCATATCATATTGCGTTTCGTCTGTTACAGACTATCTTATGCAGTGCTATGGACACACATTTTTTGGTGACTGTATAGTCTGATGCGAGTGCGAGACCGGCACGAACGCCCGCAATTCTGACATCCAATGATCAATGCTAAGCAATTTTTCGAGCAAAAAATATAAACTAAGTACATCAAAAGGGATAATCCGTTCGGAGCTACAAATATACAGTCATTTTTTTGGTTGGGGTAAAATAGTATAACTTTACAGTCAGTAGACGATTTGTAAAGGATGTCCACTTTTAAAATAAGACCATTTATTAATACGAGTATCTCTACTATTCCTGAGACATGCGACAGACAGTTCCCTGCACCCAAGTAAAGCCGTACAAAACACCAATCGGTCAGCGGGGGCGCCTGGAAAACGCCATAAGTGAACCAAGTTAATAAACTGAGTTAATTCACGCACTTGATCCAGTTTGCTGCTCTTGATCGTAAAACTAGTTTTTTTGCATTGACAGCTTGTTACGTAGGTAGACACGGCGACGTAAAAACTTGTAGTCGACTACGTGAGTACTTACTACCTTGCTTCAATATACTAGCTTCAAGTACTGAAATAATGCAATTCAAATGCTACCTTAAATCTAAACCATTAGGATTGTGATTTATGTTGTAAATGTGAAATTATCCTGTTGAAAGCTACTATATAACAGAAAATAGACGCTGCCATAAGAAAATATCCTTAACTAGCTAGTGATATTTAGCAGATAACATTCTAACAAGCAGTGTGCTGCAACGTTTATAATACAGCACGATTATTTATTTGCTTTTGTATATCTTTCGCATTTAATTTGGTTTGTTATATAATACGTATTATATATAGTAAGTTTTTAGTGTTATAATATAATAAATACTTAATAGTTGCTTGCGCAGGATTTATTCAGTGCGCTCAGCTGCAATAATATCTGATAGTAAAGTGTCTAAGATTAACTTAAATCTAGTGGCTATACCGAGAACTTTTAGAACATATCAATCAAGTTTCTAACTCGTCGTTCCATTAGTTATTATTGCAGGTGCCTGTACTGAATTCCTCAGTAATTCGTTCTAGTTATGTTGTAATTGTTCGCGATAACAGCCAAAGTTCAATCTCATTCTTGTTATGAAAGATGCCACCACCGTGCACCGCTATGCTACTCTTTCGCCGTTACACCACTTGATTGACAGACGACCCGTTACAGTGTCTATAGGCATAACGCATATTGCCAACTTGTCTCGCAGTTACGTAAAACCCACAAAGGTAGAATTAATTAACAAAAAAATTTCGTAACGACTCATAAACGGTTCATTTGTTCCGCAGATAATCTCAGTCGTCAGTGGCAGGTCGTACGCGAGGGGACAGTTTTTGCACAATGCGGTGATAAGATCAAGTGTCGATACGGTGGCAACTTTCGACCCGGCGGCGCGTGATCGCTGATTGATAAAAAATAGATTAGTTTACGTCCGTACAGGGCCGCAGTACTCAGTAGACATAATTTAAGAGAAAACCCGACTTGGCTGCTCATTCATATATGAACTTCAATTTCGAGGTCTGGAATCTTCGAGAAATTCGGCTTCCCCTTCCTACTATTTAGAATAAATTTTGCATTGTCAAAAGCGTTGCTTTTGATCCCTCTGATGTCGATCGATGCGTCATTCATAAATGTTCTGCCATAAATACGATTTTTGTATACCTAGGTGTTTGTGGGATCTTATCAGTACATGTTAGGCATCTATTCTTTGTCGTTTCCCGAATCGAAGAAATGTCTATGGCTCTTAACAACCAAATAGGCCTTATGGTGGGCGACAGTATTTGCACAATCCGAGATACGATCTACTGACTATTCAATGGCAACTTTCGACCCAGGGGGTACGCGATTTGCTTGATTGATAAAAAATAAATGAGTTTAGAGTTGAAACCTTGGAATGTACACAACATTGATATAATATGTAGTAGTACTATAATTACGTTTAAATCTTATAGCTGGCATGATATCTTGAGTCATAAGTTCATAACCCTTATATTTCAAAATCATTTCATAAATGTTATGTGTATTTGTTATATCTACATAATAATATGTATACCAGTTGTTTCCTGTAATATATGTAAATTAAAATATAGATTCTACTCTTCAAATTGAACAACATTTGTTCAGCAACTTTAAAAAAAGTCAGTTTTCAGAAGTTTATTATTTCAAACAAATTAAATAGTATTTTCAATGTACGTCGTCCAACATTGACATTCCCCATTCCCCTGAGCATTGACATAGCTGTCACTCTACTAATATCGGACATTTCGCAATACATTGCTTCTTTGTCTAAACATTATTCTACAAAATATAATTTAATACACGTTATTTTCAGAAGTTGCTTAACAAATGTTGTCCAGTTTCAAGCGAAGAATCTATGTTTTAATTTATCGCTCCTATTACAGGAAACACCCGGTATATTGTTAACACACGACAATTGTATATATCTTCCTTGTTTTCTAGTGTTTTTATTAAATGTAGTGCACCATTTGGTAGAATTCATTAAATACCGATGAGGGTTCATTTTGATAAGAGAAATTGACGATTATCGAACGTAATACAATAGGATGATCAGCGTTTATACCAAAAGGGAAACCTTAATTGATCAAAAGAAAGTAACCTGTCGACATGTGCGAAGCATCAACCGTAACCGTTTGACTGCGTGTGATTGTTTTGTTCAAAACCGGAAAAAGACAAAAGGTAATTTACAAAAATAGTAATTTACTTGTTCCGCGAATTTCCCTTTACCTTTATGAGTCGCTTTCTCCGGAGCCATCTGCGGCGTGACGTCACGTGTCACTAACGCAGACGCTGATGTGATTTGTATCAACCACTTTGTAGTGCCGACACGCATGCTACTGCGAAAATCTCTGACAGATCAAACTTTCCAGGAAAAATATCGACTACTCAATTATTTTAACGAAATAGAAATCACCATTGCGAATCTGCTTCTCGAAGTCCCCATTATTAGAACCAAAATGGCAAAATAGATACAAAGAAAAACTGGAAATATCGAATAAAGAATAAGTGCTATACTTTATTTGGAAGTGCCTTTGCCTTACAGTTAAGCCTGCCTACTTGGATTTTGTTAAACAAATTAATACAAGTAGGGATTAGGTACCTGGGAAATTTAGCGATTAACAGAAAAAGTAACTACGAAATCGCGTTTTTTTTTTTTACATATTTCTCGAAGATTTTGAATAAACGTACGAGCCCCGTAGGTATACAAAGGTCTACCAATGGTAAGGTAACACGAGCGTACAATCGAAGCGGCACGCTTCGTGCCAGGTGTGGTCAACCCGCGGTCAATAATTCTCGCGACGGTGATACCATCGCCCCCTGGTGGCGAGGAATGCGTCGGCTACCGCATTGGTTTGTTACCACTGGACAGACAGGGTTACCAAGAGATCTGAATTTCATTCATTTTTGAAGAATATGCATACGATTACGAAAACAATTTATTCAATGTCGTCGCTGAATTAATTTTTTTTTTTATTAAGTCACTTAGTTTGCCTACGGCTCTGTCGGCTTGGAATTCGAATTATGACAAAAACTATATACCTCTACCCCCATGAGGTGGATTGCAAATAAATTCATCAAAATTGGTTCAGTAATTTGTCTGTCTAAATTCATCCTTGTATGCATTGTTTCACCTTATGTAAAACACGCTTTATAAAAAAATTACACTCTCTTGAAGAGATCCAAGTTTTTTTTTGAGGAAAACGCTGGCTAGCTGTTAGTGAGTTCCACTTATATTAGAAATCTTTGAATTACTTATAAATCGAATGCCAAAGTATCTTCCCTGTCGATCCCTTCACTCTGACTACCTATAATTTTCGCACAAATTAATGAAGTCAACAAAGTGACAACCCTACCAGACTTTCGTAATAGAGTTTCCACTGTTTCCAGCTGGGACGTCAAATTGTCGGTGACATTTCAAGCGCTCAACACGCCGTTAGGGTTGACACGCTATCGAGTAATTTATTGCAATACCTGAACATTTCTTATCTGAATTATTTAATAGGAGAGTCGTAGGCTTGTTAATTGTGTCAAATCGTTATAATCGTTATACTTAAGTAGATTCAGGAACAAGTCAGTTGACATTATCAGCTGGATTGGATACTTTATCAACAAGTAGTTATTCGTAGTACAATTTCTCTTATGCACGTGGTAAATGAAATTGATCGCTATCTGAAGCTACGCCGGCGTGCAACATATAGCTACTAAACTTCAAAGACGACATGGTGAGTAATGCGATCCCTTCATCTCGAAGTCTCCTTTCTAGAAGGTTCCAGTCGTGAGTGCAGCTGTGGGAGGTAAACGTAAACAATGCGTCGGGTTGCGCGTGAGTCGATGACCGAACACGACCTTGCGACCGCGCGTTCGGACCTTAGAAAGGTAACAATCGAACTCTCACTAGGTTTTCGAATGCGCATGACCGGTTAATAAGTACCTACTTATCCTTCCCAGTAAAATACAAAAATCCACCGGTCTACCTGTTATAATGTTTGTCACGAAGTTAACTTATGGACAGTATTTTCGCCAAATGATGAAATGTAAAAAAAGCAATAACTTTAAAACCTGCTGCTTTTCCAACATTTAGCAAGGCAAGTTGCGATTTGCGAGCGTTTTCTATACAAATAAGCGTCGCAGCGAACTTTCTGCGTGATCGCCTTTATACAAAATTCGTTCGCAAATCGCGTGTCAGAAGGCCCTAAATTTTGCGTCAGTTTCCATCATTATATTAGGAAGTTGTAAGAACTTTCATGTTAGTTATGTCAGTTGAACTTCATGCATAGTGCCCAGCATTGTGGCTGGTCTTGTCATCCAATCATTACAGTTGAACTTTCAAACATTCCGGGTGGACGTATTTCCACGAGGACTGATCGAGAGCCATAATTAATATCAGCGATTCCTATCCACCCTTTCCCTATTGAACCCCCAATCCCAAATTGAATCGGGCCATTAACAGGCGCGCGCGCATTAGATAGCTGCGTGCTAATCTTCGAATTTAGAAAGCCGCGCGAAAGTGGCTCCACGCAGCGGCCGTCGTCGATAACGCAGCAATCCCGACAATGCTCGCCACTGGCGATGCAGTCGATGGATCTTTTTAATATACCACAAACACACCTACAAACAGGGCTGTGCATAATGTTGAAAATACATTTGTCGAAGGCCCGCCTATAGACGGATACCCCACTTTGCAAGCACAGGCCTAATAAGTTTTAATGCTATTATCAACCCTTTCTTTGAGCTTCCACGTGTTAAGGGACTTAAAATACCTTGTCCAATAGCCCTAAATAATTTGGTCTCGTATTAGGACATCGTAAGCTATTTATTACCTCGGCATACCCACGAATATTTTGTGAGGTTTTGGGAATGCAGATATCCAACATGTTATCCAACGTGGATGCAATTTCTGAAATCTGCGACCTAAAAAACCTACTGGCCGCCTTTCTATTAGGACCGAGTTACGCGATTACGCGACATGCGAGGAAAAATCCGCCAATGCATTGTTGCTCTTCATCGGGCAACAATGTGACAGTCTAATTATTAACCTTTGAGCCTATTATTATATCAGCCGTCGCAGTTGTAACATCTTAATCTAAAATATCCAGTAGACCACATAATCCCTCAAATCTGATTATTTCTTCATGTTGTATCGTGATTCTGCCGGCTATTATTAGAAACATTACAATGTATCCGGTATTAAATTGTAAACATCTAACCCCGGCGATCGGTCATCATCAGATGACCGTAGCCGAGAAAGCTGTAATGCTCCCAACTGAAGCCTAGCCTCCAGTGACGGGTAGCGTATAGCCTGCCTGACCTCTGCTCCGCGAAGATGAGACCACACGGGCGATAATTGAGCCATGGGAGAAATAATTATAAAGATATGGAAAACCTCGTTACATCCCGGTAAAGGTTACTTTGAGATATTCACGTTTCTAATGGAAAATGTTGGTGAAGAATTCATGTGAGGTATAGCCTGCCTTCTTACTCTGATCCAATCATTACTAATCGTACTGTACCTGTCCAACCCATGTAGAAGCCTGTGCATACTTTTAAACCCTATTTAGCTTTATCAACAGACCGTGAAGTACCTACTGCTCGACATGTTACGGTCCTGTGACATGAGATCTTTGAGTCTCGGTTCTTTAAGTAATATAGGCAAGAATTGATTTAACTTTAATATCTCTGTACGTACCGCAACGTGAGGTTGTCAAGGACTTCAGGGCCTATTTGGTAAAATACAAATTTAAGCTCTAATATCTATTCCCATCGCATGTCTTATACCATTAGACCAAATGTCTTATACCAGGAAATATGTATCCCATCAAAAACATTACATGTAAAAAAATTGCAAGTCTCGCAACCTTCTACCGAAAAAAGTTGTGAGATACAATATAAAACCAAGTCGGTTAATTTATTCAGTACCTATCAAAGTGACCCTTCGCCTATATGACAACTTTGACATACATTTTCACCGGATTACATAACTAAAAACATATTACCATGACCGTGTTAGTACCCGCATTAATATTAAACATATTTATCTTTATCATAAATGTAATGACTTGGCCATCGCACGACAACATAAGTATATAAGAATACGAATAAATCTCCTTTTATTAAAGTGATTATTATATTTTTTGCTTTATTTATCCATACCAATAGATCGGTATGGAGCGGTGCGTATCCAGTTCTTTTCAGCTGTTTTTACTATCTCGTCTGCCTATATTTTCTTCTGCCGTCCTCTTTTGCCGGTCGGGCCAGATCCATCTTTTATTTAAGGACGGCCAAGATGAAACAATGAGTAGGAATTTATGTTTGTATTGCGTGACATTCAAAGCGTTAATAAAATTTGGTAGATTTTATTATCATTATAATGTAGAAGGTATTATCGTGTGCGATGGCCAAGTCATTACATTTATGATAAAGATAAATATGTTTAATATTAATGCGGGTACTAACACGGTCATGGTAATATGTTTTTAGTTATGTAATCCGGTGAAAATGTATGTCAAAGTTGTCATATAGGCGAAGGGTCACTGATAGGTACTGAATAAATTAACCGACTTGGTTTTATATTGTATCTCACAACTTTTTTCGGTAGAAGGTTGCGAGACTTGCAATTTTTTTACATGTAATGTTTTTGATGGGATCTCATTTCTTTTTGTAAGTGGTCCTCCTTATTTTTCCTTTAAGGACTACTAGCTGTGTATCCGCAACTGTCTTTCTTAAAGCCCACTCTCTGTCTCTGTGGGCTTTTCTCGAAAGTTTTGATGAAGCGATTTTTGACAAGCCAGGACGGTAATTACTTCTTAGTCTTTTATACTCCGAAATTGCGGAGTTTTGCACTTTAACACTACCGAAGTTGACATTAACTAAATGTAAACCACACAGACTTGTCACTCCCTCTCATGATCCATAATGACCCCTCTCAATTCCTCTCATGACGATGGTGATGATGAGGGTGGTGATGATGGCGGCGATGATGGTGGTAGTGGTAATGGTAGTGGTTATTGTGTTGGGGATGTGGTTGTGGTAATGGTCGTGGTGGTAATGTGGTGAGGATGTTGATTTTACAACCATCGTCATCACCATCACCACATGCATTACCATCACAATCGTCATCATCCATCACCACTATGACCATCACCATCTGAATCAAAACCCCCATCATCATACCTAATCACCATCATTGGCATCATCATCGTCATCGTCATCTTCATCATCATTATCATCATTAATCATCTACAACAACACCATCATCATCATCACCAATCACCACCATCATCATCATCATCATCATCATCATCATCATCATCATTACCAACACCTCCCTCACCACCACCAGTCACCACCATCTTCATTGCCATCAATACCCCCATCATCACCACCGGTCACCTCCACTCCACCATCATCACCAACAGTCACCACCATCGTCGTCATCATAATTATCATCATCACCAATCACCACCATCATCATCATCATCATTACCAACACCTCCCTCACCACCACCAGTCACCACCATCTTCATTACCATCAATACCCCCATCATCACCACCGGTCACCTCCACTCCACCATCATCATCATCACCAACAGTCACCACCATCGTCGTCATCATAATCATCATCATCACCAATACCACCTTCATCAGAATCAGTCACCACCACCACCATCATAATTATCATCACCAACACGCCCATCGCCACCACCAGTCACCATCATCATCTGAACAATCCAACACCCTCATTACCAACACCAGTCCCCAGCTTCATCATCATCATCATCATCACCAGCACCCCCATCACCGCCACCAGTTACCACCATCATCATCATCATCATCATCGCTACCATCACGATTCCAACTCACTGCCCCTGCGGGGTGAGGTAACTCAATTCGGTACGGCGATGAACGTGTCCATTCTGTATGTATTAGGTAATAGGTATTCTGTGCCTGAGGTCTTAGTATCTAAACCGAAGGTTATATGAACCGCAGAGTTAACTTTGTAATCGTGTATTTTTTATAGGGTTCATAAGGAAATACAAATTTATCTATGCAGCTCGCATAACTGGAAAACTACACTGAAATTTTGTAATGTTTAGGTTTTTTAATGATTTGTACACCAAACCGTAATAGAGCACGAAATTTCAAGCTTGTGTGTCTGCTAGAAGTAACTTAGAATTCGTATGATCATATATAAGTGAGTCAGTGAATCAGTGAGTGAATCAGTGACAAAATTAAGGAACTTTGACTGGCAATAATTTCTAAACTACTGGTTAAAATTGAATGCAATTTGGAATATGCCTAGGTTATATCATGCTCTCCTGGTCATTAAAAATTCAGGCTTTTAGCTTTGTCCGTAATGAAATACTGGGAGTTTGAAAATGGTCTGAATGGCTTCGAGAAAAGGATGTTACGGCGTGCCGGCAAGCGCGTTTGCTCGACTTGGCGGGGGCACTGCCGTGCCCCCAGATGTTCCTAATATTCTAATGGTAAAAAAATCGGACTTAAAAGTTTTTCTTTTGCTTTGTACCAAATATCACCTTACGGTAGTTGAAACTCGTAGTTGCAATAAATACCTCTTTCTCATCATCATCAATTATATATGTTAGTAGTTCTCATTTTCCCTCTTGGCACAGTGGCAATAAGGGTCAAAAAGGTACGCGTTTCAGTTTCCTTGAATGTAACAGTAACAGACCAATTTGCATTACATTGTTACTTCAATAGATCAGACCAATTAACCACATTGATACCAATTTATGAGTTTTATGGATTTTCGTCAGTCGTAGTCGTTTACAGAAATACCATAGCATTAATTCAAATATATTGCGATGATAATTTTATTATAGCTTTTACAAGTCTGATAGGTTAAACGTTTCATAAGATTAGATTTTTACATTCATTCACTTTTATGTGCAGGTTAGTGCCAAACAAATTGGCATGCCTGCCCTTTTCTATCGTGATTAAAACATTTGCAGCCAACTGCAACTGCTATGTCTTTTCAACTGGACATTTCTGTAACTTAATTAACAGCTTTATCTTTAATCCGTGAAAGTAATGTTACTTGCGGCATAACACCTTTCCACGTCTTTATGGTGTTGAACGATTTTGCCAATTTCAGCGCAGTTTCTTTGCTAAACAAAATTAACGACTATTCTCTTGTGCTAAGATTGAATTTATGCCCTATAATAGTTTAGCATACAATCGAAGCAGCTTCCAATTGTGGCAGATTTTAAATTACGTTATTATGTTAACGTTATCGTTTTAAATTGGTGATTGCAATTAGCTATGGCTTGCGTTTAGTGTACGATAAATTAAATTATCAGCTTTCACGCCAGAGCCGGTTTAGGGTTTAAGACTGTAATTTTGTCCTTAAAGAGTTTAACGTCTCAATCAATTGCAATTAAAGTACTTACAGCAGCACTTATTATCCATGTGAATAGGGGGAAAAAGTGTTATTTTACATATCTTGCAAGTACACATAGTTATTCAAATTATTCGTTTCACAACAACTATGAAGGTATCGAAATACATCTTTGTCGGCTGTACCTTAACCCGGAGATTAAAGAATATACATACGTAAGACGCTGTAATATGACATTATTAAGACATATTTTCTCTATATTTTTGTGATAGATGAATATGGTTATATTTTATTCTTGATTGTGTGCCTAATATATGTACTGGAATAAGCAGAGCAGTCCCGGGAAATTTTAATATGGAAGTACAAACTATACAAAGATTTCCGGGTATTACGTACCTGCACTGTACGTGGTCGATATCAATAAGAAAATTATAATAACTTGTACTGGGGTTCCAATCGAACGTACGTTATGTTGGCCTTTCCTTGGTTGGTTGGTCTTTTTTTCTTGTAAAACCGTCCTAATGCATTTACTGCTCATATCAACTTCACACTGAGCATCTCTTGATCTGCATTTTTTTTTAAATATCTCCAGTCTTAATTTGGTTTATTTCATACAAGTTAAATGTTTTTTTCCATGTACGCAATCCAATACTAAATTGACAGCATACTGATATTTAAATAAATGTCAAATAAATAATCGCAATTTTACGATACCCTGACTTAACCATTAAACTTAGACGTCTAATAAATTATGTAAATTATATATTTTTTGATGTACAGAATAAAATTAGATCAGTTAAATGAGTGGAATCGAACTTTACATTTAAATCCCATAGTCAGAGGCAGGCTGTATGTGGGTTAGGACCACCTTAGGACGTACTACAGTAACAGTTGTTTTCCCTATGTTTTACAGGAAAACAAAAACAACCAATCAGCTGATAACCACAGTCCGTACGTGCGCTTGCGCGGTTAATCGCGCGCGGCCATTACTCAGCATTATTAGTGGCATTATTAATATTTGTGCGGGTTATCACCTGACGCATAAATCCCAGCGTTCAGCGCCTTATCTAGATCAGCATTAGCGGGCCCATAACTCAGGGCTTATGTAATTAGGCACGTGCTAGGAAGGCTGTAAGCTCTGGGGTTGTAAGACTTGAATAGACAAAGGTGTTTTTTCAAACAAAATTTTAATGTTTAACTTAGGTAACTTGTAATGTTTTGCAAAGAGACTAAATTTCATGGCATGAATTATTTCATGGAATTTGGAATTTCTTCACATGACAACCATAATTTTAACACATTTTTTTAACAGTTTGATGTTTTGACTGATATCTGTTCACTAATTCTTAAGTTATAACTGAAATAAAAACTGCATAACTTTAGAGAAAGTATCAGGAAACTGGAATCCGTCGAACTGCGTGGATTGAAATGATAACAACATTTTAGTTCCTGTGTTTACCGAGCGAGCTCCCTTGCAGCACTCACGCCTTGCCTGGCTTGGTGCTTGTATCACGGTGGGCGATTCTGTGTTAGTAAAAAAAATGTTTAGGGACAAAGGTTGTGTTTGTTATACTTTGTTTTTAATATATATGTATAGAATAGACATAGGAGAATAATATTCGAACGGATCACACACGTTTGCCACTGTCGGGATCCAGGACTGTCATCAGCCACAAAACCAAATCGGATTTTGATGAATACTTCAGCACTAATCCCTCGGACCCTCCCATTTACCTGTTGCTTAAGAGTGGTCCTTCAGTGAATGTTACTACTACTATGTTTCTTCACGTATGTTCTCTATCCGTACGTAGAAATGAACGCTCTCTGCTTTTATTTCGTCCACTGGCGCCTGATGTCACACAAACAATTTTGAGTTAGAAAATTATGCTAAAAAACGACATTTGATTACAGTATGCGATATAGTATAAAAACCGGCAACGAGTTAGAGTACAGAAATACCCATGCACCGAGTCTACACTATTCTATATTTGTATCATTAATTCTAGATATTGGCAATAAGTGTTATGCTATACTTCTTCATAATGTACGGGCTGGGGCCGTTCATTACACCACCTCACAATTACGCTCCTTCCTGAACACCGCGGGCAATAAATATTAGTTGATTCTTGTTCACTGCGGGGTTATGGTTGCTCAGGATTGCTGTAATTTCGTTCTGGACACGTTTTGACGTTAGTTGATTTAAAGCCTATTTGTATTACGCGTAGGTACTTTAATTGTTGTTTTGCATTTCTACCTGTTGTTTTCGTTTAGTGTTCGATTATTCGTTTGAAAAACCACGCGCAGAAGAGAACAAAAAAATGGTTCCAAATTTTAAACTGAATGAAGTGTAGTCATAAACGCGAAAAAGCGCTAGGGCATTATGTAGGTAATATAATTATAATAAATTTAATTCAGAAGTTCATCCATAGGTATAGTGTTAGTAACATTTTGTAATTAAAATTAGGCTTATTATTTTCGCGGCGACAGAAAAATTAAAGAGCAGCAAAGTATTTGCAACTAAAATAATAACTTGTCAGCGATTAAATATTTTGGCCATCATTTATATTAAATGAGCTTTAAACTAAGGATATTTTAAAATTCAAATAATGGCAGCTACTTTAAGGTAGCAGAAATAATAAACAAGATTACTGAAATCATAGGCGAGGTACTATAAAATAATGACTTGGCGACTAATATTAGCAGAAGATCCGACTCGGCCGGGTTAGGTTAGGTTGGTTTTTTTTTTATATCCCTAAAAAGCGCTCCTTTTTTTTTATGACCTTGATTTATTTTATATGCAATCTCCATTGAACAATTAGAGTAGGCCATTTTCAACTTTTTATCCGCTGTCATGTTTCCGCTTAAGTAGTTAATTCAGTCGCCAAAACTCGATGCTAGTTTATATTGAAACAAAGCCGAAAATTGATTACTTAGTTGCTACTTTTTACTTTATTAGTCTCCGCAATTAGTCGCCAACTTATTATTTTTGCTACCCCCTTTAATTTTTTATAAATCCCTAAATCAGATTAATTTGTCGCCGCGTTAAATACATGCCTTAAAATTATGTAAGTAATATTATGCGTTTTAATAAAAAAAAACTATTCAGAAACACAAATGTGAAGTCTTCAATATTGAGCAAACCACACAATTTATTCACCATATTTTCATAGCTCAATTTTGTATTTTATGAAAAATTGGCGTTTTTCCCCGCTCTCCCCTACTCAACTCAAACAGGTCTTAATAAAATGGAATACAAATAAATTGCGTCACATACGGAAGTAGTTTCGTTTCATATAAAATAAACGAGTAAATCTTTAAAGCCATAAGCTTGTTTACTAACACTCTGCTCACGTTTGAATCGCTCTACATTCTTCAACCTTTTTGACAGCCAATAGCCATAACAATAACATGAATAACATAGCACACGTTGACAGCAAGGTCGGACCCTACCGATTCTATATCCGCTACATTGTGTATGTTTCCTGTCGCACCTCCTCTAATTTACCTTTACAATTATTGCTTATAGATGTATCAATACGGCGACAGGCGATGTAAACATGCATCGACTGATAGTATCGATTCTAGACAAGTAAAAGCTACTGGGCAAGATAAGCTAGATCATAGTGTAGAGATAGTAATCAAACGTCTATTTCTGTTTTACGCGTCCGTGGCCCGGTCGACTTCACAGGCTCTAGTTATTCTGAAGGCGGTTCATGAGTGTACAAATTCAAAAAGGGATCTAAGGATGCATTCTTTTATATGCAGTATAAATTATGAAATTATTAGTCATATAAAAAAAGTCAGCAACATCCGCTTTTTAAATGTAGAAACTTTGTATGCAGTCTTGACAAGGCTGCATTTAAAGTGGCTTCTGTGAAAAAGTGGATATTGCTGACGTTACTTATACGTGACTAAAATGTCACCATGTCCTTTTATTTCAGGGATCCGGGGTTTCCTCGCTGATAACATTTACAGTAACAAACACTATAACAATTGTCGGTGACTATTTTTTTAGCTCTCTTTCTTGAGATAAGACGTCGTTCGCGAGTTAATTATTAATTTAGCTTGCAATATAATTTAAGGGCACAATCTTTAATTATGTTTCGATTGGTCTATCAATCAACATACAATCATAGGTATTGAAACAAGAATTTGAATTGTCGTTGAAATGATTATAATGAGTGTGTTGAAACAACAATGGTACCTATTATTATTATTTGTCGCACTGGCTCATAAACATCAATAGTCGTTGGCCTGTGTCGAGCATACTGTTTGATGATGGTTTCTCGATATAATAACAACAGTTTATTTTACAATAGGGTTGTTGCAGTACGATTATGCCTATATGTAGGTACATACACTAAAACCAATGAAACAAGTGTTACACTTTATAAGTTGTAGGTATTGGTAGGACGAAGGTAGGACATAGCAAAGACGAACCAAGAAGGAGAGGAGTTGCTTTTATCTTCTCGGGGAGGAACCGGGTACGTTCTAGTAGTGACTATGAGAAAAGAAATACAATTTTGAGACTCTCTTCCTACACGATTCGTCGACTGTGATTCGTTAAAGAAGGATAAATATAAATATGGTATACAGCACGACCTATCGTCGGAGAGATTGCCGATTCCGTTATATTCGCAATCACCGTCAGCCCAGCCAATTTATACGAGTATTTAACTAAACAACATTTTTATTATGATGATCAAGGAACCTGATGAAATGTGGATAATGTGTGGTGGCCCTGTTCATGGCACGCGTCGTGCATCGCCGCGCGCGCATCGTTTTAATCTAATAATTAAACGAGTACCGCTATACTTTAATTGTCAATAAAACGTACGCTGGCTATCTCCTGAGCCATCAGATGTAGAACGCCTGATGTATAATAGTGACCTTGTTATAAAAAGTTTGCACGGAAAGTATTTTTTATAGTTTAATACTTCGGATATCAATTTAAAAACATATCTAGTCTACCGTTCTCACTTCAGTAAGTTTTTCAGTTTGAGTGGATCTGCAGCGTAGATTCTTGTTTTCTTATAACAGGTTGATTGGACGCCGAAAAAACGGCTATACAGCGTGTATATTTGATATAACCGCAAATTGTACCCAGACGGAGATTTTAGTGCTATATTCTGATATTTATAACAATTATTAATTTAGCCTTAACTGCCATAGCGTAATTAATTTTTGAAAATCTTCTAAGCAGCAATGTATGGCGAGTTATTACTAGTGACAGTTGTCACATCACGATGTTCAGTGTCAACAAACAACTACAAACAAATACATTGCGTGCTTGATTATTTTATATGAAAAAAAAAAATGATTGACATTCTTAATAATTTACGGATCAATTATTATTTATTATTATTATTTATTTCTTTATTAATTTTACAACAAAGATTACATATAATCTAAAGCCCTGCGAAACTGTTATGACAGTTTGTCTACAGGAAGACTTTTCAATACCTAATTAACTTATAAAAATCAGTATCAATTTTTTAAAGATTACGGTAGTGTATCTAGTAAATGCTTTTTCAATTTTCTTTTAAATATCCGTTTATTTTGTTCGAGACGGATGTCCTCGGGTAAGCTGTTAAAAATGTATGGCAGGCGTTTTTTTAGTGTCCTGTCTCCGTAATAGTTTTTAACTCTAGGCACATCAATCAAACTTACCCGTGGACACTGACCTCGTGCCATGTTCGTGGGTAGTTCTGCATAGGTTAAGCTCACGACTGTCATAGTTGTTAGTAGCCAGGAGGTATTTGTGCTTTAAGGTGACGGGAAGTATTTTACAAATTTTGTACAATTTAATATATTAATAAGTGCCTATACTAAGACCCCGTAAAGTTTGCGGTTATATCAAATATACACGCTGTATATCGAAGACGTTATTTTTGTCAAATGTTGTTGGTATGCTTTAAAATGAAAGCTGCAACTAAACAATCCTTTACAGCAATGAAGCAAAGTCTATCTGATAGGTACATTTATGATTAAGTAGACACTTGACTTGCTGAGTTCAATTAAATTCAATAGTTTCTTTAAGTAAAAAGTAAATACATTGTCATAGATTCAATTCTTATACACAGCATATATCTAACAAGTGATGAATCATCTGACTGTAAACAACAAGATTTAGGTTGTTAATAACAAACGATGTTCAAAGTAGATACACACCACTGCAAATTCACTTTCATCTGAATCCAACGTCATTAAAATGCTATTTCTATGGTAACGGTGGCAAATTGAACTAAATTATCATAAAAATTCCGCATTTGGCGGCATTATATAGTAGAGATTTGATGACATCTAGCATAACTGTGAAACGCGACAAATACTACCTGTCACTTTCCATTCAATACCGTGTGAGCAAGACGGGTGATGCTGAGTCGCGCGACAAGCGAAGTCGCGGCAAGATATGCTAGCCCTGCAGGTTCATCATCATTATCATCTAAGAGCAGTTTTCCGTCCAGTATTGGACATATGCCTCCCCTAATATCTTCGATTCCTTCCTGGATGATGTTTCTCTCCTCTACTTCTTTCCGGCTATTGGCACAATGTCACCGGACCGTCGGGCTTTAGGGCGGTCTGGTCTATGGCAGCCGGACCTAGGCCTTCACTCAGTTAGTCCTCAACTCCATCGCTCATCCGAGCTCCATAACAGATGGCCTGTCAACTGCCACAGGATATCCGGTGTCCTACATTCGTGACCCTAGATGATGATGATGACCAGGTTATATTTGCACAGTCCCTAAATTTATTGCGCCAATTAGTGCCACCAGCCAGCGAAATTATGCCTCTGCATCGTATCTGGACTTCTAACAATACAAAGGGCTGGGAAGCGTACTTAAACTTAATCCTTAAATAATAGCTCTGTGTCCTCTTCAAACAAAATTAACGATTATTTTTATAAAATATGATCTTTATTCTTGTGATAACCATTTTTTCGAGTTATTGTAATATGGAAGGACAATATATTCGTCAAATATAGCCGTCGCCATCACTAGACCGCGCATTACCCGCTGACCCCACTTGCTTTCTCCCTATCTCGTCGTTTTATTGTCATAAACGTCGCCAAAGACTTCATTATACAGCCACTGCTCGTGCTAATCCCTAACCTTTGCATCTGTCGTGACTACTGCATCGTTGTTTTTAATATTATCCTTATTATTATGAGCTTTGTTATCTTTATTGTTTAGGGTGTTGCCTAAGTACAAACGTGGTTTTCTGAGCCCAGTTTCTCTGAATCAGCAAGGAATAGAATAACAGCAGTATGTAGGTACATAAGCCATTTGAAAAGTATATCCAATCATGTTAATCCATAGAGATTTCTCATATTAACTCTTGAAATACAGTATTTACAAGTATAACATGTTGAACCTGTTAAAACCATTAACCATTTAATAAATAAAACTACATGTAACCGAAAGGAAGAGCGGTGCCACCCAACATAGGCTTGTTTGCTTACCGGGTGGCTCCATCACCTTAGATCATAGACTAGTGTGTTTTATGAAATAAAGAATTTTGAATTTTGAATTTGAATTTGAATGTGTACAATACAGTGGTTACATACCCGCGTTTAAAACCTCTATTATTATCATCATCATCATCGTATCCTGACCGAATTCGGCCACGGCAACTGGACACTAACTGGCTCATTAAAACCTCTATATGCAACATGCAAGCAAAGCAAATCAACTGTTAGAGGCCAATGACTTCAGTACTACGTTGCTGTATAATTGTAATTAAAGAATGAAATCTTGATTGCGGATTATCTAGTTTTTGTTGTTTAGGTACATCAAACCCGTCATCCATAATCGGAACAATCATGCTGCGGAGTTTATTTCTTCTATAGGACGGCTTGTCAGGCGCGTCCTTTAATGGTTTCTCACGATTGCAATTATTCTAACTTTGTACTATGTTATGCTGAAACGACTCGGGACCTGTTGAGTTAGTCAACTGTCGGGGGGGAAAAAATATTATAATGAAAGACTAATAGAGACTAGGAAAAGTCCACTTAGTTTTTTACGGAGATTTATTCGAACGCATATTACTGTTCATCTTTTACAATTATGCAATCATCGTTTGCCCTTACGGCGATGGCGTTTGGTTTAAACGGTCAGGTATCGAGCGTTTTATCCCACATCAACTAATTTTAGGTATTACATATTCAGGCAGCTTGTCGATTCTCTGGTGATAGTGGTGATGAAGTAATCGCTACGACTATAAGAGAGTGTCAGTCTGTAGAATATTACAGTTACATTAATAGTGTTACTCGTATACGACATGATAGTAGAAAAGATGATAGTCTTTTGCTTCGTTGAAAATCCACGACAATAATCTCAGATTACCTGTTAGCTTGGCTTTAGCATCATGCCATGTCATTTTGCCCTCGCATTTGCATTCAACCTCTTCCTACGTTTCACTAGATTTCTATTGTTTACCAAATATTCACAAGGAGCGGTAGTTGGATAGCTAGGATTGTTTTCTAGCTCCTACCACAGTTTTTCATTCGATTTTTATGTATACTTTAGTATAATGGATGAAAGCTGAGTTTGCAGCTTCGTACTTATGTGTCGTTAGAGTTTGTGAAAGTTATCGTCAGTAGTATTATAATGAAAACATTGTCAACATAGTCGTTCCCCGGCGGGTGTCGTGACAGGCTCACTACCCGTGGTGGTATCTTTCGCGCAATCGTCGTATTACAACTGTACTATTTTCATAGTGACTGATAATTGACATCGAGTCTATGTCAAAGTGTTAGGAGCTATTTTATACTAACTTTATACCCGTTTTCGTCAAATAGGGTGCACAAACGTCGAGCAAGCAAAAGCACCACACCCAAGCCACTGAAATTGTTATTACTGTAAACGAGTAGCGTAAAACTTAATATAATTGTAGGTACATATCTCCAAGAATTGTGGATAAACAGCGTGTCTATGATGGTTGCGTTTATCACGCGATAAATAAGTGACAAAGCATCTGTCACTTTTTGACAAACTGCGAGTGTGAGTGAAATATGCTTTATCATTTATTTATGATAAACGTAACCAGCATAGGCCCGCAGGACATTAAACAGGAAATTACAGGTAATATATTTTTCTAAAGCACTTCGCCAATCATTTATTACATAAATTTGAAAAGTTCTTCAGCCCCTTCCCTTCTGGTCCAGACTTGTATACGAGTAGTGACTAGTCTAAGTTACCTACATGTCCCGTATTAGTATTTGATTTTACACCAAGATGCCAGATTAATTACTCCACCAAACATTCTTCGTTCGCTTACGTGAAGCCTACATTCACTAGAGATCACTTTAACCAGTAGCAGGTTGAAATGTTTGACATTCAATTGTTCTGAATGTGATCAATCGAAGCATAAGATCATTACTTTTATTAGGTAACGCTTTTATCTCTCCTCTCTTATCCGGGTGTGATTTGTCACGGGTCTTATTGATCAGACAAGATGTTATGATTCAAATTGACTCAATTTGTTTATTAATCATTTTCCGAGATATTTCCATCTGGATATGATAAATGAATAAAACTTTTATATCTCTTCTATTTATATGAAGCAGAGTACACCACATCGATTGTGTTTAACCGCGGTACATTGAAAAGTACTGTACAGTTGCCGAGAAACTTCTTGACCCTAACCTTGACTGCGCAGTAGCCGATTTACGTACAAATATGCATGCGCAGATCCGCCATTTTGGGTCAAGAAGTTTCTCGGCAACTGTAACTGAGGTTAGGGTTTTTAGTAACGTATAGCTTGGTAGCAGAAAATTCAATACTTAGATACTAGCCCGGAGCACTAGCAGTATAATAATATGTGCAGTTCCCATTCTGATGTAGGCATTGGAAAAGTAAAATCTTGTGTGAAGTTCTAAAGGAAACACAACTGCTAGCCAAAGCGAACAATTCTTTATTCTTTGTAGGAGTAACATTATAATTAATTGCAATTGCTATGTGAATTTATTATTACTCTACGTACAACCAAATAAGAAATCTGAGCTTTACATAGATGCTGTGTACTTATATGACCGGATGTACGACTCCATGTGAAAATATCGATAGTATTTCTGTCCTCACATTGAGGCCCGCTCTGCAGCCATTTTTATCGCGATCTGGTTCTATTTACTTTCAAACACTGCATCAAATAAACCGTATAACTTAATTACGCTCGGGTTCTCCAGATCATGATTGGTGCGACTGCGAAATGTTTTAACTCGGCTCTCTGACTGTTAACTCAGCACGTACTGCCCGGTTGATCGGAGATTACACCTGGTTACTATGACAGCGAATTCAAACGAGGTGCATACTTAACTTAACCGTGTAGTATTCAGTTGTAGACATGTGTATATTACGTCGTTTCTAATTTATATGATAGTGATGTAAATTGGACGCCTGTTACTCAGAGCTTCCTTGTGTCAGTTTCCGTCTCTATAAAATAGAATAAAACACTGTTCGACTATAATGATATATATGTTTTATAGATTAGATGACATTAAATATCCTCTTATTCTTGTAATCCGCTAAAATGTCGTACGCACGCTTAAGAAAATTGCCTTTACTTTTGTGAAAAATTGTCTGCGTTTAATAGAGTCAGGTCAAGGGTATCTAATAAGTTAGTTTAATATGCCATCATGGTAAGCTGACGACGCGATGATGACATAAATCTACATTAAATATCACATCATTACAAAGTTTGTATTGCTCACATGCATATTTACTACCATACTTGTTGTACAATCACAGAAAATAACCATGTTTAGGTGCAACTTGACATCCATAACGATAATGACTATATTTTATGTGTTGTGACCGATGGCCTAAGAGCTAACCAGTTCCATAAAAGCCTAATCTTCACATACAGTACTAGATGCTGCAAATAGTCGACGCAGTATTTTGGATACACTTCCCACTTCATCCAGTATCCTATCTCCATCGCATTCCTAAATCGTCATCTTCTTATCCCGTCCGTATTCTTAACGCGTTAGCAATTTTAATTCTTAGAAACTGTCATTTGTCGTCCGTTTTCACAACTTGTCCACGTTTTAATTCGTTGACAAAATCATTGAAAACATTTTGTTTCATTTAACTACATAGTTATCGATTACCGTAAACAGATTGACTAGTACATGAATATTAGAACCGATATCGGACGTCTAGTCAACAAATGAGGATGTGGACGAGATAGAAGTTGATAATTTGGGAATAGAAGGTAAAGTTGAGGTGGAAATACTATGGAAAAAGTGAATCCAAATGGACTCAGTAGAGTGCGCGAGGAAAATAAGACGCTTTATTAGGACGAAGTAAGGTACTGATCATGATTATTTAACTGTGTTCTTTGACACAGTGCAGATAGTTGACTCGCTAGTTAATTCTTCAGAGGTTTTTATTTATTATTCTCCTCAGCTTTGTTATGTCTTTTACATGTTCATAAACAGATTGTATCGCGGTGTCCGTCGGGCGGTACATTCGGGTTAACAGCTTGTCAACAGGTAAAAAGCGTTAAAGCTAGAAATTCTAAAATAAAAAGCCTATCAGTATTCTACCATGCTAAGCGCAATAAGCGGTATGCCACTATCATCATATGTAAAAAATATGTAAGTATGCGTAAGTTAGGATGCCGGAGACGGAAGCCTCGCTAATATTTGAATTTGTTGATTGCAAGTTTATTAGCTTATACTCTTGCAACATCAACTATGGAACTTGAGAATCTACTATCTAGGGTAGAGCGGGGCTTAAAGGTCCGCGGGTAAAAAGGTCCACCATACCCAACTCCGAAATTAAAAGTTCGTTTGACATCGAAGTGACTCGACTGTGAGGGGTTTGCGGGGGGAGTACGCGTGCAGCCTCGCGCAGTGCGCTGTCGAACGCCGACCGGTCTATACATGTGTACGTCGAAAAAAATTCACGTAATTAAAATATTGCACTTCATTACCTTTTTGTCTACTGCTTTTATTTAAACCGTTAGAAGTGTGAGCTTATTTTATACATGGTCATTTTATATATGGTTTCCTGTTAAGATGGTGTAAATCTAATGCAAAAAATTGTTTTCCGCGTTATGACCTTGAAATGAAACTAAGTCACTACGGGGCATAAAGGTCCATAAATCCATACTAATATTATAAATGCGAAAGTGTGTCTGTCTGTCTGTCTATCTGTCTGTCTGTCTGTCTGTTACCTCTTCACGCTTAAACCGCTGAACCGATTTAGATGAAATTTGGTATATAGATAGTTTCAGTCCCGGGGAAGGACATAGGATACTTTTCATCCCGAGTAAATTTAGTGTTCCCATGGGATGAGCGGGTAACACCGCGGGGCACAGCTAGTTTTAAATAAACCAAGATATTAGAAATAACTCAAGTTGAGTGACTATTTTTGTTTTGTTTCGTTATGATTTTATGTTTTAAAAGAAGTTAATTTTAAAAGGGCATTCTATACCATAGGTTATATGTCTGAGACCAAAAAGTGAATCATTAATGTCACAATCTAAAAATTGTGCCATAGTTATGTTTGGTAGAAAATATGTAAAAATATAATTGAGTAGATTTAACATGCCTTTCTTTTATTTAGCTGTTTTAAATAACTACACAATGCCATATAGATTTAGTGGTCCTTTATGCCCCACAGTCGGGGCAAAAAGGTCCAATCGACCCGACTTTCTATATTGCTAATATCTCGCTTGGATTTGAAAATTGGTTATTTTTAAATATTGTCACTAATAGACGAAGAACGAAGCTATTCATTGCTATTGAAATCTTTTTCGTAAACAATATAAGTTATCAGTTACCACCAAATATATGTAAAATGGCCCTTTTTGCCCCGCTCTACCCTACTTTAACCGTTGCTACTAACGGCTATTTTAACCATTGGCTCTTATAAATGGCTCTATTAACCCACTGACAGGCTCACACATGTTTCTCAAATTACAAGATAATTCAGTTACCCCGGTACACGTAAGCGGGAAAGTGGTTATCCTAGTCGTATCGACTCATAATTTACCTTCTATCATGGTCTAGTGTCTCGGCGATATTTACGGCGCGAGTAGGGTATACACTACACTGGAATTCTATGCAAGCATGTCACAAGATTCCAATAGAATCAACTGTGGAACCTTTCCATAGTTGTTTAGTGGATATCAGGATTCTTATGGATATGCTGCACAGTTGACCCGACTGCTCAGGCCCTTATTCATGCCTTCAAATGAAAAAAGTGGATCATATTCTCTTTATTGTGTTAACGCATCATAGGAGTGAGATGTAAATTAGTACTTTCGTCATTTATTTCAATGAATTGTTGCTGATTTCTTGTGACTTCTGATATTACCAATAAGTAACTTTACAATTGCGGCTGAGCTAAGATAAGATTATACAATACAATCATTTCGTTTCCTCCAAAATTATAAAGTTAGACATGTAATTTAAATCACATTTAACTGAAAATATTTACAAAACCTAACTTCTCATTTTTCACTTTGGACTGATAGCTTCTCCGGCAACGGATTTAATTCAAAGTTGTAGGTAGGGAAGACCGGGTATGGAAGTCACATTTTATTTCTTTTGCATTTTTAGTACTATTGTTTTTAGTTGGGGATGATAAAAGATAATTTAATGGATAGTGTATTTATTTGAGTTTAAAAATATACCTATCAATACTTTTTCACTAACATTATGTACGGAGGAAATATTTTTATTTTTATGAAAAAAGAGAAATGTGACTTTTAACCCCGTGTCAGGGATGGTTGTCACAGGTGCTGGGGTACGTAATCACATAGTAAAATAAGAGGGATATACAATAATACACACATTTATATCAAACGAACTTTTTTCTTGTTGAAGATAAAAATGTTTTATGTAAGTTACTGTAACGGAAAATAACGAAATATTCGTAATTAATAAAAAAAATCTCAAAAACAATTTTTTTTTTCAGCTTGTAACTTATATAAACTTAAATGATGTATGTAAGTCACTGTGACCAGGAAAGTAACGAAATACGTATTCATAATTAATAAAAACACCCAAAAACTAAATTCGCTTTCAGCTAATAAGGTATTATAGTCACACGTGACTACCAGCCCCCGTCGACCTGAGACAACCTGCCCCAAAACACGCTTTAGAAAATAATCTTACAATATAAATTCAAATGAATGTTTCCACTAAAAACCTTATAACAATATGATTATACACAAGTTCAACTTGAACAATACACGAAGAAGCAAAATAAAAGTGTACCTACGAAATTTAACACAGATGCACAAAAAAATACTTTTACTGGCGGAAAAAAGTAAACGAATGTGGCTCCGTCACAACATACCGGAGCCGACTGAGGTAAAGTACGGAGGGGGGTTTAGCTCTCGCGATCCTTGGACACCGGTCGGTAAACTGATTCGTGCCTTTAGTTGTCAGTTATGGCCGCTGTGACAACCAACCCGTGTGACTTCCATACCCGGTCTCCCCTAATCGTCTGTATGGCGTAAAGTTCAACTTACGCATGCCAGTTCGATGCTGTTGTGTATGAACCCGTCCGTCCACAACAAACATGCTGGAAGTGCGATTCTTAAGCAAGTGAAACTACGCGGAATTGGCCGGGCGATAAATAACGCGTGGTCGATAATTCATCTCGATGCCACGCCCGTACGACTGTATTGTTCGGGTTGCGACACTATTGAGATATAATATCAAAATGTGTGGTCTCGTTGAGGTTTCTTTGTTGACGGGCGGTTAGGTTTGCAGTCAATTCTCAGTCCTCTGAAAACATCATTTTTTCTGTTTAAACTTAAGACCTTGAAAAATTTGAATTTCCTTTGTTGCTAAGCGGTCAAAACTATTTCCGATTTGATATTTGTATTGGTTCAGTAAGTGATACCCGGGGGTAACCACAAAGCAAATCATAGTATTCATAGTTTATCTCAGTAAGAGATTTAAAAAAAAATACGTTGGAGTTGATCGTACTGAAAAAATACGCAAATACTCCAAAGTGTTTGATCCGTCTTGTGTTTTACTTCTCCATCTCACCTTTCTATTCAAAAAAGTTTATTCATTTGCGAGTGACATTTTTCGAATGTCATTACGTAAGACGTAGATGACTTTATTATTTCGAATAAGCCTATAGTTATTTTAAGGTCGAAAATAGCGGTTATTACGTTGTACGAGTAGGACGCCCTCGACAGCGGTTTTGTTGGCCAACAAGCTAACAAGCCAGAATTAAATCTAAGTAATCGGAGATTAACGAAGTGTCACATACATAGAAACATTTCTAAACAACCCATTGTAGTAGACTTCACAACCTGGTCACTGAGCATTTCACAACTAAGATCCCAATCTTAAGCGTGTCCCAATAAGGTCACAACTAATCGAGATCTCGATCAAAGGGCTTGTTTAATGGAACTCTTTGTTCCTTGCGTGAGCATTGGTGTTAACGTTATCTGATATAAGTTTGATAATTACTTCTTTTGTTGCAGGTATGTTACTCAATTCATCTATTGCGGAGTGCGTAAGTAGGATATACTGTTCGGTTCTCGCATAGGCGTTAATCCGAAATCGGTGCTACGCTTTATTGCGTATCGATAACTGCAATAACATCAAAATTATTATACAACAAGCTAAACGACTGCTCCTTAAGAAATCTCATCTACGAGTATCCATTGAAAAGGTCTTGTCGGGTATGGAGGACGGTAGGAAATCGAATTTAAACATTCAATGCAAATTGGTCATAAAATATGTCGTAAACATAATTCTAATGTACTTACAAACTTACAATTTGTTGGCGGTTGTTAAATGGTTGGTTTATGAGGTACTTTTCACAATGTATCAAATACATTGGGTAAGAGTAGGAATGCCATCGTCTTGAATTCATGATCCATAGATTAGACTAAGACAATTTATTACACTGAAAAGTGAATCAGAAGAAGCAAACTAAAAAAATTATACTAAGCTGCATTCCATTTTTATATACGTCCGTTACCACTATGACCCACTAATCACACTGCTCGTAACCAATTAAATAACAATGTGGTGTGGTGAAATTGTAATGGCGCCAAAAGCCTCACTAGATTATGTTTACCACTGTTCCAGCAGAAATATACTTAATGGCGATGCAGTAAAATCGTTGATATACTTGCTGATAAGTTTGTCATTCTGTATGCAACAGATGAACAATGAAAGCACTGTGGCAGCCATTATTGTTTTAGCGCGTACTTTTGTTGTGATCGGCCCACATAGATAAAGAGATCTAAATTCACCACTTCAGCGCCCCTCTCATAACGTGGTATCAGGCGGCGTGCATCTGGGTAAGTACGACAAAATAAGCTGGAAGTTGGATTAACAAGGATAGTAGAAATGCTGACCTTGCTTGGATTACAGATAAGCATTCTTGACAACGTACAACGGCGTTGTTATGACTGCTAGGCGATAAGTACGAGTCATTATTCAATGGCATTCCATTGAAAATTTCTATTTCTACTCCGACTAGGCTGCAACGCTAAAACTAGCATAAAAAAATTGGGCAAGTGCGAGTCCGACTCGCGCATGAAGGTTTCCGTACCATAATCTATAACTAGTTTGTTGTACGGAAGCCCCCCTTAAATATTTATTTTATTTTATTTTTAGTATTTGTTGTTATAGCGGGAATAGAAATACATCATCTGTGAAAATTTCAACTGTCTAGCCATCACCGTTCTTGAGATACAGCCTGGTGACAGACGGACGGACGGACAGCGAAGTCTCAGTAATAGGGTCCCGTTTTTACCCTTTGGGTACGGAACCCTAAAAATGGGTACTTATGCCCGAGTCTGAGTATAGTCCATTGTAGGTATGTTGTGTTTTAATTATAGAATATCCTTTTCTCAAACCTGCAATGAAATGTAGTCATAACATACGTTATAACGGGCTTCCAAGCACGTTTCACGTTTCGGTCGGAACAACTCGAGAAATATAAATACAAATACATACACACACATACAACGAGATACATACAAAATCGAAGGCCTAGGCCGGGAAGTAATTTTTTTGAAACATGGCGTCTGTATTCATGAACAGGGTAAACAGCTGAATTATATTTTTTTGAGTTGTGTATTATTTTATTTCATTGCATATGTTTGAGAAAAACACTATACATGCCTTAGCCGTGAAAAGGGTTTGCCGGCTTTGTATCTTTACCTACTCACCCTGCAAGCCCTTATTTTCCGGCGTCTGCAGTAATGTACCTACTATTAACGCAAAGCAGTACTTTGTGCTTTAATTACAATCGTAGCTGATGATGATTGCGATGGAGTTACAGATTTTATTAAACGTCCATTATGTGCGTTATGTCGCCTATCCTGGATGGAAATTGTCTAGCCATTCGTCCGGTCGTTACCACTGCAACGACAGTTACATAATAAAACGAGTAAATTACTGTGCACGAATTAATTATTTGATAATTTGAAGCTTAGATAAGTCCTAATATGAATGCAAATGACTTTATCTCTATAAATTTAAATTTCGTTCAGGCTTTAATTTGTTGTCTGCTTTGTTATAGGTACAATAAATAATTCACTTGTCCAAACTAGATGCAAATGGATGCTAATTGCCGAGGTTCAAACAAAGAATAATGAATGAATCTGAGTTGCACGACACGATATGATTTGCATGTAATTGAAGGGGCTACATACAAATCGTTTTCATCTATTTTGAAACACTCTGCTAGTCATTATGTAACATGTGAACAACCTGATCGCAATGAATCATATTTATGAAATAATAACAAAACTGAATTCGACATATAGGAATATATCATATAAGTCATCATAATCAATTAATACGTGGCAATATCTTGGCGGCAAAAATATCCTCGAACTGCATCGGATTGGCTTAGCTTTTTTTTTTCAAAGATACCTTATTATACGTTGTATGCCGCTGAAAGCTGCCAAACTGTATGTAAGCCGGCGGGAATTCAGATCTATGAACACCACGTCGTTGATACGTAATTTTCTTACTTTACCAGCTTTTAACCAACGATAACCTAATATCTGCGATACGAGTCGGTGACTTCATTCTGTTATAAAGTTCCTAATTTGGTCACCAGAAAAAAAAATTGATACAGAGGTCAACGACCTCATAACTGTCTCCAATCAGCCAGTCATACTAGTCCGATCTTTCAACTTAATCATTTGCCTTGAGCACCGAGCTCATTTATTTCCATTGATCCCAGCGACGAGCTGACAACAATCAGTCGCGTCTGATGATAAATGATCGCGACCTAGGCCTTCACGGAACCATCTACTTGTAGATTGTCAACCCTCGGGCTTCATCTGCAAACCCGTTTGCTGTCGTTAATGATAAAGTGGAACGGATCCCTTGACTGTATAAGTAATTTAGTGTCTGATCTAGTATGTAAGGTTTTAAGATAAGTGTGGATATGGCTGTTAAAACTTTGCCCGAAATCTTCGGGTGCTTGCGTAAATTGAATAATTAGTGGCGATTAGCAAAAATATTGCACAAGTATCCACGTAGAAGCGGTGAATAGAATAGACGATTGGTCATAGTCAGATTTTGGTTCGAGTGTTTTCTGTGGACATAAGCGAAATTAAGGATTCCAGGGCCTAATTTTGTGATAAAACTCGTATGAGAATAAAGAATGTTCCTTCTTCTATTATGTATGATGTAATAACAATATAACCTCGGGCCTAATTCGAGTGTCGATCGCCAAACGTCAGATCACCGTTAGATAACAGTTATCTCTCCGTGATCTCGCCTTTGAACTGTCATTAAAACGCGATGATGAAGCTCATCGCGTTTTAATGACACATGTGACATATCTCATCTCAGTTTTGGAAATACGAAGGCGATAACAATTGTCAAAAATGCTATTCCTACAACTGATCGTGATTGACATTTAATTTATGTTATGACAGTCAGTTTGATGTGTCACTGTTATGGAAATAGTTGAGATATTTTGCTTAATTTATAATTATTGAGAAAAAGAGTCAGTAATGTGCTTAGTGTGTACTGAAAAAATACAAGAAAACTTTCACTGAGTGGTGCGAAGTACCTACTATATACCAGCGAACAAGGGTTGTCACTGTTTGCGATTTTGGAAGCAGAAATAACCTATTTATAATCGAAGAATAACTGCTGTTGAATCCAATATATGAACCAAAAATGTACGTGGGAGAATTCGCTGCCAAGCGCAAATATCATAACACGGTATTCCGATGTAAAGTATTAAGAAAAATAAACCATCTAAATTCTCGACTTGTCTATTTGTTCACATTGGCCTGGCTATAAGTAAAGTTTTGCGAAACATCTTATGCACTCAGCCAAAAACGATAGCATTTAGTAAGGTATTTAAATGAAATGGCGCCTTGCTCACCGTAGAAGCTACCTATTGTTGATAGGCATTTCATCTAGATCAGAAATAGCTAAATGGGTAATAAATTTCCAGTACCTACCAATAAAAAAATGCTATACTGAAAAGTGCTATTAACTATTCACAGTATACATATTCATATTTCAAACCACTTGGCGTTACCCTAATTAATAGCGACAAGTCCCACTACCAAATTTAATGTTTTATTTAGTCATATACCTAATACCCGTTTAATATTTATTGCATTAATTACACATATTCATCATATCTCTCTTTAACATAATTGCACAGTGTAAACCATCTCACCATATTATTATATTTCTATGGATGTTCGATGTAACTGGAATTTACAAAGTATTATTCTCAATTCATATCACAGTTTTATCAATTATAATAATCTGTTTGGACTGCAACTTGGTATCTAGATACAGTTTGCAGTTTAAAGTATAACTATCAAAGAGCTGAAATTATCAATCACTGAGCTCCGGGTTACACATGAACATGTTAGGAAAAACAGGCGTTTTTCCTGGGGACATTATAATAGGATTAGGCTTAAAAGCTTTAAAGCCTAATTTTCTTGTTAGACATGTATTATCAGCTTTCTATTCATCGAGAACTGAGTAGGTAATAGAACTATAAGTAAATATAACCAAATCGTTACTAATGCATTATCCACAAGAAAGACGCCCTGTGTCCCACTCCCACCCTTGTGCGCTTTTGAGAAGGGAAAAGTAACAGGAAGCTATTTGTATGATACAAGTTTTATTAAGAAACACATAATACAATATTGCACACTGCTATTTTATTATTTTTCAGATTAAAAAAGACAACATCAATATGAAAATTGTGTGTTGGATTGAAATGGTGTCGTGTCGTCGTCTTTACAATAAAAGTTTCCTTTATTATGTTCCATTGCGTTCACTTCATTTGTGAATCAAGCTTTCCGGTGGCGAATGCACTATTCTCAAAACGCACTATTAGTCAATACATTCTAATTTCGGAAGCCCCTCTTCTCATAAGAAACTAGGCCTAAAATACCATATTTCCAAAAAGGCTCATTCTCGATTTACACGGGAACCATTGAGAACTAGTCCCAAAATACACCTTTCCCAAAATACCACAAATTGTGTACACCTGTGCGTGGCGTAATACTTTATTCTTATGAGAATAAAGTATTACGCCACGCATGTGTTCACCTGTGGTATGTGGTATAATATGGTATTTTGGGCCTAGTTTAAAAGTATTACGCCACGCACAGGTGAACACAATTTGGGGTATTTTGGGAAAGGTGTATTTTGGGACTAGTTCTCAATGGTTCCCGTGTAAATCGAGAATGAGCCTTTTTGGAAATATGGTATTTTGGGCCTAGTTTCTTATGAGAAGAGGGGCTTCCGAAATTAGAGTGTATTGACTAATAGTGCGTTTTGAGAATAGTGCATTCGCCACCGGAAAGGTTGTAAATAGTTGCCTAAGATTGATCTTGATACTAATACTTAATACTATTGAGTTTTTTGGCAATTCTCACTTATCAAAGCTTGAATCGGGCTTAACGTTAGAACGTCGGATTTATCGTGCCCTTTCAGATTTATTTCATTCAAGATAATTAAACATTCATTGTGTTTCAACTGCGTTTTTGTTATAAAATATGATAGAATGTATATATGTCAATAATATTTGACGCGTGTTTGACGATTAAATTATCCTAGAGCACCAATAACTATGGAGTGTAAAAGGGAGGAGCAGCATCTTCATATATCCAAAAATTCCCGCTGAAAGGTGATAAATTGTTGGCGCACAGTTTTTTAAAGATCCCGTTTTTGTCTCACGCTCTTTTCAAAAATACGATACATATTACCATTACGCATATCAAACTAAAACCCCCACATCGATAGATCCTGTAGTTTTATTTCTAAAAATCTGACTTAAAATTATTTATAACATACAATACAACCTTTTTTAAATATACATTATCTTAAATGAAACGTGTGTGACATTTTATGTCATAACGAATGAATGTCAACAAGAAATAAACAAATATCAATAATATAACAAAATTAAAAAGGAATTAATATAAATGCTAGTTGGTACAGTTTTTGATACAGAAAATGTAGCAAAACTAACAAAAATGTAATCGTGTAGTAGGCTTCACTTCACGGCCCGGACGAATATTTATACTTTATTATGAGGATCAAACACAACAATATGTTCTTCAAAGCGTTGTTCAGTTTTCACGAACTCATTATTACTGTATTAAAGTAGTAATTACTCGGATTGAATGGACGATGGATCTATAAACATAGGGCGTTCAATATATCGTCTGTTTCATGCTCCGCTGCCCTGACCTGGAAAACAATGTTTTTTTTTTATATATTATGGTGTTTTTTTTCTTGACTCAGATTAAAACACTTACGAATATAAGTATTGCGTCTACGTATTAATTTTGTTTTAACAAAACAGATTAGTAATTGTTGGTCATCTATCTATACTATTAATATATAATTGGAAAAATAAAATTTCTGTACATTGAAGATATTTAAAAAAATAAGTGAAATGGGAATTTGGCGGTCAATGAGTCAATTATATTTTTAATATATATGTACAGTATAATATTATTAAAACTATCATGAGAGATCTTTAATAAATATAAAAGGGCTCTCCATCAGGGTCAGCTATCCGTGCTGCTACGTGACTCGCGACCGACTACACTGGTTCCCGCTCTCCTCGCCACCTTGCTGTCCCTGAAGAAGAGCTCTATATCAGTTCGAAACATGTCAAGCCGTTCTGTACAGCGTGTTTGTGCGTTTATCATGCCTTAACGGCGGGACTGGTTTCAATGAATTTTGGTTCTTACACGGGTAGCTGAGCTTTCCGATAGTGACAAAAAAGAGTCTTAGTATCTAACAAGACGACAAAGTTAGCACCTTTCAGTGCAATATAACAATTTATTAAAATACTAAGACTCCAGATTAAGATTGCTGGTATATAACAGATAATACCTACAATTTTATACAATGCTGCACTTAGGTAAAATCGTCAGTAAGAACGTGTTATTGTTATAAAATTGAGTGCAGAGATGGGAAAGGAAAAACAAATCCCACCAAAAACATTTCATGTAAAATTGACGGCCAAGACTCACATTCTCATAACGCTTTCGCTGTAAAAAAGTTATCAGATCCCAGGAAAAGCCAAGCCCCTAAGCCCCGACTTTACTAACCCCACCACCTTGGTTTAAAAAGTATGGCATCAACTGGCTTCAAGCCCCTAAACCCGGAGTTTACTAACCCTACACCTTTGTTTCAAAAGTATGGCTTGGCCGTTTCATAGAGTACCGTAAATAAGTCCAACGGACCGTCTGGCCCATATGGTATCAAGAAACTAAGTTAATGTCTTTGATAATATATACTTATAAACTTAATTCCTTACGATATAGGCCGGACAGTCCGCTAGACTTATTTACGGTAGTCTATGAAACGGCCAAGCCATACTTTTGAAACAAAGGTGTAGGGTTAGTAAACTCCGGGTTTAGGGGCTTGAAGCCAGTTGATGCCATACTTTTTAAACCAAGGTGGTGGGGTTAGTAAAGTCGGGGCTTAGGGGCTTGGCTTTTCCTGGGATCTGATAACTTTTTTACAGCGAAAGCGTTATGAGAATGTGAGTCTTGGCCGTCAATTTTACATGAAATGTTTTTGGTGGGATCTCATTTCTTTTTGTAAGGTGCTTTAGTTTTTTTAATTTTTTTGGGCTGTAGGGTTTCTTGAGCGTCAACTGAACAATTGTGTATTTAAGAAATACTTAAGTTTAGCCCCATATATATATATACACTTTTATCCCCTATTATGGGAAACCCATACAAACTTCCATCCCCTTATTTAAAGGGTGGGGGGTGATTTTTTAAAAGTCCTACAATATGTATTTGATTTATAACAATGAGTCCCTATAGATTTCAATTTTCAGACCTCTAGTATCAAAATTTGCGGAAGTTTCATACAAACTTCCATCCCCTAGTTTAAGGGGTTGGGGGGTAAAAGTTCCAAGTTTTAGAATTATTTTGTTGTTTGTTAGAGCAGGCTACAAGGGGATGTTCGTTTGCAAAAATAGCGCACCTCAATCTGACTTCTGATATATATTGTATAGATCCCAGACATCCTACAAACAAATGTTGCCAACCAGTTTTGTGGTCCCGCTCCCCCCACCCCGGCAATTAAAAATGCCATACAAATTTAAAAAAAAAGTCATCAAGCCATGCCGTGTGGGGTATCAAATGAAAGGGCTTATTGAGTAGATCACGAATATATAGCACACTATAACATTTCTTACACTTTCTCTAAGATTTTTTTGAAATTTTACTAAAATGCTCCATTTTCGAGTTAACTTTAAACCACTATAGATTGAAAACTAATGAATTTATTTTTATAATTATTATTTTTAATAACTAACAATAGTCCATTGTTTATGACTGAATGACACAGGACCGCGAGCGCGCGCGGCAACATGGCTTTTTACGATGTCGATAGCATCAGGTAGATGAATCACAAAACATTTCGCGGTCCGCTATTTTTGCAAAAAAGCAGCACTGAAATGTATATCCTTGTGTAAATGTGTAAATAAGAATTGTAAAAACTTGTAACAAAATCAAACTGTTGAGAGTCTGAAATTTTAAGAAATATATTGAAATATCGAAACTCGCCATCTTTGATTGCTCCCCCCGCTCCCCCGTGCAACTTTTTCACTGTACAAACTATTGGTGCGTAAACAATGGACTATTGTTAGTTATTAAAAATAATAATTATAAAAATATATTCATTAGTTTTCAATCTATAGTGGTTTAAAGTTAAGGCCGTTCCCTGAGCCAGATTTGCAAAAATACCCCAAAAATTATCCTATTTTTCTACGAAACGTTGATATTAGTAAACGAGGGAAAAATATATATCATTCTTGATTATATTATCTTTAATAACACAGCATTCGATACACGATTCATAACACTTCGCTCGATACAATTAATTCCCAAAGTAACCTCCAATTCGAATTTTTACTCCAACTTTACTTGTTTTTTTTCTACGTGACACTATGAAACAAAAAAAGGAGAAAAATCAATCATAACTAAAATAGTAATTTTACAGCTTCCGAATTTCAATAATTGAAGCCAATATTTTTAAAATAAATAATCATCGACAAATTCTTACGAAAAAAGATATCGCCTTACGACCCGCAAGCTCTGTCTCCGTCACTCTTTTGAAATGTGACTGTGATGTGACAGGGACGGGTGGCCTGAGGAGGGGCTCGGGGTTCTGGCTCAGGGAACGGCCTTAACTCGAAAATGGAGCATTTTAGTAAAATTTCAAAAAAATCTTAGAGAAAGTGTAAGAAATGTTATAGTGTGCTATATATTCATGATCTACTCAATAAGCCCTTTTATTTGATACCCCACACGGCATGGTTTGATGACTTTTTTTTTTAAATTTGTATGGCATTTTTAATTGCCGGGGTGGGGGGAGCGGGACCACAAAACTGGTTGGCAACATTTGTTTGTAGGATGTCTGGGATCTATACAATATATATCAGAAGTCAGATTGAGGTGCGCTATTTTTGCAAACGAACATCCCCTTGTAGCCTGCTCTATGTGTACTAATACTAGCTTACATACCAAATTTCAGCTTTCTAGGTCATCGGGAAGTACCCCAGAGGTTTTGATACGTCAGTGAGTGAGTGGCAAAATCGGCATATTAGAGGTACCTATAAAACCTAAAGTATAAAAGCTAGATCAATTAAATTTTGTACATTTTATATGTTTGCTAACTGCATCTTAACCTGAGAATTTGGGCGCTCTAGTGTTAACTGGGACGAAACTGATGAGGGTTTGAATATGAGACGAAACGGTTCGAGAAAAGGTAGGTAGTGCCCCCTTCTTTTTTGTTCGTCTTGGCGGGGGCACTACCGTGCCCCCAGATATTTAAAATACGAAGTCGAAGTGTAGATATGGAAGTAGTAATAATTGTGTATAAGAAATACTTACGTTTAGCCCGATATATACTACTTTTATCGCCCATTATGGAAAACCCATACAAACTTTCATCCCCTTATTTAAAGGGTGGGGGGTGATTTTTTAAAATCCTAGAATATGTATTTTATTATTTATAAATAATAAAGGAGTCCCTATATCAATTTTCAGACCTCTAGTATCAAAATTTGCAGAAGTCTCATACAAACTTCCATCCCCTAGTTTAAGGGGTTGGGGGGTAAAAGTTCCAAGTTTCAGAATTATTCTATTGTTTGTGTACTAAACCTAGCTTACATACCAAATTTCAGCTTTCTAGGTCATCGGGAAGTACCCCAGAGGTTTTGATACATAAGTGAGTGAGTGGCAAAATCGGCGTATTTTAGGTACCAATAAAACCTAAAGTATAAAAGCTAGATCAATGAAATTAAGTACATTTCATATGTTCCCTAACTGCATCTTAACCTGTGAATTTGGGCGCTCTGGACGGGACTGGGACGAAACTATGAGGGTTTGAAAATGAGACGAAACGGTTCGAGAAAAGGTAGGTAGTGCCCCGCCTCTTTTTTTTTCGTCTTGGCGGGGGCACTACCGTGCCCCCAGATTAAACAGAATATTTTGTCTGAATCTCGAAAATTTACCTCTTTTTCTTGATATATTTCTTCTAAATAAATAACGTCTTGTTGGTTGTTTATAGACGTTGCGGTTGGCTCAGTTTGTAGTGCAGTTGCATACTGAGCTGGTGGTCTTGGGTTCGAATCCCAGCAAGGGCACATATTTGTGTGATGAACTCTAATATTTGTTCTTGGGTCATTGATGTTATAAATTATAAATATATTTCCATATATTATAATATATTGTCATCCTCTAGTAGTACCTGTACAAGCATTCCTTAGTTTGGGACTAGGTCGATTTGTGTAAGATTTGCTCTTAACATTTATTTATTATTTTGCAGTAATTCATTATCTCATATTTACGAGTATTGAACTTATTTTTCATTATATTTTATAAATTCATTTTGACAATAATCAACAATCAGACATTAGTCAAAAATGCAATATGAATAATAATATATAATAATAAATTTATTTGTTCAATAAAACCTTAGCGTATTACAGTTTATCTTATATTCTAGTTACACTTGCAAGTTGATGAAGAATGAAGTTTGATATCTCGGCATAGTGTTGCCAGTTAAGGTAGGGACATAAGATCAAATAGGGTCATTGTACACGGGGGTAATTGGCATCTAGCCTAATAAATACCTTGTATGCATATGAATTTCTGCTTAGAACGAAACGTAACTGTCTAATTTCACGTACTACCCGGATAAGTTAAGTATGCGCCTGTTATCTACGTCGTCACATACAAAGGAGACACAAATTTAATTCGACCGGATTGGCGAAGTCGCGATGTTCTAGAGATATCGCCACTTGTCAAGTTGGGAGACGTCAAAAGTGACGGATGGCGTTCTCACGGAGAGATCTCCATTATATCTCTAAAGTTGGTCGAATACCCCCCCTCATTTCATACAAGCTCTTAACTTTTGAGTCAAAAGTTTTGACCACCGGAGAAACAAGTTTTGTTTTTGAACTGATTATGACCCGATTGTCAAATCAGCAAAGATCTACAAAATTCATTTTATGGATATTTTTCAATGGAATAAGTTAACAATTTATCGTAACGTATATATTTCACATACATGTATTTACTAAGTGAATTACCTAAACGAAGACATTGTATTAATTTGATATAGAAAGTCTTGCAAATAACTACAAAACAGAGTCGTAAACCAGGATCAGATCATATCCCAGTAGAAAATGTATTTCCTAGGACAGAGTGAAAGCGAAAAAAAGGAAGTGTGTGAAAGTCCCCAGTCCTTAACAAATGCGATCTTCCTAACACTTATACGGTAAAAGTATAGAATAAAATATATTTTTAATTGGGTAACGAGGACTTGTAGATTTTTATCATTTACTCGTCGTTGTTTATTCGAAGGGCTTTCTCGAAAACCTTGATGAAATAAGTATATAATAGTCGTCAAAACTTAACTTTCTTATGAAACGAATTACTGTTATCTACATATACTTATGATTTATAAAAAAAAATATAATACAAGTAGATAAGATTTTTTCATAAATCCAGGATATATCTTTCTTCTCCCTGCCTAAACCATTACATTTGAAAACGAAATCTGGGCGAAAAAATCTTTTTCATATTTTATTTCACCATACCTTGATCTTGGGCTCCGAAAGGGTTCCATATTGGGTTGCATAAATTTTTAAGCCATAATGTCGGTGTGCATAACCACTTTTGTCATAAAAATCTTTCCGCATAAGTGTGTTACGCATTAATTGATCCGCATACATTTTATGACTATAATGTCTGTATGCATAAGTAAGGAATGCCATATACTTTTGGAGCATATGAACCTAAATCATAATCTTTTAACGCCATAATGTTTTTATGCATATCATATTTTGGCGCATAATACTGAGCAACATACAGTGAGTACCTACTAATTATAACATTTTACATGTGAGTAGTGTTATCACTTCTATTTTACGATGCGTATGTACGAGTATATGTCATTTATAAATAAAGCATGTTGATTAATTGTTTTTTCCCTGATCAATCTACATATCATGCGCTTTTTTAACCTTACCTAACCTAACCTACTTTTCTGGCCGATGTTCGTATTCATAGGTTCACAGTTCTAACCTTACCTAACCTACAATTAACCTAACCTAACCTAACCTACTTTTCTGGCCGATGTGCGTATGTATAGGTTCACAATTCTAACCTAACCTAACCTACAACTAAGAGGTCAGTGTGGAGAAGGATTTCTTAATGCGGGGGGCTTCGCCCCCCGAGCCCCCCTTGTGGGGGGCTTCGCCCCCCCGTCCCCCCTTTTTGTTTTTCTGCTTGTGTAAGTTTTGTATCATTATTTCAAATGTTATATTTTTGGTACATGTGATATAACTTATACTATATAATGTCTATTTCCATTAATAATTATGAAAGCCATAATTTATGCGTTGCTCTTCTTCGTACTATCAATTATTATGACATTCAATAATATGATTTGAAATTTTGTGCCATACTAAATTATGCTTATGAACAGCCTGCCGAACAACAATTATGAGGTAAAATTTTTATGCAATTAACAATTTATGACAAATAACATGTATGAGGAAAGCCATTATGCGAAATGAGTTATGACAATCGAATTTATGACAAGAATTTTTATTCCACTAGAGGTGATCCCCTCCGAAAGTCTTGTTCCCGAGTTGTTTATCTTGATTCGAACTTACACTCGGGGAAAGCAATGAAAATCTCGGAAAATTAGTTGCTTATTTGAATGTGATGCTTAGAAAGTATTTCATTCGGCTGCTATTCATGCATGAGCTAGCTTATCAATAAATTGCGTAATCCGGGATCCCCGTTAGCCATGTTTACCCGCTAGCTTTTATCGCCGGATGCATAATCCCTAATGCGCCCGCCTTCACGCATGGTGTAAACTGCAGACAGTTGAGGAATTATTACGGACTAAGTAACTGTTTCGTGTGGAAAATTAAAGTATCATAAATATAACTATCTAGGGATGCCCAGCTATACAATGATTTGCCAGTCCAGTATTTAGGCATGCTGAGTACACAATGTCCAGACATCCGTACATCAAGAAAAAATGTTTTCGATTCAGTGACCTTTCAAATAGCCTATTTTACTTTACTACGTTCTTCATCTCAACCTCATTCGTCGCTGTCTTGACCATTATTTATTATTAATTTGTTTAGCCAGCCATTTATCTATCTGCTACCTAAATACCTACTACGTATTATAAAATTCTAGATTAGTATTGAGAATCAGTGGAGAGTGGTCATCACCATGATTTCAGCATAAATCTTAATAGCGCGATGCCTTCTGTTTTGATTCTGTTGGACAGTTTTTTTTGTCCCTTCATTACGTCAAAGGAGACGGATTTAAATCAATTTTGGCACGGGGATAGCTGGACACTCAAAGATGGTTATAGGAGTACGGTAAAAAAAAGTTATACGCGGGCGAGGTCGTGGGCACCTACTAATCCATACTTCCATACTTAATATTATAAATGCGAAAGTGTGTCTGTCTGTCTGTCTGTCTGTCTGTCTGTCTGTCTGTTACCTCTTCACGCTTAAACAGCTGAATCGATTTTGATGAAATTTAGCATGGAGATAGTTTAAGATCCGAGGAAGGACATAGGATAGTTTTTATCCTGGAAATTATCCCTAAAAAGATTGAAAAGTGAGTAAGTAATTCATGATGACATTGATGACCCTGTAGAAAATGTAATGATAAACCCAAAAGCACAATTGCTCTTACATTTGCTTAGGCGCTCTTTTGTTAATTAAGGTGATTAGGTGGATATCTATCGTGTTGTACGAGGTTGCTTCCATACTTCCAAGTTCCACGCGGACGTAGTCGCTGGCAAAAGCTAAGTAACTATTTAATTCTTTAAACCTGCTTTTTGTCTTGTCGGTCAGAGTGTCAAATAATTATGTTTCCAACGCAAAATATCGTGTCGAGTGCGTTCACGTTTCCTGTAATAGTATTAAAAGAAAACTTACACAAGAGCCTGCTGCTATTCCGACTCCGACCTCTCGTGACTTGCACTAGAGGGCTCGCACCGTCAACCTCTCGTGACTTGCACTAGAGGGTTCGCACCGTGCACCGTCACGAGTGATCGGCTCCGCGTCCGTCCGTGTCGCGACACCATCGCCGTGCAATCGATCGCATACCCGCTTTGTTTTCGACAATCCACTGGAAACCGTTAAATCGCCAGGGAAATGGTCGCCGGAAGTTGACACTTTCTTGCATCCTCGACTATTGTTGTAAATTAGGTTGCTGATCACTGGTAGCTGTTTAGCTGTGTGAATTTTAATCAGAACTTCTACAGCTTATTCAACCGAAGAGTGGTAATATGACCAAATTAACTTTCGATTTCGTTGATTCTAAATGAGTAAAAGCACACATGCGTGGACAAAGCAATAAAATAAGTTTGTATCGACAAAATGACAATGCAGGGTTGCCATGAATTCATCTAACCGTTAATGTTAGATATTTTATGGCACAATTATGTAGTTTAGTAAGTGCACCTGTCGCAAGCGTTGCGTCAGGAACCTGGACACCCACGGTTGTCGTGCTACGGTAAAAAGCAGTATCTTACTATGAAATCCACATAAAGATACGACCTTTTACCTGTAGTACGGCAGCCCGGCTGTCGGCGCGGGCGGTTCACACGTTATATAGTGGCGCCCGCGGCGACCTGTATGTAACTCGATTGTGAACTATGGAAATCAAGGAATTCTTACGTCAAACTTAATGGGCATGTTTTGACGCAGTTGCTAAGAAATTTGCGATAACCATCTAAGTGTTACCGGTAGTGTTTAGATATGTACCAAAGCGCTTGTTTTACCTCTGCTATTGGGTCTGAGCTACAGGCTTGTCGATGGTCTGGTATTTAATATGTTTAGAAGACGTTAAATTATATTGAACTGTGTCCGTAAGTAGACAAATCCTTAAAGATAAATAAACACGGCATTTGAGAAATCGTGATCTTATCGAAGTCAATCTACAAGTTAATAACAATGATGAAGCAAGCGGATCTAAGATTATTCCGAGAGGTAACGCAATTAATAGCACCTATATATTGTGGATAATTAGGAAACTCCGGCGCACGTGGGCGCGTTGCAACAGAGATGCATCTTCCGACTCCCTTAACTCAAGTCAGTACTTACCTGCAAGTGGGTCGATAACGTCACACATAAAATATAGTGAGGGCACCAAAATAACTTTACTATTTAACACCACGTGCTCACCCCTCAGTCAAGATATTTCTTCTCGTTTGAGTAACATATTATTCAATTCTAAAAAGGTACAAAAAAAGTAGTTTATTTAAGTCATCATCATATATTTAAGAGCTAGCTCTAGCTAGAACTCTTGACGGTGGAGTAATATGCGATAGTAACTGTGTTTATCTGTCTGTTACCTCTTCACGCTAAGACTGTTGAACCGATTTAGATGAATTTACTATGTAGATGGATGTATGTAGACCCCTTGGCTTTTGGCCGTGACTACGCTTCTTCTGCGTAGAATTAGTACTAACGTACAAACTTTCACCACCTTTCCTCGGGATGAAATAGGTATATCCTATTCTTTTCGATTCGTGGAATTTTTTTACGTCGAATGTTTAATTTTGCCGAAAAATCATTTCGTAAAAAGCCATTTTTCTTTGCAACCGTCAACTATTTGAGATTGTTATAAAACAAACCTAACCTAACCTAATCAATAGGATGATATTTGCAAGAATTATGTAAAATGTATGACTACAGAAGTATAAAAATTCTACGCAACGATTTTTCGGCGAAATGATACATTCGACGAAAAAAAATTCTACGAATCAAAGGGCTCCCAAAGCCAAGTACATATACTTACATATTTTGATCAGTACCTAAATAATTGACAATGAACAATTATTCCCGTTGACGCCTAGAGACCTTATACATCTCTGTGGAATGAAATTAATTAAGTAATTGAATTTTATTGCATGTTGTGACGCGTAGAGACTATACATCTCAGGGTTTATTTAATATTTTAAATTGATATTTAAAATTTTATTTTAAGGTACCTATGTAACATTGATTCAATATATACACCTCCTTTACGTGTGCCCATGTAGTAATTAGTTATAACACAAATGTAATGTAATTTTTTTAAATATTATTTACGAAAAAATAACTTACCGTTGAGTTTTTTTCGGCTTTCTTCTTAACAGCGGTCTCCTCTTGGGAAATGCCGGTAGATTCACAATCTGACTTGTAAAAGTACCCTTGTGGCCTTCTTACTGAATAAATTATTTCATTTCATTTCATTTCGGTACTGAGCTGAAGCGACTATTTTGTGCACGGGGCGGCAAATTAAACGCTGTAATTTTGGAAAATATCTGATTGTTATCTCGAAAATTATAGTTTTAAGCTAGTAGGATTTTTGAGATCTATATCGTATAAATATAATTGTAAAATATATTTGTAGATAATAATTGATTTGTTTTGCTTTCCCCATGAACTAACAAAACAATCGTCAAGTTAAAAAAACGAAAGTTTATTTTTAATTCAATTTAAATAAGTGAAGCCCAACTATGCCTACAAAAACAAACTTCATTTATTCACTTATAGGTTGAATATTGACAGAATGTGTATATTTTAGTTTCTACTATTAAAACATTATGCACATAGACATTTTGTTGAGTCTATTCTTTATTTGAATTAATTTTGCTCTCGCGATAACGTTGTGTACGTGTATAATTAAAATGATTTTGTAACGGTCCTTTCGAAGAACTCGGTAATTTTACTGATGGCCAATTTCCTTTACGCAACTGTCTATAAGTATTGGCGTGTGCCCAAAGTCAACATAAATCAGACAGGCCAAACTAGAACTCGTCCAATAAGAAACTGGATTCAAAGAAATTCACTGTAAATTTGGCACATGTCGTCTGGTAGAATTGAGTAACCATCAAAATGAAATATCGTTTCCGATTTCTTTTGATGAACCGAAAACTAGTTGAATTTTTGCTGAAATATAGCAGTTATTGCTCCCGAATCACATGAATGACGTCTTCTGAAGTGGGCAAATTGGTGGTGGCTCTGATAGCAATAGCTATTCTGGACTGTCAAGCTATTTATATTATCTCAATAAGGAACCGACTATCAATCTTTGTAATATAGTAAACTTCCAACCAATTTTAGACGAATGTAAACAAAAACCCGCAGTTGATATTAGTGACATGCTTTCTTCTTTTGTTATTTGTTTACATTCACCAACGAGTGTATTGTTTAGAGAAATATAATTGACAAATATTTTAGGCGCATTGATATCAGTTTTCTTGTAATAGTTTAGTAAGTTGATCGTAACAGCGATTAAGCCGCAATCTCTGGTGCCCAATCTATTATTCCTTTGGCACATCCAATATCTATCTGCCATAACACGGAAACTGCGCCTACGCAACGCGTCGGACCGGGAAGCGGCAAGTAATTGTAACTCGATATAAATGAAGAGATAACGTCCATTGCGCTGCTTAAGGAAGGATAGTGACCGGTTGATATATTGGCCCGTTGTTTAAGGGTTAATGTAGATTCACTAGTCCTAGTTCCTCATTTTGCGCTAATGGATTCCTGAATAACTCTCGTGACTAGATAATTTAGCGTGACGCAAGAAGAGTAGGTTTTGCAGCATCATATTTTATCTATGCTCTTGCGATTGTGATGCTTATCAATCAGATATTGGTTCAGTATAATTTCAAGCCTTACGTGATAGGGATCAGATCGCTATCAACAGTACTAATTAATTGTAATGCCTTAAACAGGCTAACTGATGTTAATGAAGTATTAGCATGGGTTTGTTGCGCGAATTTTTGATCACAGCGAAAGACATAGCACTGGAGACTCTAGTGAAGCATTCAAATTGCTAAACGAATGTTCTGAAAGAGTCGAAAGGAGCATGGAATACGAAAGCGCTTCGCCTCTTGAAGTTTTGAAATTGATTAGAGAAATGGTACCCAAATCGTCTACTGGACACGATGAAATTCCTATTATTGTCATTAAAGAAAATATTGTTAGCCGAACCTCTTGCGAGTCTCTTTAATGAATGTTTTCAGCTAGGCACTTTTCCAGATTTACTTAAGATAGCTAGGGTGTTGCCAATCTATAAAAAAGGAATTAAAAGTGATCCCAAAAATTATAGGCCAATATCGTTGTTACCATCTCTATCCAAAATCTTCGAAAAAATTATGAAGTTGCGGTTACAAAGACATCTAAATCTTTGTAATGCATTAAGTTGCAGGCAATTTGGATACCGCATAGAAGTTGGCACTCGTGAAGCTACAGACACTTTAGTCAATGATGTAGTGACTTCTATTAATGATAAACTTAAAGTTGCTGGTTTATTCCTAGACCTTAGCTCTGTCTTCGATACTGTCGATCATAAAATACTGCTACATAAACTAGAGCACTACGGCGTAACAGGCAAAGTGTTGGAACTGTATAAGTCATACCTCTGTAACAGAAAGCAGTACATTGAAATAAAAACCGTCGAGAGAGGAATGGAAAAGGTATACAAATCCGGCATGTTAAGTATCAGGTGTGGTGTGCCGCAGGGGTCCATTTTGGGTCCTTTATTCTTTATAATATTTATTAATGACCTAATTTTTTACATAAATAGAGTTGTGCCCAATGCAAATATTGTAGTTTTTGCTGATGACACTAACGCCGTAATTTCAGCAAACAACATGACTGAGCTAAACATAGCGACAAATGCAGCTTTAACAGCATTTAATGTATGGTTTCAACCAACAACTTGTCACTTAATGCTTCCAAAACAAATGCTATTTTATTTTCGGCCACTACGAAGAAGACATACCTTAGACATTAAGTTAGACGGAGTGCCTGTACATCAAGTTGATGTGGTTAAGTTCTTAGGAATACACATAGACTCCAATCTTAATTGGAAGCACGAAATACAAGGACTAAGCAACTCAATAAGTTCAGCTTGTTATGCACTTCGCAGCTTGCGGGACGAGGTTCACACAAACCAACTCAAGATGGTTTATCATGCTTTGGTGGAATCAAAGCTAAGGTATAGCATTAAACTCTGGGGGAATGGTTACAAATATAATGTGGAAGTAGCCTTCAGGATGCAAAAAAGGGCTATAAGAACAATCGTCCGTATCCCTCAACGAGAATCATGTAGAGAACATTTTATCAAACTCGGAATTCTGACAGTGCCATGTTTATATATTCTTGTATTGCTCTCAGACTTTATCAAGCATTTAAATCAGTATGAAAGTCAAAATTAACGGGAGTTTAGACTTTTATCCAGAAGGAAAGACATGCCGACAAAAATCGTCCCAAGACTGCAAATTGCAAGACATGCCGCTTGCTACCAGGCTATCCAGCTTTTCAACAAACTGCCAATACAGCTAAAAACAATAATTAACAGTCGTATTTTCAATGCAAGACTCAAAGATCTTTTGTTGGAAAAGTGTTATTATTCTGTGTCGGACTTCATTAATGATTGTAATTGTAATGAATGGGGTTCGTATATCGTGTGGATGGAGACACAAACAAGGTTGCTACGTCAGTAATGATTTAATAAAGAACTTAACTAATCTTAAACTAGAACAATTGAGCAGAAAGTGTAAATTGCTTTAAACTAAAAATCACAAATTAAAACACATATACGAACACAAGCGTCCGAAGGCAGAAAGTGGCAAACAGAACAGTATATAAAGAAACAAAACCTCTTACACTAAAAGGAAGGGAAATAAACAAAGTAAAATAAAACAAAGAAAAAATATTTAAAACGCGGAAAATAACTAAAATGAAATAAAATAAATCAAATTATTTAACTAAAAGGGAAACAAACAATGCAAAGTAAAACAAAAAAAAACAAAAAGAGAAATTTAAGTGGCCAAAGCCGGGACGCGAACCCGGCTCCTTCTGCTTCCAAAGCGGACGGTTATACCGTTCGGCCACCGAGCCGATATCAACTGTGGCGAATTTGTGCAACGTATCACACAAGATAGCTCCGTTGAATTTGTTGCCGCTTTTGTACTGAATGCGGCGCCAAAACCATGTCCCAAGTCGCAATGTACGGAAAAGGGCGTTTCCAAATGGCTGTGGACAAACGTCACACGATAAATACACACATCTTTAATATTTGGAAACGTCCTCAGACCGTGTAAAACTAGACCAGACCAATATAAATAGTCGCAACACTTACCCCGTGGCACGTCACTTCACCTCACGCACTAATTACCATTATTTCGAGATTTTTGCGAATATGTCCGTAATATACAATTCAATTTCGGTGACAACGATCTCACATCTCACTCGTTTTCTTTGTCATCTGTTTTTTCCTATCTCGTCGTCGGGTCACACTATTTTTTCTTGGTAGCTTCCTACCCCCAGTCTTAGTTCGACAAAACGAACCTCGACTACTCGCCAAGACGATCGGTAGATGGCGCTACTATGCCCTAAATAGCCTTATAATAATTAATAAACATGGCATAATAATTAATTGAATATTTTTATGCATGTATCGATAGTATTATGATTATTTAAATTGAGACTGACATGTATTTAACTATTTTAATTTGTCTATTAAGGCGATATTGTCCAGCCCTCCAGCCGAATTGAGGGGGTGAGGTGCGCGGTAAGACGCGGAGCGCCGCCCGCTCGCCCCGCCCCGCCCGCCGAGTTCGCTAACGCGAATTCGAGATGGCGATGTACTTACACTGTACAGGGGTGTCACAATACAGTGATATCAGTCGCCAGTCTTTTAAGTGGACGGTGCAAATCGTTCAAAGTGAAATGCTAATTCTTTCTATAGAAGTACTAAATATTATTTTACGTTTTAACTAAAAAAAAATTTAAATTAATATGTTATAGTTTTTACTTGCGACTGTGTTCTGTACAAATACAAATTGTTTATTGTGGAGGAATTTCGGAATAAATATGTTATGTCGTCCCCCGGGAGTTATTTTAATTAGTATGGATGTTACTCGGTTTTGTAAATCAATCATGTTATGCATATTATTGGTACGTAGATTGTAGGTCGATATGTTGATTTACTACCCTCTTCATGTTGCGGACTTTTAATAGTAGATTGTTTGACAATGGGTTAAAATATTGAGCTACTGTGACACAAAGTGATTATTTGGACGAGCGAAAGAAATGTGCGAGGATAAATATAACCTGAATGTCGTAATGTGTTTTAACCATGTGTTGAACACTGCTTTTCACTCCGACTGCGAAAAAAAAGCCTAGTAATTAATGCGCAGTAGCTTACTGTTTTATTTTTTTGTAGTTTGGGCACTTTTTTTAACTATGACTAGGGCATAGACAATTGTAAGATCAGAAATACACCTAAGATCATAAGGTAATTAATAGGTCGATTGCAAAAAATTGTACATAGTTGAGGGCTTTAATTAAAAAAAACTTAATTGATTCCTATGTGTGACGAAAGTTATTTTCTGTTAACTAAGCTTTTAACTATATACATACATTTTTTTGCAATCGACCCTAATTACATTTCGTAGTTTCGTATCTAATAACCCTTTTTATTCAATAATTTAAGCTAAGTAATCCATAACTATGTTGTATTAGTTAAATTACGATACATTCGAGTTCTAATCTCAGTATTACTAATAATAAAATACATCTACTGCAGAGACTTCTTTCTTTGTTGTTGCTAGCCGCTAACAAGAATTATTTATAATTTTCATAGAAATTATTATATGGCTTCCATTTAAACCCTACGGGCTAAAATGGTACTTTTAGCCCGTAGGATTTCACCCACTTCACGAAGCTAAAATAACGTACCTACCATTTTGTCTTCACAGCTATCCCAGGGTCTATCTTAATTATTTAAATAAAATAACATGAAAGTAGACAAGTTCTAAGTCTAGATCTGGTTGATATCTAAGTTTAGATCTATGAATAAGGTCCAAACTTACCCAATCAAATTTGCTAGCCAACTTTAAATATTTATATCTATAAATATTTAAAGTTGGCTAGCAAATTTCCAGCCATTTAGGATCTCCTAAATGGCACATTAATACCTATAGGAAAGAAACATAAAAATTGTATAGTTTTAAATAACTATTCAATCAGGCCCATTCAACACAATTTATTGAATTAGATTTTTAATTTATTTATATGGCGCCTACGCCTGATAGTTGTTATCCAATTATTAGTTTTTTTATGCTTTTGACAGACGATTCGATTGACGTCAGACTCATCAAAATCGGCCAATACAAAGAAACATACATACACACTTACGTACATACATAAATACTTATATAAATGTTAGAGCAGTCTCATACTCCTAAAATACTCAAGAAGGCTACGTGTGAACTTGTGACGGCAGTAAGGTGGTGATGTGGAGTGTGAATAAATAAACTATGTACTATGATAACTTCTTAAAAGTTCACAAAGAATTGAATAGAAATGTCACAGGACTCGGTATTTAAAACCCATCAAAGTACCATGAAATGGAGGGGAGAAACAAGTAAGCGGTAGGCGTTAAGTAACCGGGTCTTTGAACAATACTATTGTCGAATCTACTATTTCTTAAATTGATATTATTAATCACAAAATTACTCATGTAACTTGGCATTGGCCAATAACTTATAACTAAATTATCAAGATACTCAATGATCTATTAAATGTGCTTCTGAGATAAATATAATCCAACTAATAATATTTAGATACCTACATTTAAATGTGGAATAATCTCAAAGGCGCTATCATACATAATCAGACTACTAAACACATTACCCTCGTTTGTGTCGCGCAGTCGGGTAAAAATAAACTACATACCTAGGTGTCATCCTCCTAGCCTTTTGTCCCATTTTTTGAGAATGAATTCTCAATCGGGGTCGGCTACCTAAATCCCAAGATGTGGCGTAGGCACTAGTTTTTACGCAAGCGACTGCCATCTGACCTTCCAACCCAGAGGGGAAACTAGGCCTTATTGGGCTTAGGTGGTTTCCTCACGATGTTTTCCTTCACCGAAAAGCGAGTGGCAAATATCAAATGACATTCCGTACATAAGTTCCGAAAAACTCATTGGTACGCATACCTAAACTACATACCTAGGTGTCCGATATACATTCGATATACCTACTAATATCTAGGTTACATAGCATACATAATCACGCCTTTTCACGGCAGGGACTTAAAGTACTGAAATATGTTAACTGTGTACTAAATTCCATGCGTGGCACGTTCCAAGTTTGACAGGAGACATAAGTCATTACGCTAAAAATTTTTATAAAAATTTAGATGAAATACATTTGTGGTAATAAGTACGTAAGTCAATTTGATTCTTAATGCTTTCAGCAATGAGTTCTTTTGTACGAAATGATTATGTTGTTATAAATTATAAAGAAAGCGTTAATAGCATCTACTTGAACATGTCAACCGTGCTACTTTTTGACATTTATGTTCGGTTCTGTAAATTTATTATAAATAAAACATGAAGTTACTTTTTAGTGTTCCGTACCCAAAGGGTAAAAACGGGACCCTATTACTGAGACTTCGCCGTCCGTCCGTCCGTCTGTCACCAGGCTGTATCTCAACAACGGTGATAGCTAGACAGTTGAAATTTTCACAGATGATGTATTTCTATTGCCGCTATAACAACAAATACTAAAAATAAAATAAAATAAATATTTAAGGGGGGCTCCCATACAACAAACTTGTTATAGATTATATATATGTATAGGTACGGAACCCTTCATGCGCGAGTCGGGCTCGCACTTGCCCAATTTTTCGCATTCCTTGCTCCAGCATTTTCTTTGTTTATTCGTTTTATAATATGAAAAGCTTTTTTTTACTTCGTGCTGATTTATTTCCCATCTTTATTGCAACAATAATTCGTAAATGCGATCACGTGATCGCGCGGAGCAAACTGACGCAGGTCCGTCCTCTTCAAGCGCCGAAGCGCGACTAAAATGGCACCGCGCGTGATTGCGCTCGTAGTTTTAGTAGGTATTTCGTTCTAGTGATTAAATAATTAATTTTATTCAGACAATACCATCGAGTATGCAAAGATAATGTTAGTATCTATACATTTACGCAAAAAACGGGTAAAAAAGGTTCGTATTTTAGCCATACTACAGAAAAGATATTACGAATAGAGGTAACTTTGGGATTGTTTTCTATCGAGCGAAATTTTTCCAATCATGTTGGTGAACACGATTTCATATTCGCAAGATCCTTAAGTATGATATGTATGTTTTTCATAATCTTCAAACACTGATTAAACGTCTACGACGAGTCTGAAAATGAGTGAGTTCGGCGTCTACTTGGATAAGACCGCCTTAACCAATTGTGCAGTATTTTAGTATTAAGTTATGTATTAGGCTTTATAATTACTATTTTATGTTTGATATCATATTCACATACAATGTACATTGTGACTGAATAAATAAACTGAAACTGAAACATTCCCCTGCCTAGGCTACGAGTATAAACCTCTCCATACAGGTTTACTGTGATTTCCTCCTCATCTTTAGTCATCCGGAGCATGTCTGTAGCTTAGTGACGTTCATATATGGAAGCCTGTGCTCAGGCGATGCCCTTATCAAGTTCGAATAACTATCCCCTTTGTTACATGCTTAATTTGTCGTTCGTTCGCCACTATTGCCCTGTAATACGGTTTCTGGTGCCCTTTAAGGCAATGTTTTCATATAGAACTGTAAAATTGACATGTGGAACTTGTACGTAACTGAAAATTAAACACCGGTTTGGAAAGTTAAGGTGTCACTATGGGTTTGTCATATTGGAAAAAGTATGTTTATACTTTTTCCGTCAACTAGTATCTGACATCTGTGTCACTTAAGGATTAAATTCCTTTTTACTTGGAACAAGTTTCTTTCACACGTGGATTACATAAAAACTATCACTTTCAACTTAAGTCGGAACTTGTATTACTCAACGTGAGGGACCAACCGTTTTTCCATTAAAAAACAATTATACCCTTTCCTTTACGTAGTGGCGCAAGAGTAGCTCTCACAAAAAAAGTGTTCTCGACTTCTGTAGGTGCATTGTTAGGTTTTTTACTGGATCTATTATTTGGTATTGAAGAACGTGACGGAGAATCACACCTGACCAACAAAGTCGATTAAAGCTTGATTCTCAAATTTTAAACTTAAATACTCCATTGGAGTTTGTTACCATTTCGATATTAAACCTGCTTCAAGTTAACTTGACCGAATTCAATAATGAATCCACTCCAGAAGCATCTCTCGGGCCAGCATGGCAGTGTCAACTGACTTGGCACCGTTGGTTTCTCGTCAGTTGCCATTGCGACTTGGGCTCCCCTTTTTGCTTACCATCAGGCGAAGGGGAGCCACTATGTTGTGCCGTTATAAAAAAAAAAAAAAAAACGTTAAATTTTGTAACCTTGCCGTGCATAATCCAAGAATGAAATCTTATTTTCATTGTGAATACTTATTACCGGTGACAAATATCCAGGGAGTAGAGACTATCTTGTCATGTGCATCTCTAAGCCTATTACTTCGATTTAGATCTCGCATCGCAATCAATGGATCTTAATGTAATCCCACTGCATCTACATTCAAAATAGAAAAGTCCCTAATGGCGATGCTTTGAGAAGGGCCAAGTGAAAGTCAGCATTTCGTAAATCAGTTCGTGCATTGTCTGTGTCGATCCAGATTCGTCTTCTACATCAATCTTTCCAATACAAACGTGTGCAGAAACATAAGTATACTGCTTCGTGTCTTTGTTTTACTGAAGTTTGAGAAGAAGATATTATGTTTGGTTCGGTGATTGATAATGAGAAAAAAAGTGGAGTATATAGTACCTACTTGTCAGTTATATGTAATTAACTCAATCTATTTAATGAGCGGTGTTACGCTTGGCTTGGATGATGAACAGGTATTACGAGAATCATCGTTTTAACGGTTTCCGTAGAAAAATAAAGCCAGTGTCGCCTTGCCACTATCTTGACTATCATAGTCTAGGCTAAGTAAACAGCTTCGCGATTACGTAAGTAATAATGCGCGTAAGACTGACTTAATGCTATAACAATAGTCGCCACATTTGTCGCGTGCTCATTGCGACTTCCCATATCCATACAGAATAGAACGGAGAAAGTGTGCATCCGATAACCAATTACACATTTCATAGACTGTCGTTTTTTTTCTAGCAATACTCCACGCAACATTTCTTCGCCTTTATTGCTGGTGAAAATGAGATTTTTCTTATATAATATTTTATTCTGTACAAATGATTTGACGCTTTCATTGTTTGCTAAGTGCACTCGCAATTCAGTGGCGCTTGTTGCGCAATGCTACATGAATTCAAATGACCTTTTTCCGTTTTTTGATTTGTGTCGTGTCGTTTTGTTTTACTTCGAAGTCGCCTCGAACGTTCGATTCGGTCGATTGCAGTACTTCCTTACAAACTATTTGTATTTATTTTACTGGCGTTGTTATACACGTAGGTATTGACTGCGGTTGTGTATTCTAATCACATTCGTAGTAGGTTGTAAATGGTTCTTCAACCTAGCTTATTTTTATTAAGATTGATGTATATGAACTGACGACAGCACCTGACAAAACGGTAGCGAGTGAAATGTTTTTATGTTATTTAGGCACACCAGTTATGTAAGAGTCTACATACGAAATTACATGCAGTGCGAGTGCGACACTGTTTTTTCATATGCTAATCTTTCTGCCGTTCGAAACTTGTAATATTACTCATTAAAAGTGCTCAGGATTCAATTAATACTTTGGATTATTAACCGACTGCATAATGCTTTATCTTTTAATTTTAGAGAACTGACATCTCGGTTCGATTGACGTTGGGTATTGTAGATAAGAAATCGATAGGTGCTGTCATGAATTGAGGTCAGAGTTTAGATGAGTTTTGCACTTGCTGCAATAATGACATCCGTTTGGGTCCTAAGGGAATTACACGGCCTGATGGATCACTATTGACGAGGTTCGATCTCATGTTCCACCTGGCCTTAAGCCTTGTTCCCCTTGGCCTTCTTCTGTGATGGAAAACTGGACTTGTTATACTTACCATTTTACATGGAATTCATCGATAATAAGCACCCAGGATTTTTTTCATCAGTACAGCGCCACTTTTACTCGGAGGATGTAGTGACTAATTCATACAGTAAAAATGTACTAACTAAAGTAAGGAATGAGACTGAATCGACATCGACAGTGAGCTCATAATTTTTTACCCTCGATATTGCCAGAGGAGTCAGCGGTGAAACAATCCAAGAATTAATTGCACTTGATATGGATATCCATCATCATCATTACGTAGTAGTGTTAGCTCCTTCAGAGTGTAATAATTTAATAAAGACTGTTGTATTGTTTTGCAAGTGTAATAGTCATTGACTAAGGTCACTTTGTATTTCGATGACCTTGAGTAGGACAAAATATATATGCTATCTCAATTTTCTCAGTCACATGCTAATTACAACAAATTTCAACAATGCCCCTCTGCACACAGCACTTCCTCTAACAAACTTGTCCCTCCCTGTTCCGCCTGGACGCGTGTTCGGTTCACAACAAAAATAGAAGTCCAAAACCGAACCAACATTCGACACAAGAAAAAGCCCTGCCAAATACACAAAAAAACCACACTCGCTCCGTTCCTTTCTGACTAATGTCTGGTAACTATTCACGTCGCTGTAAAAGTTTATCCTGCGATAAAACTTGAGCGGTGCTATAATTTTGACCGTCTCTTTCCAGCGTGGTGTTTTTGTGGGTGGTGAGGGAGACGGAGCAGTAGGGCGCTCGCCGCGTGGCCGTTGGTGTTGCGTTTGAAACGAATCGGAACAGTTTGCAAGACGCCGGCCGCGCGCACGGCCGAGTTACGCAGACCGTCTGTTGCGCTCAAATCGCGAATTTATTTAAATCTTTGATACAACTTTATAGTTTATCATAAGACAGTGCCTTATCATTAATGGATGTGCGAGTGTATGCATGGATTAACAAACCTGAAGAACTAAACCAACAATAAAAGTGACGGCGTGTGGAGTTTTGTGGCATCTTGCGTTTGTGTCCTTTTGGTTAGAATTTAATTTTGCAATTGCCTTAACGTTTTTGTCTTTATTCTCGAGGGCTTTGTTGACTGCGGTGTGGTGAGGTTGAAGCACGTTTCGACCCGTATATTGGCACGAGCCCTTAATAATAATAGTGCACCAAACCAGTTTGCGAGTGTTGCGCCTGTGGTTATCCTGACTTACATATGCGGGCGCCTTTCTCATGAACGAAATTCAAGGCATCACGTCATATAATATGTAGTGATTCAGGTACTTACATATAGAACACTCGCAAGGGTGCAAGGAAACGCTTTGTCTCATAATAATTCTCCGCCTGGTTTTTGTTTTTATCAGTTGGCTGACACATTATATCAAATTAATCTTCCTTATCTGTCATTGTTGTAGACTTTCCGTAATCTCGTTTGATGTGAGTATTATTTTTGTATCTCTTTCCATATATCTTTGGCTAATCTGACCGACTCGCCTTGACCGTTTAACACTGCACAGATGCAGACTTTCCGTTCCGAGGTCAGTCGAATCCTTATAAAGCCATAGTCGGCAATTAACATATCTAGTCGGTCATGAATTGACATTTGAGTACACATAAGCAGATAGGCAAAAAGTTTAGATTACTTAAATAGTTAGTCCCGCCGTAAACAGTAAATTACTGTCTAAACTAGTGGTCATTAATCGTGTTTAACTGCACGTAATATAAACAGGACGAGACGTCGCGTGGGCAAGTCTAGCGCCGCTAATTTACCGAGCGCTTCTTTAATTGCATCTAAAGGCAGTATCGTTGTTTCAGCGCCCGCCGTGCGCAGTAAATCTCGACCGTCTCCGTGCATCTGTCATCCCTACTTTATCTGTAACGATCTCGTTAAATCGCCTCCAGAATCCGCCTGTTCTCGCCACTTGTTGCACGCTCGGCTTCACTTAAACGTGACTCCATTCAGTTTTTTACTGCCAACTGTTCGTCTATTTATCTCACTACACTTGCAATTTAAGTTGCACAATTTTTAGTTTGCTAATTTACAGTTTTTGAGTGTTTTCTATTGCCGTCCTGGACTGTTTCTAACGCGGCATTTCCTCTGAGTCACGTAGCGCGTATTAACGAGTGTCATACGGTGCGCATGGGAGTTGCGTAACTGAAGAATGGCAGACTTCCAACACTGCCACCTCAAAATTTATTGCTTCCATGAAAGAAAACGAATATGAAGGTTGAGTGAACTCTGCAGACGAAGCGTCTACCGATAATTTGTTATGTAAAGCGAATGACGCTAAGAGGGTTGTCAATAAGTTAGATTATGTCGCGAGCAACGGTCCGCTGATTGCAGAGTATTAGAGATTGAATAATTTGCAGGTTGATGAGTCACCTTACGTATGAAACCATAGATTACTGTTTACAGCATGTTGCGCCTGGCTATTTTCTGCTCGATTAGTTAAGTTTCTGATCGCTAGCTTTCAAAAGTTATTATTACGGTAATCTAAAATTAAAATGTTGACACCGCTTTTCCTAAAAGGAAATAATAATCTTTTAACAATATTATCTTGAACTTTTTATTTAATATTACCTTGGCTGACGTATTTTGGTGTTGTAGACTATCTACTGTAACCCGTATGCACGTTATTTATACGCAAACATTTTTTAATTCATTTCCAATTTTTATCTCGATATAGGTATATATACCTACCTACCAATTTTTGCAGGGCTTTTCATATACTACAATCTATAATGAATATTTTCTTGTTTCTCATGTCATGATGTTCTTTTTTTACTAACAAAAGTATTTTGACGCTTCTCGAGTTTACAAGTCACAACTCTTTTGTACAAAACTTGAATGCTTACTCTCTTCCTTTTATATAAACAACTGATATATTTCCAAAAGGACACAGGCAACATTCCATAAATTATAGTTGAACGATCGATTAAAAACAAATCGCCAGCAGTGATCAAAGTGCTCTTAAACAAAACCGAGTAGATAAGTACAAGAAGAAACAATTATTCTTATTATAAATATTGTCCAGCAATATACTGAAGAATAGTTGGATTTCAACAGTCTACTAAAGAAGAACGCTGACCGACCACGATTCTTGCTCGAGCATTCTACGTTTCGCAAGATGATACAAGCATATAGGTGAGTATTTTATAGTTTGCAAAATACGGTGGTAAACGAAAGTGAACACACAATATCCGCGTAGTTATGTTACCGCTGCATAAGTAAACTCATACATATAAAATAAATTATAATTAAATGCTCTAACTTAATTGCATGTTGAAAATACGTTCCGCTTTGCGCGGTTGTCGTCTGTCGGCAATTGGTAGAGTAATTTACAAAATCATCCATCGTATCGAATGAGGAGAAAGAAACTAAGTAGAATAAAGTATTTAGGCAGTACATTTTGTAGAGCGTAATTAAAAATCAGATTGGTAAACGTTTCTAACTCTACGCTCAACGTAAATTCTAGAACTGGTACGATCGTTACTTTTTGAATGGCCCTTGGAGTTTGAGCAATTGCTCGTAATGTATATCGTTCGTTATAAAATTGTTTATTGGCTGGTTTACTATTCGCTTTACAATGAGCCGACAGAGAGAGACTGTTGCCTTACTAACCTAGTGACCTCATGCATTTACGACTGAGATTTAGAAAAAAGATGCGCCTTCGACGGGTTCAGTTGCTAGTAATATTTTCGATAGCAATAATTGTGTTGGGAGCTAGTTTCTAAAAGATTGGCCGTCTGGTTATACAAGTAGCCAATTACTTTGAAAGTCCAATTACTAACTACTAAATAAAGTGGAATACGCAGCCATATGCGTAGGTATTCCAATTTAATTATATTCCGTTTTAGCTAATAAATAGCTTTTTGAAATGTTTTGTTTGCTATATTGGTTTAGGGTTCTTAAAGGGTCGGCAGCGCGCGTGTGATGCTCATGGTGTTGCAAGCGTTCATAGGCGGTGGTAACTGCTTAACATCAGGCCGGCCGCATGCTTGTTTGCCACCGTCGTAGTATAAAAAAAAAGGTTTGATACCAAAACACAAATTTGTCAGCAGACACATATTTATCTAGTTTTACGTTCGATGGAACCTTATAAACCTGGCCTGTAGCTTGATCATTATTATCCGTCTTCGCTGAATTAATCTAATCATAATCAGTCTCATGCTGCAAGCGCCAGTCATTTTTGTTTATGACGCGTCATCTCAATCCCTTTTATGTTAATGAAAGTAGTGACATCGTTTATGTCTTTCACCATTCAGTTTTTTTTTTTTGGCTAACCACCCTTGTGTCCTTGGGTGTTCTCTGGTTGGGTCAAATCTCTAGAATACATAGTGATAACTGGCACAGCGAAGGTAGTGAGATAACAGCCGACAATGATGCTAATAATGTTTTGCTTTCATCATCGCCTTTATCTGTCTTACCGATTGGTTAAAGTTGCCACCTTGCGTTTTTTTTTCAGTCCACTCACAACACCTTCCAACTAGTGTTACAACGTCTCTTGTCAGAGGCGGCTTTCTTACTTCCTCTCCTCTTTTTCACGATCCTGGGTATCCTATTTTGTGAGCCATCTTCACGCATATCGGCCTGCACGTCGTCCAACGGTCCTTCCACAACATCTTTTTTCTCTCTTGATTCCACCGCTTCGACAGGCTCTTCGTTTGTGCTGCTGGTGTTTTCACGAGCGCAAGTGCAGGTTTCGGCGCGTCCGGTTGCGGCAACTTCACGCCCCAGTTCCGCTGTTCGCTTAATTGCGATTTGTTGTGCCCGCCGCTTTCCGACGACATTATTTTTGTTTTGTTTTTGTACGAATTGACTAATTTTTGGTTAAGTAGGGTCGAATTGAAAGTGATAGCTCGCTGTGATCTGATTTCGTGAGAGGAAGAGTGAGAAGTTTTGTAACTAGTAAATCACTTGATTGGCCAGGTTTTACGTGCTGCGATGTTCGTTTTCCATCCATTGGATGACATCCGGTTCGGTTATTTTATGATATTATGAACCGTTGAAGCATGTATTGATTTTGGGTTCTGTCTCCTTTGTTACCCCTTGGGAACAACGGAATCCTATCATTAAGTTCCGTTGTCTGACCGTCTACCTCTCTGTCTATCACAGTTGTAGTTGGTATAAACATTTGACTTTTTAATATAGTATGTTATGAATATGAGTACTTATTATAAGAGGTACTGTGGCTGGTGTTCGTGGCGTAGCACCAAATAATAATAAAAAAGATAAAGCGTATTAGTATTTCTTGCATGGGCCCATACAAGAAACGGTTTTATGATAGTTGGCCGGTTTTTGTCTGATTGCTGAAGTTTGGAATCTACAATGAGCTATTAAATAAGATCTTAGTATTATTGAATTAAATAGTTAGAACAAGCACATTAGCACACGTTAATTTACGTTTCCTGAATCATGAGTAGTATACTAAAATTTGGCCACTAATTTAAGTTTGAAAACCTTGGCTCGAAACCGGACACTTAGTAGCGATAGTTTCCGGTGTTACGCGACTTTGTGGCTGAGCTTTATTATTAGTCGGGTCCACACCAACTAGACACGTTCGCGCCGTTAAAGTGCTTGAGCTTGAACCTAAAAACATAAGATATGCTTAAGAACACACTTATAGTCTAGTGGGGCGTTTGCTTCTTAATAAACGGTCGGTGTGGACCGGACTAACAAGGCACAAAAAGAGTTAACTATAAAATTGTCTTTTACTAGAGCACTTTCTTAACTGTTTCAATTTAAATTTACAAGCCTTAATTATCGACTAAACTTGATAGCTTAATTATTTGTAGCCAGCTTTCATGCGTACCTAATTGGAATTGTTCTAACGGATATACTTGTATTAATCTTGGTTTAGTTTCTTTTTTCCCTGATTACGTTGCACAGAGGGTTTTTTAGTATTGACATACTCGTATACATATTATAAAAAACTTTCCATACCTACGTGATTAATGTCAACAAATTTCCAGTCGGAACATTATCAAATAATATATTGTATTCTTACCCCAAATTATTTTACAAATGATGAAATGAAACATGTATTTTTTGAAATGTTATAAGCAAGTTCCATTTAGCAATGCAACTTGTTTCCAAAATAACTCCCGAGTCTGTTCGCATTTCTTCATACGTTTGAGTCAGTTATTCGCATTGAAATCTACTCACCATCCAGCCAATTTCAGCACGTTTAGTGAAACGCGCGTATTTGGTGCGTACAAAATGCGTAGTATGAAAAGGCTCTGACTCCGATAGATATGGTGTAGCCCGCCAGACCGCACAACAGAGGCAGAAATGGCTGTAATCTAACCACCGTTACTCGTTGCAGTCCGTTGCCATCCGGACCAGGTCACTTTTTGTGCCCCATACTGAGAGTTGCCAAATTCGACTGTGAAAAATTCATCACGACTCGGAGTTCCGGTGTTGATTGATGAACCATCACAAAAACCTTGTTTATGTTATTTACTGCCTACATTATCTTTGGTACTTTTTGTATCAACAAAAAATCAAGAAATACAAAATGACATGAAAATTAATTTTCGTAATCTTTATCGGTATATCCAAGCATGTATTCTCGGAGGCTTTCCGTAATTACTAAGCAATACACCCCCTTTATTTAATGATTTGAAACAAAATAACACGTGAAGTATACGAATAATACAATTTTTTTAAACAAATAATAGAAAAGCTGACAGTCATAAAGACCTCAAAAAAAAAAGTTGTCGGTTGATATTTCTCATGTTCACCATTGTAACAATAAACAATCAAAACAAGGATTTAGGCGTGGTGTTTGCCAATTGTTTTCGTGTTGGCAATCCACACGAATTATGGCAATTATCGAAAGTTGATTTGAAAGTTGACACTGACCCGCTGCGTGGTTATAAAATTGTTAACAATGAATTAATTTCTGCAACTTGAATTGAAATTGATTCAAAGTATTTTTACTTTCTTGCCAGAAGTCTGGTTTTGAAAAATCCTTCTATGGTGGCGGTATTCGTCCAGTTTGATGGCTTCCAATAATAACACTAATTAGACATTTATAATATTTATTACTTACACGGCTGGCTTTTAGCTCTTACCATTTCATTAATCATTATCTGTTCATACAGTTTTTTAATCCACATAATAGTAATGTTTGCGTCCCACAAATGACGTTTCTTAAATCTTATCGGAGTTCAAACACGGCCCCCGCCATGTGGTTAGGTTCTGTCAGCGCAAGTGTGAACACCGAACATTTCAGATAATAAGTTGGTAAATTATTTAGTTATTTTCAACTATGCTTAACCATTTTCCAAAAATCCGTTTTCATTAAATTACCTAGGTTTGCGTGGATTGTCTATGAAAATGTTCGAACTTCGTTCGTTCGTTTATCAGATCTTGTTAAGATTTTTATAGATTGCAACATATTTGAAAATGTTTTCGTCAACATTCCACTGCCAGACAGACCACGGCCACACTGTGCCAGATCACCCTAAGGATGATCTAGACCGTACCAGAAAATATCAAGACCCGAGTTGCATCTTCCGATACATGGTCGCCGTTTGAACCTTTTGTTCCTATGAAAATGCTTTGCACTGTAAGGTCCTACCTTCTACCTACCTAGGGTCTACCTTCATTTTCCTTGAATTTATGTATGGGTATCAAACCGTGTAATAATAATTATTTTCTAACATCCCGTTTAAAAACATGCAAATCATGTTCATCAATCATTTTAAACTGAACCCTTTACATTGTTTTCATCCTCGATTAAGATTGCCGCAAATAATGGGTTAAGATCACAATGCTATGTTTTTTTACCTTGGTGTTGGCCATTGCGTGTGCGCGGCGAACGGTAATTAAGGCTTTCGGCGCATGCTCCAAACTCAACAACGTTCAATCAGTCATACGATACTCAAAGTCGATGCCTTAAAGACTATATTCGATTATCCAATCGCGTTATTCTTATCGCAGTATGAACGCTGTCGGTACATTCAAATAGTTTCATGGTCCTAAGCATTTTCTGCAAATTAGCATTTGGTACTTTTCAAGGTTTTATAACTTTAACCTAATTTTGAGTTAGGTTTGTATTCATTCATTGCTTTGCTTATTTGAGAAACGTTTTCTTTTCCAGACATTTCAGATAGGGCATGCTTCCAGTTCTGATTTTGTATGGCGACCCCGGAAATTCCCGGTTCCGGTATTGTATTTGTATAGAATAACCTAAATAAAAAAATAGAAAACCCCCGACACAAGTTGCTGGTGATATAGAAAATGCTACTAAAACTAAACATAAAAACAAAATTTTGAATTCCTAGCTTCAATATTGGCCAGTCGCTCCTTCCACTAAAGCTGAATATTTTGGAGACGAATGCTCCGAGTTTTATCAAACCAAGCTAAGAACCATCTCGAAACACAAGGCTTTCGATTAAAAAAAACTGCACTCAAATCGGTACATTCGTATGGGCGCTACGATGCCACAGTGGACACACAGACACACATGTTAAACTTATAACACCCCTCTTTTTTCATCGGGGGTTAAGAATAGTACGGGGAGCACACCCTGATGTCAGACCTGGAAAGTTCCATAACTTATTCTTATGCTAAGAATCAGAATTTTCCTATAAATAAGGTCCAGTTAACCAACATGCAATGACGTGTACTTCCCAGAAAGCCCTTCCAACATCATTCTATTTTAACAAAGTAGGTTCTATTTGTTTGATCTACCTTACTAATTCCAAAATAGCAAAGGTAACCTTGCATACCCATATCAAACATACCGTGTTTACCGACCTACTTGCACTAGTTTGCCCACGGTCAAGTGAAATGCTGATACCCCTTAATGGGCAAACATTTCGGCTCACGAAAACATCTCGTTATGAATAAAAAATACTGGCACGAAGGGCTTTCTAATTACCCGGCTTTGATGATGTGACGTGTGACACCCACCGACTAAGCTGAACCATGAACATTTAAGAAATGTATTTCCAATGGAGACCTTCGTGTCTTGGTTTATGCTGTTCTATTTCTATTGTCCAAAGGAGGTCGAATGCAGATTAATCTGTCCGTACAATGGTTGTCAAGACCTGATACTTGATAGGGCTCACACGCTTTGTTGTGAAGGTAATATACTGAAGCCAATTGGAGATGAGTACTCCATTCAAATCGTTATCTGGAGAGAATTGATTGTTAATAGGAGAACCACAGTCGCACTAACGAACAATACTGTCGTAAAAGTCGGGAGTTCGCTATTCGCTAAGTCAAATTAGTTTCTTATATTTCTCTATATGAATAGCAATTTATTAAAATAAATAATTGACATAAATATGCTATAACCAAAAATAAGTTCTAAATGCGCAATTGTTTGATATTTAATACGTGTCTATTGTCTAATCTCCAATTCTCCTATTTATCACTGTCTATTATTCTGACTGACCTGATGTGATGAAAGGGCCAAAACTAGAGCGCGCTAACCCGTGTTTACTCAGGATGGTTTTGGTAACACCAAATTATTTCAGGCACGGGAAGTTTAATTTGTTTCCGAACTAATATCATCCACGGACAACAAATAGCAACACATTCTAAAGTCACATTTGTTTAAAATCCAAGCCATGAATTTTTTGAATCACCAATATCATTAAGTCATTATAAACCCGCTTAAACTTTTTACTCAAAATAAATGTCAAACGAGTCTTATTTTTAAACCGGAGCAGCGCGCATGCGCATCCATAAATCTATCTTGTCGATGCTTCGCCTAATAGAAGCAACGACAAGTTAATAAGTTCCTCCTGCTTTAATGATAAAGTCTATTGGAGCTTCCTGTGGGAACTGGGAACTAATTGAAGCTTGCTTTCACGGGAGCGTATTGTTCTCTTCATCCTTTTGTTGTTGGGTACTGTAAAAACGGCTGAGATGAGATTGATAGAAAATGATGCGTGGCAATTATGTGATGATAGAATTATCAACGCGTCTTGAATACTTCCGACAGACTGTTTTACTGGTATACGTATTGTGTGGTCTTTGAGAACTCCCAGTCTATCACTAAGTAAACCATCACAACACGCAAAAATTATATTGGGTGGAAATCTTTGTTACTTACCTATAGACCGCGATGACAATTTCTATGCAAATTGGATAATTCGCAGCACCTTCATCACGTTCTATCACCACGTATCTGCAATCTTGCTATCCCCCTCGATTACGGGTCATTTCCAGTCGCCGTTGGCAATGCACAATAATATGAGTCTAGATTTAATAAAAGCGCCCGTAATGCAGGAGAGAGCTACGATAAAGTGTGAGGGTTGAGTTGCTCACTCATTATTTTGTTAGCGATTTGAGTGAAAACACTTGGAAATTCTCGATGAAATTGCTGGTTAGGTACGGAGTTATAGGTATGACCGGTTGAGTGTCCGCTGCGACGCTCGCGATTTATTCTATGGCTAACCGATGCATACCGATTTAAAATTTAGAAACTTAATTTCACAACAATATGCGATCATGTGAATAACGATTGCGCTTTCCTACTCGCGTGGATTTCCGCCAGTTACAAAGTTCCATTATATTTATATAGGGAAAAATAGAATTGAGTTTGCAATATTTGTCATAATAAACGTATTTGTGCCGATTGCCAACAATGGGCAGTAACTGGCGGAATGTGAAATATTTTATAGTCGACTTGCCATCAATAATGCGTGGCCTGAATGCTATTCTATGGGCCCTCACAATGGGGTAATACAGCCCCTGGCCTAGTGTGTTTAAAGATTTATCGTAACTGGGAATCTAGGCTGCATCGCTGCCAACGGAACTGTCAATGCTGCCTTTATGAAATGAATGTTCTTAATCCATTCTATGGCTCATAAAGGCCTTAGCGTTATCAGAGGCGCCGAGCATACAATTTGCGCGGGTAAGACAAATAATATCGTCCATTTATCTGACACTATGAGCACGCAATTTCTCCTGATCCGTTCTATTGATAGCAACTTTAGTATATAAACGGCTATTTCTTATGATCGACTGTTAAAGGCAATAGTCCTATTGAAAGTTAGTACCTACCTAACTCAAAACATAAAAGCGGCTTGCAAAACTGCCTGCCCGTGCCCGTCTAGCACAAACTACGCTTCACGTCACTGTCTCACAGTACAGCGGAGAATGAGATGGGTAATATTTCACGCGTGAGAAACAGTCGCGTGTCACAGTTGTGCTAGAGGTGCTGGTATTAGTAGATTGTTAACCAAGGGTAGAAAGTGACCCATTGCAGCCGAGATATTTCTATATAGATAATAGTTCGAGGGTGAAATGGGTAATTTCACCCGAGTTAAATACTCTACTTTTCATTTCGACTGCGAGGAAAATAAAATACTACACGCACATGTCATGAGTGAGTTATATTAATGTCCATGTAATTTTTAACCAGTAATCAATCAAAGACACGGTATTTATATTTAATCTCGTGTGCCCACTTTTTCTATTGCAAACTTTCATTATTATTATTATTTTTAATAGATTAAAAAAGTTAAGATATACGTACCATCAAAACATTTAAAAAGTAAAAAAAAAAAAAAACAATCCAATGGTTTAAATTTAATTTTTTAAATTAATGTACGATCTATCAGTAAATTTGGGACGGAATTATATGTATGTATTATGAAATTTATATTTAATAATTAAATATAAATAAGTTAAGCTTGATATCTAACCTTTGGAGACCATTTTTCAATGGCCACTTACCACGGCCGACTAGATTGTACCTGATTGAGTTGGTCACGACGTGCATCTAGATGGCAATTATCTTTGACTCCGTGGCAATTAAAACAAAAATACTTTCCACCCTAGGGATGGAAAAGCTATTTTCCACCCGGCTATCTACTCATGAAAATGACACTTTCCGAACAGGAGAGATGAAAAAACTATTTCACGACAGTCATTACCTCGAAATAATTTACTGGTATATAAATACGTATGTGCAAACACCAAATAACTGTTCGTAGCAAGTTTCATCGAAAGGGGAAATTACAATTGACAACATTTCACTTTTCTAATCAGGCCTTTTTCCGATATAATCAAAGAAGGGTTAAAAAAAGTAAATATTACCACATTTTTGAAAATAACCCATTTTATGATTAAAAAATCCATTCAAGTAATTGTAAAAAATTGGTCACATAGCAGAATCTTTCAGTTGGACTATTACTAAGATAATATTACCACTGTTAAAATGGAAATTTTACCACTCTTATTTTTGTATGTTGCGACTGTTATTTTGTTGAATCTTTGACGAAATTGCGTTCACCTTTTTAGAACTAGTCCGTCTAACCAAATAAAAAAAAATTTTTTGGGTTCTGTGGTAATCTGATAATAAATTTATGTACTCGTAATTAATGTAAATAGTTTATTTGAAAATTTGAAATGTTATCAATTGTGGCAACCATTTTATATTTTAAAGTATTTATTTACTCTGCGTCATTTGTTGGTCAATAAACAATTTTGGTCCTTATCATTATATCATTGAACTTCACAAGTTCTAGTTACTGCTTGGAAAGGCTTTCTATGGCAACCAAAATGAAATCAATATACATATAAGTAATCACCTAGATTTCTAAACATTGTGTTCGGCCTGACACATGTTCATACACTCCAATTATCTCTATCGGATAACATTTGAATGGACTAGGCTCTCATACAAGCAAGATGGGACTAATTAGAAGGTTCTCCAATTCAATGGACGGAGAGCGTGGGTTTCATAAGACCGACCGGGTTAGATCCGACGGTTTGTTCGGGAAGGATAGAACTACGTGTGGGTGAATCATATTGTACTTATGACCCCGTAGAAACCTTTACTGAAATGCAATCTACAGAAATCCTAAATAAAATTATTTATTTGCGCGTGTATAGTGTTATGTTCTTGTTTCAATTCAGTCTAAGATTTAGCCTTAGGTAATTTTTGGGTATTAGCTGTTTATCTTTGTCTCACTGTTTTGAACTTTTATTTGAATAAGTGCGTCATGTAGATTTAACCTGGTACCTAAGAGCAGGCACAATCTTAATTTACCCTCTTGAATTCAATGTCGTCGATCAGACTCTGAAATGCACCAACGTTTTTAAATCGTAAGTATCTTTCAACGGCAAACCTATTAACCGACATACTCTTCTGAGTATTAACAGCTTTAACAGCTTGTGATTCAATGCTGACGCCTGGGGAGTCTTCTGCTTCAGTTTATCGGAGATAATAGTCGGGACCGTAAAAAATAAAGAATTTTCAATCAACTTTCTATTGTTACTTATCGCCTTTAATTTACTGTTCCACGAGTGATTGATCAATCATTAGAAAGATAAACCCACAAATGAAGTGAAGAGCGCCCGTGGGCTGTAATATATACAAAATGAACCCAACTAAGGTAATTTATTAAGACATTTATGGTGCGTAGGCGCAAGCACTAGGTTTGTGTAGAAATTGTTCCTTTCAGCCACTGTTATTGCTTATTCTACTTCGCTTACATTTAATGCCTTATTTGGTTCTGCATGATCTTTTGTTTCTTGAGGGGCTTTGATTGTCTGGTTTTCATTTCTGTCGTTGTTTTTTCTGGAACATTGTAATGAAAATTTGGGACATTACTGTCACAATGTTGTATAAGTTATTGTGAAATATTATGTTTGTTATGATGCAAATATTATGGCTGTCTTACTTTTGAAATGTTCCTACGTGATCATTGTCACGATAATAAGTTGTTGACTTTGATAAAGATTGCGAGATTTTGCACTTAGTATTATTTGCAACTTCGTTATAACACAATATATTGGCTTCATTTATCTCTCAATGCAAGCCGATTTTCACTGTACAAATTGGATGGATATTTTCGATCGCTTTCTCGGAATTTAGTCCTATTCAACAACAAATGTAAAATTTATCTCGCTCTCTATGTCGGTTGTCGGTACATTCATTTTAGTACTTAATTTGTCCAGTGCGTTGTTATGTTCACGTCCGCGTGGACGATCACATACAATGGCTTATTTTTTGTGCGCGTGTCATAATTTTATCATGAGCAGTTGTTTTGTTTATTGACAACTAAAACTCGCTAACAAATAAAAAGTATATAGTAGTTTTGTTTTGGTTGTCAACGGGCGATATAGTAAAGAACTAAAGAATAATGGTAAATCTTGAAGAACGAATTACTCTAAGAAAATTAATAAAATCAGGGGAAATAATTCGTGTAGTTTTGAAAATTGGTACAGTTATACCCTATGGTGTCTAGATGAACATACTAAAAGTCCTCGAGGGTGGGGGCTGTGCTAAGGGAGTAGGGGGGGGTTAAAGGTACCCTTTTCCTGATTTTCGCTCATATCTCAAATATTTGTAGAAATAGTTTTATGATTACTTCGGACAAAAGTTTTTACATAAAATTCCCTGCAAATTTGGATATATTCATTTTTACTCTACGATCAATACTTTGGGAGCTACAGGCTGTGTAAGTTAACAAAAATATTAAAAGTAGTTGTTCAAGAAAACGTAGTTTTTTCGTAGTTGCTCATCATAACACTTGTATTGTGCAGTTGAGAAATTCCCGTTACCGACTAATTCTCATTTGGGAATATTCCAAGAAAATTCCCATTGTTTCCGGGAATATACGAGCTTGGTGGATCCATTCCTTTGATATTTAGTTTTAAGCTAATTAGTTGAATACAAGCAAACCGTTTTCGCTTTTCGACTCATCCTGAATCACCACTTAAAGTGAATATCATAAAATTTACCTGATGATGGACCCTGGAAGCCCGTAATGGATCGGATCTCAAGATACATTCAACGTAGACATGTGCGGTTTTCGAATTTGAACTTATCTTGATGAGCAATTAGAGCCGGTATCATAAAATAAACCTGATGATAAATCCTGGAAGCCCGTAATGGATCTCAGGTTTACGTTCAACGTAGACATGTGCGGTTTTCGTATTTCAACTCATCTTGATGAGCAGTTAGAGCCGGTATTATAAAATTTACCTGATGATGGACCCTGGAAGCCCGTAATGGATCGGATCTCAAGATACATACGTTCAACGTAGACATGTGCGCTTTTCGAATTTCAACTTATCTTGATAAGCAATTAGAGCCGGTATCATAAAATAAACCTGATGATGGACACTGGAAGCCCGTAATGGATCTCAGGATACGTTCAACGCACACATGTGCGGTTTTCGCATTTCAACTCATCTTGATGAGCAGTTAGAGCCGGTATCATAAAATAAATCTGATGATGGGCCTTAGAAGCCCGTAAGTAATGGATCTCAGGATACGTTCAACGTAGACATGTCTGGTCTTCGCATTTCAATTCACCTTGATGAGTAATTAGAGCCAGTATCATAAAATAAACCTGATTTTGGATCCTGGAAGCCCGCAATGGATCTCAGGATACGTTCAACTTACACATGTGCGGTTTTCGCATTTCAACTCATCTTGATGAGCAGTTAGAACCGGTATCAAAAATAAACCTGATGATCATACTAACACAGATGAAATAAACCTGGTGGTGTCTAGATGAACATACTAAAAGTCCTCGAGGGTGAGGGCTGTGCTGAGTGAGTAGGGAGAGTTGAAGGTACTTTATTCAGGTTTTAATAGCATTATAATTACTTCGAACAAAAGTTTCTACATAAAATTTCCTACAAATTTGACTTATCTATGTTTACTCTACGATCTATACTTTAGGAGCTACACGGTGTTAAAGATAACAAAAGCTTAGAAAATTGGTGAATTAAGAAATAAAACTCAAAATAAAGGTTATAAAATTTTACTTAAAAATTAAATAACACAGCAGATCGCCTTTATTATTTTAGTCATCATCTTCGACATCGACATCTTAGTCTTCTATTTCTAGTAAATGTACAGGTGCACCGTTTGTACATGAACCCGAGCATCCGATGCATACTTGACTGCATGAAATACCGGCCTTCCGACATCCGCAATTTAAATTGAAATGCGAAGACCAGACATGTCTACGTTGAACGTATCCTGAGATCGATTACCTACGGGGTTCCAGGATTCCATCATCAGGTTTATTTTATGACACCGGCTCTAATTGTTCATCAAGGTGAATTGAAATACGAAAACCGCACATGTCTACTAACTTATCTAAAACCAAATTCATGGAATTCTATGCACCTCAGGGTAAACCTAAAAACTTAAAATTAACGTATAACGGCAATGGTCATCAAGAAATAGAACGTGTTTCTTCTTTTCGATTCTTAGGGGTTATTGTCGATTCTCATAATAATTGGAAAGAACATATTGAAAATCTTATAGATAGACTTAGTCGTTTCGTGTTTGCTCTCAGACGACTAAAGGATATGACATCTCAAAAGACAGCACTTATGGCGTTCCACGGCTATGTAATGTCAAATCTAAGGTACGGTCTTATTTTATGGGGCAACAGCCCATACGCTCCTAAAGTATTTCGACTGCAAAAAAAATGTATTCGTGCAATCTATGGTGCCGAGCAAACAGACTCATGTCGACCAATATTCAGAGAGCTCAATATTTTAACCCTGCCCTCTCTTTATGTATACGAGACATGTCTCTTCACTAAACGAAATTTAAGTTCTTTTACTAGTCATGCGTCCACCTCAAGACACAACACTCGGCATGGGTTAAATTTGCATTATCCAGGGACAACTTCAGCTTTGGTTAATAAGAATGCCGTATTCATGTGTGTAAAAAATTATAATTACCTCCCCAACAATATAAAGGAATTAGATTTACAACAATTTAAAAGCAAATTATTCAGTTGGTGTAAGGATAATATGTACTATACTAATTCAGAACACTTTGACAATTGACATATGATTAACATAATTTTCATTAATTTAATTTATACAATAATATTATATAATGTGATGTGATTTAATGTAATATAAGTACCTAATAAATACTATATAAATACGATATAAAGGTCGCCGGAAGGCGCTGGATGCAGGTCGCTTCCAACCGGTATATATGGAAGTCCAAAGGGGAGGCCTATGTTCAGCAGTGGACGTCCTATGGCTGAGATGATGAAGTACCTAATAATGTAATGAGAAATAATATGTTAATGAATAATGTTTAGTATTTAATGAATACTATTTTTTTATTACGATGTGTGAATAGAAGCTGTAATTAATTAATTCTAATTGTCTACCAAAAAATAATGTAATTAATAACGTATGATAACCTGTAATTTAATTGAATTTGTACGTCTGACTTATAGACAGAAAGTGGAGAAACTAGTCATAGTTAAGATCATTTATGTATACCCACTTTTGACAAATAAATATTCTCATTCTCATTCTCATTCTACATTGAACGTATCCTGAGATCCATTACGGGCTTCTAAGGTCCATCATCAGGTTAATTTAATGATACCGGCTCTAACTGCTCATCAAAATGAATTGAAATGCGAAGACCAGACATGTCTACGTTGAACGTATCCTGAGATACATTACCTGCGGGGTTCCAGGATTCCATCATCAGGTTTATTTTATGACACCGGCTCTAATTGACCATCAAGGTGAATTGAAATACGAAAACCGCACATGTCTACGTTGAACGTATCCTGAGATCCATTACGGGCTTCTAAGGTCCATCATCAGGTTTTTTTAATGATACCGGCTCTAACTGCTCATCAAAATGAATTGAAATACGAAAACCGCACATGTCTATGTTGAACTTATCTTGAGATCCGATCCATCGCGGGCTTCCAGGGTCCATCATCAGGTAAATTTTACGATACTCGCTCTAAGTGGTAATTCAGGATGAGTCAAAAAGTGAAAACGGTTTGCTTGTATTCAATTAATTAGCTCAAAACGTAATATCTAAGGAATGGGTCCACCAAGCTCGTATATTCCCGGGAACAATGGGAATTTACTTGGAATATTCCCAAATGGGAAATTACCGGTAACGGGAATTTCTCAACTACACAACGTTGCAACACGTTCGCGTGTTATGATGAGCAACTATGAAAAAACTACGTTTTCTTGAACGACCATTTTTTGATATTTCGGTTAACTTAAACATCCTGTAGCTCCCAAAGTATTGATTGTAGAGTAAAAATGAATATATTCAAATTTGTAGGGAATTTTATGTAAAAACTTTTGTCGTAAGTAATCATAATGCTATTTCTACAAATATTTGAGATATGAGCGAAAATCAGAAAATAGGTACCTTCAACCCCCCCCCTACTCCCTTAGCACAGCCCCCACCCTCGAGGACTTTTAGTATGTTCATCTAGACACCATAAGGTATAACTTTACCAATTTTCAAAACTACACGAATTATTTCCCCTGATTGCCCATATTCGGTTTAATTTGCTTGAGCTAAATTGTTAACAATGAAACAAAAACTGAACAGTTTCATGGTTCAGGCGGAGTTCGAGCCCGCGTCGCCAACGGCTTTCCGGGCCAACACGGGCGTCCTACCTAGTGGACAACTGGAAAAGCAACAAGTAGGCACTTACATATTGTTAGGGAAAAAACATTCGTATACAACCTCGCAATAAGCTTTTGACTTGAGTAGTTAAGGTACTTTTGCAATGACATATCGTATCTGTGTGACACAGGCTTACAGCTACTAATTTTATAGCGTTGATTGCGCCATTTATTTAACAGCTGGGAACATTTGAAATTCTAACTGCACTATACGGACTTAGTTTCTAACTCCAGTTTCTCACCTCGGGCACAAGTGCGTCCATCGCTGTCTGAACAGGCTGCGAAAGCGACACAAGCTGTTAGTCTTGTAAATGCTGGAACTAGGAAACTTTGGCTCATTTGTTAAAAGTCAGTCAGTGTTGGCTTAGACAAAGGCAGGTTTTATTACTGGAAAGCCGTTTACAAGTAGGCTACTCTGCTATCGATGGATTTGGTATTGTTTCAAACATTATCTTCATCGTTTAGGGCTAATGTTATAAACGTATATAGGGGTACGTATTACAATGCCGAAGTTCAAAATACCGAATTTCATAAGACCTATGGATGGAAGGCCGAAAATTAAAATGTCGAATGTTTATTTGACCGAAAGTTTAAAATCCCGAAAGAACGTTTGACCGAAAGGATGAAATCCCGAAGACTGTAATCCCGAAGACTCTAATCCGGAGGACTGTAATCCCGAAGACTGTAAACCCGAAGACTGTAATCCCGAAGACTGTAATCCCGACGGCTAGAATTCCTACAGTTCAAATGCCGAACGATTAAAATAGTACAACAAAAGGCGCGTTTTTTAGGGATATAAAAAAAAACTAACCGAACCCGGCCGAGTCGGATCTGCTCTGAAAGGTGATTGATTCCCCTCAACCTATTCTCAAACTTTAAATGATTCACCTTTCAGAGCAGATCCGACTCGGCCGGGTTAGGTTAGGTTAGTTTTTTTTATATCCCTAAAAAACGCTCCTTTTGTTGCAGTTATGATCATATTTATTCTTAAAAGAAAAAAAAAATTTTTTTCATTGGCATTTTACTGACAATGGTTGACTTTCGGGATTATAAGATTTCGAGATTCAAAACTTTCGGGATTATAAAATTTCGAGATTTTAAACTTTCGGTATTATAAAATTTCGAGATTTTGAACTTTCAATCTTTTCAAAATAGCTCTTTTGAGCATCGGTATATCGAATATCGGCTTTTTGTACTTTCGGTTTTTTGATTTTCGGTATTTTGACCATCGCTATTTCAACTGTAGGTATTATGAACTTTCGGGATTGTAATACGTACCCGTATATAGACACACAATATCTGCAAATGTAACATAGTGTGAAAGATATGTTTTTGATATGCGTACCTATCTCCGAAGTATGAAATTAAAGTTTAAATTAACTGTTCGTGGTTTAAAACAATTTGTGAGTTAATGAAGACTGGCCTGTAAAGTTTAACGAGTATTAACCAATTCATGGCATTTTGCTTTTAGTCACCGATAAATGTCAAGAACGTAAGTACCAAGCAACAAGCGCAAGCGTTCAGTAAAAAAACATTGAATGAGTTCTATTAATAAGGTATAAAATATCAGAACTTCGTAGTCAAGTAACCGCTTAAACCTCGTTAATGTCATATCGAGATAGCAATACCGGGGATTCCCAATAATCCTTCATTGTTATTCTTATCTTTAATGGAAATAGAAGATGAGAGTATTTTATGATTTAGGTATGAGTGTTTAAGATGACATTATGACGATCTGAAACAAACATCTCAGACAAGAACAGATACCATTACTTTTTCACCCGGGTAATACAACAATTGACGAAATTAAATAACCTATTTTTGCTTAAGTCCATATGAAATCAAATGACATACATTATATTGGGGGACAACTTTTCCCGCTTCCCTCCTTTCCTTGAGTCCTGCATCGTAACAGTAGACGCAGTTAATTTAACCGTCCGTCAGCCTTTTGTAACCAAACCTCAGCAACTAACGAACCCAGGACGGCCATGTTTACGTTTATAATGAGACTCGATTTCATCTCATTAGTTCATCGGATTGATCGGATAGACGTTTCGTGGCCCGCAAGTTAATAATAATAAAATAATATTAATAAACGCTTGATTAGGGTAGATTATGCTGATGAACACAGAAATGTTAGTTTGTTTAAGTAAAAAAACCATTTTATATTAACTCATATCATTCGTACGTTATTTTGACTATAAAGTTTTATTAATCATCAATAATTTAATCGGATTTCGGTGTCGAAATAATCTCGAATTATTTCAAAATTAAAGCTTAACTGGGTTTAATGGCTAATGCAGGTCTATACCTAGTTCAAACAAGTAAACAATTTGGTAATTAACTATGTTTGTAAAATGGTCCTTTTTGAGGTGAAAATAAAAATAAATACAATGATTAAATTGACCCTTGTGTGACTATTATACACCAGACTAAAATATGTAGTACGTACCCTTTTTCGACTTTTGTAGGTACTTCTCAGACTGTTTGCTCACATGAAAGGCATCGTGATACACAATCTTATCAGCCCCACTTCATTTTATCCGTTGTTGTGTTATGTCGCACCGATAACAACGATCGATTATTTTTGTTACAGGTAAGCAACAACAATATGCAGATTCTATTGATTCAGATTGTACGCTGCTAAGATGCATGGTAAGTTGGGTGAACCCGTATGGTTATATTATATTATATGTAAATATTATGTAAAATTTGCGAATATTATCCATTAGGAGCCGTCATTGGCGCTTTAATATGTTTTATTCTACAAGTGCCTCGAAAATTCATAAATAAGTAGATAGAACAAACTTTACAAGTAATTCGTGTTATTTTGTTGCTATATTTACGTATTTTAAAATTTTATATTTAAAAATAAAAGTAAGTAAACTTAGATCCTAGAGAGGTTCTGTTTTATTAGATAACACGAGTAGTTAATTTTAATTTCTTATCATAAACAGTAATTTTCATACTGTTCAAATTATAAGTAATGGTCTCTCGGAAACATTGTTTATCTACAATACGGTGCAGTGCGAAGTGTTTAATTTCGCGGGTATCGCGGATCTTTATTATTTTAGTGCAGAGATAGCGGCGCGGGCGCAGGCGAACGGTAGTTGATGTTTGTTGATCCCGGCTAGATGGGCTGTCACTCAATGCAATAAAAAACAGTTCAGACAATTAAAAATCCGAACCTTACTCAAATGTTTATTAAGCATTGCACCCTATTTGGATTATTTTCATTGACTGGCAGAAATTGCTTTTATGCATGAAATCCAACATTTTAGTTTCTGTATAATGTGAGCTATAAGTTTTAAATAAATAGGTAATCACAACAGACCTCACAATATAGTTATGCTCCTTTTGCAACTATATACGGACGTAATGAGACGTCTGAAATAGCGACGTAATACAATTAAATCTCATTTTTGTATGGGTCAGTGGACATCTCCGACAGTCTTGTACTTGCCTTTAAAAAACTTCAAATTCCGTTACGTTTTGGCAGCGTTATTAACGATATTGGTCCAGCGATAACTGGACTCGATATCGATTTGAACGACTGTAATATTTTTCTTTTTAACTGCGCGGCTTTTAAGTCTATGTAACTTGGGTTGGGTTGCCTTTTCTGTATAGTCCAGTTCTCAATTAATTATTATTATTATCAAAGCCAAATTTATTCCTTAATATCATACAATTTTATACATTTACATGAGAAATAAATTATACTTAATATTGGAGTTAACATTTCATTACATTATTTTTAATTGATATATTATTATTGAGCTAATTTTAGTTATTAATATTATTTCATTTCATTTATGTCACACTATTATTAAGGACCTCTCGACGAGTATGGGTCTCCTCCATTTTTCTCCACTCTTCTCTAGCTTGCGCTGTTACGATCCAGTCATCTCCTGTGATCTTTTTAATGTCATCCTTCCATCTTTCCATCGGTCTGCCAGTTCTCAATATTGATCCTATAATTTTCATTTACTTTTTGGCTCACATCTAAACGTCTCTAGTTCTCAGTGCATCCGTTATACGTGTTACTGTTTTACTTATAAAGCTGACATGTATATGCTGTACTCCAAGCTCACATACTTCCTTACCGACTGACAGTTATTTACTGCCAGGCTAAACCGTCGTATGTGCCAAGAGTTGATCCACACTTACGCCCTTTTTGATGTAGGACCATTGTAGGACAGTGCAGTCGGCGCCCGGCCCGGCGCGTCCAGGCAATTCCCACGCCCCGTGAGAGCCGTGTAACTAGATACAAATGTTTGTGCATTTACGGGATCAATGCCAACCATACGACACTTGTTTGTCGGCAATTGTCATTAATTATTGTTTCCGAAATTAAATTCCCCTGTTCCACATAACCCTTCTGGTCTATCCCTACCGGTATTGAAGAAAGGAATTATTTAAACGCTAACTTCCTTAATAAGTGAAAATTATGCGTTGTAAACCAGGTGTAAGTAATTGAAATGACATTTCGTAATACCTTTTTATTATTTCCCTTTTATAATATTACGTAAATGTACTTACATATCTATTATCTTGAATGACCAGTATTACTCACTATGACTGTTATCTCACTCACCACCTTTAGTGCTAAACAAATTACCTTGTGGCTATGAATGGTCGTAAAAATGTACAGTACATTTCCTTTCGCAAGCGTAAATTAAATATTTACTATACGCTAACTAATTAGTCATAAACAGAGTTCCTTGAATTAATTTAATGAGGCAAACTGGGCTGTTTCTTGATTTCAAATGTCATGAATGACTCCCTACCCCAACAACTGTATACAAGTGAATTTCAAGAGAGATCATTGCTTAGTGATCTCCGGTTTAGCAGTATCACCTGTATTAACTTTTTTTAATTGGAAACATATCCATTTTTAGGGTTCCGTAGTCAACTAGGAACCCTTATAGTTTCGCCATGTCCGTTTGTCCGTCCGCGGCTTAGCTCCGTGATCATTAGTACTATACGGCTGAAATTTGGTATGGGTATGTGTATGTATCATGCCGACAAAACGGTAAAATAAAAACTAAAAAAAAAAAAAAATTTATGGTACCTCTCGAACACCTAAAGTGGAGGCGAATTTTTTTTTTCGTTCCAACACTAGTTTGTGGGGTTTCGTTGAATAGGTCTTTTAAAAATAATAGGGGTCTCCAAACATTATTTTTTGATAAACAAAGCAATTTTGTAACTATTCGCTCCGAAAATAAAAAAAATAGCGTCCCCCCCCCCCCTCTAACTTTTCAACCACGAGTCAAAAAATTATGGAAAAATTCATGAAAATGAGGCCTTATAAGTACTTTCAATGAAAACTATATTGAACAAAATCGGTCGAGCCGTTTTTGAGTTATCGCAAAATTTCATAATTTTCTTAAAAGGACGTAAGTTGACTTCCAGAAGGTAATAAGTAACTACAGTTACTGTGGCGTTTAGGACCTTTTTATAGAGCTTGAAATCTTTCTCGTAACTTAAGTCTATTATGAAGGATGAGCAACTACGGAACCCTACACTGAGCGTGGCCCGACATGCTCTTGGCCGGTTTTTGTTATTGGAGGTGCAGTGCGTGACATTAACAATCTACACACGGTAGTCAAGTTTGCGAAGCAAGAAGACGGCTGTGGGTAATATTACTTGAACCATATCGGGCCATTTTTGACCCCCAATAACTTCTGACTAACTTATCAAAATCAAAATGTTTCTCCGGGTGGCCTAGAAGGTTGAAATTTGGTCTACTTAGGTAATATATAAAGTACCTAAAATCTGAAAACTGTGATTTTTTCACTATAAATAGTAAATTCGCTGACAATAAAAATTCAGTGCTTAACAATTAATAATTTAACTGCTTAATAAAATTCACATTATTGAGTAGTAATTAACATAGCTGTAAACGACAACCGCGTCCGTCGGCTATCGATCACATGGACGCTCCGAAACTCAGGGATGAGTATGGAGCAAAGCGGACTGTAGGTTGAGAAATAGGGTAAACGAAACGGACGAGTATGAAAACGCAAAGTAAATCAACGAAATATATTACACAAGAAATTAACAATTAACACAACAACGGATCGGAAAAACACTTAAATTTAACACTTAATTACTTTAGTCTCTGTCTAATAATGAATTTAACACTAAATCGCGGACCGATGGTTCTACGCTGATACTAACAAACTAACTTTCGCGGACCGATGGTACTACGCTACTCGAATACAGAAAGATGGTAACTACGGTGAACAAGAACTGAGAAGTGACAAGTTGGCAAGTGGCGGATCGATGATCAACGCCCTGACTACGGAGTGGTACTCTACGTAGACTGAAGGTGAACTGAAGATGAACTGTGTTATTATGCAGAAACGGGCGTCCTTTTATATGATTCGTTCAGGGTTTGTTTACATTTCTAGAGGGACGCCCGCTCTGTTACATTTTGCTGATTCCTAGGTAAATTACAATTTTCATCTTAAATCTAACTTATAGTTAACATAAAGGTTTGTTCGTAGAACACAATCACATATGCTATTTTCATGTGAGAGCTCCCATTTAATTACAATTACATAAAAATGATGCAACTTCTTTGTTCCGACTCAGAGGCCGTCTCGCTCGCACGGGTCGAGATATGCACCTTCCCGGTCTCTCATTAGCCGGAGCGCGCGACGCGCCGTGTTATTTTCGTGTTTGCCGTGCTCGCAGCAGGTTGCGGCCGGTATAATATTAAGAGATTTTACTTATATTTCTACAGGGAACGTTACTACAAAGTTTCAGAGTTATTTAATTTTTATCCTTAAATTTTGCAACCAATGTAAACAAACATGAATCCTTTGTCTCGCGCTGCGAGTGGAAAGTTACCAGGATGAGTCATCTTTGTTTACTCTAAGACGCCGTGGTCTTTTAACTATTCTACATAGTGCTTGGGAGCTCTCTTATAATTAATGTTTCTTAGGAAAAATAAGTGTTATACACATGATATTGCTGCTTTTTTGGGCATTTAGGAAAATAAGGATATATTATTTATTTGCCTTAAGTCTAGTTTCGCCTAACCTTTACACACATATATTATTTATTAATTTATCTATTACATTAGCCTAGCTGTCCGTAACAGAACTCCCCCCGCCGAGCTCCCGCGTAGGCTCGGGTTGCAAGGGGAGGACAGCTAGTTTTCTCGCAGGCCGGCGAAAAACTCCTCCCTTGGTGCGGACTTCTACGTTGCGCACCTCTCCGTCGGGGCCCGGATGTGTCGCCTCGACGATCCCCTTCGGCCAGACGTTGCGCGGCAGCGTGTGATCGGCTATCACGACGTAGTCGCCTGGCTGGATGCGTCGCTCGTTCCCCGTCGGTGATGACTGCCTGGGCGCGAGTGTAGGTAGGTACTCGCGAACCCACCGCGCCCAGAATAGTTCGGCGAGCGCCTGGCTGGCCCGCCAAGTGCGTCGGTCGGCTTCTCGGCAGGGCCCGACGAGCGGCGCTGCTGTAGGCGCGCCCAGCAGGAAGTGGTTAGGCGTCAACGCCTCGTCGTCTGCCGGGTCAACGGAAACGTGGGTGAGTGGCCGAGCGTTGACAGTGTGCTCGGCCTCGGCGAGCAGCGTGGCGAACACCTCTTCCTTCGGTGCCCGCGTGTGCAGCGTCGCCGTTAGCGCGGTCTTTACAGACCGCACTAGTCGTTCCCAGGCGCCGCCTTGATTTGGGGCGCCGGGGGTGATGAATCGCCAGTCCAGGCCGCGGTACAGCCCGTAGTCTCGTAGCGCAGGCAGCCATTCCGCGTAGGCCGCCCGTAGCTCGAGGTCCGCAGCCCGGAAGCAAGTCGCGTTGTCGCTCCAGATCTGCGCCGGCCATCCGCGCCTCGCGGCCAGCCGCCGCAAGGCCATGATGGCGGAGTCGGTGGACAGCGTGTGGACTGTCTCTAGGTGCACGGCGCGTGTTGACAGGCACGTGAAGAGCGCCACCCAGCGCTTTTCTCTGCGGCGGCCGACGGTGACCCACACAGGACCGAAGTAGTCGGTCGCTGTGTAGGTGAAGGGCCGCTGACACGGCTCGACGCGGGCTCGCGGCAGGTCTCCCAGCGCCGGGACGCGGGGTTGTGTGCGCCGAAGCACGCAGGTCCGGCAGGAGTGCGCTACAGCGCGCACAGTGGGCCGCAGGCGTAGCACCCAGTATCGCTGCCGGACGTCGTTGACGACACGCTCGTTGTTTGCGTGCGCCGCTCGCTCGTGCTCCCGCTGCAGCCACAGCCGCACAAAGGGATTGCGGCCGTCCAGGATGGCCGGGCGTCGGTTGACGTAAGCGGGCGCGGCGTCGATACGCCCGCGCACCCGCAGTAGGCCATCTTCTTCGTCGATGTATGGGTCGAGCTTGTATATTCTGCTGGTCTTGTCTATCGGCTGTCCGCGGGACAGCGCGCGTAGCTCGGCCGGGAAGTCCTCTCGCTGCGCCTGTTGCAGCCACATATGTTCGGCGCTCTTGAAGTGCTTCTGCTGCAGCTCGGTGGGTTGTCTCGTTCGTAGTCGTTCCACGAACTGCAGCATGCGGGCCGTCGTGCCTATCAGTCGGTTGTAATTGGAAAACCGACTGACATCCGGCAATGGCGACTCCCATCTCTGTGTGGCTGCAACTTGGGCTTCTGTGTCTTCTTCTCGCGGTGGCGCCGGCGTCTCTCGGGGCCACTCGGAGGCCGGAAGTTGTAGGAAGTCCGGCCCACAGTACCACCGGCTGGCGGCGTCGAGGCGGCGTGTGCTATCGGCTCGCGTCGCGTCGTCAGCGGGATTTTGTTTCGTCGGCACCCATCTCCATTGCTCGACGTTGGTGGTCTCGGCGATCTCGCCGAGACGGTGCGCGACGTAGGCGCTGTAGCGGCGGGCGTCGTCGCGCACCCAGTGTAGCACGGTTCTGCTGTCCGTCCACAGGAACGTGTCGTCGATGCGTAGACGATGTTCTTTGGCGATGCTGGCAGCTAGTCTCGCCCCGATGAGCGCAGCTTGCAGTTCGAGGCGTGGTATGCTGAGTTGTCGCGTCGGGGCTACTTTAGCCCTAGCAGCGACAAGGCTCACACGGGCGTCGTTGTCCTCTTCTTCGCGCCAGTACGCTACGGCCGCGTAGGCTTGAGCGCTGGCGTCTACGAAAACGTGTAGCTCACGTTTCGTAGCTCCCCCCGTAGAGGCGTAGGGGCGCGGCAGTCGTAGGGCGGCCACGGATTGTAGACCTCGTAGCCAGTCAGCGAACTCGGCAGCTTCAGTGGGCGGCAGGGCGGCGTCCCAATCGAGCTTCAGTTCCCACAGTCGTTGCAGCAGTATTTTGGCGGAGATTGTGTAGCTCGCGAGTAGACCGAGCGGGTCATACACGCTCATCACGGCGCTCAGCATCTCCCTCTTTGTAGGCGTGCGGCGTAGCTCTCGCACGTCGGCCGGAACTCGGATCATTTTAGTGTTAAATCCGAGTTCGTCGGCGTTCGGATCCCACATCAATCCGAGAATTTTCTGCGTCTTGTCGCCGCCTAGCTGCGCGGGCGTCGTTGCTCGGAGCTCTGCAGGTAGCGACTCCATGAGGCGAGTCGCGTTGGAGCTCCATCCGCGCAGTGTGAAGCCGCCCGCTTTGTGTGAGGCGGCGACTTGCTTCGATGTTTCGCAGGCTTCTTCTTCAGTGTTGAAACTCGACACGAAATCGTCCATATAGTGATTCGTGGTAATCTCTTCAACGGCCATCGGATGCTGCTCGCGGTTTTGTTCGGCGTTGTAGTCTCGTACGCTGTGAGCCAAGTAGGGTGAGCTCGCAGCGCCGAAAAATATCGACGTCATGGCGTATGTTTCTGGAGGTCGTGTGCGATTGGCGCCTCTCCACAGGAACATTTGCGACGGCCGGTCTTCTTCGCGTAGCTTGATTTGAAGAAACATTTCTTGTATGTCGGCAGTCACGGCGTAGGCTCCCTCTCGGAATCGAAACAGAATGCCCAGGATCGATTGGAGTTTGTCGGGGCCTTCTAGTATGTAATCGTTGAGGCTGCGGCCCTGGCAGGTGGCCGCGGCGTCGAAAACCAGGCGTATTCGTCCCGGCTTGTTCGGATTGGTGACTGCGAAGTGCGGCAGATACCACATCTTGTTGCTCGGCGCCGGCTCCATCCGCTCGGCGTACTTCTTAGCAAACAGGTTGTCCATCTCCTTCGTGTATGCTTCGGCGAATTGCGGGTCTCGGTCCATCTTTCGCTCGATTCCGTGCAATCGTCGCAAAGCCATGTTGTAAGTGGATGGCATGTTGACGTTGTCATCACGCCAGAGCTGCCCGACTTCGTAGCGCGGGCCGTCGACGCGCCGCACAGTGTCTTCGAAGATTTTCGTAGCTCGCTCGTTCTGTGGTTTCGTTTTGACCGCCGCCGTGATGCCCAGCGAGTCAATGTGGAAGTATGACTTTAGCTGGGCGTTGATGTCGTCATCGTGTGGCGGGCGGCGGTCTTGCTCCGTCGTTGTTGCCGACGTGGTTGCGGGTCGGGCGGCGTCCTCTTCTTGTAGCGGCGCCTCGTACCCGACGTAGCAGTGTAGTACGGTTTGTTGCCATCTCGCGTACTGTTGTGGCGCCGACCCGAATAGCACCCATCCGAGTGGAGATAGCATGGCGGCGGGCTCGTCGATCTTGCCCACGCGCATTTCGTATGGCAGCATCAGGTGCCAGTTGTCGGCGCCGATGAGAATGCGCGGGCGTGCTGTGTCGTAGCACGCGGCGCTCATATCCGCAAGGTGCGGGAACTGCGTGACGTAGTCTCGCTCTGCTCTTTGTGCGCGTAAGCCCAGGTCGGCGACGGTCCGTAGGCTTAGTGGATGAGCCGGACCGCCTGTCTGGCTGCGCACATGGGCGTGCACTCGACGGCTCTTCTGTTGCGTCGTCATTGACCCCACGCCTTGGATATGCAGGCGCGAGGTCGTACCGTCGGCGCCGATTGCATCTGCGAGGTCCTCTTCAATCAGTGAGATTGTGGACCCCTGGTCCATCAAGGCGTAGGTGAGTGTCTCGCCGCGGGGTCCGCCGACGATGACTGGGATCACTTTCAACAGGACCGAAGACACGTTGCGTCCAAATTCGGCTGTGTTGGCGGTGAATTCTTCGACGCACGCCGTCGTCTCTGGCGGTGCGTCTGGTGCTGCGTGCGCGTTAGGGCGGCGTCGCGACGCCGCGGTATAGGTCGCAGCGGCAGCTTGTGGCGGGGCAGTCGGCGTGGCGCTTCGTCTAGCGCCTGGCGTGGTAGCGGCTTGCTTGACTGCGTAGGTAGCCGGGGCGTACGGTTGATAGGCGTACGGCGTGGCTTGTGGCGCAGGCATGTACGGCGCTGCTTGAGGTGCAGGCATGTACGGCGCTGCTTGTGGCGCAGGCATGTACGGCGCTGGGGCGCTCGGTGTATGCGTCTGCGTCTTGTCGGCGTGTAGCAGTCGGTGGTGTGGATAGGTGCAGCCGGGAACGTTGCAGCCGCGGGCGTTGCATTGGTCGCGGCGGTGCTTGCGCTCCAGACATTTGAAGCATATTTGGTTGTGTCGCACCCAATCCCATCGGGCTCCGACTGGCACGGCGATGAGTTTGCGGCATTCGGTAGTGCGGTGGCTGCCTCCACAGTATAGGCAGCTGGTAGGTTGCTCGAGTGCGTATGTCTGCACACGATCTCTCAGAGGGCGTCGTACGGCTCCTCTGCCGGCGTTGGCCGCCGGGCGTTGCTCTGGGACGCGCTGCGATCCACGTTGCTCGGCGGCGGGCGTCGGTCTTCTATGCGGCGCCTTAGCGTGCGAGAATTCCATCTCGGCATCGCTTTCTTCAAGGAGGAACTCCGCCATCAACATGAGTTCGTTTTCGGCGGAGCTCAGGTGTTCCTTAGCGTAGGAACACCAGCGACTGCGCAAGTGTGGGCTCAGTCGCTCGGTGACTTCCCGGATGAGAAGTGGGTTTGCGCCGTAGCTTCGGCGGTCCAGGTCCACAAGCGTTGAAACGATATTCATGATGCGTATGGCGAACTGGTTGAGATCGTTGGCGCTCGGTCCGAGCGGCGGCATTCTGCGCAGCTCGTCGATGGCGCGATCAATGAGTAGATCGGTGCGCCCGAAATTCTTCTTAAGGACCCGTATGATTAGGTCGGGTCGAGCGGAAGAGGCGATCATGTGCTGCACACATTGACGGGCTTCTCCTCGCAGGCAGTGTCGCAGGCGCGCGACATTTTCGTATGCGGAGTATTTGTAGCGTGCGGTGCTCTCGGTGTAAGAGTTATAGAAGGTGAGCCACTCGCTTGGCTCCCCGGAGAATGGCGGCAGCTCGTAGACTTGCTTCGGAGGCGGCCGCATCATGGTCTCAATGGTGTCGGTGAGGCGGTCGATCACTCGGTCTCGGCTTGACGATCGTTCTCGACGGCTGTATGGTGTCCGGGGCTCCTCCTCGTGTCGCTTGCGTGTCTCGCGTTGCGGTGTAGGGGGCCGTGCCTGCTTCGCGTGGACCGCGTCGGCAGGGTGGACGTTGGACAGCCAATCGTTGACGCGTCGCTGTGAGTCGGCTTGAGATCCGCCGGCCCGAGATTGCTCGTCGATGCGCTCCATTTCGACGGCGAGCCTCTTTTCAACGAGCTCGCGTTCAAGACGAATTTCTTCGCAGCGAAGTTGCTTGAGCTGCTCCATAGCGGCGAGCTCCGCCTCGCGGCGGAGCACGTCCGTCGCGTTCGACGCTCGAGAGTGAAGTGATGCTGGTCGGTCGGTCGTCGAAGTAGCTAAGGTCCCGGCTAGCCGTCATGGCTTCGCCGGAGACTTGCGGGCATTGTGGCGGGCGATGAGGCCCTTTAATGCTGTATCGGGGTCGCGGGCGCGCAACGACGCGCCCGGGCATCGGTCCATCATTTTGTGGATGGGGTAGTTAGTGCTTCTCCGCCGCGAGCTGTAAGGGTGCTCGAGCGGCGGTGATGCTGGGCCGTCTTTTTCTTGCCACCGCGAGCGGGGCTCAGCGGTGGCACGGCTTGAGATAAATCCTCTTCTCCGCCGCGAGCTATAAAAGTGCTCGAGCGGCGGTGGGTGCGGGACGTCTTCTTCTTGCCACCGCGAGCGAAGCTCAACGGTGGCGCGGCTTGATATGGTCCTCTTCTCCGCCGCGAGCTGTAATGTTGCTCGAGCGGCGGTGTGAGTGGGCCATCTTTTCCTTGCCACCGCGAGCGGAGCTCAGCGGTGGCGCGGCTTGACAAAGTCCTCTTCCCGCCGCGAGCTGTAATGGTGCTCGAGCGGCGGTGAGAGTGGGCCGTCTTTTTCTTACCACCGCGAGCGGGGCTCAGCGGTGGTGCGGCTTGAATTATCCTCTTCTCCGCCGCGAGCTGTAATGGTGCTCGAGCGGCGGGGTGAGTGGGCCGTCTTCTTCTTACCACCGCGAGCAGAGCTCAGCGGTGGCACGGCTTGAGTCATCTGCTTCTTCTTCTTCTTGCCGCCGCGAGCGGCTGCTCCCAGCGGCGGCGGGTATCGTAGGGGACTTCAGGAGTCGGTCAGCAGCTCTCTGGGCAATGCCCGAGCTCTGCTGTCCGGGGGCCTCGTGTAGTGAGGGGCGATCCCCTGGAGATGCTCATGGCGTGAGCGGTCCGCGCGGCCAAACATTGACCGCGCGAGCCTGCCGATGAACTTCTCCAGGGGGTGCCACTTGAGGTCCCGCATGATGGTGTCGTTGCGCACGTATCGTTGGGCGCGCACGATAGTGCGCAACGTACGCGTCTCCTGAGTCCGCAGCTTCGTCCTGTTGGTCTTCTTTAGCAAGGCGTACCACGCCGGCGCGGCGTACGTGAGCCGCGACCGGACGTAAGCCTTGTAGAGCCCCAGCTTGGTGTGCCGGGGGAGCCCGCTGGCGAAGACAGGACGGAGCTTGGCGCGCGCTGCTGCTGCTCTGCTGATGGTGCTCTCGGCGTGTTGACGCATGGTCAGCCCTCTGTCTATAGTGACGCCCAGGTATTTCACTGTGCGTGACCAGACAAGGGGCTGACCGTAGAGTGTTGTGATGCTGGTCGGTCTCGTCGAAGTTGCTAAGATCCCCGGCTAGCCGTTATAGTTTCGCCGGAGACTTGCGGGCATTGCGGCGGGCGATGAGGCCCTTGAATGCAGTATCGGGGTCGCGGGCGCGCGACAACGCACCCGGTCTTCGGTCCATCATTTTGTGGATGGTTTGGGTATGTGCTTCTCCGCCGCGAGCTGTAAGGGTGCTCGAGCGGCGGTGATGCTGGGCCGTCTTTTTCTTGCCACCGCGAGCGGAGCTCAGCGGTGGCACGGCTTGAGATGAATAAATCCTCTTCTCCGCCGCGAGCTATAATAGTGCTCGAGCGGCGGTGGGTGTGGGACGTCTTTTTCTTGCCACCGCGAGCGAAGCTCAGCGGTGGCGCGGCTTGATATGGTCCTCTTCTCTTCTCCGCCGCGAGCTGTAACGGTGCTCGAGCGGCGGTGAGAGTGGGCCGTCTTTTTCTTACCACCGCGAGCGGGGCTCAGCGGTGGTGCGGCTTGAATTATCCTCTTCTCCGCCGCGAGCTGTAATGGTGCTCGAGCGGCGGGGTGAGTGGGCCGTCTTCTTCTTACCACCGCGAGCAGAGCTCAGCGGTGGCACGGCTTGAGTCATCTGCTTCTTCTTGCCGCCGCGAGCGGCTGCTCCCAGCGGCGGCGGGTATCGTAGGGGACTTCAGGAGTCGGTCAGCAGCTCTCTGGGCAATGCCCGAGCTCTGCTGTCCGGGGGCCTCGTGTAGTGAGGGGCGATCCCCTGGAGATGCTCATGGCGTGAGCGGTCCGCGCGGCCAAACATTGACCGCGCGAGCCTGCCGATGAACTTCTCCAGGGGGTGCCACTTGAGGTCCCGCATGATGGTGTCGTTGCGCACGTATCGTTGGGCGCGCACGATAGTGCGCAACGTACGCGTCTCCTGAGTCCGCAGCTTCGTCCTGTTGGTCTTCTTTAGCAAGGCGTACCACGCCGGCGCGGCGTACGTGAGCCGCGACCGGACGTAAGCCTTGTAGAGCCCCAGCTTGGTGTGCCGGGGGAGCCCGCTGGCGAAGACAGGACGGAGCTTGGCGCGCGCTGCTGCTGCTCTGCTGATGGTGCTCTCGGCGTGTTGACGCATGGTCAGCCCTCTGTCTATAGTGACGCCCAGGTATTTCACTGTGCGTGACCAGACAAGGGGCTGACCGTAGAGTGTTGGAGCCTGTGGAGGGTGAGAGTAACCTGTTAGTAGTGTCTGTGTTTTGGCGATATTCACAGAGAGGCGCCATTTGGATAGCCAAGCTGGTAGAGCGTCCAAGGTATTTTGGATCTTGGCTACTGCGTGCGAAGAGCGAATTGACGTCGCAAGGTAGGCTGCGTCGTCGGCAAACAGTGCCAGCTTGGTGTCGCCAATCACCGGAATGTCGTCGGTGTATAGCGCGTATAGAGCAGGGGAAAGACAACTAATGATGCTGGTCGGGGCGGCGCGTGGGCTTTATCACCAAAGGTGACGCCGAACTCGCGCCGATGCGCGCGGGCCTCTGATTGGTCGGCCGGCGCGGAGTGCAGTGATTGGCCGGCGTGCGCGGCCGGCGCGGTGTGCTGCGATTGGTCGAGGCGCGCAGTCTTCGACAAATGCTTGTCCAGTTCGCTACGCCAAGCCGTAGTGTCGGTTGGCGGCGAAACTGGGGCTTCCTCGGCGGGAGACTCGGGTGAGTCTGTGTGGTACAGTCCCGAAGGGCCCGGACGGGTATGGGCCGCGGGAGGTGAGTGTGTGACTGCGACGTTAGTCACTGCAAATCGCTGTAGGTCGACTGCAGCTTGTGTGCGCTCGCGCTGCGCGCGCGCGCTCTCCTCGCTCTTGTTTCCGCGTGTATTTACCATCTTTGACGTTTGGAAAACCGCACTTTTCCAACTACACAAAACGAACCTAAACTACACTAATTCCGATCCGGAACTCGAAGGACCATCAATGTAAACGACAACCGCGTCCGTCGGCTATCGATCACATGGACGCTCCGAAACTCAGGGATGAGTATGGAGCAAAGCGGACTGTAGGTTGAGAAATAGGGTAAACGAAACGGACGAGTATGAAAACGCAAAGTAAATCAACGAAATATATTACACAAGAAATTAACAATTAACACAACAACGGATCGGAAAAACACTTAAATTTAACACTTAATTACTTTAGTCTCTGTCTAATAATGAATTTAACACTAAATCGCGGACCGATGGTTCTACGCTGATACTAACAAACTAACTTTCGCGGACCGATGGTACTACGCTACTCGAATACAGAAAGATGGTAACTACGGTGAACAAGAACTGAGAAGTGACAAGTTGGCAAGTGGCGGATCGATGATCAACGCCCTGACTACGGAGTGGTACTCTACGTAGACTGAAGGTGAACTGAAGATGAACTGTGTTATTATGCAGAAACGGGCGTCCTTTTATATGATTCGTTCAGGGTTTGTTTACATTTCTAGAGGGACGCCCGCTCTGTTACATTTTGCTGATTCCTAGGTAAATTACAATTTTCATCTTAAATCTAACTTATAGTTAACATAAAGGTTTGTTCGTAGAACACAATCACATATGCTATTTTCATGTGAGAGCTCCCATTTAATTACAATTACATAAAAATGATGCAACTTCTTTGTTCCGACTCAGAGGCCGTCTCGCTCGCACGGGTCGAGATATGCACCTTCCCGGTCTCTCATTAGCCGGAGCGCGCGACGCGCCGTGTTATTTTCGTGTTTGCCGTGCTCGCAGCAGGTTGCGGCCGGTATAATATTAAGAGATTTTACTTATATTTCTACAGGGAACGTTACTACAAAGTTTCAGAGTTATTTAATTTTTATCCTTAAATTTTGCAACCAATGTAAACAAACATGAATCCTTTGTCTCGCGCTGCGAGTGGAAAGTTACCAGGATGAGTCATCTTTGTTTACTCTAAGACGCCGTGGTCTTTTAACTATTCTACATAGTACTTGGGAGCTCTCTTATAATTAATGTTTCTTAGGAAAAATAAGTGTTATACACATGATATTGCCGCTTTTTTGGGCATTTAGGAAAATAAGGATATATTATTTATTTGCCTTAAGTCTAGTTTCGCCTAACCTTTACACACATATATTATTTATTAATTTATCTATTACATTAGCCTAGCTGTCCGTAACAATAGCTAACAATGAATTTTAAGCGATTGAAGAATGCACGATACAAGTTGTCATCTAAAATGCGTCACTTCTTTTATTAGCGAACCCGATTACGAACTTGGTTTTATTTCACAAGTATGTTTTTGATGAGAGTTTTTTGTTATAATTATAACCTTATAACAGTGGCTCAACTCAATTACAATATTTCTCGAAACTTCAAAACGTCGTCGCGAGTCTAAAACCAGATGACGTGTGAGCCATGGCACAGGAAGTCGCGGGACACGTGTTCGGTTCCCGGCCGGCCCTCTTCCTCCTACTAACGAGCTAGACTAAATGCGGACCCATTGTTTTGTTTCTGATGGGTTCACGTGGTTACTGAAGATAGATTATATTTAAATTGAATGTTTTGTACGAAACGAAAAATATCTCGCGATTTGGTCATTAGTTGTTTATACAACCTTTCCTTAAGATTAATACACTACATATTTTAAAAGGAAATACAGCTGCTATTTTTTTCATACAAAACGAGGTTTCGTTATCGTCTTTAACCAGTCTTTAAGAAATTTTAGGAACTCAATAGGAAGGAAATGGTCTGTGCTTAGATTTTTGCGCCAATTATTATAGAATGTATGTACCAGTACAAGGCGTACCAGAGAAAGAAACCTCGATTTGAATAACCCGGTTACGTTAAGTTTGGACCTCATTTCTTGTCCGTGTCATTAGATGAAAAATTTACGTACACTGATAGTATGGGAAAAGGAGCAGTGATATGTCTTCTTAATAAGAGTAAAGTTCATACCGATGAAGTGCAAATAGCAGGTGCGAGCAATACTTAATACCAAGGACGTGTGCAAGTGACTTACTTTTTTTGTAATTTTTTGTATCATGTTAAATGTTAGCCTTATGTAATTTATCTGCAGTTCGAATATCAAACTCGGTAACTAATACCTATATATCCTTTTAATGGATGCAATATAGCCCAGATATTCGTTAGTTGATCGACTTCCATATCGCTTTCGTACCATGATCGACACCGAAGAAATGCTGACATCGCAACTGGCTGTCGCTTGTACCCAAACTGGTGACTCGACTCATGTAACGATTGTCACACAAATTGAATGTTATCGTTGTTGATTGTTTTCTACTAGTGGAAAAGTGGGTTAGATAAATTTTACGTAGTAGAATGTAAGTCCCACCAAATTTGCTATGACAAAATAGTAAGGTATCTTACGTACCCAACACACCCGACTCGCTATCAAAAAGGAAATATAATCCCAGAGTCAACGTTAGGTACGACGACGAGCGAATCGAGGAGCAGTGTTAGGTAGCTTGCCGCCGCGGAGCAACAGCCACTAAATTTTTAATCACAACAATTGTAATGCATAAATTAGGTCATGATTCCACCTTAGTGCAGGTCCGACTTGGATTAGGTTAGGTACGACGACGAGCGAAGCGAGGAGGAGTGTTAGGTTGATTTGAGACCCTAACGAGCGAGCGAAGCGAGCGAGCCGCGCGACAACGGCCGGCTACCATACCACTCCATGTACAAAATGTGTAGTCGCAACAATTTGTAATGCTTGACAACTTTATGCTGCCTAAATATTATGCAAAAAAATTATCTGCGAAAATACTATTCGTTTAGAAGACTGTTATGCTCATCAACATTATGCCAATATAAGATTCGGTATCATACAAATCTGCGAAATGATTTATGCCAAAGCATACTCTGCGTAAGAGGTTTCTGCCAAGTATCATTATGCAAAACAAATATATGCCAAAAAAGTTTTTCGCTACATAATAGTGAACCAATATTATCTCCTAGTATCAAACATGGTGCTTAAGTCTGCTAGAAAAGGAGCGGATTAAATAATTCAATCCGGCTTCGTTTTTGTGACGCCCAAAAGATCTCCATTTAAATCTGAGAAATGTGATTGGTCCATTTTACACATCTCTGCTCCGCTACGCTTCTGTGTACAGGCAGTCTGAGAGGTCCTTATGACGTAGAAGCCTTTAACTGTTAAACAATCATTACTAGTATTAAACGATTCGGTGCTTGCCAGGTTCAATGAGTGTAAAATAAATAATAAAATAAAAAATCGATATGTAACCGAGCGGTGACCGCTTTCAACTAAAATTTTCGCCAATTAATCCGACGGATGCGTGGAATCGATACTTCCGCTTCTGACAAATAACAATCATCGTATTCGTAATTGTCTCACTTCTCCAACGTTCGCAAAATAACTTTCTTTCGCTTTATTCTTATGATCGTGTGAGTATATATGAATATCATATAAATATTTTTTTAATATATATATACATAGTATGGGTCCGTAATTGTTCATATATGAATTTTTCATCTAATTTAATAGTTGATCGAATGTAATGTTTGATATAATATGTTTTCTGAAACTATTACAAACATTATACGTCGGGCACTCATATGATTTCTATATGTACACATGACATGAAGATATTACGTAGGTAGGTTGAATTTATATACCTAGAGATATGGAAATATATATTTTTGTGAACTTCCCTGCTCTCTAAATCAGTAGCTCTTCAGTTTTGCAGTTACTTATACTTTGCTTTTGATTTCTATTCACTACGACTAAGCTAGGGACTATCTCTAGTTACATAAAAAAATATCGAATCTCTTTAAAAATATTCAGTATGATAAGTGATAAGCAACCATTTTTTGATGCAATACTTCATTCCTTAAGCACTTCTACCAAATTCATAACATGTTACTTACTGTAGAATCAGCTATTTATAAGTCACGACTTCATCATCATCATCAGCCTATTCTTGTCCACTGCTGGACATAGGCCTCTCCAACTGCACGCCATTGTAAGCGATCCTCGGCTACTCTCATCCAGCTTTTGCCAGCCACTCTGCACAGATCATCGCTCCACCTAGTCTGAGGGCGTCCCACACTACGCTTGCCGATCCGCGGTCTCCACTCAAGAACACGTTTACCCCACCGGTTATCGGTTCTTCGATAATATGGCCAGCCCACTGCCACTTCAAATTGCTAATACGGTGAGCTATGTCGGTAACTTTGGTTCTCTGACGGATCACTTCGTTCCGAATTCGATCCTTCAAAGAAACTCCGAGCATTGCCCTTTCCATAGCTCTCTGAGCGACTTTAAATTTGTGGACCAGCCCAACCGTGAGTGTCCACGTCTCGGCACCGTATGTCATTACGGGTAGGACGCACTGGTTGAAAACTTTCGTCTTCAGACATTGTGGAATTGGCGATGTGAAGACCCGACGAAGTTTGCCATATGCTGCCCAGCCCAGCTGTATTCTTCTATTAGCCTCTCTCTCGAAGTTGTTTTTACCCAACTGTAATATTTGCCCAAGGTAGACGTACTCTTTAACAACCTCGAGAAAGCTGCCCTGTACCGCAATTGGTTCCGGACTAACATTGTGGCGATTCACATGATCTCGTCATGTGCCCGCCATCATATAAACATATATCATCATCGTGATACTCACATCATCATTATCATCATCGAATTTAAGACATATTAGCATCATACGTCATCAAGCTCATACTAAAATTATCATTTACTAGATATAGGCAATACAAATGCAAAATATGAGTAATAGTGTGAATGTTTGCGGAAGCAAGTAAAACCATTCTTATAACTAAACATATTACCACTATTTAAAAAATAGCAAGTTGATATTCACAAATTGACAACAGAGGAGTTGAGCTTTATTTAGACTAAATAAGAATCAAAATCCCATATACAACGCTTAGAGGGCGGGGGCTAGGTCACGTGACGTGTCGGGAGTGTCCCGAGTGTCCCGAAGCTGTCGAAGCTGTCGAAGCTGTTGAAGCTGTCGAAGCTGTCGAAGCTGTTGAAGCTGTTGAAGCTGTCAAAGCTGTCGAATGTCTCGAGCTATTGGTTATAAATAGGCAAGGGCTTAGTAGAAGGGATTCTTTTTGTTTGGGACTTCGTCCGAGTAACATTGTTTTCTGGCAGTTAAGGTATTAAAATTAATTCTAAGGGGAATTTCTATTGGGGTTTTGATTGTCTTTGAAACTATATTTGCCTATTGAAATTTAGTGGGGTTTCTGTTGTTTTAAAGGATATTAAGCTTAGTCACATGCCAGAAATAGTGTTTTGGTACATGGTTACCAGGTGAAAGATATTTAACCTTGCGGCTGTTAAACGAATATCTTTCGGACTCTTCTAGTTTTATCCGAATTAGGCGATTCGGACACTAGCCATATATAAGTGCAGTGAATAGCCTACGAGTGTGGATAGTTTTGTTTGGTGAAAGCGAGGACCACACGTGATGGACATGCGGGCCTTTCCGCGCTCGCTGAAGCCAAACGGACCTCCAGGCTCGGTCTCATAAACTATATATTTATATATCTGCTTATATACACATATTAGGGCAAGCTACTCCATGTTTCCGGCGTCTCATTAGCCACATGGGGGGGGCTTAATTACACTGATGATAGTCACATCCTCGGGTTAATCTCCCGAACTTACAGTTTAGCTTAGCTAGGCCCCATACACGTTTAAATATAGATATGAGACCTAGGTCTCTAGTGTTCTTTGTATTAGCTAGGGAACAGGGTTTAGCGATAGGTACACCTTAATAGGAACATTAGGACGGGGATCTTTACCTACTGAGCAATCGGTCAATCGTCATTAACTAGCATAACATTTATTCAAATTATTTTAACCTTGTTAGGTATAGTGGTTAAGAGGTTGAACTATTAAATTCTTAAGTGGTTATGACCCGGGAAGTTAGTAGGGGAAGAACAGAGTCTAGTGGCGGTTTGTAAAGATTGGGGATAGGGAACCAGTTATTTAGGCCAACCAGATATTTAACACCTAAATTAAAGGAATAATTAATTAGAACTTACCGATTATGATTTAAAGTAATGAACCTTTGGTATAGCTTAAGCGATAGAATGGCATCACTGAGGTAAAGTTGAGTCAGTTGGCAGTAGATAATCGCTTTTTCAATGAACAGAAGTAATTTTAAACTTTATTATAATTTTGATAAGGAAATTGTGGATCGTTGTATAGTGTGGAAATACAAAGCATTCCTAAGACTGGATGTGGAGAATCTGAAGTGTAAATTGCTAAGAAAAGCCGGGGACTTATGGATAGCAATAATGAAAGTTATTCGTTCCCGTATTTACATCACAGATCCCAGAATTGAATTAATTTATATCACAGGGCGTAAAAGAATTCCCTTATCAGAATAAGTCAGTCGAAAGTTGAAAGATACTACGAACAGGCACAATAGTCTTCATGATTTCAAGGATATACTACATTTATGAATATGGTCAAACGAAAACCCAGTTCTAGAACTCATTAGAAGGGTTCAAACCTACTAGGAAGGAGTAGTGTATTAGACTTCTTACAAATACAATTATAACTTTATTTTTCTGAATTATAATAGTTTTACAACCATCACATATGTTTATCTAGTTAAATAGGTAGGTAAAATCCTTAAAATAGGCCTTGTGTAGTTAACGTAAAGAAGCCTGCGCCAAAAGGCTTCCCCAAAAAGATGGATCCTTGACACTATGCCGTAGGCTAGGACGTCTTGCATAGATGTGATGAGATCCCACAGTGGTTTGTTCAGTTTAGAATAGGTGCGGAGTTCCCCATCCTCTAGCTGAACGCTTTAATTCGATTTGCTTCTCAGGAATAGATAGGTAAAGCGTTCAGTGACATTCTCCGCGCACTCAGGGTGGTAGGGGATAATTAACAAAAATTTATATTTATTTCTTTTCACAATAGGAGATACCTTCTCCATTATACTATAATCTAGTCCTTACTAGTTTTTTTTTATTGTGGTGATTATAGCAACTTACTACTTATTGTATAGGTCTAATCCACCTCAGATTGTCCTACTATAACTTATTTAAGGGATGTATACCATCTTCCCAGATTAGATTATAATAACAAAATTACTTAATTTTTGTCAAGTATGAAAACTTAAGATTAATTAAAGTCATAATAAAATCTCATAGGTTCTGTAACTTCCATCTATATATAGATTGGTAATGAAGTATAGTTTCATATTGTACTTAGACATTTGATTTCTAATCATCCTGGAGTAAGAACATGCAATTTTAAAAACTAAATTACCCTTCATTTCGGAATCCTAATAATATTTGGTTTGATTCACATACTGATCTTTATTGTTACATGGAGTAATCTAGTAAAACTATACCTAACTATGGATTAGATGAATTTTATAGAATTAAATAATATTTTTATAAGAGTATTTATAATATTTCATATTGAATCTTGCTATAGGAACTATGGATATTCTTGTTGGCTGGACTTCTTGGGAAGTAATAAGTTTATATTATGAGGATAGATACAATTAAATTAAGTTAGAAATTTAATTAGTATAAGGAACCTAGGTAGCAGTAGGATACGAGAAGCTTGCATTAAATAATTAAGAGAATACACATTTATTTGGAAATACATAGTAGCATAGCACAGTATATAGGTACGGAAGCACTTAGCGACACATCACGGTTAAATTTCCCTTTAAAGAAACTGAGTTACTACTTCAACGTAGGTTCCTACCATCTAGACTTTCACACGGTTTTACTGATCACATTTGGCCATTAGTTAATAAGAAATGTTCAAGCTCAATTGTTATGAAGATCTTTTCATATCTAGGTTTGATTAGTTGTAGGTTCTGGAAGGCTAGGTAGTCGTTGTAGGAGTAGAGTTTAGTGGCGAGGGTGAAGCAGGTGTAGGACCTGTACCTTTAGTTTAGGCGTAGATATATTTCAGTAGGTGCATTTTCTTAGTATTTAATAGGTAGCTCGTCGTCGATACATTACAAGTTGGTGCTCGTTCCCAGGATGTATTTATTTAGCAGATGGTCTTGATAAACATTACAATTTGGTGGTCCCGTGACTCAGGATAGCTCTAGAGTTTAGTAGGCTTCAGATGAACATTACAACATGTTCATTGAACATAACCTTGGTTTTGTCCAAGTTCATCCGGAGGCCAATGCGTTTTGAAGACTCAGCTAGGCCGTTCAGGATAAATTGCAAGTCTTGCAGCGTTTCCGCCAGGATGACAATGTCGTCTGCAAATCGCAAGTGTGAAAGGTACTCACCGTTTATGTTAATGCCTTGTCCTTTCCAGTCCAACGTCTTGAACATATCCTCCACGACTTATTTAGGTCTAATTTATGGTTAAATATTTTTAGATAAAAAATCAAGGCCGCTGTAACGGATTAGATGACCTAAAAAAATCTAAACTTGTTACCAACAAACACTGCGAATCCTTAGTTCCAATGAGCGTTTCTTTTGTCTGTTTACAAAAGAAAAACTGTAACCCTGACCTACTTACTACGCGGCTGATATATTAAAAACTGAATGAAAATTTTGATCTTAATTTTCTTTATTCTGCATAATTTTTGGTTGAAAAAAAAAAAACAACCTCCTAATTGGATATTATGTTTGGGGGTGAAAATGTATGATTATAAATATTATAATGTAGTAACCTTTTGCTTCCCACACAAAGCTCAGATATTACCACCATATGCGTGGACACGCTCGCTATAAACCAGATTATAGGATCAGTGCAATTGGCCGATGCAAACGATTCGCCGCCCTATTTTATACGAATAATAATGTTACTCGTATGACAGCTCGACAACCGTGGACAAATCGGTAGCTAGCGCAGAAAGGCGATAACTTTCAATATGTGGTTAAGAGAAATTGCATACAGTAGCGATTTCATTAATGCAGAGAAGTGTGTTCCTGCTAGGGCATTTTATTTCGTGTTTGACACTTATATTACAACAAGCAATCTCTTTCAATCGTTATGTTATACCCTACTATTGGAAAATTATGAATTGGTCTTATCGCTCACTTATCAGGGAACATCACGCCGACTCATCGTTGTTTCCTTTACCGAGTTGTACTCATACATATTCAAATTAAATAATGTATCAAGAACTTGCACTTGCTATTTTTAAGGTAAAACTAATGCATAGAGTCCAAAGCGCTCTAAACATTAAGACCAATAGAAAGTTCGAATTTCCTCAAGAATATTTTTACTTACCTCGATGTATGTAAATAGGCCGATCGAGTTATTTCCGTCAGTGTAAACAATCTGCGCGATGTTGAATGGGCTAGACGTGTCCATTGAAAGAACATTTTAAAACACCATGTGGACTCTCGATCGACTTGAATTGAGAGTGCTTGTTTTGTTTGTCTCTTATGTTTTGGGGTCCAGAATCCATTTGCGGTCATTAATACTTGGGGCTTTTATACATATGGTCAGTCTGGCTGCTTTATTTTTATGCTTAATTCTGGTAGGCGAATCGTGAACTAAATTCATATTGCATGTTCCTTTAGTCAGTTTTAGGAAACCCGTACTGTCTGCATAAATGAAATAGAGTATATACACGTATTTTTCGGGTCACATAATTATAGGTACTATGTGAATTTTCCGCAGCTTTACCAAACGATAAACTGATGTAAGTTTTATATTAAGTTAAGTAAGTAAGAATTAAACGCATTGCCTATCTTTATCGATCTCGTAGATGATGATGATGAGAATGGTGCCTACGTTTTAACGGTAACCACCAACTTACTTCTTTCGAATCGAATCGTAGACATATTTACGACATTGCAATGAAGAAAAAGTAGGGCAGGTTATAGTTTCATTTGCTAAGAGGTTGTTGACCGACTCCACCCTTGGAGGGTTAGTTCACGGGTTGTTAGCCGGGTGTTAATTGTTCTCGCGTAATTACAGTGTGGATTGAGGAAGAAGTAATACGAGGGGGAAATATGTTTGTTTCTTCTTAGCTACAGAATTTTGTGTTATGTTATTCCTATTTTTTTAATGTTGTTTTAGATTACCCTTTTTTCAATTAGGGGGTTGGTAGACATTCGGAAAGCCGTGCAATGTAATGATGTGAGTAAGAATTTTAACATTAATTTTGCAACGAATTAAACGTTGGTTCATGTAGCTGTCCTAGCTAAAACAAAAAGTATGAATTTAAACATTGTGATCGATGCATCAGTTAGAGACAAGAACAATGAAGTAAAAACTTGTAGAGACATTGATGCACTACTTCATTGGAACTAAACAATGAGAGCAGATGCTATTCGTGCAAACGTTGACGAGGGAGATGACATCGTGGGAAACCATAATGACAAAATTAACAATTGTATGTAATTGTGTGTAATTGTATGTAATTGACAATCATGAAAGTAAGTTTGACGGAAGCCTTGAATTTAGTATTGCAGATTTAACTGAAGCTGTAGCATTTGTAAATTGCTGATATAAATAAGGCAATCGAGCAACAATATTTACGATTCAAGTACTTTCGACTAAAATACACACGGGAAAATAGCGAGTTATCAATGTAAAAATAATGACTAAGGAAACTAGAAACTACCGAAGAAACCTAGAAACATCAGGAAATTTACTACATCTATTGCAGTGAGTACGTTAAAAATAATTATACAACTCCTCCCGTCATCGTACCTAACTCATTTACTTTCTAACTAGTACCCTACCGGACCTAGTAACAGATGTTAGATAGGTAATGGATAAGTTAATATGAATATTCGTGTATCTGAATTTTGCTTATTGGGTCTTATCATAGGTACACGGTACATCATAATTAAAAATTTCACGAAAATACGCTTTCTCTGAGGCGTTTCGTTACAATGCACTTCTACGGATCTACCTGCGTTTCCCAAACGGAGCCCGGGAAGTAACTCCAGTAACCGCGCACTCGAAGTTGCTAAGAGCCCCGGCTAGCCGTCATAGCTTCGCCGGAGACTTGCGGGCGTTATGGTGAGCGATGAGGCCCTTGAACGCTGTATCGGGGTCGCGGGCGCGCAACGACGCGCCCGGGCTTCGGTCCATCATTTTGTGGATGGGGTAGGTAGTGCTTCTCCGCCGCGAGCTGTAAGGGTGCTCGAGCGGCGGTGATGCTGGGCCGTCTTTTTCTTGCCACCGCGAGCGGAGCTCAGCGGTGGCACGGCTTGAGATAAATCCTCTTCTCCGCCGCGAGCTATAATAGTGCTCGAGCGGCGGTGGGTGTGGGACGTCTTTTTCTTGCCACCGCGAGCGAAGCTCAGCGGTGGCGGGGCTTGATATGGTCCTCTTCTCCGCCGCGAGCTGTAATGTTGCTCGAGCGGCGGTGTGAGTGGGCCATCTTTTTCTTGCCACCGCGAGCGGAGCTCAGCGGTGGCGCGGCTTGACAAAGTCCTCTTCTCGCCGCGAGCTGTAATGGTGCTCGAGCGGCGGTGAGAGTGGGCCGTCTTTTTCTTACCACCGCGAGCGGGGCTCAGCGGTGGTGCGGCTTGAATTATCCTCTTCTCCGCCGCGAGCTGTAATGGTGCTCGAGCGGCGGGGTGAGTGGGCCGTCTTCTTCTTACCACCGCGAGCAGAGCTCAGCGGTGGCACGGCTTGAGTCATCTTCCAGTAACCGGGTCTCTCTACGCAGTTTTATCTAGGAGTCGTATTCACATTTGTAGCTGACAGCGTGGCGGGCGCGCCCCTTTCGTACGACACGCGACGGGGCGCCACGTGCCGCGGGCAGGTGGGACGTGTCGACGTGTGCCACAAATTACAGGATACAGCGATACATTCCTGTTACTTCCGTAAGAAATATAGAGACATTTTGGCATAGAAAAAGCAATAGATAAAAAAAAGATGCAGCATTAGGTACGAAGTCTATACAGCTTAAGACCACGTACGTGTACGTTACGTTTTGAAGGCGAGCTACGTGGTCGGGTTTTATAGCAATGAATGAGGGAACAAGGAACATAACCCATAGAAGAAGAAATCACACAATTACCATGAAAAAAGTCTAAAAACGCGGTGTGCGCAGTTTATAGTGCAGCTGCGTACTGAGGCGACGGTCCTCGTTTCGATTCCCGCAAGGGCAAATATTTGTGTGATTAACTCGAATATTTGTTCCTACGTCATGGATGTTATCTATACGATTATACTATCGTCACTAGACTATGGGTACTAATACTAACCCGTAGTACAAGCATTGCTAAATTTGGGACTAGGTCGATTTGAGTAGATGATTTGAATATTGGCTTATTTTATTTATAAATAAATGCATGTAAATATAATGTCTATGGAGCTGAATTCATGAACGAGGGTCGAGAAATTGCTTAGCATCCTAACATATTTTGTGGCATTTGCAAATCTGACCTGAATAATCACGAGCAACAGCGTTTTCAATTTAGCAAATGTGTCTGTTGTTAATATTATCTAATCTGTTACATTTTTATTTAAACGATAACGGAACATGCGGAGCAGATGTAGCTTGCCGCAAACAGGATACTAATTGAAACAACGGAGACAACCCATTGTATTGTATTAAAACAATGCTCTCCAAAACAACAAGTCATGATGTTTCGAAGCATGCTGCGTTTACAATAAGTAAAATCGCTGTCCCTTTCACTCGTAAGATTTTCTTCCTTGACTTAGAACAGGGAAGCATGATCCTTAACCCATGATTGTTATAAATCTCTAACGCCCATATAATTCTGCTGTAGGTGTCAGACTCAGTACCTTTATTTTTTTTTTCAAAGTACACGGGGCCTAAGTGAGAAGTTGTGTTTAGAGAACGAATTTTTTTTTTTTTTTATGTCATAGGGGGCAAACGAGCAAACGTATCGCCTGATGGAAAGCGATTACCGTCGCCCATAAACACCTGCAACACCAGAGGAGTCACAAGTGCTTGCCTACCCGGAGGACGAAGATGGAATGCTTCTATGCTAGTAATTTCACCGGCTATCTTACCCCCACACCGGAACACAACAATGCGAACATTGCTGTTTGGCGGTGGGTTAGCAGGCAAGACGGTAGTAACAATCCGGACGGACCCTGCACGAGGCCCTACTACTCTAAATATAAATATTATAAATAGGGCCGTGGTTTTAAATTTCATAAATGTGTGGGAGGTTTTTTGGTTTAAATATTGACTTGTGACTTTCTGTTCGATTTTCGAAATGTTTTCTTTATTAGGGTGCATGCATTCTTGCATTTTTTGCGATGAAACAAATTATAGGTATCTTGTGTTGTAATGAAATATAGTCACGGGCTTTATTATTAATTATGTTCGATTAGAATGTGATAGTTCTTTTAACAGTCTAGGCTTCTGCTTGCTAAATCTACAGTGTCTAAGGTGAGATCTACGAGTAGGTTCTAAACTATCTCCCTAGCAGAGTCACTAGAAACTATCCTAATCTGGTTAAAACAGTCACACATTAGTGATTTTATTTACTCTTTAGTCACTTGCACCCAACTGACAAGCGCAAAGAAATGTTATGACCCACAAATTATCACTATCTGTACTATTCTATACTGGAAAGTATAATGTCATGCCATTGCCATCGTTATTTCGTAGGTAGGAGAGTCAATTTCAAATGTAATTAGTCTATTCAAATACTGGAGACGTTATCAAATGTATAATTCATTGGTATTGCTTTATAATTGCTGTAGCGGAAATTATCAATGGGCATAATGGCTGTAGATCTGACTAGGCCTATAAATAATGTTTAATATAAAAGTTGTATCTTTGACTGGCAATTCGTAGTTTCATTAATTTTAGAAAAATGAAAGAAAGCTAGCTGAATTGCAGATCATGGTTTGTAACCATGATTTAAAAAAAAAACTGTTGACAACCAAAACTCACAAAGTAAACAAGAGCATGTCAGGCCACGCTCAGTGTAGGGTTCCGTGGTTGCCCATCCTTCACAATAGACGAAAATTACGAGAAAGATTGAATTTACTAGAAAGATTTCGAGCTCTATAATAAGGTCGTAAACGCCAAAGTAACAGTAATTACTTATTACCTTCTGAAAGTTATCGATTATACGCGCCAGATTAAGCGAAATGTATTAATACATTATGGCACTTAACTAATATGTGTAACGTTTGAAATATAAGGACACCGCGCGGCACTTACGTCATTTTAAAGAAAATTAGGCGCTATTTTTTGGATTTTCGGAGCGAATATTTACAAAACTGCTGACTATCAAAAAATTATGTTTGGAGACCCCTGTTATTTTTAAAAGACCTAGACACCCCACACACTAGTATTGGAACGAAAAAAAAAAATCACCCCCACTTTATGTGTACGAGAGGTACACGAAAAAAAGTTTTTTTTTAGTTTTTATTTTACCGTTTTGTCGGCGTGATACATACACATACTCATACCAAATTTCAGCTTTCTAGTACTAATGATCACGGAGCTAAGCCGCGGACGGACAGACAGACAGACAGACAGACAGACGGACATGGCGAAACTATAAGGGTTCCTAGTTGACTACGGAACCCTAAAAATAGCTACTTGAAACAAAGCTCGTATCTCAGTGTCAATCTGCTTACTAGATGCGAGGTTTTGAAGAGCAGTGACAGAAATTTTGATGAGTTTTGAGAGTCACCAGGCGAAATATAAGTTACAGCTGTACCGGCAGAAAACGTCTTTCCCTTCGTAATATTATCGTTATTGAAGCAAGGTTGTCTTTCTGTGACCAACTTCTTAGCTCGGGATAAATTATACATGTTAATGGACATTTTACTACCAGAGATCCGTTTTTCGCTGTTCACTCAAGCGTAATTTCCCAATTAGCTGATGAAAGCCTATCGTTAACATCTACATTAACATTCGCGTGTCACTTTATAATAAAAAAAAACCGTCGTCTGGTCATTCACCCTGACCTTTTCAACCTTGCCACTTGAACTGTGAAGGAACAGTTTCAATAAACCATTTTAATGGACCAATAGAAGCTCTTTAAGCTCTTATTACGAAGCTTATAAAAGCTATTTCTGGTTGTGTCGTTAAGGATTAAAAAAGTCCATAAGTCTCAACATTCAGGTCCGTTTGAAGCAATTAGAAAGTCGTAGTCTTTGTTCTAAGGGTAAATAAGTAACAAGCTGCTATTTATCATGAGGACTGAGAACAGAGTCCTTAACAAAAGATGTTACGTTGCGTTGTCTATTTTTGGTTTATGTTAGTTGTCTTTACTTGCAGTTTAACGTTTGGCTGAACTTAGTGATCCAAATCCGAATATCCCTTTGTTTTGTTGTGTCTTAGCTTTTTTTTAAGTTGAGCTTTATCCTCACCTTTCATCATATCTATTTCAATGATGTTAAAAATGGCATTGTACCAACATTATGATATATATTCAGTTCGCAGATAATATTGTTTCCTATTAGTTATCTATGTATTTAACATTCAACGTTGATCGTTTGCAGTTGGGAGAATCCATAATTATAGTTAAGGATATAGGGTTGTTGTCGTTAACTAGAATTTTCCACCTGCTTCCTCCAATGACTAGTTTTTCAAGCCAACGATCACTATTTCCTATTTTTAGAGTTAGCCTCTTCGTTTACAGACTACAGTTATTTTATAAACGCGCGGTATTTTAGCGAGCCAAGACTTACATGTTCATCGCCATGACTCGGCATCGTGTGGTGTCTTATTCATAAGTGCTTGTTGTACCATTTGCAAGATATTCACGGAACAAATATATAAAATTACTTCTTATGAATTCATATTCGGTCTTACTCTTACCTTGTAATGTCCAAGGTCATCTAGCAGTTCATGAACATCGAAATTTTCGCATGTTATTTTATGCAAATTACTGCTGCGTTAATACTCATACTAAACTTGGTTGGACTTTCTATTGCACAAGTGGCTCTTCAGTCTCTTTCTACTGCCACTTTGCCTGTTGTAAATACTTAAAATGTTTTTTGCGCATTCACAGAATGTTACATTCAAGTGTCGCAGCACTCGTAGTGGTGACATCTTCTCGATAGCACTTGTCCTGAAGTTGAAATAGTTGTGAATTATGAATCGGCTTTGAGTTCTAGGAACGCAGATAAGCTGGATGTGCATCCGATGAAAGTTTGATTTGATTCGTTTGTGCTGCATGTCCTTGCCTTTTTATCGTATAAGAAACACATACAACAAATTTTGTAGTATTATTATACATTTCAGAGCAGCTCCTTTATTTTTCCACATTGGACCTGTAATCAAGCAACCCTGAAAGGTCTCACCTGAAGACAGACTTTGTCCAAAAGTTTCTATAATTTTACATATTTATGTTTCCAATTTATAATAATAATAATAATAATAATCGTTTATTTGCTCAACATAGGTAGGTGCTAAAATACATTAGGGTCTTAAAAAATTAAATACAGTATCACTATGTTGGGCCCTCAGGCATACAAAATTTATGTGTAGGTAATTTGGTGTGAGCCGTGTGGGACACATCTCCACTAACTACATGGTGTCTGTTAAGAAATCTGTCACTTTATAATAGGCTTTACTAACAAGAAATTTAAACAATGCTTTTTTAAAATCAGCTGTGCTTTCTATATTAATAATTTCTTTTGGAACCTTGTTGTACATTGTAGGGGCTGTACCAAGTACACTTTTACGACACAGAGCGGTTTTACAGGACATTGCGACTAATTTATTCCTTAGACGTGTACTATTAAAGGTTTTATGGAATCGTTGTTGTTATTACGAGTACAACTGACTCGTTATTTGCGAAGAGGATGATGCGAACTTACGTATACCACTTCGTTTATTTCAGGCGTGTCTGTTCCTTAGTCATTGTTTAGTCATACATAACTTTGCCACTTTGTAATGTATTACACTGTATTTCATTCATTTAATGTCCAAATTCAGTTGAATGTCCTCACTGTAATATTGAAGCGGATCCACAGACCCATTGACGAAGTGAACAATAAACAAAGTGAAGAATGTACAATCATATAACGAAATGTTTACAGTATAGTATTTTCGCATACTCTACGTACCACTAATGCTGGTTTCTACACTTACGATTCAGGTATATATTTTAATAGTAAATCTTTTTTTAGTGCTTACGTGACTCCTCCCAGTCGTGCCATACAGAGTCGCATTTCAAGGTTTGCACATTACGTCTTTTGTCGATAGTCGACGGCTGGTTATGACTTACCTATTAGAAAATTTGCTTCTAAAACTCAAGTTTGTAACCTAAAATTTTGCATTGTTTGTATGTTATATAATTTAGAAAAAAAACTAGAAATACCAGTAACTTTAATGAATAATAATATACATTGTAATACGCAATGACACCACAAATTCAGAAAGTACAATAAATGTTACAAGGTATTTTCCATTCTAATACAAAGTCGTGCAAATTGCATGATCATTTTCCTCTCATATTTTAACGCAAAAAACAGTTGCTACTCTGCTGACTCGAATCGGGAATAAATACCATACCCCCTACCTAGTCTACTATCGACATACATATGTCTATTTTGATGGGCATTTCATTTTATCATCTAGCTGGAACTTATTATTATGCGTGCATATATAAATGGAATACCTAATATAAAAAGCTTCATTCGCCGATCATTCTTGTTGTTGATTTATAGGACTCGTCAATTTTTAACGGTTCCAACTGTACCTACAGCGATCGCGGTTATCACATTGTTTTTGTTTTTCTATTTCTAACGCGCTGTTCATGAAGGGTGTTTCAAAGATTTTGATGGTAGATTAATACCTATGAGCAAAACGAATTTCACAATGCCTCGAGCGAATTGTTGAGGCGATTACAGGCAGCTTCGCGTGGATAACGCCTAATTATATCCCGCTGCCGTTAATTGTATTACCGATGCTTTTGAATAATAACAGTAATAGAACGTAGTTAACTTGACGCGTGAACCAATCAACTGTAACTAAGTATAAACCCACCTACCGAGGTATTATCGTAAATTTAACTAACGTTGGAGCCTCGTAAATAGACTGCTTTCGTTTTTAGAGCCACTGGATCGTTATTGATGTTGTAGAGATTGAAGACGTCAATTTTGCCTGATTGGGGCTGTAAGTTATAGTCATCTTAAATTCCTTCTCGTGTTTGGTTAAGATTAGTTAATTTGTTAGTGATGGATATGGAGTTCATTAAAACTGTTATATTATATTCGTTATTTTTATGTTGTCTTTAAATTTCAGAGCGTTCGTTTATTCATTACTAAATAATAAAATGCTTTTTTTTACTAGTAGTTTAAGTTTTAAATAAATTGCAATTTCCATTGATTCCACTATGCCGTGTAGTTCATGCACTGCTCCGTTTCCTTATCAGCAACGACGTTGATATCAACACTTCAACTAGTCTCGATAATGTCATACACCGTCCTGTTTTCTCCATTTCTTTTGATTTTACCAGAGAATGCTATATTTCAGTTTTCTTTCTTAGTTTCCACAACGAAAGTAAATGATGATGTTTGTTATATTAATTTGCGTCCTAGCGTTGTATCCCACAAACGCTATAGTGTAGCTTGAATGTAGATGTAGGTTAACATGTAAGTCAAACGTAGAGTCAATTTGAATTTTTCACTAATAATGTTTATCAGGAAATTTGACCTTCATCAGCGCACGTAATAAAAATAATGAAATATTTTTTTTGTTTGAATTTTTCAATAACGGAATGTTTTACTTTTGTTCACTGGAAATACTGGAATATTATACTAGTAGATATAATCTAAGAATAAGTTGAAAAGTGTAATAAAATAATCATTAGCCTGCTAGTGGGAGGGATAACATCTGGTGTAGGATTTATTATTCATAACCGAACTGGGAATGATGATGTGTAACGAACGGTCACATTCGTTTTGGGGGTTATTCTTTTTATAGATGTTGGTTTTTTTTATTGCCATGATGACTGTCAATAGGGGAACGATTGCGTTCTATGTATTTTGTCCTTGAAACTGTATAACAAATTATTTTGGGATAGATTTTTAAATAGATTATTTTATACATTAGTATAAAGAAATGATACTCGTTGATTTTAATATAATATTTGTTACTTTCAGGTAAGTTCATGATTGACATCCTCCCTTGACAATTGATGGACAAACTTAGGTGAGATGCTTACTTTGTAGTTAGTGCCTACATTGCCGACGCAGTTGGCGTAGTTTGTAGTGCACCTGCCTATTGAGCCAGCGGGCCCTGGTTCGAATCCCGGCCAGGGCAAATATTTGTGTGATGATCATGAATATTTGTCCTGGGTCATGGATGTTATCTATATATTCAAATTCAAATTCAAAATATTTTATTTCGGATAAAGATCCATATCATCATCATCTATATATGTATTTTTATTATTATTATGTATATCGTCGTCTAAACCCATAGTACAAGCTTTGCTTAGTTTGGAAATAGGTCGATTTGTCTAAGATTGTCACTTAAATTTTATTTATTGTTTAATTTACGAAGTCATTTTCCCCTCCTTGCAACCCTGGTAAGTACATATTACTAGTACGTAACAATATAAACCTCCTTCAAATTTGTTTCATTCTGAATAGTGTTGGTTGGGACATGACATTGAAATGAGTTTGTATGAGCACCTCATTTCAAAAAATGAGGTGGTACAATGTACCACTTCAAATGAGGTGAGTAAGAAGGTCCGAACTCACACGAACAAACACGGGCAACACGGCAACAAAAAAGTATAGGTTTCATAAACAATAGAAATAATCACACTGAATTAGTTTTATACATTACCTACTGATTACTGATATAGGATTTTGACATCTATACCACTTATACCAGTACATATAAATCTATATTGTCCAATTGTGAGTTTTAATTTAGTTACTTTCTTTGACTATCAACAATAAGTGTTATGAATAATTACAAAGATTTGATTTGATTTGATAATAGAGCTAAGAAAAGAAAGAGTATTTTGCTAGTGAATATTTTTTTAGTTAAGTACTTATTACTACTAATAAAAAGTAGTTTTTACTTACCATTATTACCAACTTTATGGAGTGAATACTGTTATGTTAATTGTAAGAAAAGCAGAAAACTTTGTCATGTTTAATGACTTTAATAACAGCTAAGTACAGATGAATCAGATTATAATTAGAAAAGAAATATTACACTTCACAGTCATGGAACTCGTGTTAGTCGTGAATGCCTTGCAATTTACATGTCATTTCAACAAAGCAAAGCACTATTAGAGAGTCTACAAGCACTGAATACACAACACCACAACTTATTCAGTTTTTAATTAAATGGATAAATTAAATATACATATAACATTATAATTCATTGCCGCCCGCCAAAATCTGTTTGTTTTCTTTTTCGTTGTGTCAAAAGTTGACAAAATGAAACCACAAGCGTGTTTATGAAGAAGGTTTTTAATAGTTGCAATAATTTTGTATGAGACAAATCTGTCATTGTTAATTAAATTTCAAGTAAGTATAAAAAAAAGTAATCTTTCATATTGATATTTTATGCAAAATCAAAATATTTTATATTATTATGCGTTAAGATATTGTAATTATCAAATAGAGACATTTTAATCGGAGTATGTTGAAAAGTTAAAAGCTAACACAGTTCGTAAACGCATCAAACCTGACTTTTGAAGTTGACACTTATCACAAGGACCTATTGTTGTTGTGTCTGTGCAATGTCTGTGTGTGAGTGAGGCGATGTCACAGGAGCCGCTCACACCGGACCGTAGGCAGTTATATTTTGCTTCATAGCACTGGTTTGCTACGTGACTAGCTCCCTCGATTTCGGTGTTATGTGCGGTGGGACAATTTTGAGGCGCGAGGTGTGTGGGACATCATGAAAGGGGGCTCGCGGCGCGTGACATTTTGAGGCGCATACACTGAGTGAAGACAGTGTGAATGAGTGAGTGGGACATTTTGAAGCATGACTCGCGGCGCGAGGTGTTGTGTGAGGCGCATACAATGAGTCAAATGAGTGTGTGAATGAGTGAGTACCTCGCGAGGTATGAAGTACGACAATGTTACAGAATGAAGTGTTGCGACAAAATGATGAAATGAGTAGGACAAATGAGGTGCCTCACGAGGGAGTAACCCAACACTAATTCTGAATAATTACTCAATTGCAAGGTGCAGAGACAAATTCGTGTCTACATTTTCTCTTACCTTGCACCCAGGTAATTGTATACTTAGACTTTATACGTTTTAAGTCGGTTTTGGATCGGATATCGTTTAGCCGTGAAATAAACCAGAAGCCAACTTATTTATTCGTGTCTCGTGTCCAATTACAATAATAATGAATCGCTACCGACAGCGGTGTTTGAATAACGCCGACAGTCACACCGTTCGATGTGTGATGAGCGGAATGTGTGTGTGTATCAGAACAATGATTGTTTACAATAATTGTGCACTAGAGTATTTAAAATTATCTGATCTATGACTCTCAGTGATGGAGGCGTGGTGGTATGAAGTTTAGTTTATTGTAATAGCTAGGTATTATAGATAGGTCTACCGTTTACTGAGACATAATATGTGTAAATCATGTCGTAACGTGAGCTAAGTATGTAGTAAATGCTTTGCCTGATGTTGTAATTATAGGAGTTGATAGTTGATACAAAATAATGAAAGCGTGTATTTAAAATCTGAACGAACACGATGAAATTTGCAACGCAATTAATCAATTCAACATCCGCGTACAAATTACAGGTCGGTGTGACACTCCGCCATATTTATTAAGTAAATTGTCGCTACAGTTAGCAGGGCGGTCGTTTCTCGCCATCAGATACCCCGCGGGCGACAGGCACAGAGTAAAAGTGTACATTGAATTCATCATTCACAATTTTGTTGTCAATGCAGTCTCTAACATTAATCTTGTGCATTCAAATCTCGACTGTGGCGATTAAAATAATAGCTATATTCAATTTAAAAAATGTAATAAGTGAAAGTTTATCACTGGTGTCAGATAGCATAATTATTTTTTAATACAGTTGCTCAAAAACTGCTACTTTACGTAGCTGTTCAGCCTGCGGAAAGTTGGTTATCGCGAACTAGTGCTTTTTACTTTTCCAATTTTTTTAAATTTATACTTGTTCCAATTCATGACTACTTATTGATGAGTTTTAATATTAGTTTCCCTTAAATGTCGTAATCAACATTAAAACGTACTGTTAATGTAAGAATACAAAAATAATACATGTTTTATATTTTATTACTTACTTTTTCATCATTATAACACGCTTATTTTTAATCTTGAATATCGAAAAACCGTTCTTAATAAATTGTCTGAGTGGAACGGAATAGCTGCCGAAACGTACGAATGAAGAGGCGTTTTTTCTTACTGCAAGCATGTTTGAAGTTTCCAAAGGCAACATTAGATATTATTTTTATAAATGTAGGATTCACAAATAATCGTAAATAACGATATTTAAGTAGTAATAACTAATAATACAATGTTTTATATTAACAATTATTTGTGTCCTATAGAACATGCATTTGAAAAAAAAAACACATTGAAGTGGGTTCAATACTGATATTAACAAAATCCATTCTAGTCGAATAAAAGCGAAAGAAAAAACACCTCTTCATTACGTCAAAAATTTTAACCGCGGGAGATATAGAACTTTACGACTTTGTTTTCCAATCTTAAAATAAAATCTTAAGATTTCAAATAATTGCATACCTATAAAATGAGTGAATCAGAGTTGGAAATTGATTTAACACCGCCAGATATTTGTAAAAAGGCGGCAATTGCAAACGAGAGTGCTTTGCCAGAAAAATCAAAAAATAAATATATTGCTGTTTATGAACAGTTTGTCGACTGGAAAAGGGAACAAAAAGCAAAGTCGTTCTCAGAAAACGTTGTCATGGCCTATTTTCTAGAACTGTCGAAAAAATATCAGCCTTCCACCTTGTGGTCTAAGTACTCAATGCTGAAAACTGTGATAAAGACAAAGAATGATATTGATATCAAAAGTTACAATAAATTGACTGCATTTTTAAAAAGACTATCTACAGGTTATCAAAGTAAAAAATCAAAAGTATTGACAGCAGAAAACGTGGAGAAATTTATTAATAATGCTCCAGATCATCTATATCTAGCTACAAAGGTATGATTCACTCAAATTTATGATTTTAGTTCATCATATAGTAAGTAATTAATTTGATTTTATAAGTAAAGTCTGATTTTGTTTGTAGGTTGCACTCATATTTGGGGTTTGTGGAGCCTGCAGGCGTGAGGAACTGGCGAACATTACACTTAAAGATGTTGAATCTCACGGAAATATACTACTAATACAAATACCTAACACCAAAAATAAATTGCCAAGATCATTTACTGTTGATGGCCCATTTGCTGAAATTGTCAAAAAGTATCAACGTCAACGATCATCAAAGGGCAAAAGTGACAGATTTTTCCAAAACTACCAAAAAGGTAAATGCACAGCACAGGTCATCATAGGCTTAAATAAATTTGGTAATATGCCCAAGGAAATTGCCAACTTTTTGAATTTGCCTGATGCTGATCAGTATACAGGACATACATTTAGAAGGACGTCAGCCACCTTACTCGCTGACTCTGGTGGTGATATTACAACTCTGAAGAGACATGGTGGATGGCGTTCAAATAATGTTGCAGAGGGATACATTGAAAATTCGGTACAAAACAAACTAAAAATTGGACAAAAAATAGCATCATCAATTAATATAAAGCCGAGCCCAGCAGAGATTCCAACAAAGCAAGTATCCACATTTCAACCGGACAACCCTGTTAGTTTTGAACCCCAACCAGGCCCCTCTAAACAGTATGAGATTGAACCTCAACCCTTCTCTGAACCGGAGATAAATTTTGACTTTCAACCAGATCCCTGTATATTGAATTCCAATTTTGAACCCCAGCCGGGCACCTCTAAACAATCAAAACCGTATGTAAATTTCGAACCACAACAGGGCCCATCTAATACTGACTCATGTGCAAACTGGACTGGACCAAGTGCCTTAAAATCTGGAAAAGAACCTTTATCACAGCTTAATAAGGACCATCAGGACCCACAAACATGTGAAATTAACAATTCACTTAGCCAGACACTTAACTTACCAGCTAAAACTTGCAACATCACACTAAATAATTGCACAAACTGTACCATAAACTATTACTTCAATAAAAAATAAATAACAACTTCATTATACAGTAGCGGCAGAAATCTATCATATTGAAATATTTTTACTTTAAGTCGAATTGGATCCAAGGATATGATCCGAATGAATATTGCTGTCATAAGTAACTTGTAGTAGGTACAGTAAGTTTCTAACGAATAAAACATTTTTTTTTATTAGCACAGTTGCAAATATTAACTGAACGGCAAATTAGTGTAAAAACGCTTTTTTTTATAAGATTAAGAATGTTGACAATGTTTTCTAAATAACAATTTGTATAGAAAAATAGATATGTTTTATTGGTTAAAAAAGAAATCTCAGGTCAGTACTTTGTTATATCACCGTTAGCAATTGTAAACGTTAGACAACTTTCGTACCCAATACAACAATATGATAGATTTTTTCCGCTACTGTATTTAAACTCTTTTATAATATAATGATCTTACAGAATTAATAGAGTCTGGCTAGCCACATAATGTTGACAGATAGTTCCTTGTGGTATCACTAATTGTCTATGATTTAAACAATTTCTTAGGTAGGTCCTCTATAAATAATTTTGATACTTTTTATACTAGTTCTAACTTCCAACATTCCGATTGAGTTGAAATTTGGCATAGTACTTATGTTTTGTTTTGTGATGGATTAATACATGGTATTATTGGGGTAGGTCTTATATTTACACTACATTGAATTTTTCGCTTTGTATATAGTTAGAAAATGTAAACATATGTGTTTGTCGTTCACTGAACTGTACATAGTGGTAAAAATTACTATAATATAAAAGTTTCGAATTCCTTACTTGTTGTTTTTCTTATTTTTTCGCAACTGTATTAAAAAACGTCGTTCGATACACGTGCGAAATGTCATTCTTCACTCGTCCCGAGTCTTGCCACTCGCCTACGGCTCGTGGCAAGATATCTCGGTACTCGTGAAATAATGACATACTTTCCGCACTAGCATCGAAATGTACTATAATTATATATCTTCTTATTCATGGAAGCGAGTTAGTGTCGTGATATTTCCTTATGAATCTGTTCACATATGCATTACGTATGGTCACAAGTTAACAATGTTTTTTATTTATAGAATTGGTAATCGTGTTCTTGACAGAATGTTACAATATTATACTAATTGTAATAATAAAGGTAAAAATAATCCATAGTACAGTCTGTCAGCACTGAAAGAAACATCGTGTAATGAAGATTATGAGATTCCGTTTAGATAATAAATGACAAACTTTTTAAGCTAACTGTAAATAGTTAAGTAAATAGTAACTAGTAACAATCAATTTAAAATAAACTCTAAGATAATGTTTCTAAGTTTCAATGAGCTGCTAAACCTTCAATGAAACTAAACCAAGATGGCAGAGTCGCACGTCGTGACGGGTATCTATTTAGCTTATTCTTATACAGAACTGAATTGGCCAGTACTGAGTTCAGTGACTTCAGCTTAGAAGTTAGAAGCCACAATACTCGTGACTCAGACATTTGGGCTGTTGATAACCCGGCGACTGGGTCTTCATGCCCCTGATCTTGTTTATGAGGCAATAAAAACGCACTGAACATGCTCGTTTCGTTAACATGTGGCGGCTAATTGTTTCGCTTAGGAAAGAACACATATACTTCAACTTGTTACTCCAAGAATGGGGCGGAATTTTAATTACTACCTAATATAAATGCATGGTCAATGTTATAGTATACCCGTGATAAAAAAGTAGACATGCAAAGCGCATCCGTTTTTAGGGTTCCGTACCCAAAGGGTAAAAACGGGACCCTATTACTGAGACTTCGCTGTCCGTCCGTCCGTCCGTCCGTCCGTCCGTCCGTCTGTCACCAGGCTGTATCTCAACAACGGTGATAGCTAGACAGTTGAAATTTTCACAGATGATGTATTTTTATTGCCGCTATAACAACAAATACTAAAAATTAAATAAATATTTAAGGGGGGCTCCCATACAACAAACTTGTTAAAGATTATATATATGTATGTATAGGTACGGAACCCTTCATGCGCGAGTCGGGCTCGCACTTGCCCAATTTTTTATATACTCTTGATTATGTTTGGGTCCAAATATTTCACTCGTAACAGTTGTTGGCAGTTTGATCATAGAAGTAACTAGCACACCATTTTTGTAGGTATCGTGGTCCCTTATATATTATAACTAATGTTAACTATGACAATAAAATATAACCAACATTATTAAAAAATCTAAATGAGTTCAGAAATTTCATCATTCAATTTGGCAAATGATGCTTCCAATATGTGGTTGCTTCATAAATTTAGGTACCGATCTCTTTGAAAGTTAGTTCTCGTGTGGGTTTCCAGGGTAACGAATCGCAACCGGCAAATACCCTATCCACACCATAATTATAGATGCGAATAATTCTACTGCGAACGCCATTTATTTTTACCACAAGTACATCCCAATCCCAACGGATTCTCACGCCGTTGGCTTTTGACCCAATTTTTGCAATTTCATAACATGTGTCGAAGTAACGAGCATGCCATGAAATTGATTTTAAATTAGCTTGGAAACATGCGGTTATCGTTGATAAACAAACAAGAGTTAAGTAGGTTGTAAAAACGTTGCCAGAGAGATAAAGTTTTTTCAAACACTATATCGTTGATACAGAGAATCAATAAAAATATAACGCATTGGCTGGTCTCAATCCTAATGTCGCTCGTATTGCGCTTACACACTGAACTTCTTAGTTTTAGATATGTAGCGTAGAATTAAAAGGAGAACTATGTCAATTTGAATAGTGTCCGTTGAAACGCGTTAAATAAGTGGCGCTACTTAACAGTTACAGTTAGCTATAGCCAACTGTTTTTTTTTTTTATAAAAGCCATCGTGTCACAAAAAATATGAAATTGTTCAACTCGACACACTCCACTTCGTCTAAAACTGTGATTTAAAATATTATCTCACTATTGTCACCAATTGTGTCACGGCTTTAGAACTATTATTTACTGCTTAGCGATGGACATTTTTTTCAACAATTGTGCCATATAAGATTTAGCTTCATTGATTTCTACTGTCCATTGTATTATATGCTTATATTATTTCAACAATGCGTATTGTCTGTACATTTAAAATCTGCGTTGGTACGTATGTATGTACACGATCTCTAGAATCTGTACCCTACGATCGTTTCCTCATTGATTAATGATGATATCACAAATCAATGTGTAGTTGCTTATGAGCTCATCACATATATGTAAAAGGCTTTAAGCTGATTTTTATGCTTGGCATCTGATTCCACTATTCGTTTACGGAGTGATTGCTTCCGGTGCACTTTATTCATAAGCTTCTTGCACTCACAGTTTTATCATATCTCATCGTATTTTCTTTTGTGTAACATCCATTACAATGTGCTGATTTTGTTCATTTAATGATAGATTTACCATTGTTGTTTCGCAGTCATTCTTGAAAACATCTCACATATATATATCAATCAAGTTTCTTAACATCCGCTCTAAATATTGCATCAGTTGGTACATTAAACCTCGAATCTGACCATCGTTAGTCTTTTATTAGCAAAAGTAGGGCGATCTACGATTTATAGCGAAGCTGCGCGTGAGTTCATGAGTTGACTATTTTTTATTTGTAATAGGCGCAAGGTCGCTGGAACTGTTCCAGATAATTTTTCGCCTTGTTTTGTTTTTATAGCGCATAGTTTTATGAGCAAAGGGCTCTTTGGCGTCATGAATATTAGAATAGATTGCGTTGGCCACCTACGTAGAACTAAAAGAGAAGGGTTCAGACTTTGTGCAATACTGTATTAAGTATTTGTACCGCAAAATAGATACTCGTATGATTTACATTCAGCTGTAGCGACGTAAAACTCGTATTACGTTCTACAATCGCTAAAACCATTCAGTTTTGCCCTAAATTGGTTTAATAATTTATCTTCATAAATTAAACAGTGCAACCGAATAGTTGAAGGGTAACAAAATTAGACATGGGGGAAATATTATATAGCGCACTTATTTTTATCTCTAAGCGAAGATGCGGGTAAGCTTTGCTTTGTGTCATCATATTGAATGGCTTACTAATCCCAAGTCGCCCTTACTTACTATCTTCAATGAAAGGGCGTGCATTTCTTTACTGGTACCAGAACTATGAACACATTCTGATTGCATGATTATATGTATAATATTAGCAGCCTTCGAGTTGATGTTAATTAGTGTTAGTATTATCTTATTTACTGTAAATTAGCCCAAAGAGCCATTAGTTATAGACCCACGGAGGTTGGGAAAGACCCCGTAAAAGGCTTGTATTTTGTAATTTTTCAGGCTGTTCGTAAGCAATTTCACATTTATAGACAAAAACCTTTTAACATGTTGTACGATTAGATTAGTAGCGAGATATTATTCGCATGATCAGTGTATTTAGTGGTGTTAAACAGCTATCCGTATCTCATGGATCTCATGATGAACGCTTTACGCAACGATCGACACGGGCGCGCCGATAACGAAATCTGAGTGATGCCAGTGATCTATCACAGCCTGATTGGAAAGCGCTTTGTGTTTACAACTGCAGTACAGTCGAAAAGAAAAGAGTTTCGTACATCGAAAACATCTTACAGGCTTCATAGAAATTGCAGAGCTTGTGTTTAAAAAGGGTCTCCTTCGCAATCCATAATATCGTATGTCCTAAAGTCAAATGCCATACCACTTTTACTCCAAACACTTTTGACATACCAATAATTTGTCATAATGATTATTTGCCATTATGATCTTACATCCTAATGATCATAAACCATAATATTACATTACCTAATGCTCTAAATACCTAATATGTTTTGTACTAATATATTAACATATAAAACTTACGAGTCATAATATAAAAAAACATAAATCACATGTCCTAAAGTCAAATGCCATGATGATTACTTGCCATAATATATATCATATCATAAGCTACTCGTATAATTACATTACCTAATATCCTAAATAGTGCAGTCATTGAAGCATTATGGCTCCGATTTTTTTTACGGTGAACCGAATTGCATACAATTTTGGAATTAGGTTCATCTTACCCTTAACTTCAAAAGTGAAAATGATTTGAACTCCGCAACTACCCTGGGGGTGGTTGCCACCCCTTCTCGGGGGTGAATTATTTTTTTTTGAAAATTACCTCGGATATCGATAGAAGGCCTAATTTTAAGCAAAAAACCATCTATAAAGTTTTTCAAAAAATCCAATACTTTTCAAGTTATTGGCAATTGAAAATTCGCAATTTTTTCACGTTTTTCATCGGTTTTTTGCAAATATCTCCAAAAATATACGTTTTATCGAAAATTTTATAAAGAACAAAATTGTAGCAGGTAAAACAATGAACAATTTGATTTTTTATAAAGTATTCTAAGTGCAATATTAAGCTAGATATTAAAGATCAAAGCCGTTTTTTATTATGTCTGAAATTTAATCGATGTGGTCAATGCCATCTAGCGGCGAGCAGATGCATTTTATGCATTCTAATACAAAAGGGTTTTGTAGTGCTTGAAATAAGCTTTAAAATGAGCCCTATAAAAAGTCTTTTGCACGTAAAATAAGTGAGCTGTATTGCAAATAAGAGGAGCATCTAATGTTTTTTCTTTCAAATCAATGGGTTTCATAAGTGCCATTTCCACCAAAATTAAAATTAATCGTATTCCGCCTAGAATTAACTTTATTATGAAGAGTTTGATAGATAGTATCAGTTTGGCTGCTTCAGGACACATATTTTTCAAAAAAGTCACGATAAAAAAAAAAAAAAAAAATTCAAATTTTAAAAGAACCCACTTTATTTTCATAATATCTCAAAAATGACGACAGATACATATAAAAGTGTACGGATTAAAAATTTAGGTATTTTTCTGACAAACAATTTGGTTTTTTTGTTTTTTCTGTCCAACAAAAATTGACGGAGATATGATTGTTTAAAGAGCGCATGGCAGCGCAATCACAGCCTCTCTTAAGCCCTTTAACCCTTCACCGTTTTAGAAAAAGGTTTTTTACTATATATTGCAATAAAGGATGTTGTAAATAGCTCTCTTAATTACCTTTACAATGGTTTTTTATAAATTATGATAGCATGAAAATTGAAGGAGTTATGGTCCAAAAACTTATCATATTTTTGTCTACTTAGTAACTGAAAATTTCGGAGTGTGAATATTTGGAGCAATGTGAAAGTACGCAGTATAATAGAGACCCACAACTAATGTAATGTGTATATATACATAATATGGCTCATATATTTTGAAAACGTAGGCATGAATACATACCGCTAGATGGCATTGACCGGTTCACTAATGTTTGACCAAAAAACGTTTGACCAAATGATCACTTGACCAAACAACGTTTCACCAAAATAACGTTTCGCCAAATGATCATTTCACCAAATAATCATTTGACCAAATGATCATTTAACCAAACGTTATTTCAAGATGAGGATGAGGAAGAGGAAGAGGAAGAGGAAGAGGAAGAGGATGAGGATGAGGATGAGGATGAGGATGAGGATAAGGATGAGGATGAGGAAGAGGATGAGGATGAGGATGAGGAAGAGGATAAGAATGAGGATGAGGATGAGGAAGAGGATGAGGATGAGGATGACGTTGAGGATGAGGATGAGGATAAGGATGAGGATGAGGAAGAGGATAAGAATGAGGATGAGGATGAGGAAGAGGAAGAGGAAGAGGATGAGGATGAGGATGAGGATGAGGATAAGGATGAGGATGAGGAAGAGCATAAGAATGAGGATGAGGATGAGGAAGAGGATGAGGATGAGGATAAGAATGAGGATGAGGATGAGGATGAAGATGAAAATAAATGTATCTATCTTATCTTTATCCTATCTTTATCTTATCCTGTCTGTCTGTCCTGTCCTGTCCTGTCCTGTCCTGTCCTGTCCTGTCCTGTCATGTCCTGTCCTGTGCTGTGCTGTCCTGTCCTGTCCTGTCCTGTCCTGTCCTGTCCTGTCCTGTCCTGTCCTGTCCTGTCCTGTCCTCTGTGGATATAAAAAAAAAAAAACTAACCTAACCTAACCCGGCCGGGTCGGATCTGCTCTGAAAGGTGATTGATTCACCTCAAGTTTGGTCAAATGATTATTTGGTGAAATGATCATTTGGTCAAATGATTATTTGGTGAAATGAACCATTTGGTCAAATGATCATTTGGCGAAACGTTATTTTGGTGAAACGTTATTTTGGTGAAACGTTGTTTGGTCAAACGTTGTTTGGTCAAACGTTTTTTGGTCAAACGATAGGACACCGGCATTGACCACATCGATTAAATTTCAGACATAATAAAAAACGGCTTTGATAATATCTAGCTTAATATTGCACTTAGAATACTTTATAAAAAATCAAATTGTTCATTGTTTTACCTGCTACAATTTTGTTCTTTATAAAATTTTCGATAAAACGTATATTTTTGGAGATATTTGCAAAAAACAGATGAAAAACGTGAAAAAATTGCGAATTTTCAATTGCCAATAACTTGAAAAGTATTGGATTTTTTTAAAAACTTTATAGATGATTTTTTGCTTAAAATTAGGCCTTCTATCGATATCCGAGGTAATTTAAAAAAAAAATTCACCCCCGAGAAGGGGTGGCAACCACCCCCAGGGTGGTTGCGGAGTTCAAATCATTTTCACTTTTGAAGTTAAGGGTAAGATGAGCCTAATTCCAAAATTTCATGCAAATCGGTTCACCGTAAAAAAATTCGGAGGTAAGACCGTATTTTTCGCTTCAATGACTGCACTAAAAGTCGAATGCCATATTTATGGTAGGCGTTAAATGTATTAGTGTAAAGTAAGAATCATTACTTATTCTACCTTAAGGCAGGTCAGACTTGGGTCAGGTTAGGTACGACGACGAGCGAAGCGAGGAGGAGTGTTAGGTTGAACTACGAACCTAACGCGCGAGCGAAGCGAGTGAGCCGCGCAGGTCCGACTTGGCTTACGATTCCTAACATTACCTATTTCACCTTAAGGCAGGTCCGACTTGGCTTAGGTTAGGTACGACGACGAGTGAAGCGAGGAGGAGTGTTAGGTTTATCTACGACCCTAACGAGCGAGCGAAGCGAGCGAGCCGCGCAGGTCCGACTTGGCCTACGACTCCAAACATTACCTATTTCACCATAAGGCAGGTCAGACTTGGCTTAGGTTAGGCACGACGACGAACGAAGCGAGGAGGAGTGTTAGGATTAACTACGACCCTAACGAGCGAGCGAAGTGAGCGAGCCGCGCAGGTCCTACTTGGCTTACGACTCCTAACATTACCTATTTCACCTTAAGGCAGGTCCGACTTGGCTTAAGTTAGGTACGACGACGAGTGAAGCGAGGAGGAATGTTAGGTTTAACTACGACCCTAACGAGCGAGCGAACCGCGCAGGTCTTACTTGGCTTACGATTCCTAACATTACCTATTTCACCTTAAGGCAGGTCCGACTTGGCTTAAGTTAGGTACGACGACGAGTGAAGCGAGGAGGAATGTTAGGTTTAACTACGACCCTAACGAGCGAGCGAACCGCGCAGGTCCTACTTGGCTTACGATTCCTAACATTACCTATTTCACCTTAAGGCAAATCCGACTTGGCTTAGGTTAGGTACGACGACGAGTGAAGCGAGGAGGAATGTTAGGTTTAACTACGACCCTAACGAGCGAGCGAGCCGCGCAGGTCCTACTTGGCTTGCGATTCCTAACATTACCTATTTCACCTTAAGGCAAATCCGACTTGGCTTAGGTTAGGTACGACGACGAGTGAAGCGAGGAGGAATGTTAGGTTTAACTACGACCCTAACGAGCGAGCGAAGCCAAAGAGCCGCGCAGGTCCTACTTGGCTTACGATTCCTAACATTACCTATTTCACCTTAAGGAAGGTCCGATTTGGCTTAGGTTAGGTACGATGACAAGCGAAGCGAGGAGGAGTGTTAGGTTTAACTACGACCCTAACGAGCGAGCGAAGCGAGCGAGCCGCGCAGGTCCGACTTGGCTATTAGGACACGTGATGATTATGGCAACTAGTATTAGGATAAGTAACTATTAAGACATATGCTGATTATGGCAACCAGTATTAGGATATGTAACTGGTAGGGCACTTGATCATTAGTATTTAAGAAAATAGGACAAATAAGCATTAGGATATTCAATATTAGGATAATCAATATTATGGCATTTACATTAGGATAAGCGTTATTATGGCAAAAGATCAGTATGACCCCAGTTATTATGGAATTTGCAAATAGGACAAAGGATATTATGTAATCCAATATAGACCCGTTTAAAAATCATCATTAAATATATTCATATTCATATTCATATTCATTTTTATTGATAACAGTGTTACATGTCAACTTATTCTAAATTACATACAATTAATTATTCAATATTAAACAACATTATATTTTACACAATAATTACAATAGCAATTAATTTAAAATCGAACATTGATTTGTTGCACTCATTTTGTATTACCTTCTAATTTGTCTTCCAAGAACTCTTCTACAGTATAGTATGCTTTTTGTATCAAAATATTTTTAAGTCTTTTGACAAACACTGCATATGATATGTCATCTCTAGTTAAGTCCAAGGGCAGATGATTGTAAATTTTTGGACCTATGTACCATACACTTTGTTCTGCTTTTTTTAGTTTATGGGGTATAAGCCTTAGTGCATTTTTATTGCTGCGTGTGTTGTGGGAATTCTCACCACGTCTTTGAAATGATTCAAGATTGCCTTTAACCACTTTACATACTTCCAATATATACAGACACGGTAACGTTAGTATTTGCAGTTCACAGAAAAGCTCTTTTGCTGGTGCATCCCAGGGCACACCAGCCATTATTCTAATCGCTCTCTTTTGAATGACAAATACCCTTTGTCTCTCGGCAGCTCTACCCCACATATCAATTCCATATGCCAGGATAGACTGAAAGTAAGCAAAGTAAGAGTCTTTCACGCAAGACATGTCCAACATTTTAACAAGACGCGATAAGGCGAAACAGGCCTTACTTAGTTTATCACATACAATATCAATGTGTTGATCCCACTTTAACCCAGCATCTATGACAAATCCTAAATATTTTGCACTTTCAACGCATGGTACCACCAGATTATTTAATTGTATCTCTAGTTTATTAGTTGGGGCACCTTTAAGGTTTATTTGAATTACGTTCGTTTTCTCAAGATTTAATATCATTCCATTACTTGTGAACCACGCCCTTACGTCTAGTATTAAATTGTTCACTTTCTCTTGAAGGTCAGCAAAATCCTTCCCAGATACGATAAATGCGCTGTCATCAGCATAAGCTATTAATTTGCCATTCGTGGTGCATGAAGGCAAATCATTGACGAGTGCTAAAAACAAGTAATTACCCAAAACTGACCCTTGAGGAATAGATGTTGTTCCTTGGGACTGAAAGCTGGATCTTCCTCTCACTCCATTTACATCCACTTCACTTAATTGTTGCCTATCAGTTAAGAAAGTTTCGATGACACTCAAGAATTTACCTCTTATCCCATAGTGGCTCAGTTTTTTAATTATTAACTTGTGATCAACTAGGTCGAATGCCTTCGACAAATCACACATCACAATAGCTGTATGTTCTTTTAATTCTAATTGATCAATTACAGTTTGTATTAATTTTCTAGTAGCATATACAGTTGATTTATTGCACTGATAAGCATATTGTTCCTTAGCTAGTAGACCTTTGCTTGTTAATAGTATACAAATTCAGCATCATCCTTCATCACTATTATGTATTATTTGAACTGAAACTTTATATCCCATCTCAAACCAACCAATATTACTCATGTCTTTTCTTTTAATACCGTGTAAGCAAGGAAAGTACTGAACTAAGTCGCGACGTGAGATAAATGTGGTCACGGCAATTTTCGCTAGCCCGGCTGATGTTTTTTTTTTGCGAGAGAACAAAGGTACAGCCTAAAGCCTGGTAATACTGGTCTAATATGGCGACTGTACCTCTTTTTTTTTACCGACAAGCCTACGGCAAACTTGCACACTACCCTTCATCTCTGCATAACGCGTCATAACTATTTCAAATAATCTTTCTTCTCTTCGTGTTCGAATGTGTTGGATTTTCACTAAGGTTTGGTTCGGAGCTTTAACTCGTTAAAAATCGAATATTTTTATCGCTTTTCTCTGCAACTGTACATGCGGAACAAATGCCGTACTTGACCCCCAACCTTCACGTATTAAAACGTCAAGATCCGTCTTATTAACAAACGTGTAAGTGAAAAATTGTACATGTTCTGGAGCCGTGTTAATTTACCGTCATATGCCGTCATGCGGTCACTTTCTCTGCTATTACTGCAAAGACATGATTAGCTGTTCAATGTTGAGTAATTGATTGATTAGTGTTCAGCTTTAATGATGGATGGTGTGATACGTTTACTTATTTGCCGTGTCATGGGCCTTTGTATCTGTTATGGGTGATATGGTAGATATATGGTGTCTTGAAAGCGTCATACACTTTACTATACATTACTGTATCGCTTTGAATATGTGTACGTATAGCATCGCTATTTCTTTTTTGTTGAAATAATTACAGGAATTTTACGCATTCATGTTGGTGTATTTGGTATTTTTAATCAATCCTGTATTATTTTACTCTAAAAAAAAGTTATTCATAATGTAAGTAGGTATTCCAAAGTTCATCATAATGTCAACCACAAATACGGCTTCTTCCTTCCTTATTGAAGCGAATATGACGTCAATTCTCAACTTCATTGTTTCCATGAATATTTGTAACGAACGTTTCAAATTCTGAAATAATAATCTAAATACCCAATCGAAAATATCGAGTAAATAATAACGCGATTGAACATTTTAAAATTATGCACTTCTTTTGGGCTTCAAAAAGACGCGGCAGATTGGTCCATTTTCTCCGTTCTGCTTCAGTGGACAGACGTCAGACAGCCTTATTGTAACTTGGAATCCAGACCAGATTATCGATTAGGTTAGATTAACCTAACCTTATCCATCTGTTTAAACCTATCACTATGGCCAAAGGACACAGTGCAATCGAAAGTAATAAGTATAGAATTTCTAAACATATTGTAGGTATTTACTTCAACGCAAAATGGAACAGGTAGCTACTGCATAAGCTCTCAAGCAAAATTACATCAAATTGATAATAATTCCCGTCAATTTGGTAGTAACTTAACATAATTGCCTTAATTTTAATGTTCATAAATTCCATATTACGCAAGGCGGCATGAAAGTCCCGCATGTTTATAACCTTTATCGTAATATTGTACGTTCTTTCTTAAAGAGAAACTCATTCTCGTTGGGTTAGCAAAAGGATTTCAATGTATTAAATATTGTCAAAAATAGGGACAAGGCATTAGTGGTGTATGACAACATAAATATATAATACAATTGTGAATTCTACCTCCGGGCTTTAAACTACATACATATACATACATAGGAATTTATATCCAATAAAATCCAATCCGTTGCTGGGTAAAAAAAAAACGCAGTTAGGTTAGAAAAGATGTTGGTAAATATTCTCATTTGATACCGCTGTAAGACAGCTATTTAGCATTAAATTCTAACTATAAGTTTTTCTTTTTATATGTAATCCAGTGACACATATACGCCATTCGATAAATAAATAATAAGTCTGCCATTTGTAGTCTTTGCTGCAATCAAGTATAAATAAATAGGCGGACATTTTGCTCTTGCCTATAAACAGCTGTTATATAGGTACATTATTTCTATCAATCGTGTATTGTAAGTCTTAGCGTGACACTTACTTTCACCATTAAACACGGTGAAAGTGAAAAAATATAAACTGGAAATATCCGAGGAAACAGCGAAAACTTTGATAGGTGCTAAACGTGATAATTGAGTAATCGCTATAAAAAACACGTTAAATCCAAGAATACTTAGTGATACGATCATAAGATAGAAAGAATGCAGTGGTAATTGACAAAACATTGCAATAATTTTATCATGTGAATTCTTGTCTTTGCTGTAAAGCTGCCGCCTTAGACTGTATTTCAATATTGCGACTACAGATAAATGCAGACAACAGTTATATTATATCCAGTTATACATCACATTGCGTAACATTTTACGTTAATAGATTCCGCGGTTTCCCATAACGCAAGTAACGCCACGCCACAAAGGCCTATGGTATCCGGCCGGGAAACGCCGCATCACGGTGGCCCGCCTCCAGGACTTTCACACGTCGGTATGGGCAAATGCATCAGCAATATGCAATATTACGTGAGATTCTTTATGTTTTATGGCGTTGATAAATGGTTGTATTGAGATTGGAATAACGCGAAATGATGTGTAAAGTAGAAAAATGTGACGTGTAGACTGGAAAGTTTTCAGTTGTGTAAAGTATCGTCGTATATTACGTTTATATTGGCTTTCGCGACTTGGCAATAGAAACCAAGATTTATAACGAGTTGCATTAACATTTAAAGGGCTGGTTACCGCTAAAAAAGACGAATTCCCCGTACTATTTGATTAACAGTTTAAAATAACTGGCCCTTAAATTTTTGTTTTGAGGAAAAAAAACAGGGATGTTAAGGCCGTTCCCTGAGCCAGATTTGCAAAAATACCCCAAAAATTATCCTATTTTTCTACGAAACGTTGATATTAGTAAACGAGGGAAAAATATATATCATTCTTGATTATATTATCTTTAATAACACAGCATTCGATACACGATTCATAACACTTCGCTCGATACAATTAATTCCCAAAGTAACCTCCAATTCGAATTTTTACTCCAACTTTACTTGTTTTTTTTCTACGTGACACTATGAAACAAAAAAAGGAGAAAAATCAATCATAACTAAAATAGTAATTTTACAGCTTCCGAATTTCAATAATTGAAGCCAATATTTTTAAAATAAATAATCATCGACAAATTCTTACGAAAAAAGATATCGCCTTACGACCCGCAAGCTCTGTCTCCGTCACTCTTTTGAAATGTGACTGTGATGTGACAGGGACGGGTGGCCTGAGGAGGGGCTCGGGGTTCTGGCTCAGGGAACGGCCTTAATACATTTTTTCAATGCAGCAATTTTTAAATCACGGCACCTATACTGTTCTTTACTATTTTCTGGAAGATTTTTCGCAAAACCTTTTCAAATATCCTGATGATCCTCGTGACACGTCCTACGTACCCGAGTCTGTTTTCTTGTGTACATAATTTAATTCACTTTAAATGTACAATGAGCTGCAGAATTGCATGGCCCATTTAATTTCAATCATGCGATATTGATAATTGGAGACTCGTTCTGTAACTTCTGTATAATCAATGATCGTTTAAAAGCCCTTTTAATTTTAGACCCATATTTTATAATGTTAGAAAGTCAATCGTTCAGTATAATTTCATCACAGAAATGGTTTGTAGCGGGTCTTGCGTGGGATCCCGTGACAGACATTAAATCATTTGTGGGTGACAAATATAATGTAAAACCGAGAGCGGAAAAATTATCTTGATATCTCATTGTTCTGGGGTTTAGATTGATATCATGGCAGTCGAACGTTTGAAAGGAGCTTTCTAAAATCTCTGTTTTGTGAATCTCTGAATGGTTTATGTTCTTTTGTTTTAGAGATAGCTGTATGGTTGTGATGTAAATTCTTGTCGCCTTTAGATAAGAAAAATTATGGTAAACTTGCTGGGTGACATCTTTCCTTCCCACTTTTTCAAGGAAATAGGGCGATGGTTAAACCCTTGACACAAGACTAAGAGGCTTCGGAGAAAAGTCTTTGCCTCTATATACCTATTTAATTAATTATGTTACAAAATTTCACACAAATTTTATTTTATTCTTTTTCTGACTTCTTTCTGATATCCGTTAACGTTAAATTTTTCTAATTAAATACATTTCGAAATTCGACAAAAGCGCCCCGAACGAATAGCCCTAATTCCATTAAAGTTTATAAATGAAATAATAAATTAATACAGTTTACAATCGTAAATCTCATTGAGTCAAGGTTCTCTGTTGCGCGATACAATACGTGCGCGTGCGACTGCGCATTGTATCCGCAGAAGGTCACTGATGTGACCCTTTATTTATTGTTACGTTTTGCACTTTAATACTTAAATCAAATGAAAACCCGTCGTGTAGCGAGCAACTCGACACAAATTCACCAATCGCATTATTCCTGCCAATCTATCTGCCAATTAGAGGGACAGGCTTTTTTAATGGTTTCGGTAACATGTAACTATGCTGCTCCCCTGTCGTGTGGCGTTAATGAACGATGGGTTTACAGTCTGTATAATATTACTACATATTTATGTATCTAACATGAATAAATTCATTTTATATAGGCCCTCTTGTCAAATGTTCTGTGCGTAATTCGACAAGAGTTCGAAATTGTATCTGAATTTGTACTATCTGAAGTACGCGCGGACTTACGATGTTAATTAATATCAGAAAAGGGCTACGTCCATTCAGATAAAAAAAACGTTTTAAATTAACCTTTTAGTATTTCCTGTTCTAATATATTCGTTTAAAAAAAAACTATACTCTCTAGCATGTCTCACAAGCAAATGTCTATGATTTCTTAACGTTGGGCTACAATTATCAGGTTATTGCCTAGTTTGCGTACTATCAATTTGGACAAATTTCCGTAAATAACTTTCTATTTATATAGGTTATTTTATTATACTAAAATACTTTTACTCATAAGTATCAGTCATTACAGAAATTGTATGAGCAGGATATGATAAATGGGGTTTGTAATTTTGTCATATAGGGAGTAAACATAAGCAACCGGAGGCAAAAATCATCATTACACTCTTGTTAGAGCTATCGTATATTCCTAATAAAGACACACTAATTAGGACTACGATCGCTCTACCAAAGGTGAAGGTGAAGACTTTTGCTGCCTGCATAAAGATTTTTGCCGTCTAATCTAACCATTCCAATTAGTAAGGTGAGTCGGGGCTATTGTAGCTATGGGGTTATTGTATCTTCTTACCATTATAATGGTCTGTGACCCTTAAAATGGTCTGTGTATATATAGGATTGTGTATATATACCATTGGTCTGTGTATCCTATATATACACAGACCATTATAATGGTCACAGACCATTATAATGGTAAGAAGATACAATAACCCCATAGCTACAATAGCCCCGACTCACCTTACTTTACAGTAAATAAAATTTTAATAACCATCATGAAAATGACCGGAATATAATTATGAAAATAAATTCTCGTCAGGTATCAAGGCAGCTCCAAAACTGCAGCTGCGCGGTACGGAGCGTGAATGTTTGTCGTTTTTTTGGAACGACTCTGGTTGCGCAAGGTGGGATAGCACCTGCATAAATCTCCGGATGCACTCGCCCCGCCACCTTAAACTTGCTCTTGTAAACGCTTCTGTCTTCACCTCTTTAGGGCCGATGATCGCTTGTTACGAATGCGTTACATTGTCGGTTAAATTCGCTAATCCTGACTCGTAGAGAATCGACCTTATGTCAAAAAGTATACGAGAGACTTTCGCTAACGTCGTAATCATTCGGGTTTTGTTTTTGTGTATTCTTTGTCGAGGTTCTTGACAGTGTACTTACTCGGGGTATTGTCAATAATGACTTAATCGTGACTTTTAGCTGAATGAGTGAAGTGAATCCCTAACACCAAATGTATTTAACGTTACATACATCATTTAGTAGATAGACTCGTTACACTTTTAAGCAAACATATGACTGAATATATTTTATTTAAGTTCAACTTCAGTCAGATATCGTAAACGTGACATAATAAATACATAAATAGCAGAGCTAAGAGGAAAACACGCAAGTGAAGAATCATTAATATAATAAAATTATGTATTGAAAAAATGTCCTAGACTACCTCTGCGTATAAAAACATGTTCAGATAGGGTGAACATTCATCAATTCAGAATATATATTTATATGTTTTTTACACATTATCGATAACAATCTTTCAACTACTGAAACATCAAATGAACGTCTAATCGCATTAGCGTCGTGTTATGCAACTCGCTCATGCACGAATTACACCCACACCAGTAAATCCAAATTACACCAAAACATTCATACGAGCGTAAGGCCAATTTTGACAGCCCGGAGAAAGTCATATAGAGTAAGCAGATAATTACACGGATTACACCGCTCGTGCCTAATTATGTGGTGCCTATGTGATGCAAGGCGGATAGATTTGACGTGACATGATCGTCATTGCACGTTTTAATATGCGGTTTCAAAGAATGATCTTCTTGTATGGCAATAAAGCAATCACATTTAACACATTTTAATGCATGCCTATCAACAATTTTGATACACAGTATAATGTGACCATTTATACAAATACTTGAGTGACATAAAAAAATTACGTTTACTAAAATTTTGATATCATTTATTCGTCATGCCACTTTTCGTTCGTGCCACTTTTCATCCTAACTTCTTCAAAAAGAAGAAGTTATTGAAAAAATAGTTATAACGCAGCAGACATGATAAATTAATGGTTATTAAAATCACGAAAGGTAGCAGTAGCGTAGCTGGTGTAATCTTGACGTTAATACCACCACATTACCACGGGCCGCAGACAGACGGGTGGAACTGCAATGAATATTAATTACCTTTTGAGAAGAGTGCTGATCTTAATCGTAGATTTTAAACAGTAGTACCTATAATAATCTGTCGTACGGTTAATGAACACTAGTAAAAATTACAAAAACTGTCTGTTTTCTAGTAAAATTCTAATCTATGGCTAAACATGAAGGTAACAGCGGTGTACCGAGTGTGAAATTGACGTAAAGACCACCTCGGCCCGCTCCGCTGACCGCGGACCACGGCGCGGAGCCGTAATGAATATCGCCTCGAATTAACCAAACTTGATGGATTAGCGCGACGAGCTGCGTCGACGCATGCCGTGGCTACCTTTTTGTGGGAATTAATTTTGGCTGTCTAACAGGTTACGTTTCTATATTGAGCTTTAATCTCTTGACGTTAAATGACGACAAACGTTTTTTAACTAATTAAATAATGACTAAGTTGAAGCGAAGAATAAGTAAAATGGTTTGAGCGGGATTTTAATGTGAACCCACGGCTTTCCGGGCCAGACGGGCGAACCACCAATTGTTCTATCAAAGCCGCTTCATTTCTTGTATTCGCTTACGCTACGCTTCAATAACTATAAACATTTAGTTTACGCTAGCAGACATTGCTGCTTTAATAAAAATAAATAAATAAAATAATTATGACAATTAAGCAGCGTATAATTGGGCTGTGGTATTAGTGTTATATACCAATAAACAGTAGCCAACTTTCTATAAGAACGCTGTCACCTCGCTAGGATTGACTAGTTCACGAACTAGAAACTGCTAACAATAAAATTCCGAGGACTGGATGGAAGGTCTTACTTTCACGTTTCAGACTCAACTCAGCGAGGTTGTTGTTTATTTTGAGTACTCGTACATGTAACAAATATAAAATAGGTAAGTATGTTACAATACTTGTTTTTTATTCTAAACTATTTGGATCAAGAACGCAAGTTTATCGTTTTATTATGCTCAATTATTATAAAAGCTTAATGTGTTATAATTGGAATTTTACAACCTATCAATTTGATTACTAAAGGTTGACCATAATTATTAAATACAAAAAATGTTTCCTAAATCATACACAACAGATTTATGTTTTTGACGACGCGGTTGGCGCGGTTTTTGGTGCACCTGCCTACTGAGCCGGCGGTCCTGGGTTCGAATCCCGACTAGGGCAAATATTTATGTGATGAACTCGAATATTTGTTCCTAGGTCATGGATGTTATCTATATACCTATGTATTTATATATTATATACATGTATATATCGTCGTCTAGTACCCATAGTAGATAAAAACTTTGCTTAGTTTGGGACTAGGTCGATTTGTGTAAGATTGTCATTTATTATTTACTAGCGACCCGCCCCGGCTTCGCACGGGTGAAATCCTAACAAATTATGCATGTATTATACATATAAACCTTCCTCTTGGATCACTATCTATTTAAAAAAACCGCATCAAAATCCGTTGCGTAGTTTTAAAGATTTAAGCATACAAAGGGATATACTATGTAGTGATTTTGTAATTTTGTATTCTGCATAATCCATACTAATATTATAAATGCGAAAGTGTGTCTGTCTGTCTGTTACCTCTTCACGCTTAAACCGCTGAATCGATTTTGATGAAATTTGGCATGGAGATAGTTTAAGATCCGAGGATAGATACATAGGATAGTTTTCATCCTGGAAATTATCCCTAAAAAGATTGAAAAGGGAGTAAGTAATTCATGATGACATTGATGACCCTGTAGGAAATGTAATTATTAGACCAAAAGCACAATTGCTCTTACATTTGCTTAGGCGCTTTTAATAATCCCTTTTATTAATTAAGGTGATTAGGTGGATATCTATCGTGTTGTACGAGGTTGCTTCCATACTTCCAAGTTCCACGCGGACGTAGTCGCGGGCAAAAGCTAGTAATAAATAAATAAAAGATGAAACTATTCTTGGCAACGTAACCAGCACAATCGTGGAAGTTATTTTACTCCTGCAGAAGAAATCGATCTGGAAATGCGACAATGTATATGTAACGTGCAATTAGCTGGCGGCTGATGTCATTATTCACTAGAAAGTGGAGATTGTTGATGACGTTAAAACCACAGAAGAAGTGTAAAATATGCTTCATATCATTAGCAGCCTTGCCCATATTTTGGTTTCGTAAGTCTACGGATCATGGAGTGAAAAAGAAAATAAATGAGCATTTATGTCTGTTACTTATTAGTTGAGACAGTTTTAGGCTACAGTATAGTGAATTGCGAGCTGTTTTAAGATTTTTTGGGGATACTTGTAGACAAATAGAGAAACTCCAATTTCATTCAGTCATATAGATTTTATTACTATAAGTGGGGCTTATGTTTCTTTCCGGTGGACATTCAAAAATTAGGTACTTTTACTTCCCCTCGCAATATCCTAACACGCATGTACAAACTATTGACAATTTCAGGCCAACACGATAAAAATAATTTACATGAACACAAAACCTTAACATTTGTAATTTTCCACAGGATAGACGGCTAAGTTAATTAACGATGCAATTTTAAATCTGTATGACCCAATAGGTAGATATAAGGGTTTTGTAGTAGCTGGCAACTAGTGTGAATTAGTTTTTATGAGTTCGGTGAGAATATGTCTGTATTCTGTAAGTCATGAGAAACAGCCGGAACCCTTCGCAAGCGCAAATATAACTCTGCTGGATTTCTAACATGTAATCTGCCCTAAATGTACTTAAAGGCGGCGAGAATTACACATGAGCCAATTAGTTGCGCAACGCTTTCCACATTTTGGCGATACGTTGCGTACATACAATACCCTCGTGGGCGGGCCTGACGGGTGTCCATCATTTTAATTGGCGATGAAAATCTTTATGTCATGAACGGTAAACGTATTAGATTTACAAAGCGGTAGAAACGCTTTGTCTTGATAAACGGTGTTACATTGTGTATAATAGAAGCCGTTTTCATTCGCCCTTTGGACGAGGTTCATTTTTTGTTTTCATATTAGATATCTATTTGTTTAAATGTCAGTACCTATAATGTATTGCTGTTATCGATATTTTAATTGATAGCAATTCTTGGAGCCTTAATCGTGTGCGAGGATCTCGAGTAGCGCGAAACTACCTAATAAAAATTGCAAAATAATGAAAATGTCCATCGAGCACACAGCAAACATCTGCCAGTGCGGATTCTGGCATGTACATATATCATCATCCTCGTGTGCAAAGTTTGTGAGTGTGTTTGTATGTTTGTTACTTCTGGCTGGACCAATGTTGAAACACACGGGCTTCTATGTATCCCGAAAAAAAAAATAGTGTTCACGTGAGATTAGCGGGTAACACCGCGGGGCGCAACTAGTAAGTAATAAAGGGTAATGTGAAATATCTGCCATATCTTTCAGCCAAAATTGGTCCGCCACTGTATCGTATGGAGTATGGACCCGCGTTCAATGAATGAACTTAAATCAACCGGAAATTTAAAAACTCGTATCGAAAATATATTTTCATCTAAGTATATATAAATATAGACCTAGTAAAATGATTGATGATGCTTCATACTAAACATTTCATCTCCATCATGATCAGTGATAAGCTGTCGTACTATAATCCGACGACCATCTACAACCTTTTTGACCCTGCGAAAATGTAAATGCACTTTCATCCGAGTAAAACATACACTTGAATATTTATAAGTACGCGTGTACATTACTGTATTGTATTCATTAATTCAACGGTATTCCCATAATCGTTACTTACAAAGATATAGTTTTATGGAAATTGCTCAATTTACTTCGTTGTTTCACTTTATTTGGGTAACTGTCAGGGTTTTTGACGTAGGATATTATCAACCCTGACAGTCAATATTGTTATCGAAATAAGTGGCTTCTGACCTCCACAGCGGTGAATTTTCTTATAACCCTCTAAGAATTTTCTTATAGTCTCTGAGTGAAGTAATTGGAATGCATTGCGACGTACTTAGTTTATTTTACAAGCAATTTCTTCTCAAACGTATTTCGCCGATAGAGTTCAATGTTGCCGATAACATTATTTAAATTTAGAACACACGTTTGCGATACAAGTTTTCATAATCGGCTGTCGAATCGATTTGAAGTGCGTTTACGGAGAAAGTTATAGGGAATCATGTGTGAAGGCTTTATATGTAAGGACTGGATGTGAACAAGTTTGCAAGCTTCGCACATGAAAATGAAACTCGGTGAGACTGGCTCGATATTGACACGATATGCATACGAATTAGTGCACTTGTTACGTACGACAATATCAAATCCGTCAAAGGATTGATAACACGATTACAGACTTTTATTTTAGTGACAACTATTGTAAAAAAAATAATGTCAAAGATAAAATTGAAAACTTGATATCGAAATCTTGATTGATACCAGAGAATATACCAGTTAACTTTGCGATGTTAAACATTGAATCAAAGTAACTATAACTGGCTGGCAGCGTCTATTTACGCTTAATTTGGAGCTTGTCCAATTATTACAAAACATGCATACAAATAAGGCTATTGTCAATTCACCACGAAGAGGGCATAAGTCTGCCTCCATATCGCTAGTTATTTAAATTATTAACGATGCTACAAGCTCCCATTCCGTTTCAATAACCCGGAAGCCCCATAATTTGTTCAATGCGGTAAACTATAATAAATATCATATGAAAAGGGCATTGGTGAAAGCCCGATGAGACCTGTTTTCGCAAAAATCTTTTAGTTTATGGGTAAGACGACACTGAGGCACTGAGGTGGCGCTGAGCTCTGTAACACGATATGCCGTTTTGTCGTTGCTAAGTGGCAAGCAAATATTTTATAGGTCAGGATCCGGGATTTAAAACTGAATGAGAGACCGTGTGGTGTCATATGCTCGACTAAGAATTTTGAATTCCATTTTTCTGCTATTATGCTCAGTACGAAATGGGGACGGCGTAGTTTTACTTTTTAAAATTTCTCATGATCCGAGTATTAGATATATCTGGTTAATCATTAATCCGCCTAAAACGTATATACAAGATTATTAGCACCCGAGCTGCTGCTTTTTTGTTCCTGATCAATGTGTATATTTTCCTTGTCTCGCGGAACTCTTCAAAGGCGGAGCATACAACAGCTCACAGCAGCGTGAAGTTATTCTATGGAACACAAAAAATTTAAGATTTAGCACGTACAAGGTCGGTCGATAGCAAGAACTCCGAATAGACCATAAAAACGTATCATTCTATCTCATCGAGCAAATGACCATAGCCCATGACGTAATCTATATCGCCAGTTTGGAGTTTTTCACTATGGCAACATTGCCTAGGCGACGTCAACGACCGGGGTAGCCAGCGATAAAAACTGTTATTAATAAGGTATTATTCTCAGGTGCGCTGCGGCGTTGAATCGGTCAGTGATCGATCTAGTTTAGTTTCACTAATGAAGCGTTTTTGTTGCGTAAGAAATTATCCATCATCAATCATATATAGACCTTGAACTGGAATTAACCGGTCAATATTTATGTTTAGAAGCAAAACATTCAAATAATTATTAAATAGCATCGTCAGCAAAGAACGTTTTCAACTGAAAACGCATTATTTTATAATATGTATAGGTACTCAATTTACTCTCGCACTCGCATAGCCATTAGGTATAGGTAACGTATAACAATACACTTATTCGCTACAGCAAGTACCTCTAAAGCGATTTCGGCTGAACTCTTTCATTATAAATTATTTTTTCTTTTTCTCAGAACAATCTCCATATCTTGTAACGATAGCTCGAATTCGATCCATCTCGTTGCCGAATGTATGATTAAATCGTTTTTGTTTCGCTTTTTATTGCTAGATGGGAACCTTTTTTATGTATGGGGAATGGCCTATAGGTTACATCATCGCCCCCCATACGTGAGCTAGTACAGTCGCCATCAGACATATCGCAGCATATAAGCGTTCATAAATAGTGAACACAACTCTTATTGACATGGGGGTTACAGTGCATGTTCATATATTTATGATGGCGAATGTACCTAAGCCTTTGAATACTCCTTTTCATAAATAACTAGCGTACCTACTGCAACGTCTACAACTATTGAATTATTTATTCGGTTACTAAATGGAGGATTTTAATTCACGGCTTTAAGACATTTTGTTTTTTTTTTCATTGGCTATTAATCATACAGTTCGTTCTAGTCCACTTCGACTTCATACTCGATTTTCTCATGTTAGAAATTGGCTTTGCAGGAAGTAGCACAACTACTCTTAATTTATTTTACTTGACTAAACTATCCAAATTATTAATAATTCAATTAAACGACCACTAAGTACCTATAACCAAATTAAACGTTTAAGTACCAAATACTTATAATTCTTATTTTTGTTTCAGGTAAATACAACAGATGTGCAAGCAACTATTGAGGGATGCAGTCGAACAAATGTATGTTTTGACGTGTTGTTAAGTTTCTAAACAAAATTTTCAAAATGGCGTAACCAATTTATTAAATTATTGCAAATCATTAGTTACTAATAATAGAATCAGCGAGGGAGCGAATGATTAATGGACATCGAGACAGTGATCTCCTGCACCAGGGGTTCTTTTCAGCGCCTATCGATTTAACTAGACATTCAAATATATATTCTTTCATCGAAGCCACTTGCGACGAATCGATAGTTTCCCCTAGAGTTTGGAACCCTCTCTTTTATATAAAGATCTTGGGTCTGTCCTGTCTTATCGTTCGTATATTCCGTGTTGACTTTTTAGTTACTTAGTCTCTTTGATATATTTTACGCGTTCCAAAATACCTACTAGTATTTCGGCGTATGTTTCTAGGTGTAATATGCATAATGTCATAACGAGTAGTGAATGCAATCGTTGAGAATACAATCGTAAAGTCCCAGGCATAATTTAATAAAGCCATAACTTACCGTACAAATATCAGCAAAGCTTAAAATGTTGTAATCCTATGTATGTCTCTCCCGATAGCTGATGTCATATTCAAATAAACCGTACTACACAATCGTTCAGAATACGTTGGAAAATAGATAACCGCTACAATAAAGATACCGGATTGAATATCGATCGATACCGACCCGATATCTGAACAGCATACGTGGGCGATGTTATGTAGCGGTAATATATTGCCAACTCATTGGGATAATCGCTAGATGCATTTTGATGACGTAAGAGACACGCAATTGTTGCGTACACGCATGGTGTGAAAATAAGAGGTTGTTATGAATGAGAGATTTTAAAATAGAACGTATAAGTAAAACCCCATTCATAAGTATCCTTTCATTATTGCCAGTAGTTTAAAAAAAATGCCCCATTATAAGACATTAAGTGCTTTATTCTACTGCTTTTTAATAAATTATAAACCAGATATGTGCTGTGTTTCAAATGTAATTTAAAGTGCATCTAACATTATCCATGTGCATATCTGAAAACTATGCTTAATTTTATTGTTTATGATTATTGGCTCTACTGCTAGATATAGCCATTTTTTTTCTAGCATATAGATATGTCCCACTGCTGGACAAAGAACACTTATAGTATATTATATTAAACATAGTAAAATAATAGAAGATATAGAAATTGTATTAAATTTAGATATGAAATTTCCCATTAAATAACACTCGTCACAGTGATAGCGATCAATAAGAGATTACTGGGAACGTTCTTGCACCGACCGTTTACCTTGGTGTGCATTTACACAGCTGCCACTAATGCCACCAACTGCATATAGAGTACGTAACCAGCCTTAACCATTATGAATTTTATAATACTAAATTTAAAGTAAGTATACACTTACGAGGAGGTTAGAAAAGACGCATTTTGTTTAAATTTACTTTATGAAAGAATTGTATTTCGGCCTCTGTGCAGAGGTCACTTTTCATTGCCAAACATTTTGGTTGTATAATATCAGATGTTTTTTAGGTAGTTATCTGAATAAGGAAGTATTTTTCAATGATTTTTAGTGTAAGTAATGTTATATCAAGGTTATGAAAAGTTCGAATCTTAACCTCGAAAATTAAAGGCCGTGCTACGTTTCACCGGCTAACGCTAGATTACCTAGTCTTTCTCGATTGCTCCTGATCGATTAGCTCGACGCTCATTAATCGAGACAATCGATTCATCGTTCCTGCTTTCACTGTCAATGGATAATTTTCTTAACTACCTTTGATTTACAAGTCAATTTTACAACTGGTTTAAAAACATGTCGATTTTCAATTATGAGTCACCGCGCTTCAAAAATAAATCGGATGCTTAATCGATTTTAAATTTCACTTTCCCTTGACGTGGGAGGTCACCAATGTTTACTCTGGTCTGAACAGCTTGAACAATAAAGCGTTTGTACATCTGTTCCCGGCCATTACTGAATCCTGCCCTTCCACATATGGCCCTTCAATGACCCTTTCCCAACGTATAATAAAGCTACCAGTAATTTGTAGTTGCAGGCTCCATCCGATTACATGCCATTTGGCTTTTCATTAGACGTCTCGATTACAAGGCTAACGTCAGTATCATTTTGTGAAATTGCATGTTTCTAATGCGCTTTTAGAAAAATGGCTTCATTTATATAGTGTCGGATATCTCTATTAACCTTTTTATCTTAGTGTCTTTCCACATCAACGCTCGTTTTATCACCATCATCATATTTATCTCTGCTACAGTAAATACTGCCACGAATTACGTTTACTGCAGGGCCATTCCGTTTCTGTAATGCTGCTGAGTTTGTAACAATTACAGCTGATGATTTAACGTTTCAACCTTTATTGCGTCATCGCGTCATCACACTTTACCTTCGATTTCCGTAATTCTTAATTCGCTCAGTGTGAATCGAATTCGACCGTAATGCAGCCGGTTTCAATCATTTCGAAATCTAAAATTATTTGTTTACGAATTTAATTACTTCATCTTAATGGCTTTTATTATGATGCTATTAAACTTTCTGATCCGATGTTATGTCACCGGTCAACATTTTAAGTTGATCCTTTTAAGATTGTGGTGCTATCTTGTGGGAAGATTTATTCGGCGCGATATTCCATTTAATGTTAACCAATGTTATAATTGATCGATAATGTGTAAGATAGAATAAACTGAAAAAATTTAACTTTTTTATTTAATCTATATTGACACATTTTTATCTTATATCTTCTATATCAGTTGAATTATCAATAAACGTAAAAGGTTCCTAGTACCTAGCTAGGAAAACACACAATGCAATTTGAAGCTCAGTAATGTATTAAGGAGTTTTGAGCATGAATTTTAGTTATTTTTATTAAAGCAGTAACGTCTGCTAACGTAAACCAAATGTTTACAATGAAGCGAAAAATTTAAAAATTTAATGGTTCAGGCAGGATTCGAACCTGCGTTTCCAACGGCTTTCCGGGCCAACACGGGCGTCCTACCAACTGGACCACCGAACCAGATGTCAGAGCCAAGATGCGTTGGAAACGCAGGTTCGAATCCTGTCTGAACCATTAAATTTTAAAATTTTTCGCTTCATTGTAAACACATGAATTTTAGGTTTTGTTTCATAATTTGATTTACATTTCCGCTACTATATTTATTATGTATATATTTATTATGAAGTACGTTGTGTAAAAATAATCTTAATATTACTTGCTTGACAGGGAAATAAAAATAGACGCGTTATTAGTAGTGCAGGTTCGATCTTCATTAGCCACGCTTGTAGGGGCGGGTGTTTCGACGGGAATTATCTCGTGATGATTGAATATACACAGACGAGTTGATGGAGATAATGAACTAGGGCACTTCATGCAATGTAAACATTATACTAGGAGCGTAGTCATCATTTTGTAAGAATGTAAGTACTGCACTTAAGTAAATTGGTCGTAGTCATATTTCAGAATTTGAAACGAATATGAACAATTTAAATAAGTATAAGCTTTTCAAATTAATGATATTTTTTATAAGCTCACGAGATGAATAGGTATAAGTCAAAAATCGCATACTTGACTATGACATGACAATAACGTATCGCTTCTTAACCCGTAGGCCCAGAAACTTTTGGAATTCAACATATGTACGCTATTATGATGATCACTAGTGAAGATTGTTTAAAAAATATTTTCCTAAGGGGGTTACATCCCATTAAACGGGTGTGTAATAATTCATAGAACAACAAATGGTATAACGTTCATCATATCGAATAACATATAATATAATTTCAACACATAGAATCGATCAATTGATAGAATTATCATTTCGTAGAAAATCAGTTCTTATATTTTCATTTCTTATAACAACACTTGATATATTTTTTGTTTCGTATATAAGCACTAAAAACAATGAATACTTAATATAATGAACATTTAATATAATAAACATTTAATAGAATAAATTAAATGGAATAATGTAACTTAATATAATTTGATAATTTAATATGTGACATGTAAAATTGAAAAACATTTTATAAATAAATGAGTATGAGTATAAACAAATAACATAATACATACTTAATATAATGAACATTTCATACAATAAACATTTAATAGAATAAACAAATAACATAATACAGTTAATAGATTTTTTATCAAGAGAGTGTGACTATTTTGTATCATTTACGCGCTTATGAATTAAAATGCATAAAATTCAATTACTTGTTTTTTTTTGCCAGTATTCCGCCTTAGCTCCAAACTTAATACTTTCCTGAAAGTGGTTGGGTGGATTGTTCTTGTATGTAAACAGTATGAATACAAGCAAAACTTTTTTCGGTACGCAAAAAAAAAATAACCTCGAAGGCCAGGCGGGAGCTCGCTACGCTTCGCTACGCTTCGCTCCCGCCTGACCTTCTAACCTAACCCGGCCACGTCGGATCTGCTCTGAAAGGTTTTGCTCGCTCGCTTCGCTCGCTCGCTTGTTCAAATTTTGTAATTTATGAATTCGAAAGTATATTATACGAAAAATACATTCTATTAAACGTACATTCTATGAAGAGTACATTCTATTAAACGTACATTCTATGAAAAGTACATTCTATTAAACGTACATTCTATGAAATTATTGTTATAAGAAAAGTGCATTATATTAAACGTGCATTCTATCAAATGATTGTTATAAGAAATGACTTTCTATCAATTGTGCTTCTACGAAATAACGATATATGAAATAAACATTCTATGAAACGTTGTTATACAATCTGAAAATTCTACCATACGCATGTTCGGTCATATGAAAATATGTTAATTGTTTTTCTATGAAATGAGACGCACCCCCCATTAAACACAGGGCCACTCATCAATCTATCCACCATTCCATCTGTTCGTTACTTCCATTATGTAAATTGTTGTATTTATTCATCGTCGTCACAAATAACATGCAACTATTCCCTGTAAACGCGTCCTCTGTCGTCACGGTAAAACGTATCCGTCGCCGGGGCGTGCGGAATCTATCGAGGGTGGTCGGCTGGCACCCACGTATGCTTCTCTATAAAGAATCCCGTGTAATGAATCCGACACGGCGGTTACGGTCCATATTGATGGAGATTTTTTAATTGATTTTGTGTGTTTAGGTGTGTATTACCAACTTTTATGTTTTTTATCGAGCCGAACAATACGCCTAGAAGAACAAATGTACCCTATGTTTTGTTACTGAGACTGATTGCTGACATCCTATTCTTGGTGAGAAATTAGATTTTTATGAAAGTTGAATGAGTAATTTCCCATTGCAGGCAGCAATTTCTTTTTCGTCGATCCGATCTGCGCCTTGTGAGAAAAGAAACTCCCTTTAATAAAAAAAAACCTTCTATATTAGATCTTCACCGATTAATAATGACCACACATATTCTTATGTAAAAATACGAGGTGATTGTATTTTATATTTATAAGGCCTTATAAATATTACCATTTGTTATGATTTGGGGACACTGCGTGCGTTTCGAGTTTCACAATCGACATACTGAAGCCACTCTGAATCTGGTCACTTGTTGGAAACCGTTATAGTGAACAAAAACGGTTCCTCGTATCGATCGTAGAAAGAGATTTCATAGGGATTAAAAAACACTTAATACGTTACAGTTTCTAAACCTAGATTTTGGCATTGTATTTTACCATCGGTTTAGTGTTAAGCCATTTGAGGTTTAATGGCTTACCACTAAAACCATGCATCTAATTTACATGATTACTTAGAACCTCTCCTTAGATCTATGAAAGGAAATTCTTCAGAAGTATTTTTATTACAAAACTAGCTGACTCGACACTTTGTTGTCGTTCTGTCAAAAGGTATTTGACACACAGGGAAGAACGAGAAAGAGAAAAGTCGGGTTTAGATAACTTTAAAAAAATTCTCTTCATAAAAACCTTTCTCGTAAACCAAGAAATCCAAAAATACAATTTTATTCAGAAAGATTAAGTATACACGATGATTTTTAATCGGTGATCAGGTACCAACTTTTCTAACTCAGTAAATGATGGCGGTCACGTTGAAGTCGAAATTACATGAAAACAAACTTTTATTTTTCTATGATAATTTTTATTTAGAATATTATTTTTGTCTTAAATTCCTTGTCACCCTACTAATCTGTATCTGTAAGCTTACAACCTTTTTAATAATTTAATGGCAATGACAATTTATGAGTAATAACTTGTCATTGTCATTGTCATTACCTATACAAAGTCGTAGGAAATTTCGTAAAATTTCCCGCCAAAGCGATGACACTTGACGTAGGTATCGTACTTTAATAAATTTATGTAGGATGACCGTGTATCTAGTGGTTGTTAGTTTTAATTATGTTTCAACTTTTAATTAAATAAACAGTGAGGTAATTGCATGAGACCTCGCCTATTAGGTTTAATTTTAGCTGGATATTAATATTTTTCTACTCCTGATCACCGATTAAAAATCATCGTGTATAGATAAGATAGATATTTAGACAAATGTGTTCACTAACATATCATTATATCATATCATTTATATATCATATCATTTATAAACGTAGTAAGTAATTGAAAACACGATTCCGAACATTTTAACATCGCTTACTTACAAAACGAATTTAAAATCTAATCAAGTGAAGTTCATAAGCCAAAAGCAATGTTTAACTTTAATGAGCTCCCAAGCAAGCAAGGTCGGTGCGGGCAGGTGTATGAGCCCAATGCATAATGGGTATGTTAACCGCTTAATATGTCTCCGGTGACGCTAATTGACAGCTTGTTGTGACATTCGCTAATAAATCTATTAATGTGTCATAGAGCTGTGAACTAATCAGACCTTGGATTGATTAGCGATTCTTGGGAATATCTTGGCATTTCAATAGATTTCGCAAACAGATAAACAGTTGTAACGTAACCTTCTATTTGTTATAAAGATCCCTTATAGTGAAATGTGTGTTCTCAAATGTATGCGAAAGCATTTTATTCGCGATAGAGAATATCAAATATCAAATAATTTATTTTTAAACATAGGTTTGTGAATGTTATATTGAACTTATTAACTATGTAGGTGTAAACACTATATGTTTCGCCATAATGCATGCAAATATTTTGAGTCACGGTACAAATACGTATTTTAGTCATGGAATTTAAAACTAAAAATGTAATTAAAAATTAAAATTGAAAATTAAATTTTAAATTAAGTACATAAAAATCATAATATGTTTTAAATTTAACTCCTCGCATCATCTTTACCTAATCTGATGTTGGTCAGTCGTATCGCTCTGACAATGTTCTACTAGTGCTAGTTCGTCGACTGAAATAGGTAGGTACACGTGTTAATTTGTGTGCTAAGTTGTTTAAGGCATTACTTAATTTAATTTAGAATCATATACTGTTGTACATTTTCTGAATTCTTTCCACATTTCCACATGATTTAGTGTAAAAAAAGTCCCTGTTCCGGTGGTTAGTGTAACTGTTCCGTGACTGCAGACTGCGGGCTTATTACGGGACTCGCACGCGCTCGTGCTGGAAATATGGCCAATGCGAGTAAATTATGTGTGGAAAAATATCGGGATCAACTAGCTGCGAAATTTGCGGTCACGATTGCAAACGTTCATCGTCTGAACCGAGAAACGAGGAAATCTGACCTTTAACTCGTTTCACTTAATATTCTATAAAATGTCTTCAAAATATTTAGTGTAATTTATATATAGACTTAATCATTTTATGATACCATACAATGCCCCAAAATTCATAACCTTACCTTAAGAAATATGTGAAAAACATACGTCTCTAAATATGTAAATATAATGTACATTAAAATTTGCGTCCTTTTTCTGGAGACTTCTCCATCATCATTTGCAATATGCTGCTAAACCTGAATAGGTCCACCATCAGGGTCTCATTTAGGAATGCTTGCACATAAATAAAATAATTGCTAACATTTTAAAATGACTATGTGTCACACAGATATGACCGGGCATATGTACATGCTCGTAGCTAACGACTACAACTGAAACACGAGTACTCGGAAGTCGTGTGGGAAGCAGTTGTATTATAGTCATCGTTTAGATAATCTCGTTACACTGCTGCCGGTAACTGCCTTCAAGTCAGAGGTAAATGACAGATGAAGTAATAGAACGCAACGATCCTTCCAGCCTATCTGAAATTGAGTTAAGATAACTTATTCACGCAATCTTGTAACATGACGAGAGATAGAATCACAATTAAATTTGTACGTTGGACGAATCATAATGACAGATACAGATAAACCACTTCCTTACATTGACGACGCGATCGTGGACAAGTTTAAATGTCAGACCAATTTGGTAGCGGTCCAATCGGCTCATTAATGTTTCTTTTTTTGTGCAATGGCTTTTCTAAACTCGAAGAACTTAGATGATTGTTAAGGAAAGTATGAATTATTATGAACACCATGAAAGTCAAAGAACGTGACTATCGTTAAAAGGACGTATCTAATGCGTTTTTCGTGCCCTTTGGTCATTAATTTGGGTTGCCGTAATCCGACATTCGAACAAGCGCGATGCATTGCACAGCAAAACAAAGTGTAACCGCTCAGGCGTGCAACCTCAATTTGTACTGAGTCGAGTGTACCGCTGATGTGTCGATTGATGCTAATTTCACGTAATTCAAGGTTCACACTTTGAGGTGAGAATTCTTACGGCACATGTTACACTGAACTGGATCATACAACGGTAAAATCCTAAATGACAAATGTTTTTGACACCATAATAATTAATGATAATGACGTAATTTCAAAACGAGAGGGAAGTCAACTAAATAATTTCTAGTAGTTATGCAAATCGTTAATTGACTTCCCATCGGTGATTTAGCGAGACGCGCCGGAACCTTTAGCTTCCCATTCTTTGCGGAAGGGAACCGGTCACGGACCCAATAACCGACGCACTGCAGTTTAAAGACAGTCTCGATAATTTCTCTGTCACAGCTGAAGACCACCGTGGGTAATAGTTTCCGGAAACGTGATACATAAATCGAATCGAGCGTGAATTCGAAACTTCTAATATCACCGGTGAGAATTTATCGACTGGGCAATAGTAATCGATTGTTATATTGTCGCTTAGAGCTGTAAATTGACGGGGCGGGCGAGCCTTTAAATCTTTATCATCTGATCTATTCCTTCTATCTATATATAATTATACTAGTGTTTGCTTTGTATATTATATCACACCTTTATTATGATTCGTTTGTAGACGTCGCTACTGAAATAGATTATATTCAAACATTCGGAATTATATGAACACCCTTAATCGGATTCTGGTTTGACAACATAGGTATTATAAGCTGACAGACAGGTTAATATTCAATAGGGTAGTGCTATTTATTATTTGAGCATGTCACAGAAATTGTTTCGATATCTTAGATGATTTTCTTTGTGTGCTACCGATTTATTTCGTTCTCTTTGAGAAATATCGCTGCCCATTTAGCAGAATGACCAATTCGTGTCTTAAGACCTACTATCCTTCCCGCTTCGGACTTGTTGTAAATTTCGCCCTACCCTCGTAAGTTAAACTTTCTCCCGTTACTGTTAACATTATGGACCCATGGAGATTCATGGATAAGCTGTTAGCTATTTGTCAGTAAATTATTGACGAATCTGTTTCGTTCCGCGAATTTTGCTCTAGGGTAATGCTTCTAACGAGTTGGCTCCGTAATTATAGGTGTGAGGAAGGAATGGGCATATTAAAGGTGGTTGAACCCAACACTATGAGTGAGATGTTGCGGCTAACAGTTTCGTCTGGAGAAAATGGTTCCGTAATTTTTTAGGTATATGTATGTGTGTATTGTATGTAGTTATCAAACTAGTTGTACGTATGTCCCGGAGGAACCTAGAATTCAACGGAAAAAGAGTTACCTACACTAAAGAAACTCGTAATATGTATAGATATTTTATTAGTACATATGTACCATTAAATTTTCCCGACCAATCTGAGCAACCATGTCTTATAATCTGTTGCATTATCTGAAGTACAATACTCACAATTAAATTAGCTCCGAAAGCGTCGTTTCACTACAGTCAAATTGTTAAAATTTTACAATACAATCATGTTCTTAAAGGCCGATCTTTTTTTCATTAGCTTGACCTTGCGGGTCTTAGTTGTTGATTAATATATCACTTGCCGTTGATTGACTATAGAAACACTCCTTTACAGTTTAATCTTGTTCGAGTAAATCTTTTCAATACTGACCCTCATAGGTAATGATATATTCATCTATGCTAATATTTACTATACAATCTATAATGTCGATAATGACTAATGATCCCGTACCTATATGCGTAGAAAGATTACTTTCACACTTTGTGGTTTCACTCTATATTGTACCTAGTACCTTGCAAGTGAAGTGTAAGTTTCGAGCAGTCCTTCATGCATGATACAAGCTCGGAAAAATTCAGTGTATAGTGAAATGAAAGTGTTCGGGATAATGTAGAGATTAGTATCACAAAGAGATTGACAGCTATGATGAATTAATAAGAGATACCTATTGATATTAAACGGACGTTGCTTTTTGAATAACTGTTATAAAGCTGAAGTCTAGATTTCGACGTAATTGCATTACCTACCTAGAATGTTTAAATATAAATCATAGTTCTTGGTTGGTTTGGATTCACCGACATTACATTCATCATTTTATTTCTAATGAAACTACTATTCTACTTTTTAAATAAGACTTAATCGTGAGTCGTAGCGTTTCAACACTTTCATTCCGCTTTTCTTTTCAACGAGTTCTAGTCTGACTCGGCGGTTGTTTAGTGTTTCAGTAAACTAGAGCGTATAAATTTGCTTTACGTTTTAACTTATCACTTTTAAGCGAAAAGGTATTTTCTCGACTCCAGTTTAAACACAGTCATGAAATTTACCTAAGAGATGTTTTCAAAATTAGCAGAACTGACCCCATTACGCATTCTATACTTCTTTCATTTTGTGTAGTAAGATTTTTTACCCTTTGTCTACCAAACTTATCACGCACGTCTTTTTAGACACGTGTTTATCATTTCTTTCATTATAACTTTTGTTGCGTTGCGCAGACGACCACTATGACCAGTCATCGTTTCGTTCCGTATGTGTTATTTGAAATTTTCTCGAAGAGTCTCTATAAATCGTAACTTGTAAGTTACTCACTGTTACTTGAGATTAGTATGTTTAGATCAGTGTGTTTCTTAATTTATGCATGTAGCACTTAGCCTTAACACGTCACCGCGTGGAGGGTCTTGCTCTACCAAGGTTTATTGACCGTCGATCAATGTTTTATCACGACTACGTCGGCTTATCAGGCCCTTTCAAAGGGAATGACTGACTGACACCCTATGCAGCCATTAGTCGTACATGCATCTACATAATCAAAACAGATATGACTGGGGCTATAACCTGTTGAAACGTCATTGAGATTTGAAGAAGAATTTACAATGGCCTGATATATCAGGTAGATGTTTTTCCCGTAGACATTTATGTATGCACTTAATAAAAAGTGTATAACTCAAAATAATCTGTATTCGAAATTGGCTCATATTTTAGCTGGGTATTCGTGATATATTCGATGGTAGAAATTAAACGAAAAGTTCTAATAATAAGTGTTATCTTTCAGTTAACATCCAGGTACAGTCCGTGAGCACTCGGAATGAGGTTTAGAAAGAATTTTGTCGTGATAACATTCGTTTCGTGTGACATCGACGATACACGTACAGTAAACGGCGATAAAGAATGCACATCGGCAATCATCGCATTTCCGAATACAAACGAATGCTAATTTCCATGTGCATCAATTATTGGATTAATCGTTCATCAGAATTTGAATTTAGAACTAAATACTTTATTGTTGTTTTGTTTTGATTTCACGTGGAATATATAGAGCTGTAAAACTCGATGTAATTATATTTAATTATTGCTATGTTCTTGTTGGGGAAAAATAATATACATACATATATATATATATATATTCAAGCTCATATTCCTAAAAGGGGTTGATTGAGCATTATCAACTGATGTTATACTACTAGCATACTTAAATGTGGGTTAAAAGATCGACAAAAAATTAAATATTGCGGTGACAAGTTGCTAGGCCATCGCCCACAACACGGTTAACCCTGTACCCTTAGTCGACTCAAGTGACACCCCCGGGAAGAAAAGGTTGATGTTATTCTAATCCGACACCACACTGGGAAAAAATAATACGGAAATAAAATTAAAATAAAATCATATATATTCAATTCCTTCCATTTCACTATCTGTGCTCTGATTGAGGTCTATGTCACTGTCACTATCAGCTGTATTTATTACTAGTCTATTTAATCTATCTATTTTGTCGTCCATAGAGTGTTGAATTCCTCGATATTCATTCTCGCATTTGACCGCATGATCGCAAACCTTTTTCCACTCATCAGCCCCGATCATGTTTACTTTTTCAGTTAATAATTTCTTTATTGAAGTTAAATTCATATCCACGTTTCTCGCAGCTACATAGCCTTTCAGTTGAGACCATATATTTTCAATTGGATTAAAATCCGGATGGTATGGTGGCAATCGCAACACAGTGTGCCCATGTTCGGCTAGTATCTTGTCCACGGAAAACTCTGTAAATCTCTCCTTGTGCTGACATATAATATTATATATCTGGGGTTTTGTCAATTTATGATCAACTGGAATTTCGTGTCTTTGTAACCAGTTGATCATTTCCGGTTTATTGGTGTTTGAGTTGGGGGGTCTTTCAACATATTTATTGTGATAGGGTGCGTTGTCGATAACCAGAACAGAATCACTGGGTATATTTGGAATTAATTGATTAACCAGCCATTTCTCGTAGTTGTCGTTATTCATTTCGTTGTGATAATCACCTTTAGTGTCCGTGGATTTATACGTTAAAAAGGCTCCTGGTACAAAGCCTTTTTCGTTTCCTGCGTGAACAATTATCAAACGTTGACCTTTTGAAATCGGGTTTTTTACTCCTATTTGCTTATCATCACTCCAAGTTTTTCCTTTAGTGTGGGTTGTATGTATGTAGGACTCGTCCATATAGATAATGTTTTTTCCTGCTTCGCGAAATTCGCGTATTTTGTCCAGATATTCAATTCGTCTGAGAGCTACATCTTGCTTTTCCATCAGAACTTTTCTGTTGTCTTTCATTTTAGTGAACTCAAATCCCATCTCATGAAGAATTTTTCTCAACGTCTTTTCAGACCCATTGTAATTAATAGCCTCAGATAATTTAGCTTTTAATGATTTTACCGTTGGCAAGTCTTTGTAACGCAGATGAAAATCGTACACCATTCTTCGAACAACATCATAATCAAAATCGTCCATATCTAAACGAAATTGTTTTTTTGGTCTAACTTTGTTCCACTAGAATCTGTATCAGTGCCAGTGCCGACTTCGTTTAATAAATTGTTCAACGTTCTTCTTGAAATTCCAGTGGCATCTGCAACTCTCTGTTGAACCTTCTTAAAATAATTACTTACATTAACTTCCTCATGTCTTTTGAATTGGTCGGCTTCAGTCACAAAATATTTATAAACATTGTAGATAATTTCGCGTGACTGGCAAAGTAACGGCTTACCTTTTTTTCCTATAGATGCCATAGTACAAATTTAATTTTGTGTAGGTTTTAGCAACTCTATATATATATTGACTTGGATATGCGACTGCACTCTCTCGAATTTGAACCACGACTGACAAAACAAACGTCATGCACTGTGCGACACAGATATCGCTATACGAAGTCGAAATTAGCCGATTGCCTCTTTCCAAAGACCGATGTGCATTCTTTATCGCCGGTTACTGTATGCTGTTCTGCTTTCTTAATGAATAATGACGTACAAAACTTTTTAAACAACGAGTTTTTGATAAAACTTTATGATATTTTACTAAACTAAATATTATTTTCATATTCGGTTGATTTACTTTATTGCAATTTTATTTTGTGATAAAATGCGACAGGAATTTTTAGGCTCTGACAGAAGTAGTAGTTGCGCTAGCGTCATTCTCTATTTAAATGATGAAAGTTTGAATTAAAAATATATGATTTTATTTAGATTATGACAAAGGCAAATTGCTTTACTTTTTACTGTAAGTTAAAAAGAAAATATTATCAGTTATGATGAAAACGGGATAGTATTCTCTCATTCTTAGTGCTCACTGACTGTAACAAAGTGCGAGAGTGCAATTTTTTTACTTGAAGTGGAAATTAAAATGGTAAAATTATTTCTTACATTTCATTGTAAAATAATAATTTCTTACATTTCATTGTATATCTGCATCATTACGTACCTAGACGTGTGGAAAGCCTTCACCTACTATTTCGTGTCTGTAAAAAACTAGCTCCTTATTTAACTAGATACAACGATACAAGTATTTCTGTTTTTAGCAAATATATCTATTTCATCCACTCCAGACAATGATATTTTGTATTTGTGTTTTTCTTTTGTAAACTGTTTTTAGTGCAGCAAACTATTATTTAATTTTACCGTAGGAAACTCCTTATATATTTAATTAAAGTGTTACACTGTTAAATTTGGTAAAACATGAACATGGAAGACTTTCTCAATCTGGGTAAAGTCGTTCAAAAAACGAAGCATTTGGACGCTGAAACTGCACAATGTAGATAAATGTTTGACACCACATTCATCAAACCAGACATTTAAAAAATTTCGTCTATTGTCAGTAATTTTCTCAAAAGAACATTACGCTATTTGTCATATTTAGTTCGTCTGCATGTAATACTTATTGTACTTAGATAATTAACATAAAGAAAGCTATCTGTTGTTATGCTATCTAACAATGCGAATAGTCACTGCACTTATACTCGTATGATATCATGCGAAATGATCCTGCGACAAATTGATGATCCTGCTCAACCTTAGTTAGTACAAATTGTTTTTGATTAGAGTACCACTGGCCTATAAATTAGTCATGATACGATTCAGTACCATCGTGTAATATTACGTAGGATGTTTCTCGAGTAGACTCTTAGTCAGGGCATTACGGAATGTATTCATAAACCAGTGATATTATATTGCTTTGAAGAGAGTACAGTGCAATTCATCAGCAATATGTTTAAATTGAATGGAGTATCATCGATCTAGATTTCGAGGGGTAGCGAGAAATAAGGAGGTATAGTGCCCGATTTCGATTTATATTAATGATGCCTACTTGAAGAACACGTAACTGCTACTCTAATTAGTATCGTAGGTATATTTAGAAGGGATACCTATACAGATATTAACACAATTGCCATTGTTGAAATCAGTTGCTTATTTAACCGTATGGCAAGAAGTCTTAGAAATCAGTTGGCCGAGCAAGTTATATTATTTGCCGTTAGAAATATTCCTTTATAACCTAACATTTTGGGCAAAGCTTTGCCCAGATATATAATTATCAACAATTAAATGTTCCTACCTAGTTTACAACTTTTGAGTTTACCCATTAGCCAATGGGGATTGGGGATACATTACCCAAAACCGGCGATGCCAATTGGATATCGATGGTAATTGGATTTTATACGTCAATCTGAATAAATTCACCACATTCCGTTATATCGTCTCATTCATACGTCGGCGATTCGACCGCGGCTGTCTATGTGGGTTAATTCGTCTGAACTTACTGCGTACATTTCGTGCCTATCTGTTCTCATTTCCTTGCAAATAGTTTTGCTTTTTATATTAGAGGTGAAATACGTGGTGATCTCTTTTACGTTCCGTGAGCATTTCTCAAAATTTTTGCCTACAATTAAGACAGAAATTAAGGTCCAATATAATTTTCCTATTTTGTTACCAATTATTTTTGTAATTTTATATCAATGTTATGGCTATGTTCGATAATTAAGGTTCTGTTATGCTTATACTTTTTTAGTTATACATAATCTGATATTAATGTATTGGAAATCACAAAGAAAATTGGTAACAAATTAGGAAAATTATATTGGGCCTTAATTTTTGTCTTAATTGTGGGCAAAATTTTTGAGAAATGCTCCCGTGCCTATTCTAAGTAGCTTTCGCTATGTATATTTTGATGTTATGATATTAGATTTATGCTGGTTCTCGTACAGAGCGTTGGAAGAATGTGCCAGTGTTTCGCTTTGTTTCAAAACTATTTATCATTTACCTTCTCCGATAATTTAACGGCGAACCTGCTTACGTCGTGCATTGAAAATTATCCTTTACCACTTAAACCATGTCGTACAAACTGGCCGCCATTTGTCGATAAATTACCTGCTCCGATTGAATTACGGTCAAGTTATCTACGATTATTGATAAAGTTACCCGTTTATGTAAGTTCCGTAAATATAATCTAGATTCTACATTGCCCTAATTCTGCTGTAGTATTAAATCTGTTCTTATCGACGCTATCTTCAGTTATGTATTAGCTTCTGTTACTTAATTTGTTACAGATTTAAACATGCTAGTTCGTTTGATGTTTAAGCGCTTACTATTTCGTTATTATTAAAATATTATTACAAAAAATAAACTAATTATTATTCTCATAAGGTCGTTAACGTTACGACTATATATAATAAGAGTTTGTAAAACAAAAACAAGTTATTTAAAAAACCAATATGTACACTAATAAATTGTAAAATTATAATAAGCACGTTAAAGGCGTAACAATGTATGTAACATATTATCTTGATAGCCAAGTACACTAGTTAATTTTTTTAGCAATTCGACCAACTCAAATAGGTCAATGGCACTTGATTGAACAACCAGAGACAAACTGGTGTGTAGCGAGGAAATTAATAGCAATAATAGTGAATGAGTCACACAATGATCTCACTTCTTAATAATAATATAAACGATTGTTTTGTTTGGAGCTTAGTGTTATTTTAAGTGACGTTTCCTTGTAGAAATGCTTCAAGAGTTGAATAAATTAAATCACATAATTATCATGCAAAAGATTCCACTAGCCAAGACCCCATTTTAGAGGTAATAGTGATTTGAAAGTGGCATCACAAGAATAACCCACATTCTTTTGGGTGTACAGTATTGTGGCTAGCACTATTTGTGGAATTAAACTCAAATCAAACATCAATGACCATCTATCATTGCTACCGTTATACTAAAATTTCTTGAAATCAAATACAACTTCCTGACTTATATGAAAATGTAACATTAGTTAGAGTAACACTTCCTCGATTAACAACTTGAACAGCTTCTCTTTGTGAGCGATAAATACTTTATATAGCTTAACACAGAGCAAGGTTGTGCGATCGTAACCCGACCTACCGAATTTACAAGGTTATTTTTTGTTACTCCTAAATGAACAAGAACAAATTACAAAGCACGAAACGCTACAATAGTTGCTGCAACATTTATAAGAACACATTATATTATTGTTGAATCATTTGTAAATGTAGACTTCCTGTAAATGTTAAAGCACGAGTATTAGTTCTATTTAAAATTTTCAACAAATTCAAATAAAACTACTCATCGTTTCGAACGAGCTTAAGATTGGCCGTCAATAAGGGAAAACAAGAGAATACTATTTTTATAAAGATTTTCAGCTATAACACTCAAGCTAAGAGCAGTCGAGACTGAAACGATATATTAAAAAAAAGAGGTAGTCACGTGACGATTTTCTCTGCATTCAATTTATACGTAGATATATCAAGCTCTTTGTTATTAAGTGCGCGTAACAGCACTACGAACTAAGTACCCCTTTTAGTCCAAATAACTGGCAGCTATAGACTTATAGCTCACATAAGCCATCAAGCGTAATAGATAAAGCAATCACTGCTTTTTGCCGATGTTTCCTTAAATCACCCTCATAAAATAAATCGGTTGAACTTACCCTCGGGTTTCAGGAAACCGGTAGTTTCATATCACCCATCCAAGGTTGAGCTATGATGACTTTTAAGATTCAACCGCGGCGATTTCACTGGACACTTTTGAAGGTTCTCGCTAGACTGGCTGAGTGCTAGATAGACATTGGACTAGGCAAAATGGCTCAATTTGTCTTCTGCACCGTAAGTGGCTTCATGATTTAAGAGCACGGCTGCCCACTCGGTACAGTAGGAAACCACTAAATCTCGGGAATGGGCTAGAATGGCGAGATCAGGTGAATTAGTGTCAGACACTTGAGTTGTGAACGAAATGGTGGAATTCCGTTTCCGCGCATACATGTTGTGCATAATGGGCTGTTATGTTACTTAGAAATGCGCATGATGAATTCTTAGTCATCTTCCTAGTTCATTTGTAGTTTTATCTATTGCATAAGCATAATTTCTATTGAATAATTCATAGAAATTCTACATATGAAAGATGAATTCAGATAAACGATGTTTTATTATGATACCTATTGTTATCAACTGGCCTGAATATAACACGTGCCTGCTATTTTTTATTCCGATTCATGTTTCAACTGATTGGGATTCCAGACTCTTATTTTATCTGGAAAATTCTAATTATTTAACTAACAGTGTACGAACGACACGAACTGATTAATATATCGTACTTTAGTTATAGAAATTTCGGCGCTGCGGAACCTTCCGTGGTCGGAAAAGACAGAAAACAAACAAACAAACAAACAAACTCCTAGACTGATTGTCGGTTATGATATTTTGCACTGGGTACAAGAATTAATGTTTACCTATGTAAGTATATTGTATTGCATATTTGTGTATGTTTATTTATTGTGTTCATTATATTACTGATATATAATAAGTTTCTCTTTTGGTATAATGTTGATAGTTGACAGGCCCTGCACCATAAAATGTTTCTGTTTAGCCCAATGGTTGACTGGTAGAGAATGCCTTATTGCATTAAGTCAGTAATAAATAAATAAATAAACAAACTTCTGTCCTATTATAAAATTCTTATAAATAATAAAGATCTTAATAGCACGATGCAGGATCGTCTTTTGTTTTGTATGGGCGTCGTAGTTATAAAGAAAGTTAGAAACAGAACATAATAATTATTTTTTAAGTTACTACTTGCCTATTTCATAACAAACGAAGTATTGAATGTCAATGCCTCCCTAAACGAGTTTGATGTGTGTCGATGCTCATTTGTTATGCTGATCCGATGTGACACATTAATATCACTTTCGATACTACCTTACCATTAAAGCTTATAAAGTCGTAATAAAAACCATTAAGACAACGATACCTCCTATAAAACCGCTTTTACGGATAATGTAAACAGAACTAGAGGCTCTGATAGTGATAACTCGGATGCGTTTGTGACAATGTAAAATGTTTTTTTTTTAATTAGGCCTAAAATGCAAGCACGATGAAACGTTTGTTTTGTATTGAAAGCTCGATACTTGAGGTTTTAATCGATCAGTTGAATATTTAAATACAGTACAGTTTGAATTTATAGTAAGTTAGGTCTGCCCTAAAATATCAAAGAGTATTTATTTACCACAGAAGAAACTTAATAAGTATAATAAGTTAATAACAGATTTCATTCATAACTCGACCTTGTTTAATATCGATACCTATGCTATAATAGGCATTCCATTCGTCATAATAACAGTCATCACGAATTATTAATTGAGTCAAGGTTCTTATTATATTAATATATTAATTAAATATATATAATATGGGTGCGTCCCACGAGATATAACTACATAATATATAATTTCATATTAATAACGTTCACAAGATATAATCGAACTTTTGCTATAACATCAAAATCAATATTTTTATTATGAATAACGGTCAATTAGCATAATACTCATGTTGTAGAATGATTTTTTATATAACACTCAAATACTCTAAATTCAGTTGATATAACATACATAACGTATATCGATCATAGTACATACTTTCTTTTAGTATAATGATTAGAAAATATAATAGCGTATGATATAAGTACTAAATAGGTTATAACTGCTAGCCAAAAACCGAAAACTGTAGGTTAGGTTAGGTTTGTTTTATGACCATGGATAGCGGAGCGAGCAAAGCGAGCGGAGCGTCGAAATGCTTGCTTGCATGGAGGTATATTAAAATTTAACAGACAACTATTGCATAAGTATGTACACAATTGATAATGGCAGATGAAATTCTGGCAAGTAAGAGTAGGTACACCGTTTAGAAGAACTGCAACAAAATGGAATATGGGTCAAAAACCGAAAACTGTAGGTTAGGTTAGGTTTGTTTTATGACCATGGATAGCGGAGCGTCAAAATACAAACCCAATCTAACTTAGTTACAAACAACGTGCCGATAGTGTCATAAATGATTTTGCTGGCCTTCTCGCTCGTTCTCATTGCTTCTTCTATAGAGCGAATGAGACGTCTGGGCTGTTGGCTTTATGTATGACTCCATCAGCATGTTCATTTTGGTCCGATATTAAACTATCGTTCTTTATCTAAAAAAATTGTTATATTTGGCTGCAATAACTATTTTTAAAGCGGATGCGGATTCAAGGTTAATTTAATTAAGGTTTAAAAACCAGGTTTTGACTTTCACCCTCACCGACGAAGTTGCGTCCTCGAAATACCTTCTAAAGTGCGGCCCTCTAATATGGTTGTGCGAAATATTTGCATTATTGTTGAATGGCTTCTCGTGTGGGTGTTACTACGCTAGTAGCGAGGTGGGTTTGAATTTTATTATTAGCAAGAGGTGAACAGCCTGCGAAATGCTGATGACCTGGTCTCTCAATTCAGCAAGTAGACCGTCCGTAATTTTCGCTTTATAGCCAATTAATGAATTATTAATTTGATAGCGCCATCACATTATCGGCTGCCTCCGCCACTTCTATGAAATGTTTGACCTATATGCATGTTATGATTATGACTTTAGCATCATCTATCTTTTCCACTCTATCGCCAGTACCTTCTCAGCGAATGGGTCTATTAATATCATTTCGATACCACCTGTTCCTTAATGACCTTAATATGTATATTGTATGTGCATATATATGTAAATATCTTAACCTTATATCTTTTAGCCAATGAGTCATTTACAGCCTAACACTAAGTAATTACACTAGGAAGTTAAATGTATTGCATTGTAAGCCAAGGCCCCCGGTATTACGTACTGAGTAATTATGATGATTAACTTCATTGTTAGGCCTGTCAGTCAAATTTTGCGCTCAGATTACAATTTATTTCCTCTCGAAGCTTTTAACGATTACACCATTGCGTACGTTTCGCAGTTTTGAAATACTTTTTCATTCATTCGTTTTGCTGCGCTAGAGTTTTTATACATATTAAAATGCGTAACGTTAGAGCAACTTTGAGTGGCATCTAAAAACAGCCACTACTATCAATAATGAAAATCCTCGTGTTTAATTATACTGTTTAGCTTTATACTTAAAAATTATTGGGTAACTTCAACTACCTATAAAAATTTAAATTTAGCCTTTCAGACACAGCAGCCAAGTCGGATAATTAGTATCTCGGGTAGGTTACCGTTACATTGCCCGTACAGGGCGGGAAAGAAACATTTTCATCGAAAGAAAAATCTGTATATTTTTCTAGGAATTATATTTCTAACTGTAAACAAATATTCAAGGTTTTTTTTTCCATTCTCCGATGGGAAAAGTCATAATGGTTTTGCGGAGGATAACATTCAAAGGTTAATTTTCTTAAAGAATCAAGAAAGTTACATGTCTTATATAATAGCTAATTTTCCAGATGGTCAACTTTACTCCTACATTCCCTTTTCGCCATATAATTCCTTATCAGCAATTAAAGAATGTAACCAACCGCAAAACGCATCATTGCATGTTGTACAACAACGCGACTTGATCACAGTTTGCGAGCATAATCTGTAATTGGTTCTGGTCCCTATCATCAATCTATCAACATATTATAATTCGATATCTGAATAAGGATCTTCATCGTACATTACATTGCCAAATTTTCAGAATTCGTCGTTGTGTAATAAAAAAATACAAAACACGAGCTTTGTTTTAGGTTTTGAGAGCCCTAGTTACAAATTTGCAACATAATATTATACTTACAATTAGTGTTCCAACCACACCACACAATGGGAACATTTTGTACAATATAGTAATTCAATAGTAACATGTCGAAATTGAAGGGCTTCTGTTAGCATGAAAATGAAAAGTAACAATATAAGTTCCCGTTTCTCAGCACAAAGCCACTTATTCAATACTTTGTATGCACATTCTTGTTGTTGCTTATTGTTTGAACTAACGAATTCCAATGCAACTGGGCTTTATTGCTACCACTGACCTCTTTTAACAAAACAATCAGCATCCATTACATGTTGTGTTTGCGTCTCAATCGCTTTCTTCTAAACAGAAAGAGTAATGGATCGATTCCAATTCCATGCAACATTTATGTAATTTATGTTCAACGTACAGAAATAAAGGCCCTTGAACTTAGGTAGCTGGTAGTGGAGGTCAAAACAAATATTGTTTCTGTGTACTTCACAATACCCTGTTTATAGAACGTTGGCGGGATAATAAATTTTATATTTATTTGTTACAGGTAAATGTTGTTCCGTGTGCCCAAGTGGATTGAGTAACAGAATGAGGTTTGGTACTTGTAGCAATTTACAGTGTCTTGATGGTGAAGAAACAGTTCAATAGATTTCCATCCCGTTGTGAATTTTTCTTGTCATCTTCAAAATAAGCGTGGAAGTCTAGACACAGACACAGTTATCGGCTCTGATCGTAAAATCATTTGGGTCTGCGCGAAATACTTATTATACCGTACTAGAACTCTTCTTGCAGTTTCTGCTACGGCACCGGGAATACTATACTCCGAAACAGTTTCAACTTTCCGCGAATTCGCTCTTTCAAATCACATTGGTCTTGGTAATTATTGACCGCTCATTTTGAAATTGTTAATACTGCTGAATTCGTCACATATTTATACACAACAATTACAATTATGTCTTAAGCGGTACTAAACCAAGACAGTAACTATTATTATCTATAACATATCGAGGCCAATTCGAACCACTGTTCACCAATTAATATTATCTGCAATAAATATTTCTCTATTGTCGCTATTGGCCGTGGTGGATTTATTGCAGCGGTATGAGTAACGCTCAGATTTGAAAAGGTCTTTAGTAGTTCCAATTTCAATTGTAGTTGTGACGTTACCCATGCCACGTGTGGCGTAATTATTCAAGGCGAAGCCTGCGAAGGCTTTATGCCATAATCTTTATCAGATCGGCGGTTCGTTGCTCCCGGGGCGATTTATCTATGTTGGTAGATGGTATGTCGTATTGGATTTTTTTCTCTGAAATGACTTGACTACGACGAGATATTTGGAATGAGAGATGTTACAATAAAACTGACTTCACCACCATATGGGACAGGGTAGTCAGGAAGAGAGAGAAACATAATAATTAATTAAGTACAACAAGAAAAACCATACAGATTATTTGTTTATTAACTTTTTGTTTATTAACTACGTAAAAAAGTACGTACATGATAATGTGTTGTCAATAATGCACTATACCACTTATGAACGTCCAACTACGGAATTTTGTTAATAAAACTTAAAAAAAAATGTATCAAACAAGCATATAAGAAATTTTGTAATAGTTGCTACCTAAGCAATCATTACAATACAAAACTGAGGAGAGGAGACTATAAATTTGATATGTTCGTGAGCCGTTCCCGTTCATATCTGGAGTTGATGAACGCAACTATACCCCTTTATGGCTTCACTATTTGAATGATTGCAGCCTGTCGCCCGAGGCTATTGACTCGGAATACCACGTGTGATTATGATGGAAATTTCCAGATCTATCATTTCATTTCTTAACTATTGCATGAATATAAATAAATGTATTTATAACTTTGTCAGTAGCTTATTCAAATATTTGCTTGGTATTTTCGACAGTTGTAAACATTGTTACGTGCCTAAAAGGCGATAGCGTAGTCGTTATCATCCAATTATAGTATCTTTGCATGTAATGCGACTTCCTCTAAAAGCATTCCTTCTTATTTTATCACATTATCCCAGTAACGTCACTAAACATATGGCCATTTCATAACACAGCCCCTCGTGCACCACAGCTGCACTCGCGACTCCCATAAACACGTGTTCCTACTCCTACCTATTTTATTAAAAGGGCGTAAGTCTTTTTGAGTTCAAATATAAATACGCCTTTTTCAATTGGCTCGGAGCAACCCCATTCTTTCATATCGTGTAGTGTAGATTGGTGTATACAAAGACGGAAATAAACCGAATGTAGGTATTTGTTATTTTTGCGATTTTTACAATTCGTCGCGTCGTGTCGTTTGAGAGCGTTGCGTGCGTGTGTGTTTGCAATAATACTCAATTGCTTGATGTTATTGAGACAGATTCGTTGTTTCGCCAAAAGCTTTATGTTAATTTGGGACTTTCACAAGAACAGTACAGATTTCGTAGTTCATTGGCATTGTGGTAAAAAACTGTAAATTGATACAATATGCTGGCACGATCTGCCAAGTTTAAAATTAATATAGAATTTCAAGAAAAGAAGAATTTCATTTCACGATCTGCCAAGTTTAAAATTAATATAGAAGTAATTAAGATATCAGAATTACGCTCACGATCCTTATCCGTGTTGCTAATTCTGAAATCCGGTACTAACTCAAATGTACCGTAGACGTCTGATTAATTGGATTGTATGATATTACAAATTGCATCCATAGAAATCTCATCTATACATTAATGAGGCCTCAGAGGCAAGACGAGTAGTTTGTAGAAATTGAAAGCGAGCTAGGCTTGTAAAAGTTGTAAATCAGACGGCGCGCGAATCGAAATTCATCTATTGCAGATTGGCTGCGTATGATACGACGTGATATGCGCGGTCATTACTATGATTTGCGGCTGGATTGCATTCGGCGCAGTAGCTGCTAGAAAATAGTATCACAATCTTATCTCAGTACAACCTAAATCTGTTAATAGTTGATACAAGATTTTCTACCAGCGATACTTATCCCTAAATAACTTGAATATATATGCAATAAGCGAATAACAAGAAAAGGCAAATAAATAAGTTAACAAGAACTCATGTAGAATACCTAAAATGGCCGGGACCCATAAAACAAACCAGGGTGATTATCTTAATTTTTTAAATGAGCCCATGTTTATACACTTGACTATTTCAAAGCAAAATATCGTTGCAATCTTGTAGTTTACATTTTTTTTTGTTGTGTGTATGGTACATGACGTGGGTTGTCAAATTAAATCTTCATATCGAAGGTGGGGATGCACAGCCACGGTGCCTACCTAAGGAAGTTTGCTTTATCATCGCCTGCATCGTCACGATAATTAGCAAAATACCGGTATATCCGATACTGACCATATTAACCAATTCCGGAATTTAAGCCAGCTGGTGAGATAGAAGTTAAATGTTCGCCTATTACGTATTTAAAAAAAAAAAATATTTTCCGGGCAGCTAATATGATGAACTGGCCGATTTTACTTAGCATCTAAAATAATAACTTGGCAGTCAGCAAAGTTATTGTTTTTGTAGGTTGGGTTAGACTTATATTTATTAACTGACCGACTTTAATAAATACTTGCCTTAATAAAAGTTTGATTACATGCATACCTGCATGCAGATTTATTGATCGACTGCATAGGCAGCGTGTATTGTGGCATTGTGGCTGATTGCATAGTTCGCGAGTTACAGTTTCACTGTATAGAAAACCGTGAAAGTCCTGTCCGTCATTGTTCCATCTGCGGTTTTCAATCTCGTCGAGTTGTTTTCGTAACTGCCTTCTATTTGCTTATCATTATAGATGCGTGTTTATGTATGGTAATTATGTAGACATACATTCGTTAGCTGAAATGACATGTCAATTTATTTATTGATGGTTCGCTGAATTATATATTTTAATGAGGGTTTTGGGAGATGGTTACCGTATTAAATGCTTTCACATGTAGAGTACCTTACAAACATGACGTAATCTGCCCACGTGAATGACGATGACTTTTCTTTGTAATATCACAACCCATAATAACAAATCTCTAATACCTTATATAAAAATTGTGAAAATATAATGTCTGTACAATGAAGTAAAATAGACTATTTGGAGGTCACTGATCGACTTTTTTAATATATGTTGATTCATATATTGTAAGTATGTGTGTATATGTGCGTCTGTACGAGTATGTATGTGTCTTTGTGCCCTCTACAGGCCTAAACGGCTCCACCGATTTCTACTTTTTTATTTTTAGTACACCGGTATCTCCAGATCGTGATGGGATACTTTGTACTCGACTCCAGAGAAGGAAAAAAGTCATAATCCACTTTTACTGCCAGGCGGATGAATGATTTAATAACTTAATTTCATTGCCTCTCCTTTTTATTGATAAGTAAACAAAATCTTCAATTTCATTTAATTAAGAAACTATCCCTTTGAAATGAGAACCCTAAACGTTTATTTTCAGCGTTATGATGGCAAATTAATATTGTCAGTAGTGATAGCTTAGGTATTCAAGATGCAGAAAAAAACATTTTGTACCTAAATGTGCGCATGTGTGTGTGTGTGTGTGTGTGTACATCTATTGCAATTAATCTAAAGGTCTTATATATCTGTAACACCGACCTTCGTTTTTTGCCGACAGTACATCAATTACCACAGTATTGCAACATTGCCTTAGTTCTGATGAGTCATGGCAATCTTGTAATTTAAAACACTTGCGGCTTTGTAATTTCGTGAAACCGTTTCGTCTTGAAGTTGCGATACCAAGCTTACAATTAAGCCTAAAGTCTTTTGGTTTGAGATGAAAACGCAAAACTATAGAAAACAGCTCTGCAAATATCTGCAAGTTGACGGATAATATTGAAGAACAACTAGCGCCATCTACAATTCCAACTGTATAGTTTGTGTAATTGCTTAGTATTACCACAGAATAGATAATAGTACAAGTACAGAAGGCACACTACTTTGATCTTTACAAAAGCCGCTTTTTTTAGCCAAAAAAATATGATTTATGGCCCTTCTAAAGTCGTCGTCCCCAGCGCAAGCCAAACGGAACGTTAAAGCTGCGTGCCAACGGTGAAAATGAATTGGCTCGCTTGCCGCGTCGCCGAGAGCGAGGGCTGTCAACGACTAAAAATAAAAATGTATTTCCTATTTATTTCTTGCATTCAATATAGAGAGCAATATATTTATATTCTTCATACATTATATTAATTATTTCATTATTCAACTATAAAGTAATCAATCTCAGAATTTGGACGAATTGAATCCACCACCAGGCTGCAAAACATTTTAGCTTTATTTTTAAACATTTTAATACGTATAATATAATAAAATAATGCAACGAATGCGTTACCTTAACATGCAATTAAATTCTTGAGCTTCATTTTGTTTTTGCTTAGTTGTCCGATATTTATTTATTTATTCATATATATATTCATCACTACACACCTAGTATAAAACAAAGTCGTTTCCTCGTCTGTCTGTCTGCCCCTATGTATGCTTCGATCTTAAAAATACGCACGGACGCACCGTGCCGTGCCGTGCGAAGCCGGGCGGGTCGCTAGTAACAAATAAAACATGTACAAAGGCGAACTTATCCCTATTAGGGATCACTTCCAATACATTTCTTTTAACTCATTATTTATATATTTTATATACTTACTTATCAAACTATCACTCAATCGTTTATTCATTACTAGTAATTTTACAAACTTCATATCAAATATTATTATAAAAACCTCTATGATTGTTGATTTAGTAGTAGACATACTTATTTTACTAGAATTTAAATTGACAAATATCAGTAAATAATCAATTCAAAATTACATAAGTACTTAACAATTAAAATTGATCTGAGTAACCAGTGTTAAATATGGAAGTAGATACACCTGCAATATGTTTTTTTATTATTATTCAGTAACTACTTATTATATATTTGTATAGAATCTTTTTATCGATTCATATTTTTTTATGTGGTAATACCACATTTTTTATTTTTATAAATAATGACACAAAGGTAAATTAAGAAAGAAAAATTGAATGCGATCTACTACAATCGAAGCGGGATCATTGTTCCTACAACCCGCTGCGATACAATATCTTTTCGCTGTCTTTTTACTCATTCAAACACTTTATATTATAATATAACACTGGTATCAACAGATGAATGAGGAACGTTCACTTGCGACGTACATAAATCGGAAGAGCGTGCGCGCGAATTTCGTGTACGTGCGTTCCGAGACACAGCGTGGCAGCCACTGAATAGTCCCCATGCATGAGGCCACCGGCATGTACTTGTAGCGGGAAAAGTTTATCGCGGAGTGCGCCCCGCCTGGTATTACGTACTATTTGCTATGTTAACGACGATTGCTTGCCGATCGCTTGTTGGAAGTGAGTCCTGTGAAAATGAGAGCTGCAGGGTTGTAAAATTCATCCCTAAATTCATTTCCTATTGCAATGAAAGCATATAGATGTGGCCAGTAGTTCTTAGTCCAATAGAAGAATCACAATATAATCAATCGTGTTGGACATTGACACTATGACTTAGTACCTACATAGTGAAAAAAATCATCTGCTCATTCATTGTGATTTCTAAATCAAATATGCTCGACCTTGCTTCCTTTCCATTTAATGCGTAGACAATGCATTGTCCAAACTAATTTACTTCGCAGCAAACTATTGACCGTTCTAGAATCTCATTGTGTTCGATTTCTGATTTTAGACTGGTAGAAAAATCCAAATATCGGCTTCCTTTACCGTCCTAACGGCATTTTGTGAGCCATTTTGGCAACATGACTTTTCTGATGTAAAAAAGCCTGCTGAATTCGATTCTGGGTGTTGCCAAGCCGAATTTTGCCCCCCTCCCCCCATTTCCCCCCTTTTTACCTCAAAATATGTCCCTTATCACGGTTTTTACGGTTTTATACAAAAAGTATTACAGCTAGAAAAAAAATGTCAAAGACAAGAATGATCTCTATAAAATTTCCTATAACATGGTGTATAAACTTTTTTAGTAGGCCTTATGGTCTGTGAGCAATATCTTCCCGAACTTCATAGACTGGTAGAAAATTCTAAATATCGGCTTCCTTTACCGTGCTAACGGCATTTTGGGATCCATTTTGGCAACATGACTTTTCCGATGTAAAAAAGCCTGCTGAATTCGGTTCTGAATGTTGCCAAGCCGAATTTTGCCCCCCTCCCCCCTTTTCCCCCTTTTTGACCTCAAAATATGTCCCTAATCACGATGTTTACGGTTCTATACAAAAAGTATTACAGGTAGAAAAAAAGTGTCAAAGACAAGAATGATCTGTATCAAATTTCCTACAACATGGTGTATAATTTTTTTTAGTAGGCCTTATGGTTTGTGAGCAATATCTTCCCGAACTTCATTATTTTAAAAAAAATTATAAACTTGGTCGAGGCAGTGAAATGCACTTATTTTAGGATAATTGGTATCGCACAGGATCCAGCCGCTCTGCAGCGCTTAACGCTGACATCCAGTTGGCATGCTGCTTATTATCTGTCAAGACTCACGAGACTTTCAGTCATAAGCAGTCGTCAGATTTACACGCAGAACCGTACCCAAGTCGGGCTAAAAGGGCCGTAAAAAATAAAAATGCTTTGCTTCTGAACATGAAATCCTTCGAAATGCTCAGTTCTACGCCAGATTCTCCAGAAATGTGCCTTAGAAATTCAGTTACCCGGGATCTTGCAACAGAAAAAAATAAAGTGTCACTTCTCACTGGCAAGCAGCTCCTTAAAAATCACTCAATACCTTCAAACTAGGTTGGGCTCGCAGTTTTTATCCCGCGAACGCGCGAGCGGGACTAATGTCGTCGTAGTGCGAGGATTTGCAGACGAGACTAAGGTTCAAGCGTCACCAACTGAGGTCGATACCTCAACATACGTGCTATTCATGAGGAAACCGACACTCGACATGTGCTCCGCACTGTGCATAGCCCACCCAGAGGACTGGTTATTAGTGTTGTTGTTGCTTATGATTCATCATCATGACAAATTTTCTGCTGCAAGATTCCGGGTAACTGCATTTCTAAGGCCCGTTTCTGGAGAATCTGGCGTATAACTGAGCATTTTGAATGACTTCATGGTCAGAAGTAAAGCATTTTTATTTTCTACGTCGCTTTTAGCCCTACTTGGGTACAGTTCTGCGTGTAAATCTGACGGCTCTGCTTATGACTGAAAGCCTCGTAAGTCTTGATATATAATAAGCAGCATGCCAACTGGATGTCAGCTTCAAGAGCTGCAGAGTGGCTGGATCCTGTGCGAAACCAATTATCCCAAAATAAGTGTATTTCACTGCTTCGACCAAGTTCATATATTTTTTTTTAATAATGAAGTTCGGGAAGATATTGCTCACAAACCATAAGGCCTACTAAAAAAAATTATACACCATGTTATAGGAAATTTTATAGAGATCATTCTTGTCTTTGACACTTTTTTTCTAGCTGTAAATTTTTTTGTATAAAACCGTAAAAATCGTGATTAGGGACATATTTTGAGGTCAAAAAGGGGGGGAAAGGGGGGAGGGGGGCAAAATTCGGCTTGGCAACATTCAGAACCGAATTCAGCAGGCTTTTTTACATCGGAAAAGTCATGTTGCCAAAATGGATCCCAAAATGCCGTTAGCACGGTAAAGGAAGCCGATATTTAGAATTTTCTACCAGTCTATGAAGTTCGGGAAGATATTGCTCACAGACCATAAGGCCTACTAAAAAAGTTTATACACCATGTTATAGGAAATTTTATAGAGATCATTCTTGTCTTTGACATTTTTTTTCTAGCTGTAATACTTTTTGTATAAAACCGTAAAAACCGTGATAAGGGACATATTTTGAGGTAAAAAGGGGGGAAATGGGGGGAGGGGGGCAAAATTCGGCTTGGCAACACCCAGAATCGAATTCAGCAGGCTTTTTTACATCAGAAAAGTCATGTTGCCAAAATGGCTCACAAAATGCCGTTAGACTTGAAAATTTTGATTTGAACTACCAGTCTATTTCACGGCATCGTTTATGATTTTGTTTACCTAACCTGTTACAACATGCATAAGGTGTTACAGTGGTGATCTTATGTTGTGTTACTTGCACTAGCTTACCTCGCCGATTCGCCGTGGTGTCGTTTCGCAAGTTCGCTATGGCTGTCAGCTGTCAGTGCGTTTGCACGCATCTCACGCCGATCGTCGTTTGTTTACATTTGAGAGCTTGGCATTTTTACTTTGAATGCATGATAATTTGTGTTAGTCTGTTAGTACTTTCTAATGTTAATGTGATTGTACTTTAACACACCTTCACTTTTTGCTAAGTAATTTACTCTATCATCCTACATTATTGACCAAACTAAACTTAGAGTTAGATCCTGACCTTATCACCTCAGGTAGGACGGGAGTGCTAGATGCTAACTAGTGCCACTGCGAGCTACAGACCTCGTGTATTGTTTGGAAATGGCTGAAAGTTGTAATGTTTTACATTTCCAACCCCCATATCTCCGCCATTTTGAAAAAATTCGTTATACTGACTCGACAAAAAAATCTAAGCCTAAATCAAAGCTACTCAATTTTGTTATGAGAATCGTTTGAGAAATGGCGACCCCTAGGCGAGAACAGAAGACTATCCGGGGATATACGAGAGAATTTTAGGCTAAGCTGAAACGGGGACGCTTCGAATTAAGTTCCAGTGTCCTTGAATTTCGATAGAAAGTATGAAACTAATAAAGTTTCAACTAGATGGCGTTACTATCGTCTTTTAGTCAGAACAACAAATGTAGACAGAGTAATGGGCGATAGTGACACAGACCAGGAGGGTCATTTCATTTTTAGGGTTCTGAACCTAAAAAGGAAAAACGGAACCTTTATATTATAGGATCACTTTGTTGTCCGTCCGTCCGTCTAGTGTCTACGTCAAGACTCTTTATTTCTGGAACGAGTGCAGATATCGAGTTGAAGTTAAAGGTTGAAGACTTAGGTCCACATACTCTTAAAGCTGTGAAAAAAAAACCAAAAACAAATTTCTAAGTTAACGTAAAAAATAACATGATTTCGACACTCAAGGGAATCAAAATGTATAGGGTATTTTCCGTTGACCAGAACTATGAAATTTGTTAAGTAATACCGCCTTATACTACATTTATAGAGAAAAATCTGATATAAACCTACGTAAAACAATTTTTCTACGGTAAAGTTAAGTTTGTCGCTCATTACAGTTTACCTTTCGTTAGAGCAATAATTAATTAACTAGAGACCCGTTGCGGCGCCAAACCGCCGCTAGAATATGGAAAATTGGAAATCCGGTAGTGTTACAGAAAATAACTACTTTATCCATAAGAAGTTTTAGGGGAACGAAGAATAAATACTGTAAAAAAACACGTTAAAATGATGTTTTAAAAACGTTAAAACATGCCAGGCTAGAGCCAGGCCTGATAGCCAACTGCCAGCTTCATCGTGACAACTTTTTCAACTCTTTTGTAAAAATAACTTGTGCATTGATGACATGTGATCTGCTGATCTGTTTCACAAATAAAATGCATATTATTCGATTTATGGAAAAACATAATTCATGACAATAGACTTTCATAGGACCGAACATAAGATTGGTAGAATTTTAATTTGTTGTTCTTTCTTCAGCACATAAATTTATCGATTTGATCGATTTCTATCAATTTCCAGAAATAGCACATGAATCGAAGCGACAGATTTGGGTCTGCGTAGTGGCAGGTTTTAAAAAGAAAATCATTGAGTGCGTAACTGTTTATGTATTCATTTATAATCCTAAATACTTCACAATATTGATAGTAAATAATGTTACATAAACTCAATTGTACGAAATAGAGAGTAAAAAACGTTTATAGATACACGAAAAACCACTATTATCAATGCTTGTTTTTTTATGAAATTCAATAGATCGTGCATGGGTGCTGCCATGTCATCATCATCAATCATTTATTCAATAACAATTACACATTGTGTTTGAAATTCTTACGCTAGTTATACTTAATCAAACCCTACTTACTAATCTAAATAAATTACTGACCAACAATACTCCACCATAAAAAAAAAAGAATGTGTCAAATATGTGTAATAAACAAAATCCAATATATAAAACAGCTAAACATGTTTGAAAAAAGAATATTAAGATATATTTTTTACCCGACTACGGCAAAGCCAAAAGGAAGGGTAATAAGTTAAGCAGTCTATGTATTTCAATAAATTTAGAGCTGAATGCCTAATACCCGAATTCCAAATTCAAACTTTCGTGTCTTTCCTCTCATTGAAATAGTGTCTGACAGAAGAGTGAGGGAGATGCTATACCTACTCTCAAGTCTATAATATAAACCTAATTTTAGGGTTCCTTACCATAGTCGTTAAAAGCGGAAGCCTTATAAAATCGATTTGTTTTGTTGACAGCAGAATTTGACAAATTTTATTTTGAATGAGAATAAGAATGATCAGCCGGACGTCATTAATTAAAATATGATTTATGCTTGAGCGCGTCAATTTTTTGAAATTTGCATCATATGTAGGTTATTTTCTACCATCAAGTTTCGCATGTCGTCTATATTACCAATTCGTCTCCATTGGCAACTCGTCCATATTCCCAATTCGTCCACAATGCCAACTCGACATTATTGCTAACTCGTCCATATTCCCAACTCGTCGACAATTCCAACGCGTCCATATTGCTTACTCGTCCACAATGCCAACTCGTCCACAAATACAACTCGTCCACATTTCCAACTCGTCCATACACCCAACTCATCTACATTGCCAACTCGTTCATATTACCAACTCGTCTTTATTGCAAACTCATCCATATTCCCAACTCGCCCACAATGCCAACTCATCCATATTGCTAACTCGTCCACATTTCCAACTCGTCCATACACCCAACTCGTCTACAATACCAACTCGTCCTAATTATTAACTCGTCTTTATTGCCAATCTCGTCCATATTATCAACTCGTCCGTATTACCAAGTCGTCTTCATTGCCAACTCGTTTATATTCCCAACTCATCCACAATGCCAACGCGTTTATATTACTTGCTCGTCCACAATGCAAACTCGTCCACATATACAACTCGTCCACATTTCCAACTCGTCCATATTCCCGCCTCGTCCACAATGCAACTCGTCCACATTTCCAACTCGTCCATATTCCCGCCTCGTCCACAATGCCAAGTCGTCCACATTACCAACTCGTCCATAAACCAAACTCATCTACATTGCCAACTCGTCCATATTGCTAACTCGTCCACAAATACAACTCGTCCACATTTCTAACTTGTCCATATGCCCAACTCGTTCACAATTCCAAGTCGTCCACATTGCCAACTCATCCACATTTCTAACACGTCCATATTCCCAACTCGATGATACACCCAACTCGTCTACAATACAAACTCGTCCTTATTATCAGCTCGTCTTTATTGCCAACTCGTCCATATTCCCAACTTGTTCATTTTGCCAACTCATCCACATTTCCAACTCGTCCATATTCTCAACTCGTCCACGTTGACAACTCGACCGTATTACCAAGTCGTCTTCATTGCCCCCTCGTCCGCGTTCCCAACGTGTTCATTTTGCAATCTGTATGCGCACTAAATATGTCAAATCTTACCGATCTCAAAAGAGGCAAATAATGTATGGCGTGCCGCAGGGAAGTGTTCTCGGACCTTTATTATTTTTACTCTATATCAATGACCTACCTCGGCACGTCAAACATCCTATGGTGTTATTTGCTGACGACAGCACTGTTATTATTAAATGTGATGACGTTGATAGTTATGAAATGGAAATTAATAATACTGTTAAGGACATAATTGAATGGCTGAATATGAATAATTTATTAATTAATCTCGATAAAACTAAAATAATGCACTTTTACCAACGTAAATTACCTGTTCAAATTTTTTTGTAATTACGAAGGGACGGTAATTGAGTCAGTTTCTGTTACCAAGTTTTTAGGAGTACACGTAGATAACCATCTGTTATGGAACTCACATACTGAAGAAGTGTGCCAAAAACTGAATCAGTATGCCTATGCCCTTTACAAACTTGCAAAGCAAGCGAGTCCTGATGCTGTATTAACTGCATACCATGGATTTGTAGCGTCGACTTTACGATACGGAATCATTTTCTGGGGCAATTCTTCAAATAGGGAAGCGGTGTTTAAGGCTCAAAAAAGGTGCATCAGAGCAATGCGTGGCCTTCAGCAAACCGACAGTTGTGTAACCCATTTTAAGGACTTGAACATTTTAACAATGCCTTCTCTTTACATTTTAGAGGTGATCATGTTTGTTAAAAATAATCCAGCACTATTTGAAAGAAGTAGTTTCACCAGCAAACGTTTGGAGCAAAGATGTAAAGAGGATTTATATACAGCTCCTACAAAAACAGCTTTAATGCGCAAAAGCGTATATTCTCTAGCTATAAGAATATATAATAAATTACCAATAGAATTGAAATTATTACCAGTCCCACTTCTGAGACGTAAATTATTAATTATACTCACGAAGAAATGTTATTATTCTATTTTAGATTATTTAAATGATGTTGACATTGTATCTGACTAATCTTTATTTTATTTTTATTCCTATTGTTGCCTTCATTATTATTATTATTATATTGTTAATTTAATTATCATACATCATCTTGACATTGAGTACTTATATGAGAATTTAGTTTGTGTTTGTAATGCTATGTAACAGCGTAATAGGCATAATAGGAATAAGTTTTGTGCATGTGCATTGTTTTTGTACGCCAATAGGCAAAACATAGTGATACATTTTGATATTTAATTACACCACTGTATTTATGCAGCCTTTACCTATGTTTCACAAATAAAAACACTTTGACTTTGACTTTGACTTTTGACTTTGCCAACTCATCCACATTCCCAACTCGTCCATATTCCCAACTCGTCCACATTGACAACTCGTCCATATTACCAACTTGTCCGTATTACCAACTCGTCTTCATTGCCAACTCGTCCATATTACGAACTCGTCCACATTGCCCCCTTGTCCATATTCTCAACTTGTCAATTTTACCAACTCATTCACATTGCCAACTCATCCACATTTCCAACTCATCCATATTCCCAACTCGACGATACACCCAACTTATCTACAATACCAACTTGTCCTTATTATCAGCTCGTCTTTATTGCCATATCTTCCATATCACTAACTCGTCCGTATTACCAAGTCGTCTTCATTGCCAACTTGTCCGTATTACCAACTCGTCGTCACTGCCAACTCGTCCATATTGCCCACTTGTCCATGTTCCCAACTTGTCAATTTTACCAACTCATCCACATTGCCCACTCATTCACATTTCCAACTCGTCGATATTCCCAACTCGACGATACACCCAACTCGTCTACAATACCAACTTGTCCTTATTATCAGCTCGTCTTTATTGCCAAATCTTCCATATCACCAACTCGTCCGTATTACCAAGTCGTCTTCATTGCCAACTCGTCCATATTCTCAACTCGTCCACATTGCCCACTCGTCCGTGTTCCCAACTTGTTCATTTTGCCAACTCATCCACATTTCCAACTCGTCCATATTCTCAACTCGTCCACATTGCCCACTCGTCCGTGTTCCCAAATTGTTTATTTTGCCAACTCATCCACATTCCCAACTCGTCCATATTCCCAACACGTCTACATTGACAACTCGTCCAATTAACAAATCACCCATATTAACAACTCGTCCATATTCCCAACTCGTCTATATTACCAACTTGTCAATTTTACCAACTCATCCACATTCCCAACTCGTCCATATTCCCAACTCGTCCACATTTCCAACTCGTCCATTTTACCAACTCATACATATTACCAATGTAGATACATTCCCAACATAGCTACATTGTCAAGTCGTCCATATTCTCAACTCGACCACATTTCCCATCCCGTCGACATGCAAGCGGAAGTACTAAGTTTTTTCTTGTAAAATACCATTTAATTTACCATAACTCATGCCATATTCCTTGGCATAATTTTTTTGATGGACTTATTTAATCATATTTATAATAATCTATCATAAATTTACTCTCCTATAAAAATAATCTATTCTTGAATGACGGTCAGTTTTTCTAGTCTTTTGAGCACCAGTCCAACTCGCACATAACCGGCTTTTTTCTCCACATTTTTAACAGGTATGCGAAAAAAGTTTCCATATCCACATTTTAAAAAGAAAAACAACCTGGCAATTTAGAGCATTGACATAATAGCCCCTAATTAAAAGGACATTAAAAGTTGTCAGAATATAGTTACTGTCATTCATTGTCAACAAACTGTAAAATTATTTTTGCATATTCGTACATGTTTTAAGTGTTGCGGATATTATGTGGCCGACTCAAAAATAATATTTCATCATACTGAACAACTTACTACAGGTTTGTGAGCAAATCATGCTTATTATTTAGTCATCTTATGTCAAAATAGGGATCACAGGTCACGTGGTCAAAGTCACGTGGTTAGCGCACAGTAGTTTTTTCAAATCCATTTTTCAGTACCTTTTCAGGAAAAAACTAAAATTCCAAGAGTTTTATGCACCTCTCCAGCATGAGACGAATCTAATGACATATCATTTATCAAAATCGGACCATAACTGTAGATCTGATGGGATGTACAAAAATCGGCCTCGCGTAATATATATATAGATTATGCAGTGCTTTCATAGTTCGTCCGGAACCCTCGGTGCGCGAGTCCGACTCACACTTGCCCTGTTTTACCAATTAAGCGACCAATAGTCAAAGTGACAAATTTTAATCCTCCCCTTTCATCTGCAAAATCTGCTTTCGCCCTTTTTAACCGACTTCAAAAAAGGAGGTTCGCAGTTTGATTGTTCAAAACAAGTTTGCGTGTATTCTACAACCCATAATACCGACGATTCCCGCTCCCTTTTTGGCATCGCAGTACATCACGCCACGATCAAGTACCAAGTGCCATTGTTGCTCAACGTACGTAAAGCGCCTAAATCGGCAGTAAAAAACAATTCACATTTAATTCAAGTGTTATTTTCTAAAACCACGCAATTTTATTTAAAACATGGTAATTTATCTATAAAATCTTATAACGAGCTCATAAAATAAAAACCGACATTGCGTACTACCTACCGAGATGAAGATCAAACTAGCTGTTAGTTCCCATCGTTAAGTAATTGCTTTAATATTCCAGTATACTGCGTCCTAGTAACCGTCGAGATTTCGTTACTGATTTCATTTATATGTTTTTACAACGTAGCTTCATATAAACAGGTATTTTAATTGTACGCAACTAACTACTAGCATGCACTCGTTCCCGCGAGAGCTTGATAATTCAGTGAATAAAGGATTTTGACCTTACAAACGGTCCGGTAGTTTTGAATTTTTGATATGTTGTCTGGGATGGTTAGTCAGTGTTTAAAATGCAAAATGCACAATTCCTCCCCCTCCGCGCCCGCCGCCATATTGAAAAAACCGGCACTTTCTTCATATTTTTGCTCATATCTTCCTTTAGGAGCATTTTAGCTAGAAGAAAGCTTAGACAATGTTATAGAGAGTTAAATTTACTACATTCTCCATTTTATATTTTTTTTCTAGGACAGATAGTTACGGAGATATCCACATTTAAAAAAACGTAAAAAATCGCAATTTCCTACTGAAAAACAAACTTCTGGATTATATCTTCGTTTAGGAGCATTTTAGCTACAACAAAGCTTGGGCAATGTTGTAGAGAATTATCTTTACTATAATTTACACTTCAAATTTTGTTTCAAGGACGGTTAGTTACGGAGATATGCACATTTAAAAAACAGGAAAAGTCGAATTTTCCGAAAATTTCTCAAAATTCTTGGTTTAGAACGCTGTCATTCAGTTACGGACTAGTCTAGGACAAATTAAAACATGTAGGAAATTTAATTGCTTATAATACTCATGTCCATTTTTACATACATTTTCGGAAAATGTGACTTCATTTTTTACATATCTCCGTAATTTATCTGTCCTAGAAACAAAATTTGAAATGTAAATTATAGTAAATTTAATTCTCTACAAAATTGTCCAAGCACTGATCTAGCTAAAATGCTCCTAAACGAAGATATAATCCAGAAGTTTGTTTTTGAGTTGGAAATTGCAATTTCTTAAGTTTTTTAAAATGTGCATATCTCCGTAACTATCTGTCCTAGAAACAAAATATAAAATGGAAAATGTGGTAAATTTAACTCTCTATAACATTGTCTAAGCTTTCTTCTAGCTAAAATGCTCCTAAAGGAAGATATGAGCAAAAATATGAAGAGAGTGTCGGTTTTTTCAATATGGCGGCAGGCGCGGAGGGGGGGGGAATTGTGCATTTTGCATTTTAAGCACTGACTAACCATCCTAGACAACATATAAAAAATTCAAAACTACCGGACCGTTTGTAAGGTCACACATAGTACTTTAGTCTCTATTCACCGTATTATGAAGCACGGTCTACTTTTTGCAGACGTAAATTAGATCCACGATTCGCCAACAGATGGCGCTGGCGTCGAGTTAGATCGCGCTATCGTTTGTTCGACGTAGTTTCATGGGGTGGCCGACGTTCGGTTGTCTTCAGTGTTGCCAGGTCTCCTGATTTTTCAGGAGTTATTCTGATTTTTGACTATGTCTACTGATCTACTGAATTTGCAAACGAAGCTACTGAATTTTATGAGTCTACTTTGAACCTAATAATTATTACTCTGATTAATGGCTCTGAGGTAGTCAGCTAAACAGATAACATGTGACGATACTTTTAAAACAAGTGTGACATTGTTTTAAGTTAGGTCGGAAAGTGTAAAACAGCCTTAAATATAAATTGCCTTTATCCCGTTCGGTTTCGGTTCTGAAGGGCTACTCCGGTGTTCGAAATTGAACCGTCGAATAGTGCATATTTCTTTTCTTTCCAGATTAACTAATAATTTCGTACATTATATATCAGCATATTAAAAACCAAAGAATCAGAGTACATGAGAAGATTTGCATATAGGTAAGTTTTGTGACTTTTCTAGCATAAAATTTGATCTACCGTTTTTTTTTTCAATCTCCTGATTTTTAAGGATTCATTCTTCTGACATTTCCAGATTGGACCTGGCAACACTGGTTGTCTTGTTAACTTTGCGCAGAGGCAATATCGTAACCAATGAGGTTAATCCGAGGTGCGATTATTGCTAGTTGAAAACTTTACCAATACCCCGCCGTGTGGACGTGAAATACCGTCCGCTATGGCAATTTTTGAATGGCCGTTGAGGCCTAAAAAAAGCATGTTCAAATTATTAACTGTATGAGGTCTGCGTACACATACCTCGGCTACCTCGCGATCATTATTCGAATTCGTAATGGCTGAATTATTGAATGTCTTTCTGGGCAAATTTTTATTTTGTTGTCGATTTCGTTTTTCCTCAGATTTCAATAAAATTTAGTGGTTTGGTAAAATTCTCAACAACAAACAAAAAATGTATGGCATTTTTTTAACCGAATTTCGTATTTTGTACTCGAAATGAAAAATAAATAATTCGACAACAAAATAAAAATGTGCCAATTTCTGATATACGTATATGCAGCGGGACCCCATGTAATTATGGTTTAGGTCCTAAATAATCGAGTTGGTATATATTTCTATCTGTCGATTTATGTACTTTAAAATTTCTACCTTTGCAAATTAATGAAAAAAAAAAGATTCTGTGCCAGGTAGAAATAAGAGGCTCCATGAATAGTAATTCATTTAGTCTGTAAACTTACAATTAACAAAGGGCCCCGCTGGCACAGAATCATTTTTTTTTCATTAATTTGCAAAGGTAGAAATTTAAAAGTACATAAATCGAGAGGTAGAAATATATACCAACTCGATTATTTAGGACCTAAACCATAATTACATGGGGTCCCGCTGCATATACGTATATCAATTTCTGCGATACATTTTGTGTAACTAAACGGAGAAAAAATTGTAGGACATATCGTGAAATGGGCTTACCATGGTCAGAAGAAGCAACTTTACCAACTCACCTAATTCTATTGAAATCTGAGAAAAAAAAGAAATTGACAACAAAATAAAAATTTGCCCTTTTACGTTTTCATTTTGATTTGTGTCTTTTTACGTTTTCTTTTAACAATTTCAAAAGTCACTGACAAAAATAAAACCTTTTTTTATAAATCAAAGACAAGTTCACAAATTTTCACGAGAATCAATCTCAACAGAAATGCGGCTATAAGGCGAGAAATCTGAGAAATTCGGACACAAGAAAGATCTTCTTTGACCAAGCTGAAACGTAGACTGCTCACCGATAAAAAATTTTTTTTGCCAATATTGCTTTCTTCGAAAAATCTTTCTGTCTGTCTTTCTCAGCATGAAATAACAATATCAAGTAAATTATGAGCTAATACCGTATAAGAACATGTTGGTTGCGTCCACAGACAATAAATATCCATTAGATTTCACGGACCATTCCTAACCCTGTCAGACCCCACGTGTGGCGGAATTTATTATCTAAACTAAACGCAAATTACAAGCAAGCGGTTGACATATCCCATAAACTGTGTTCTCAGTCTCGACATTATTTCCCATAGAGTCAACATTAATTTGCCATAGGTACAGTAAGGAGTGCTTGGCTAATTGCAGAGTTACCGTTGATACGTTGATGTTGACACTATGCGTAGAGAAGGTAATTGCGGTAATTTGTGCCAATCCGTCTGTGGCGGTGGGAATTAGAAATTGGGGTTCAACTGATTTATTTATTGGTTTAGTGTGTTAGACAGGCAGCATTCGATATTTATTGACAAGACCATATGGCTAATCAATACTTTTATAAATTATAAATATAGTAAAGTAAAGTTTATTTGCAAGCACATGTATAGTTACACAGATTTACATAGAAAAGAGATTAGGTACTATATAATAATATAATATAATAATAAAAGAGGAATATCTATCTGCACTGAAGATAATAAAAGAAGTGGAATAACTTATTCCTATACCTTATTCCGAATAAGGTATTAAGAGTTTACTAAATTACAGAGAGGCAAAGAAGAGATTTGATTTTTATTCTGCTGGGACGAAGTTGATGGGACGCCTTCTTTCTTATTTAAAGGTACAATTTTGCAAAAACATCGCCTGTTGTCGGAAATTTTCATATTACTTACGTCGGTAAGTAATATGAAAATAAATGTCGATTAATCTACACACATTTACCGTCGTTACACCGGACATTGAAAACATATTCGTTGTGTTTCTCATTTACCTACTTTTTTGTGGTTATCTCCTCGCTGGCGATGGATGTCTTCCTCTCTATTGCTTCCGTGATCATGTTTATTCAATACTGTCCCTAGATATTTTTTTCAATACGACAAGCTTATAATTACGACTAGCCAGTTGATTTCAAGTTTACAACGACAAGCGGCAGATATATAAAACCCTTTTTGTAGTGCATTAAGATTTAAAATTTATAGCCATAATTATTTGTAGTCCCTGTGCAATATAAACTTTATTAGAACCCACATAGTCAATGTATTTAGTAATAATAATATGGCCATAACTTGCATGAAATCGCTTCATGAAGGGTAATCGCAAGGAATTGAATACCTCTTGCTTTCAAATCTATAAATTCAAGGCATGAACATAATACTTTTACTAGGGCTACATAGAACTTGTTCGCGATGGCAGTGATGGGTAGTAAAACGACAGTTGATTCGATAATTATTTTCTTTCTCAATCCAATATTACTTTAATGGACCGCTAAAAGGATTGCTCAAGTTTTACGACAATAATTAAATTTATACTTAATATAATATTGTGTAGGAAGATTGATGCGGATAAGGAAATTCACCTGTGAATTGCCTGAAACTAAAATCTGAGTGAATTGAAGTCGAACCTGAATTTACGTATAACCCAATCATCCTTAACGTCGTATGGCGATGCAATTGCGAACTATGATATACCTACCTACGTACCTATTTTTTGCAACTTACTGAGTTGCGATTACCTTAAGTATCGAATTGAGCACAAGCTATCATATCAAGTGTAATAGGATTTGTCGCCTGCTCCAGTGTAAATACGGCCCAGCCATAACGGATTAACAGTAAATTGAGTATTTCCGAAGCAGACGTACCAACTGAGAAAATTGCGCCTGCGCGTACTGAGACTCGTAGTACCGCCTCGCGTCCGTTCTACCTTTTGCGGTGACATAACCTATATTATAACGGTTCTTGCGATGGATTTCTCTGCGGTGTTTCAAAGAACCCTTAGAGGTGTTTTGTAGAAATGTCGCTCTCATTGACAGTGTAATTACACCCGTCCGTTGCAATGTTGCTAATGGAAAAAAACGGTCAATAGCGAGTCGGACTCATGCACTTAGAATTAATCATTACAACACAATATAAATTTTGCTAACCATAAGCGCGAAATCAGTACATGCTACTACACTAGCACATAGTCAGTCAGACAGACATAGACAGACACAGACACAGACACAGACACAGACACAGACACAGACACAGACACAGACAGACAGACAGACTTACATACATACAGATGTACAGATGGACCGACAGACAGATAGACATACATACAGACAGACAGAGAAACAGACATGTAAACAGAGGACAGATGGGTATTTATATATTACTAGCTGTGCCCCGCGGTGTTACCCGCTCATCCCACGGGAACACTAAATTTATTCGGGATGAAAAGTATCCTATGTCCTTCCCCGGGACTGAAACTATCTATATACCAAATTTCATCTAAATCGGTTCAGCGGTTTAAGCGTGAAGAGGTAACAGACAGACAGACAGACACACTTTCGCATTTATAATATTAAGTATGGATTAGTATGGATTTACATTTTTAACACGGAACCCTAAAAACACGTTTTTGTTTTGTAAAGAATCTGCGTTGTTTGTTAGCGCTTCCTTATTTTGTGCACAATTAACGTCCTTTAGTTCAGTTTTTGTTCCGAGTCAGCCAAAACACGGTCGAATTTGAACCTTGGAATCGATTTCTCACGTCCCGTCATGAAGAGCGAGCATTCGAAAAAAATACTGTAAGAAGCTATTGTGTGATATACTTAATTGGACTGGTCGTGGATCTGGATTTGCATACAGCTTCGGACCATGTCCTTTTTTGGTAACGATTTAATTTTGAAAGAGAACACTATTCACAATGTTTTTAAAAGGAATGATCATGTTCCTCTTTTTGTGTTCACATAAAAACGGTAATCCCAACGAATTAACGATGTAATCTCGCATCGGCATACTTCCACAAATGCGAGGCATTGGAATTGTTCACAGAATGTTTTAATAGTCTGATACTCTGTGATAAATTCAATAGGTCGGTTAAAACTTAAGGCGAAACGAATCTCGGTGTCATAACTGATAAGTAAAGACATTACAGCGGTACATATTAGGATATACTCAATCAGGTTGATCGAGTTGAGATGCAATGATATGTATATTTTTCCATACTACTCGTACCGCGTACCGAGGCGCAATCCTTGCTTGGAGCCTTATAGAAGAGGCAGTATTGGAATCTTGGGCAATCATAGAGTTGAGTATTATTTAACTAAACGATTCAAGATTTTAATTAATTACTAAAAGTAATTAGCGTAACCGTAGTTGCTGTTGCCTTGCTTGATGGAAAATATGATTTATAGATCTTACGGCAGGTAAATGCCTGCTCTTTGCAACCGTGGGTCGTAAGCCTGCTAACAGACTCGGTTGTTCACAAGTCCGGTCATGATTTACACCGCCATTGACCGGTGCTCCAAACATTTCGCTGAAACGCGGACAAGCGCATGGTTTCTGGACATTCGGCTATTTCCGTTCGCCGTCGGCTAAATCCGTCGGCGGCGGCCGATGACTCCGCCGGCACGCCGCGTGCGCCGGCGCCGGACCTTGACGTAAACTTGACGTGTGCAGCAACACTGCAATATCCACTTTTTTGCAATAGCTCTAGGATTATTATTAGACTACCGAGTGCAATGCGGTATGATTCCTTCAGGGATGCCTGGGAGTGCTCTAATTGATACAAGTGCCAAGTTTATCAAGTATTCCGACGGAAATTGTTCCGGATGGTTACTAAGAAAGGTTTGACCAGCTTCGAAAGCAGATCTTCGTGAGAAAATTACATTAAGTAAAGTCATCAGAGATCTACTGATGGGTGCAGCTCACATCCGCCTGTTTAATATCTTAGCGAACATGTGCTATTCGAGTAGAAAACGTAAATGTTTGCCATTTCCATTACATTTTCATACATGGCGAGCGACCACCCGTGAGCTCTTTCTGTATACCAGCTAAAATCTAACACAAGAACATAAAACATGGTTTCTAAGTAGGGTCCATTTATTAGAAAACGTATCTGAGACTTCTCGTTAACCCGTCACTTAATTACAGTATGTCAAATTGAATCGCAATTAATCTGTCTTCCAATAATTATGACGTCGAAGTACAACGTATTGGCTTTTGTATAACCATCAATATAACCTCATTCCGGTAGTTTGCGATAAGACACGTCGTTTTTGACACAACAATGAGAGTGGATTACGAAATGTACATTGCTTTGTGCGATTGTTTGAAGCACAATTATGAATGGATACGGACAGCGGTGATTCGTCGGCCAACGTCAGTAATAACGCCAATTATAACGAGAACAGTGCACCGAACATTACTCAAACACTAGAAGCGGAACGGTTTCTTTACCGACTTCGTTAAGGTCACCATTTGTTACTGTTGCATTTGTTTCAGCTATATAATTTATATATCCACCCTTAGAATAAGTACGCCTAGAACGAGAGCCTTCATACAACAGATTTGTTAAAGATGAAGCCGATTTTGGTTTTATGAGTGCGCGTCTACGAACCAATCATAGCAATGTTTTGCTTGTGACATCAACGCTGTGACAGATGCACACACGGATGAAACTTAGCCCGTGCCTAACCAAATCTGGCTCACTTTCAAGCGGTAGCTACCTTGAAAACTACAACAAGTATAACATTATCTTTACAAGCTTCCTGATTTATATTATTTGTTGTTCTATTTACAATCCAAGCGCATTCTTCTTACATAATTGTTCTGTGTAACCCACTTTCAAGATACAAATGGTTCTGAACTCGAGTCAATGCACAACACGATGTTATTCCGTAAGAAATAATCTCAGTGTTGATTTCAAATTGTACTATTACAATCCAAGAGCGTAATGAATGGTTTGTGCAGTCGGTGAAGGGTGAACACCTGAGATTCAGGCAAATTATACTACTCGCTGTAGATCTAAGCGACAGAATTTGGAATGTCTAATATTTAAAATTTCAAATCTCGTTTGGAGGCCATGAATTACTCCTAGTTTCAATAACGATTCCCGTCAGTCAAATTCGATTCGTCAATTGCGATGAGATGACATACAGTTGTAACAATTGCTAGCTGGTCGTTAATTCGGTTACAATGCTATTTATAACTTTGATAACTAGCAATAAGATCTACTGTTGTGGCTAAATTTCGATGCGATTGCATTACACTTGTCGGATGCGATGTACAAAATACAATCGTGTCTGTCGAAAGGTTGTTGATTCGCCACGCTGTCTGAAGGCCTACTCTACCTACTTACGTGAAATACGCCAACTTTGCCTCCACAGGGAACTTTGCCCAAAACGCTACTTAAAAAAAGAAACGTTACTGTAGACAATTTCAAGATGATTATGGCAACACTACTATTTTTAGTGGAAAATAGATTATATCTGTGGTATCACTGGGAATCACATTTGCGCGCAACTTCATTCCGTAACGTGTTGGGACTAGTCGAATAAGGTGCGTGATTTGGCGGGCCAATTCTAGGTGAAGTTCTGGTGTATTTTTTACAGAATGGGTAAGCCTCGGGTGAATGTATCTTATTGCTTGTTATAAAATAAGAACTGTAGATCATTTTTATTGTAGTTTGTACTAAAAATACTTATTAAAACCGGAGTTATGATGGTGGGCAATGTTATCCAGTAACTTGCTAACCTATGAATGCCAACATTGCCCAGACTAAAAAAAGGGTTAGGGTTGTCACCTTGTCGTAATTTTACCTGACTGCGTAAATAAAGGAGGGTTATGTATTTAAGATAAGGTAAATTATATTTCTATTAAGCCGTTTTACTTTTAGCATTAGCTGCATGTCATGTCGTTTCATGTCCATAAAACAAAAAAACATAGAATATTCAATTATGACAATTTTTAATTAGATTATTCTAACGTGAAGTAAAAAAATAACCGCCAAACTATTAGTATCGAATATTAAGCATACATTTTTCATTTTGATAATGGTATTGGTAAAGATGGTTTACTCAACCAAAAGTGACAACCCTGACAATTTCAAACTGCTTGATTCGGCTTGTATGGAGTAAAACAAAATACCTATGTAACATTGCCCACCCATATTGCACACGTGTTTGTACAGTTAAGACCAAGATATTTACGTAGAACGCCATTATTACCCCAGATTTTATACTGATCCTTATCTTAACGTAGTAGGGGCTATAGTTACGAAAATAATCGATTTGGGCAATGTTTGCAAAAGTTTAGATAACTTTACCCGAGGTGAATATTGATAAAAAAAATGGTTAAATGTAGTTTTAAAAATTGTTTCTAGTAATAAACGCATGCATATGAATACGATGGATGCGTTAGACAAAAAAAAACTTTATCCCGTCATAGAAAAAATTAAAGTTATTCGGGTTTTTACGAAAAAAGCGGGCAAAGTTGGCATGTTTCACGGTACTTATGCTAATGGAAAAGGCTGTTCATACCGATATATCTAAGTTCATAAAATATAAGTAGATATATCGGCCAGAAGAACACCGGGATGATTTTAGATTTAACTTCTAAAATATGACAAAAAGTAATCTGTTCCCACGACTCAAACTTAGAACTTCACGTAGGAGTAACTGACATAAGGAGCACATAAAATACCGTGCACCTTATGCATATAGCCTTATATATGACCAGGTAACCCATAGTATGTCACGCTCGAGCCGGCATATCACGAAATGATTTCGAAATGCGACATCCTCTCCGTATGATTTGCCTTGACTTTACACCTTTTGGTATTTCATGATATCGCGGTGTCTGCATAATATCGCGGTAGGGTTTCTCTAAAACACTAAATCAATCTTATCTGGCTGCTTATTTCACATTCTTATAAAAGTTAAGTGTTTTTTAATTGTAAATAAAATCTTATTGGAAAAAGTGTTGTTCCAGTTGGTTATCTTCGTTTCATCACGTCAGACATCATCATCGCATCGGCAATCTGCATAACTGATCGAACTGATCTATGTAAACTTAAATCGGTAATTTATAGTCATTGATGTTTTGTAATAGCTTTATCCCCATTTCCTGTACTGTAGCGTAGGATGTTCATAAAAATAAAATTATGTGTGAATGAACATTTTATGGACATTTACTTGAAGCTTATATTATGAACTTGACTGCGATACTCTAACGCGATATTTCTATAAAAGTACGTAACTATTGGGAATTTCTGAGATTTCGTCAGTAAGTGGCATTGTTCCTTATTTGTTTCGATACTTATTTAATCTTTTTTTTTGAAAGGCCCTTCCCAAAGTTCTCCACAACATGGGCTGTGCGCCGTCCTCATCCAACTGGTTCACGCGATCCTAAGCAGGTCGTCGGTCCACCATCAGCCTCGATAGTAATTGATATCTTTCAAAATGAGACCAAACAACCACGCATATGTCTTGGTTGACCAATGACCCCACTACCGGCATTGCTGTCCTCGAGTATAACGAGAGCACACATCCAAACGCTTTCCCGCGCCCTAACAACCACGTTTTCCAGGCGGAAATCAAAATAAACGGCCCGTGATCTCGATAAATCGTAATTCGCCGTAAACTGCATTGCATCAGTATTACCTATCGGTATCTGTATCTGTGTTCTGTAGATGGTAATTTGTATACGCATCGCTTACAGAATACTCGTTATGGTCTGGTTTCTCTGTACAAGATTGGAATAGGCCCAATTAGATTGAATTGGGATATTTATTACTGATTTCCCTTACATGCGGCCGATTGGTTCGTGTTTTAAAGTCAGTTGTTTCAAAACCTTGGGAATTTCTGCAATCAGATTGTATAGATTCTCATAGGAAATTGCCTGTTAGTGAAGATGCATCGGTTTTTTTTTTTCATTATGTCATACGAACTTGTCTTTTCTGTCCAATGCTTGACGAAGTTGTAAATACTTAAGCTCTAGTTCAATTTGAGTTTAAACAGACAGATAAAGACAGCCAAAGATTGTGAAAACCTTTTTGTTCTGGTAAAAAGGTATATGCGAAAAACCTTCGTAAATAAAGATAAAAATCGGTTACTAACCTTCTATAAATGTATATTTTGTAGCATCCGCTTGAATTAGTTGTAAACTAGATCAACGCCCCGTGAGCAAACGAACGCATTCACCAGTCATCGAGGTTTGTTTACGATGAGCCGAGATTCAATCAAGAATGCAGCTGCACTTCATAATGCAGCAATCATATCAACGCGCTCCATCGCGCCGGGTTAAAAACTTATTGTTCTATTATTCATTAAACATCTCATCGTTAAATAAAATAGTGAAATTCCGTCTAGAAATCGAGTGATATTTTCTCTGCTGGTCGTTAATGATTGGCTACTTTTTCTTCTATTTGGTAAGTTTCATAGAAAATAATGTGTTTTTGTTTAGTTTAGATTGCTCAGGGTTTTTTCGTTCAATACTGTTTTGTCGTTTCGCTAACCATCACTTTCGTAGGCTGCCAGCATGTTCCGCCCTTTGTTCGATTTTGAAATTTAACTTTTTTCTTCCTCCCCAACTAAATAGCCGCGAGTGTCAACGGCCATTGTCGGTTTGATTGGTTCTATCATCGCTTTCTCGCCCGTATTGTGCGCGGCCAGATTATATTTTTTAGACCGCGGCACGCTAGGGCCGTATTCTTTATTGTTTTCGGCAGCCATTTCGTAACACGAATTCCGTATCGGTTTTATTGATCTCGATGCGCGCTTGTTTACAGATAACAGTTTCATTTTGATCGGCATACTTTTATTTTATCGATGTTTAGGAATTCTTCACTCCTGTTATCGTATTAAACTTCGCCGAAGCATCAACATGGCATCCCTCTCGAAAGTAGTTAAATTTATGGCACACGGCTTGACAGCAAAATTTATGGGAACTAGAATGATGAATGGCTTATTCTTGAAGGCTCGTCTAGCATCTGTGCACGTTAATATACATTATAACCTCGTCATCTCATGTTATAAACAACGTGGGTCGAGCGGCATAGGTCTTTTCGTAGGTTATAACTTTCTGCATTATTTTATGTGCGTTTAATACAACGTAAATCGTTTTCAGTTAAACTATACTATAATGCTTAGTCAGTAACAGAACTGATCAAGCATTATAGTATAGAGGCTCACTATTGTAATTTAAATTAGAGATAAATCCTACTCTTAATTTCAGATATTGCGTCAGTCTAACGTTATTGCAGGCAAAATATTAGTTTATCTGTAAAATCATGTGTGTCTATTTTTAGGGAGTCGTATCGAGATATCGTATTGGATTTCAACCCATTTCTAGGGATTAACACGATGTTATCAAAACTTCAAAAACCTACAAGGGCTAACGACTTTTTGTTTCCAGGTATTGCAACGCGACGTCGAATGCCACGGTCGGATCGTGAGCTCGGTGGTGCGGCTCTGCGCAGGCGGCGACGCGGCGCGCGCACTTGAGCGGCGCTGGCACCTCCTTTATCTGCGGGCCATCGAGTGGCAGTGCCACCTCGAGGCGTGCCTCGCTAGGATCGACAACCAGGTACATGTTGCTTTTAGTTCTTATTTCATTTATGATTGCAACCTGGAAACGTCTAATCTGAATACAGAGGGGCTACTCTGAAGTTCCTTCCATTTTGCTCATAAACTGTATAATATTTGAATAAAACGGCACAGTACGACACGAACTTCAGAGTGTCTCCTCAAGTTCAACCACAGACAACCCCCGGGATAGGTGATCTGTGGGTCCAACTCTTCTTTAAGTTCGATCGCTCACCTTCGGCATGCTTGCTTACCACTTTCTCTTTACGAATATTAAAACAGTTGTATGATCGACAGAACTATATAACTCAACGGCAAAATATAATTTATGATTTAGTTGTAGCGTATACGGCCTATAACTTAAATCTACACTTTGGTGTCAATAAATCAACTTTAAAATTCTTCAAGATTCAAAGGTCCGTTAATAAACATGTCAAAAGATACAAGTCAAATTATAAATTCAAAAAATATCATAATTATAAAATTTCACCTTCCGATCATGCCTATGTAATATGTAATATACTATGAATGTAATTTAATATCGAAATTCGTTGTCAATCCATTAATTTAGATTTGCCCTTAACCTATTAAATTAACATAATATTTCACTCTAATAAAATTTATACTGTGTATTCAATAAGAAATATCTTTAAATCATCAATTTCTTTTCGGAAGTGCCATGGAAATCATGTATCATGGCATAAGAAAACAAGGTATGCTTAACTCTGGAATGACAGACGACACTTTCGATGTCATCGTGCTATGATTGGTTGGTTGGTTCTGTTTTTTTTTTTTTTGTGGATTTTATGGCTTGGCTGCAGAGGCCTTTAAGCCACGGTTGGTTCTGTCATTCCGTATCGGAGTTGCCAGTGGTGTATCATAACCACTCAATTGCTTCGAATTTTGAGTTGGACTCTATTTATATAATAAAATAAGAGCGGTGACAGGTAGCCGTAGTTACCAAAAGCAATCTAGTGGCTAAGCATAATAATACCCGATTCCCTTCTTACTTGTATGAATCTAATAAAATCATAAATATTTTAAATCAAATATTAAATAGTCGAAGACACGACAATCGTACCTACTGCACAGATTCCTATATTTTTTTTATACAACTAGCAGCAAACATTTTTTACTTAAGTATATTTATTTCGTTAATATAAAGCCGCAAATAATCAGTGACGCAGAAAAGTTTGACTAGCCGGAGTGCCGTACCTTGTTTTCTTATACCATGACAAGATCTAAATCCGTTGTACCTTATATCGATATTAAACAAATGCATAGACAAATATAGATCACCAGGTTCCTAGATACAAGTACCTAGTAGGTAATTATTTTTGTGGCAACATTTAGTGATAAAAGGTTTAAAATATGATAAATATGAAAGAATGATAAAGTTTTTTTACTAGAAGTCTAAAATCACTGGACTCTTAATTTAAACCTCAACAAAATTCCGAAATATTCGCGCCATATTTTTTTTCACACGAATGACAAAAGCGCAATCAGCCTGCCACCCGCGGTCCCTGTTTGCAAACAGCCCCTAGTGGCGTTGGAAATTGCCCATAGACAAACCCTTTTATTGCTTTAAAACGTTACGAGAGTTCGGGTGCTTGTTATTCATTCAATTTGGTTTCACCCTTGCGTTTAACCACTTATTTTTATCTGTGTTGCTCAAACTTATGTGATTTACGGTTGTATTTTATTTGTAAGTAAATTTAAATTAAGTATATATTCAGTAATCATTTCTGTTAAGTTTTCATTTTGAATCTTGCGCTACATTTATTACAATATGTATAAAAAAAACATTGATATAAAGACCTAAGGACAAAGAAAAGTTGAAATGCTTAACCTGGCGGAGGAGACCGGGGATCGAATCCGGTACCTTTGGATTACCGTTCCAACGTGGTAACCTCTCCACCACCCAACGCACACATAACCTTTAGATTTTTTTCCTTATGATTTGCGTATCTATCTTGGATCTTAGCTTCCTTGTCGTGAAAGTATTCGATCCTCATTAATACAAATTGTTAAAATGCTCTTACAAAAATCTAGTGATGTGAAAGACAATCACATTTTGACTGGATGTTTCATGTTTGAATCATCGCCTAATTTTGAGAACTATTAGTTTCAATCGTAACGATCAAACTTAGCGCCCTGCCCTCACATTAGTTGAATGTCAAGTGAATTCTGATTGGCCGGGCCACGTGTCCTCTATAAATCACATTATTGAACTAGTGTGGGACTTGTTTTGATTTTCCGTTTCTAAGCAACGCTGCTGTACTCCATTACGACTGAAATGGACAAATATTGTTGGACATATATCCTTTTAATAGTGCAACAGAATGCGACCCACATTTTGTTTTGCGTTGTAAAAGAAAATAGGTTTATGTTCGTATGAATTGCATGAATGGTGCGTCGTTTTAGATTAGAGCTCGTTTGTTTAAATAAGGATCTCCGCTGTTCTTTTTCCGAACTTTTATATGACGCTGCCCATAAATTTCTTTACTTTCTAAATGACTTTTAGTGCGTATAAATTAATTTATGAATGGCCGTAATTGAATGAAATGAAAGCCTGGTACTATTAGTGAATGAAATACGATTCACAAATGCATAGAACTCGGATGGTGTTCTACTTTGAACTTTTAATCTAGTTTTAAAAGGGTCGTTAATTATTTTTATATTTTCTGCTTACTTACTAATAAATTATATTTGTTTATTCTGAAATTCGTTCGATGAAATGGTTACATTTGTGCTCATCCGGCCTTAATGTATTGGGGAACGGTTGGTCTTGTTTCAACAACCCTATAATAAACGTGTCAGTTATATTTATAACCGTTATTGTAACCAAGTTTCGTATATTTCAGGGTTGCGCATCAGCAGAGGCAGCAAGTGATAGTGACGACGAGCCAGCATTGAAACAGCCACGCCTCAGCCGCAGGGGATCGCCACGACGAGGTTCACCACGGCGGCTGCGACAGGAGCGGCGTCGAGACAGCTCGGGAGACAGCCGGCAGTCCGCCTCCGAGGTGCGTAGTGTTACTAGCGACATCTGACGATGAATAGGGAAATAAGTGCTGACTACATTAGCAATTGTACTCAGTAGAAAATTATTGCTATAACGGGGCTTGCATATGTGTGGTTGCATCAAGGGCACCGACTTGACAGTTCAGGTAATAGTGTCTTGCCTGTGACATGCATTCTATAACTACTAGCGACACCTTGTGATGAATAGACTAGTAACCACTTCAATAAGGCACTTTTGAGAGAAGATTCAGATTAAATTAAATCCATATCATATTTGCGTGCCTTAAAAGTTTTCGCTTTATTACTGAGTTTATAACTTAAGACACTTGCCGTCAGTTTTATTTCCTTCACTAACTGGTTTAACACGTTCACTGTTCGTGTCCCACATGTGGGGTCCCGGCAAGCCTCTATTACACATAAATAAGGTTCACAAATGTCAAACTGGGACAGTGAACGTGTTAAACTTGCGTGAAAATGCCCAATAGCAACTTCGTTTAGTCGAATAACCAGAGGGTTTGTTTATACTGCTGCTCTCCATGGCAGGTGTGATGGGAGCAGACAACGTAGCAGTCCCGGGTGATAATAGTGATAATCGGCAATACACCTGATGATCGTTTGTGTACTACTAGCGACATCTAGTGATGGGTAGAGAAACTATCGTTTAACGCGATCGATTAGCGCGAGCCCAACAATAAACTGTTAGCTAGAATGTAACACATTTTAAGATGTTTAAACAGGAAAATTAAAATGATCAAGGACTTGCCACGTTGAGATAGAGCATCCGGACGAAGTGGACTGTCTTGAAAATCACAATGCCGTGACTATTATGGCCATCTAGTGACGAATAGCAGTAAACTGCAGTACTTAATGATTTCGCTGATGAGAAATCTCGTATAATATGATATGATAAATAAAATAGAAAATAGATGAAATGTGGATTAGGTTAGTATTATCTTGAAACATATAATACATAAAAATGCTTTTCCGAGTTTTCCGTACAAATATAAACCAACTAAAGAGTTTTGTGGATTTTGAATGACTTCGTTTTCGAACAATGGAAATCACATATTTTCTTATTTATTATTACGTTCTTGACTTAGCTGTTAAAATATGTAATAGGTACCTACCTACCTCTGTATTACTGCCCCTTTATCCTAGTTGGAACAAAATATAATTATGTTTATAGAAATACTAGCTTTTGCCCGCGGCTTCGCACGCGTAAACACAATATCATACGTTTACTACACTTGCGAGGCCAAAGGCCGAGCTCCGCGTAGCACCGAAGGTGCGGAGCGTCCTAAGGAAGCCGCCCACCCACTTAATTTAAGTCGAAGTAACTTAATGCGAGGCCGAAGGCCGAGCTCCGCGTAGCACCGTAGGTGCGGAGCGTCCCAAGGAAGCCGCCCACCCACTTAATATAAGTTGAAGTAACTTAATGCGAGGCCGAAGGCCGAGCTCCGCGAAGCACCGTAGGTGCGGAGCGTCCCAAGAAAGCCGCCCACCCACTTAATATAAGTTGAAGTAACTTAATGCGAGGCCGCAGGCCGAGCTCCGCGTAGCACTGAAGGTGCGGAGCGTCGCAAAGAAGCCGCCACCCACTTAATATAAGTTGAAGTAACTTAATGCGAGGCCGAAGGCCGAGCTCCGCGTAGCACCGTAGGTGCGGAGCGTCCCAAGGAAGCCGCCCACCCACTTAATATAAGTTGAAGTAACTTAATGCGAGGCCGCAGGCCGAGCTCCGCGTAGCACCGTAGGTGCGGAGCGTCCCAAGGAAGCCGCCCACCCACTTAATATAAGTTGAAGTAACTTAATGCGAGGCCGCAGGCCGAGCTCCGCGTAGCACCGCAGGTGCGGAGCGACCCAAGAAAGCCGCCCACCCACTTAATATAAGTTGAAGTAACTTAATGCGAGGCCGAAGGCCGAGCTCCGCGTAGCACTGAAGGTGCGGAGCGTCGCAAAGAAGCCGCCACCCACTTAATATAAGTTGAAGTAACTTAATGCGAGGCCGAAGGCCGAGCTCCGCGTAGCACCGTAGGTGCGGAGCGTCCCAAAAAGCCGCCCACCCACTTAATATAAATTGAAGTAACTTAATGCGAGGCCGAAGGCCGAGCTCCGCGTAGCACCGTAGGTGCGGAGCGTCCCAAGAAAGCCGCCCACCCACTTAATATAAGTTTAAGTAACTTAATGCGAGGCCGAAGGCCGAGCTCCGCGTAGCACCGTAGGTGCGGAGCGTCCCAAGAAAGCCGCCCACCCACTTAATATAAGTTTAAGTAACTTAATGTGAGGCCGCAGGCCGAGCTCCGCGTAGCACCGAAGGTGCGGAGCGTCGCAAAGAAGCCGCCACCCACTTAATATAAGTTGAAGTAACTTAATGCGAGGCCGAAGGCCGAGCTCCGCGTAGCACCGTAGGTGCGGAGCGTCCCAAGGAAGCCGCCCACTCACTTAATATAAGTTGAAGTAACTTAATGCGAGGCCGCAGGCCGAGCTCCGCGTAGCACCGCAGGTGCGGAGCGTCCCAAGTAAGCCGCTCACCCACTTAATATAAGTTTAAGTAACTTAATGTGAGGCCGCAGGCCGAGCTCCGCGTAGCACCGAAGGTGCGGAGCGTCGCAAAGAAGCCGCCACCCACTTAATATAAGTTGAAGTAACTTAATGCGAGGCCGAAGGCCGAGCTCCGCGTAGCACCGTAGGTGCGGAGCGTCCCAAGGAAGCCGCCCACTCACTTAATATAAGTTGAAGTAACTTAATGCGAGGCCGCAGGCCGAGCTCCGCGTAGCACCGAAGGTGCGGAGCGTCGCAAAGAAGCCGCCCACCCACTTAATATAAGTTGAAGTAACGTCATGCGAGGCCGAAAAAAATGTATGAGCGGCTTTCCTGGGACGCTCTGCACCTTCGGTGCTATGTGAAGCTCGGCCTACGGCCTCGCATTAAGTTACTTCTTATATTAGTGGGTGGGCGCCTTCCCTAGGACGCTCCGCACCTGCGGTGCTACGCTTGTGAACATGATCTTGGTTTAATTAAAATTAAAGCAAGACTTATGTTTAAAAAATTGTTTTGAATATTTATTGTAGATTTAAATAACTTAATGCGAAGCCGTCCACCTACTTAATATGAGTTGAAGTGTGTGAGTGGCTTCCCTGGGACGCTCTGCACTTTCGGTGCTACGTGGAGCTCGGCCTACGGCCTCGCATTAAGTTACTACTTATATTAGTGGGTGGGCGACTTCCCTAGAACGCTCCGCACCTTCGGTGCTTCGCTTGTGAACATCATCTTGGTTTAATTAAGATTGAGTCAACACTTAGGTATGTTTAAGAGATCGTTTTTAATATTTATTGTCTATTGTAGATTTAAAAAACTTAATGCGAGGCCGCCCACACACTTAATATAAGCTTAAATGTGTGAGCGGCATCCCTGGGACGCTCTGCACCTTCGGTGCTACTTAGAGCTCGGCCTACGGCCTCGCATTAAGTTACTACTTAAATTAGTGGGTGGGCGACTTTCCTAGAACGCTCCGCACCTTCGGTGCTACGCTTGTGAACATCATCTTGGTTTAGTTTAAATTGAGGCTAGACTTATGTTTATATATCGTTTTGAATATTTATTGTTTATTGTAGATAACTATTCAAAGCACCTTGAAAAATAATTAGCTCATAGTCCTACCTGAACATATATTAATGGCATCTATTAAGATGACAATAAATTATTTTCGTCTACAATGGTACTAATACTAATATAATAATATAACCTGTCATAATAATTTCCTAAGTAACGCCATAAGATTCAGGTGCCAACTTAACTCAATCGAGCGTACGTCAATAATGGCGACAGCACCACTGAACGGATACGTGATGGCGTGAGGCCCGTGTTTTGTTATCCGTGGTATAATGAATAAGGAAGCAAAGGAAAACGCATGAGATGACACGGTTATTATTTCAGTAGGTTCTGGGTTCAAATCCCGGCTAGGTGAAATCCTTTCTACATCGTAAATGTAATAATTTTGTCTTGTCTCGAATCATGGTTGTTTTTCATACAAAATGCATACTTTGTCGAGCAGCAGCTCTCAATAACTGATACACTGCTGCTTATATTAGGTATGCGATCAATATTCAACAACTTCGATAGTCATTCTGGAAGTCCAGGTTAACCCATCACAGCTACACCCTAGCTTGTGGCGAATCGTGGCCACAGGCAAGAGCAACGACGTGCGTGAATCCTTGGCCTCGGTGTCGAGGAGACCCATCAATAGCTCCAACATGTATGGAGCTGGTGTTATTAACTCAGGAAAAATCTTAACAGCGCGATGCAGCCGTTAGTATGGAGATTTTGCCAAAGTAACAACGCCATCTAGCGGAAAAGAACAAAATCTCAACACACCGTTAAAAATAAAGAATGACTGATATTTATTACTTTGAATAGATTTTATATATAAAAAAACTACATAGATGCAAAGTTGTGGCTAAATACATCGTATATTTTTCGTTTATTATACATTTCGCTACCTTATTAGTACGTTAGGCCTAACACAAACGATACCAAAATTTGCGCCTAATGTTCTAAATGTTGGTTGGTAAAACATATTTAGAAATATATTTAATTTACTTAAATTGATTTGAAATACTTTTATTTCAATTACACTCTATAAAATAGCATAAAAAAATCTGTTTTATTCATTAACATTCTTTATTGCGTCTCCGGGCTTTTTTATGGTCAATACTTACAAACTACAGAAGAATATAATTGCATATTCAATAAAAGAGCATTAGTTCCTATTGTCGCAAATTGTGTTTTTAAAGAAATGTATGTTTTTTTTTGAGCATGAGACAATTTACAACGAACATTGCACTCATATTTTCGTCTGTGTTGGTCGATAATTGGCGCCATCTTTCCTATCTAATTAACACGGTTTCCGTAACTCAACGCCTCAAACAACCTTAACCTTATTGTTAATACCGGTGGGCCGCGCGGAGGTATTATTGTCGAATTCATACTTTTTAGTTTTTGTACACGTAAGAGCCACGCGGGGGTCGCGTCGTTTTAAATTCAAAATCACAAACGCTGTCATTATAAGGTTACACATTGTAAGGAAAATATTTCATGGAATTTATGTTTTCAGAGATAAATATTAATCATAATAAAAAGTATCCTATAACCATCTTTGGATGTTCAGCTATTCCTGTACCAAAATTGGTAACTTTTTATCCAGCCGTTTCGGCGTGATGCGAGGACAACGGTTTTTTTGAAAACAGATGGCGCCAGGTTGGCACGGCGAAGCGTGTCCATACAAAACAACTATCCGGCTGCATCACGCTATCGAGATTTTTCCTGAAATCATGACCTCCCTCCATAGAAAATTTATTTTCAATATACAAATTTAGGATTTTATAATAGTATAGATGTATCTGACAGACATTCAATGTGCTGTTTTCAATCTACCCCCAAGACATACCCGCAGACCGAGATGCAAAATTAAATGATAAGCATTACATTTATTTTTCGTCAATTCTTGACAAATATTGACGACTAATCTAGAACCTTTATATTTCCAGGAGGAGCAGGAGTATGTTGTAACTTACCAGTGGCGCGGCTTCGGGTCTGACTGCGAGTCCGAGCGGCGACACGACATGGACGCGCGCGTGCCCAGCGCCGGCGGCGGCGGCGTGCGCGACACCGACCAGACCGTGCCCACCACCATGGACGAACTCGACGGTAAGGGGGTTAAGATTAGTTTGCACCTCGTGTCTCTGACTACTGCCCGCAATATTTCTCGGGAAATTGTCATCGAGATCCGTGTGAAGTTGAAACTTCTTTAGAAGAAGGCTCAAACTGGAGTCGACATAATTTAGTCCAATTTAAACTTGTGACTCCTCTGATGTTGTAGGTGTCTATGGGCGACGGTAATTGCTTTCTATCAGGCGATCCGATTGCTCGTTTACTCCTATGACAAAAAAATAAACAAGAAATTACATGGAGGTGAAGTGCAAGCTTATATAGAACTGTACCTATAGTTTGCGCCTCATTTTTATCACACAAAAGCAGATGAAACTTACATTGTCCGTGATATATTTATTAATTGTAATTTTAATCATAATGTTATGATTCGCATTACAATCCTGCCTGTAATATATCTCATCAAATTGCTAGTTACGTTTAGCGGGCAAAATTTGGTTGGTTAATAATTTAAAGACTTAAATAGTTTCAGCGCATACCCGTTAACTATTAATTAAAAATCACGTTACTTTCTTACACGCGATGAGAACCCATGGTTATTCATATTCATCAGGTTTCCGTTTCACGCAACACGATTCAATCGTTCATTCATACGTAATTGCACCGGGATTGAAAACAAATTCCGACAATGGAAATTGTTTGAGAAATACCGATGTCAATAAACAAATAAACACAACATTGTTTTCATTTATATTGCATTCGTTACAGGGCTCGAGCACGAAATGATCGTAGACAAACCGAAGACTCCACCAACAGTGGTCAAGCGGAAGAAACATGGCGACCCATCGAAGTTCAACCAAACCAATAGGAAATCTGACCACTGTGCCACGTTTTACTTTAAACACCGCGATACGGACTCGGACCAACAAATGATCGAAACCGACGAGAAAAGTCAAGAAGAATCCTCCGAAGAGGAATGGACTTACACTAACAACTCTAAAATTGCTAACGAAGACTCCACTGATATTATGACTTCATCCGTTGAAATACAATGTGAACTACCTATCGATCATAAGAAAGAACCTCCGAAACCTTTAGTAACACCAGATCTGCTGAGAGTAGACAATAATAACTCCAGAGCTAAGGATATAGAGAGGCTAGTGATTCAGGCTGAGGAATTGGTGCAGAAGCAGGCACAGCAACAGATGGCCAAGAAGATGGGAGTGAGGAGCTTCAAGCCATTGGCGTTCGAAGAGGGCGGCAAGAATGTGAGCCGCGGCAAGATGTCCAGGATCAAGGAGTGGCTGATCCAGAGCACGGAAGGAGCTAATGATACCATTCAGGTTTGTACATTTATACAACATTTTTATATTATTTCTTTAACAATTTGAACTTGTACCGCATTGAAACCATTTTAGATGTCCCTATAAAATATTCAATTATTTATTACGCATATAAATTAAGTAACAATAAAATCTTAACTATCGTGTTAATGAAATAAGGAATCATTAACAATAAATACGATAGGTTGTTAGTGATGGCGCCGGCATCTATATCAACTGCAATTATTTGGTCTGCGCAGCATTCGTTCTCCCATTTGTCCGCTTCAAAAAGATACGTTGCTACCGAACTAGGCTATTGATTAAAACTCACACGATATAATAATGTGTGAAAACACATTATTATAACAAAACGTGACCTAAACGGCACTATTTGAACGCGGTTAAATTTCGTTTGTTCTAATAATAGGCCTGAAACTGCCTCCTGATTTAGGTATACCTATAAATTTTGCATCATCGTCACTGGATAATTAAGGGTACCGTTCTAAATGAAATACATAAATAACTGTAAACTAGTTTTTTTTTGTCTGTACACGTACTTTTAGAATTACTCTCCTTGTATATTGCGTGTTGTTTATCACTATTATTCAACTCGACATGTGGTACTGCATCATGAAATCTGCTTCTGAATAATACATACGCATTGCTAATTGCGGCGATAACCTTGTGCTGAATTATGAAGTCCTTGTATATGAATTTATCCGGATGTATAATAATCAATATACGCGGGATAGTTACAGTTTTAATCGATCTTGAGACGTGAATAGTGCCTTACCGTTTAAATTAATCTCGACAGTAATTGTGATTAACGATTGTAATAGTTGTAATACATATAAAATCGTATAAGTTGACATTGTGTAATTTACATTGTGATTATACGATAAAAAATAAATTAAAAATAAAAAAAAAAACGTGAAAAATTGGGAGATTGCTCAGTAGATGGCGCTAGTAATCTCATTATCAAAGGTGTTTTACAGATACCTTTATTTTTTAAAGGAAATAAATTGAGAAGTACTATCGTATCGTAAATCATGACTTACTCGGTAGCCTGGCGGCTGTAACCGACATCGTGTGTATAGGAATCTAGATGTTTGGTAAACTATTAATAGATGGCGCTAGCAGTATATCAAATTGAACTTTTCGCCGTATAAATCAATTTCGGGCACGCCGCCATCAGAGTAAGAAAAAGAGCATGAAGGGAATTGTTTGAGATATACATTAATTAACTATTTTTATTTATTTATAGGGCACAGAAAGCTGCGACGCATCAGGCGAGTACACAACGGAGAGCGAAGTGGACACGTCGTTGACATCTGAAGAGAGAAACATACACTCTTCAATGGACATGAGTACATCAACTTGCACCGTCACGCCAACACATCAAGCCAAGGTAACCTTTGGAGTTTGGAGTAAATATTCTAACGTCCATTTCATGTTGGCTTCGTGTGCCTTCACATTTAACCGTAACGATCACTAAATTCAATCTTCTGTAATTTATTCGAAATTTTAATTGAGGGAATTGGCTACCGCATATATTTTCACGATGTTAATTATATGAAATAACTGCTGACATTATATTCAGTGTCCTATCTTTTAACTAAATTAGGTGAAGGTCTTAATCTTTCCAAATGTACTCATAAACGCATACTCTCGTAGGTTTCCTACGTATTTGGTGTAATTTATTTACTAATAAATTGTATGCACCTACCGGATTATTTTTATAGCAGACTTTCTCCCTGTAATTTCAACAGATAATGATCTTAATTCCATTAGAAAAAAACACGAATGCTAAACGTTTCGAACCTCATAATAGTACTACTAGTACCATCTGGTGACAAGTAGTAGTAATAGTTTCATTGAAATTTGTGTTCGGATATGCCGATTTTGTAATCAGCCACCAAAGGCGGGCTTTGCAAATTGAAGACTATGAAATCGTCCGTGTCATTAAATGTTAGAAGGCACATTCACTTATTGCATACTTCCGTATCACTACATAGTATAAAACAAAGTGGCTTTCTCTGTCCCTATGTCCCTTTGTATGCTTAAATCTTTAAAACTACGCAACGGATTTTGATGCGGTTCTTTTTAATGGATAGAGTGATTCAAGAGGCAGGTTTATATGCATAATTTATCAGCATTGCACCCGTGCGAAGCCGGGGCGGGTCGCTAGTCTACAATATAAGCAAGAACTCCTTGCCGGCTCATGTGTTTCCTCCTTCTTATAACTTGGGACCCTTCAAACGAAGCGTGAAGAAGCATCTCTCGGGCCAGCATGGCAGTGTCAACTGACTTGGCACCGTTGGTTTCTCGTCAGTTGCCATTGCGACTTGGGCTCCCCTTTTTGCTTACCATCAGGCGAAGTGGAGCCACTATGTTGTGCCGTTATAAAAACAAAAAAAAATTGGGCAAGTGCGAGCCCGACTCGCGCATGAAGGGTTCCGTACCTACCTATACAAGTATACATATATATAATCTATAACAAGTTTGTTGTATGGGAGCCCCCCTTAAATATTTATTTTATTTTATTTTTAGTATTTGTTGTTATAGCGGCAATAGAAATACATCATCTGTGAAAATTTCAACTGTCTAGCTATCACCGTTGTTGAGATACAGCCTGGTGACAGACGGACGGACAGCGAAGTCTCAGTAATAGGGTCCCGTTTTTACCCTTTGGGTACGGAACCCTAAAAAAAGAATCTCAGAGGGTATGCGCGCCGACTAACCTACGCGTAATTAACCCACGGCTAAGGTAACCCTCCCTCGCAAGGTGCAGCTCCGCAAGAAGCGGGCCGGCGGCGGCGCGCGGCCGTGGTCGGTGTCGTGCATCTCGCAGCTGAGCGGCGCGGGCGCGTCGCTCGCGGCCACGCCCACCGCCGACATGTCGCACATCATGTCCATATCCGAGTCGGCGCTCGACACGCTCGCGAGCCCGCAGAGGGTCACGCCCTCCAATTCTAATTCGAAGCTCCGTGGGAGCACCACTACTGTGCAGGTACAGTCATAATAAGTTTCTGTCAAAAATGTCATTTTAGTGGCAAGCTTTTATAGCCGACTGTACTTTTCTTTGGATATCCATCAAATGTTCACTGAGATGATTCTAAAGAGCCCAAGCTCGGTAGGATTGCTTTTTCTGTTATGGAGTTCCTATGGCCACCTTCCGGCTCCATCGTCAGATCAGCCCCATGGTACCATATTATTGTATTGTCTTCGAAGTTAAGTAAGTATGCAAAATTTCAGCTCAATCAGTTGACGATATCTGCTTCAAAATTGAGTTGCAAGATTTCACCCGAACATACATACTTTAAACATACCATGCAAGTTAAATAAAAGCTTTAAAAAAAGGCCACTTTTGTAACGTCTTGGGCGTTACCACCGGGTTTTTCACCGTTGGCATGAAACGCAAATCCTCAAGGCACCTTTTTACTGCTATCTTGTGGTAATAAATGATGAGAACGTTTTTTATGGGAAAAAGTATTTAATTATTAACTCTTGTAGATACACTTCTTTACGTTATGGCACTAATTAGTAATCACTTTTACAATATGAACATAACGCTGACCTTTACTTTTTTTACACTCTTACACAATATTTTGTCGTGACGCGGATGCCTTCCAGAAGCAATGGTTTAAAGTAGTGTCCTCACTATCTAAACTATCTAAGAAAGATGTGCACTTCCAAAATAACTCAACCAGATGACGCTATTGTACCTCCGGTCATCTTTACTATTATAAACCTGTAAAATTGTCTGTACATGTGAAATGTTGTTATGTCTGTTGTCATGCTGACCGACCGATTTTCATTTTCATCGATCAGTAAAATAATAATAATAACTAATTTGGTGGTGGATTTTCATTCGAACTCGAACGAAGTTACGAGTCATACTAGTGAAATTAGTTACCATGGTTGGTAACGCCATCTAGTTTGACAGTTACCTTTAATTCTTAGATAGTGACACTATCTAATTACGGCAAAGTGTGGTAAAGTAACCTATGTACTTTCACATCTTTGGTTTCCGTCCTGGGGCACTATGTTATACTTGTAAGTACTAACAGCGTAATTCCACTTAATTTAATATTCTTTAACCACAGAAAGCGCTAGGTTATATTCTTATTACCTATACCTCGAGCTATCTACTTATGGAAACGGTACTAAACTAAATCATGTGTCAATTTACCGAACACTTTAAAAACTATGTGACATAAATTTTAATGATTCGACTGAAACTACGAAACTACGCACATACGTTTCATTTACTCTTTACTTTATTAAGTTTACTGTGAAGTTTGACTGTGGCGCCATCTATTTTCACTAAAATGCTTTGCGTTTTCTATCCTACTTATTATCTAACTAGTCTTGCCTTCCCAGGGCCACGTTTCGAGCACCAACACGATGACCGAGGCGTGCACGTCGTGCGTCGAGGCCAACGACAAACAGTGTTGGTTGCGACGTAAGCGGCTCAAATTGCGACGTTACAACAATGTCATGCGCCGCGAACGTATGGTCAAGAGTCTTTCCTTCTGCGGCAGACTGAGTCCCGAACTGGAGTATAAGCACGAGAGAAGCACGGCCAGCGACCCCGCCACTAGCAAGAAAAATAGGTAAGTTATATAAAAGGAATTTGCTGAAAACTATAGAGAATTAGGAGAGGGAAAATGTTAGGCCACCTTACGCGACTAGATGCTTTTATAAATAACCTCATAGTAAGGAAAGGTTGAGGGGAAGCGAGGATGAGGAAGGCCAAGAATGAGTTACATTAAACAAATAAAAGATAAGGTAATCGTTATTTCGTATAGGGAAGTCAAGAAAGTGACAAGAGTTTCACTAAATTTATGATGTTGATGGGGAATAATATCGTATGGTCAAGAGCCATTCCTTCTGCGGCAGACTGATATCTGCACACTTCAAAATATATATAAAAAAAAAACTAAATAAATTATGTGGGTTGTTTTACCATAAAAAGTTTTCTAATTATAACTAAATATTTAGGTTCGACACAACATCGACATCAGGCAACGACAGCGACGAAGAGCTAATCAAACAGCAGCTCGCGACCATCGCCAACCTCCGCAAGAGCATAGAGAAAACCCACATCTCTTCCCGAGAGGACAGCGCTATTCCAGAGCAGAACGAGCAAGAAACCGTCGCGCCGAGCTTTAAGATCGGGCCTGCGGGTGGACTGGTCAGACCCAGGATCGCCAGGAGTATGGACCGCGAGAAGACGTTCCTGGCCCTCAGTTTAGGCGACCCCAGTCAACTGTGGGACCTCAGTATGGATAAGGATTCGGATATAGACAAAAGTGTGACGGCTGGCACGGAAGAGCATAGCTCGTTTTCGGAGCAAGCCTGGGACTTCTATCAGGTGCGTTGGAGTTATATTGTTAGATAAATGTAGTTCGGAATGGTATCTAGCTTTTAATTGGTAGACGTATATGTATGAAATTAGTTATCTACTACCTCGAATTCACTTTTAGAGTTTTTACATTCATAGAAATATTAGGTATTTCGAATATTTTGCGTTCACTTTCCATATCATTTAAACTACCGAATTGGAATCGATTAGATAGATTTATTTTTATTTATAGATGTCATATATTTCTCGCATGCAATTCGCGTTAGTGAATGTCGTAGTTATTCCTAACTCTTTCTCATCAGGAGAAGTACAATTCGGAGCCGTATTCCGAGGCTCCGGACTCTGACGCCGCGCGACGCTTGCTCGAGTTCGGCGACGACTACCGCGCCTTCCTCGACTCGCAGTCCGACTGCTGCTCCAGCCTGTCGGCGCAGCCCGAGCCCGCCAGCCCGGGCCGCCGCCGCCGCCCCGCGCCGCGCGAGCGCGAGCAGACGCGGCACAAGCGCCCCACGCGCTCCCCCGTCGACACCCCCGCCAGGAAACCCAAGAAGTCCATGTCGAGCGCCGAACGCAAGAAAAACCTTCTCGATAGCTTGGAGAGATCCCGAAACAATACCAGCATCGAGAGCAACGATGGCGTTCGCCGCCGCAAACCCTCCGAGAGTGATCGCAAAAATAACAAACGGTCACCCGAGTTCGACCTGCTCAACGTGCAGGCTCTGAGCCGACGCCGACACAGCTCCAACATGACCAGCGACGAGGTCAATAGCTCTTTGGAGTACACCGAGGTCAACAACCGACCGGATATACTCGACTCCCTAGGCAGAAGACGAAGGAATGTCGACAAAAACGTAGAGTCGGAACTGCAGAAAGTAGCCCTTTCGGAGCTGCGGCGACGCTCAACCGAGAATGTGGACTCGGAGGACGATTCGTCGAGTCCCAAGAAACACAGCAGAAGGAACTGGAGCGGCGACTCCGATTCGGAATCGGAGGAGGTCCGCTCGCTGGTGCGACGCTCGAGCGCGCAGCTGGACGCGGCGGAGGCTCTGATGGCCCGGCACGAGGCGTCGCCCGACCTGCTCCGCGCCTTCGACTACGTAAGGACCCAATTCGATACCGATCTAGATAGTAGCTACACAGAGACGGAGGATGACCTCCCCTCGTACCTCGTGACGCGGCGACCCGCGTGTCTCCGCGCGCGGCTCTGCCTCGCCGTCGCCGCTTTCTCCATCCTAGTAATAGTTTACATACATCTTCAATGACATTTGGCTTGGGCATGTGTGATATTTATTCTTATTTATGTAAGTACACGTATTAAGTACGCGGCGATTGTCAGGATTAGGCAGTTTTACGTGTCGAATAACCTTGTGCTGGAATATGAATCCGTGTCGCATTCGAATAATAAGCGGCGAAATTGAGACAACAAATGCGAGATATCTGCGTAATAGGTGGGCGCTATGTGAATAACATTTTAAATTACTTGATACTTGTACAAATAACCGGCATTTATAGAGCATCTTAACAATGAAAACTGACAATCGTTGCTTATATTTGATTACTATACTAACTTATTGATTAATCGCCTTAGACGCATATATCATTATATCATCCAACAAAGACAGTATCATTTTGAATAAAAATTAAAATAAAGGCTGTATTGACACATGGCAGTTATATAAAGTATAACATTCTTTAAAATACAAAATTCGTTTAGAGTTCAAGAATGTCTTCTCAGAACGTAGTAACATTTATTGTAGCCTGTGTGGAATTTAATTTAATTTAATATTGTACAGAATGAGGCTGTCTTATCATCATGAGTTTTGTCTGAGTTTCCAACCCTTATTTGTTTGTTCATCTCCTACTAACAGTTTGTTTGCTGTGTGATGTGATTTGTGCATTTTTACTAACTGCCTTTTTTTCCTTTAATCCATCCTCATCTTCTCGGTGGTGATAACTCGGTGCTAGGTCAGATTCTGTGAAATACTTAGATATATTTTTCATCGAAATAGTTTAGTCTAATTATGTTGTATCTTAACTATTGTGCAATGGTACAGAAAGCTTCGAAAGAATCATTCGGGGTTACCAGTGGCAATAAAACGATTGAATATAATGAAATGTCAAATTGACAGCTGTCACATTTGACGTTTTCGAACCAGTTCAGAAATGAGAAAGAATTTGCGCTTGAATATCGCCAGAAAGTATATTGTGGCGATAAGCAATTAATTTATATTAATTTATGGTTTACCTCATTTAGGAAGCGTATTCTTGTCATTGAGTGATATAATAATTGTACGCTTAGTTAGTATAACTAAAGACTTCGTCTGGTTGTTATCAGTTGTATAATGATTATAGGTGATTATTTTGTGAATAACATTATTTGACTGAACTCCGCAGTATATTTATGTAAAGATAGTTAACCACTTGTTGAATAGGGTTAGGCTGTTAATTGATCTTAATTGTTTAATTTTACAAAATGTTAAAGCAATAAAGTGATTATTTTTGTGTAAAAGTTTAAAAGGAATAAACGTGTCGGTTTGAAAATTTAATGGAGTTTCAGTCAATTAACACCCTTCTCTATCAACGTTCAGAGTACAAAATTGTATGTATTATCGTTATGTTGAGGTTTCACGACAATTTCTTAAATTCTAAATTGATTTGGATCCTTTGGGCTTTTCCTACATGCTTTCCTAATGTTTGGCATTTCCTTTCTTTGACTAGATTAGGCCTGCATTTTTTGTGTGATGTTATCATCAACTTTGGTTTTGATTGGCATGAGCAAAAACTTGAGTAATACATAATTGCATGTGAGTTTTCATTGATTTTTAAATTGGGTAACCATCGAATCGCTGCTAAAGAAGATAAGGATTTTTGAAAAGTGAGTTAGTTGGAATGTACTTGATTATTGAATTATTACCTAGCTACTTATTCCTTTTACTTTTGTATATTTTCTGTACCCAAGTTTTATGTGGCAAATGCACAGCTAATAGGCATACAGATACACTGTTAATTGAAATTCTGCTTTGTACATCCATGATATTAATAAATATTAGAATATTTCCGTAAATTAAAATGTAAGTTAATATGATGTTTCAAAAATACACTGACCTTTTTGGATTTACATTGCAGCTTAAAGTCGCATCGAAAGATAAGCATGATCGTATCCCACATCTAGTAATTTTACTATCTATACCATAAACATCGGATTATGTATAATTTCAGAATTAAATCGAACTAATGCGGTGAAATCAATATTAACAAATGCGTTTATTATAATTTGGTTCGGATTTATGTTTAGACAATGCGTATAGTCTTCCGATGCGACGTTGTAGACGGACTTTAGCGAACGAAGTGTTTTCGTGCACAGACGGAGCTGGAGACGCGCTGCCGGGACAACATTAACCTGCTGGATGCAGCGCTGGCTGGCGGCTCGCTGTCACTCGTGCTGCAGAGGGACATTAGAGGTTAGTATTAGTACCTAAATACCTATAAGAAAATTTGTCTACAATTTATTGTGGATACTATAATGCCCCGTCTCTAGGAAGTTAATCGGCATCCATCTGTCACCTCATTACATTTTGTAACTTAAGAGGCCTTATTCCTTTTAAAATTCATTTTTTTTTTTTTCATATTATGACAAATATATTGATAGTTTCAACCAACTTATTGGAGTGAACAATATTTTTCCCCGAGTTCTAGGTAGTAACATAGCTATTTCATGCTTTCATTGCGTGTAGCCGAAAATAAGTTGAAAAAACTAATTTTACGCGTGAATTTTGTCAATTTAGAGTAGTTTTTGAAACAAAAATTATCAATGAAAAATTCATACTGTAGGTTTCAAATATATACTAATAAATCCCAATAGCCCTGTTCTAGGTAGTAACATCAATAATATGTAACAAAACATGTTTGATCATAGAGAAAAATGTGTAAACAATCGGCATTTTAAAAGGAATAAGGCCTCTTAAGGAAGCTCAGAGTCACTCAGCGAGCTATGGAAAGGGCTATGCTCGGGATCTCTCTACGTGATCGAATCAGGAATGATGAGCTTCGTAGACGAACTAACGTCACCGACATAGCAAACAGGGTTAGCATACTGAAGTGGCAATGGGCAGGGCACATAGCTCGAAGAACCGATGGCCGTTGGGGCAGAAAGGTTCTCGAGTGGAGACCACGTACCGGCAAGCGCAGCGTAGGACGGCCGCCCGCAAGGTGGTCGGATGACCTGGTCAGGGTTGCGGGGACACGCTGGATGCGGGTCGCTTCTATCCGGCCCATGTGGAAGTCAATTGAGGAGGCCTGTGTCCAGCAGTGGACGTCCTATGGCTGAAATGATGAATGATGACCTGAATATAAGAAGATTTGTCCAATTTATTGTGGATACTATAATGCCCCGTCTCTAGGAAGTTAATCGGCATCCATCTGTCACCTCATTACATTTTGTAACTTAAGTGAAGTTGGCCGAGGTTGGGCGAATATGCTAGTGTGGGGGGCACTTCGCTGCAGCAAATCATACTTCGGCCAACTTCGCCATAGTGTGGAGCCGGCGTAAAAATTACCCAGTAAGGTGACAGATGTCAGAACTCGGGATTTAAACCCGTTCCAGACCTTCCGATCCGATCCGACCAATCGGAAGCGATCGGATAATGTGTAGTGCAATCGTCCGATTTATCGGAAGAAATCGGATAATGTGTAGTGCAGTTGTTAGGAAATTTCTTCCGATAAGTCGGATCGGATCGGAAGGTCTGGAGCGGGTTTTACTTCTTACCTTCGACGGAGCACAACGTGTTTGACAGCTCAGAATCTCCTTGTGAGTATTATATTCTTTGCTCAGAATGCACAATGTGGCCGCCGAACGACGAGGAGTTTGTGCCGATATTTAAAATATTCCGAGTTGTTCCTAAGTATTAGGTTTATCCATTAGTAGTATTTATTAGGTGTTAGCTGTACAAATAGCCTTGATAGGTAGACTTAAAAGAAAAACTGAACTCTGGGTCACACCTCGAATACCCAATACCGAGAAAATTGCGTTGTAAAGTAGTTTTATATAATTACCTGTTTTTATATTTTATGAATAATCATGTAAATACCCGTTGATTTATTATGTATGAGGTACGAGATTGCGCACAATTTAAAAATGTCGTCGCGTACCCATGTAAGTGCATCGAAGTTGTCCATTGTGCGGTAAAAAAAAGTCTTACCGCACTGCCGCTCCAGTTCGAGGACGAAACAATGAGCCGTGCATTAAATCGTATCTTATTTCTCGCAAAAATGCGATCGGTAGGTGGCCGGTTGTGGTTTCTTTACTCGGGTTGCGACCGGTTTCTGAAGGAACATCATGCGATGTTTGCGAGGCGAGAGAACTTTGCATTCGAAGGTTCTAGAGGCAGGCGATGGCGGTTTTAAGGAAACGATGACTTGTTGCACTTAAAAATACATTGAGTACACATCTATGAAACGGTGTTATCTACAGATTGAATTATAATGGACATATTTTGCCCATAGACATTATCTTCCGTATGTTAACGTGTTTTAAAGAAGCTGGTGTAAATTCTCTACAATTTTCATTCGAACAGACTATTAAATAATAAGATCACCAAAGCAAAATTCAATTAACCTCGTAGTCGTAGGTAAGTTAAGTACTCGTACGCGCACAATCTCGGTGGCGATCAAGGCTTTTCCATATTTGGCGCCGGTTTGCCTCGCGTTCCAAATTTGATTTATCCTCCGAGTTGCCTTTTTACAAATACTTCTTTTTTTTATTGGTGGAATTATGGCTTAATCGCATGTACATGAATACATGATGCAAGCGACGCTCGTTGAAATAATTACCCGAAAAAACAGGTCAAGCGGTGTTCCTTTGAAACTGGAAACTGATAATGTTTGTTATCTTTTCATTTAGGTACAGCTTGATATAAGAAAGTAAGGTATGGCACTCCGGAATGACAGGCGAGACTTCTGACGTCATCACGCTGTGATTGTGGTTGTTTGGTTCTGTCAAGCCGTTTCTGTGTTTCCACTGGTGTATCATAATACTCCCCGATTCCCTTGTAACCTGTATGAATCTCATAAAATCGCGAGTGTTTTAAATCAATTATTACGACAAAATAAAACTTAGTCAAAGAGCATGACAATCATAAATGCATAATAATATTTTTTGTACGACTGGCGGCAAAACATTTTTTTTCTTATAATTATTTTGTTACCGGAAAGTGGCAACTAATCAGTGACGTAGAAAGTCGCACTAATCACTTATTTTCTTATACCAGTACAGTACAGTAAGATGGATCGTCGGGATTAAAACTATTTAAAACAAAAGTATGTAATTAGAAAAAATAAAATATAAACGTTCACTAATAGGCAAATTAGAAATATTACGAACGAATAGACTTGGTAGCTTGCAATAAGTATATATACGGTTATATCCTTTCCTTGGAGAGGTGAAAACGGGAAACAAATGCCTTATCAGTTATCAATCTTAAGTCGTAAATGATGATACAAATACTTGAAATATACTTCCTCTTAATTGCACACCTCAAAACATGATTTTGTTAATATATTTTATATTTCAATAGTCCGTTTTAAAAACGGTAGAAATATATTCAGTAAATTTTGCACATAATTATAATTTCAAAGTGCAACTTTGAACTAAATTATTTAATAAACCAGCACAGCACTTTGTCATACTCGAAGATTAAAATCTCGCGCGACTTTCGAAGAAATATCGCTTTGGCGTATGAACACCGTAATTACAAGAGTACTTGAGCCCTTCTCGCCTGCAGATGCACTATGAACCGTTATCGCCTGTCAACCCTGATGTCTCCCGGAAACGGCGACACGCGGGCGACCACACGGCCGGCCTGTCTATTTCTGCCAACGAAAGCGGAACGGTCCCGCTCCGCCCGAAAGCGAGGACACTCGTGCATTTTGTTTCGTTTTCTTTTTTTATGGCATAATGTTAATGGCCAGTATTTTGCTCGTTCATTTATGTCTAAAGTTAGTAGGTACGTTCTTTATTTCAGCATTATATGAAGAGTTATTACTAATTAGTAAACGATACGAATGGCTAAAAGTAACTATTTTATAATAATGTCGCTGGAAAGCAATAATATTATAACCATATATCAGTTTAATAGTGGGTTACAGTTTTGTATACCATTATTGATTTCCTGCGACGATTTGAATATGACATACACACAACTACACACTTACAGCGTTGAACCGTTGTACTTAGGTACCTATTTCAGTTGGTAGGTATTTACTAATAATAGTTTAAATATATTGGTAGTCCGGGCTCCCTTACTCATTATTTTTATCTGTTCATATCTCTTCTAAGTATTCTTGCTTCACAGAAGAAGGACAGTTAAAAGCCCCTTAAATAGTTGCGGTAAAAATACCTCGGACTATCAGCACCCAGCTTGTTATCCTCCTATTGTCATTGGCAAAGGCTTTCTAAATATATTTTTCTGAGTTAAGATTCCTCAAGCCAAGCACTTAAGATTTATTACTTTAGATCGCTGAAATTTAAAATATTGAGTCAGTGTACCTTGAAATCTCGATACTTAGACTGAATTTTTAAGCAAAGCTAAATTTGGGTATGTTTATAAAGCTTTGGTTAATTTTGGAAGCTTTCATTGTTAGTCAAAAAAGCAACAACGTAACAACGAATCCGCTTATAATTTCATTGATGGGCATCAGCTTATAAAACAGCTTACATAACTACCTACCTACTTATACAACGTCATAACGACAACAAATAGCTGAATACCATAAGTCCATAAAGATCATGCCAATCAAATGAATGCTTTTTTCGCAATATGGCCATAAAAATTTAAATTGCAATCTTCGACCTGACAAAAGACAACTCGTTTGACGTCAAAATCTATAATTACCTTGCTAAGCACCCACTTCGTACAACACAGTGAAATCCTAATTGTATGTGCATACTTAACACTAATAGCTTAGTGCACAAGGCTCCTTCTGCATTCACAAGTGTAACCTAAAAATCTATTTGCCGACTGTGAACCAACAGGTATGCAGACAAAACAAACTTCGCGCACTTAAAATGCATTTTTAGAACGACCGCATGAAAATTTACTTTACTTGTATGGCGTCCTTTTGTTCTGCAATCGAATCAAACAGACTAACTATGTAATCTATGAGTAGGTCTTTTATGTGTAAAACTTTCCATGTAGGTAGTACGTACTTTTTATGTATTATGAGCGAGATACCTAATATAAACAATCGATATTTAGTGTCAATAACGTTTTTTTTTTATTGACTTAAACACAGAATCACGTTTACCTAAGAATGACATCATCTAGACACGTTAAAAAGTAGTACAAATACTTCAATGCACAGAAGATATTGTGCAGATATTTTAGGTCTCAGTTTTGATTTGATCTCGGTGCTATTAACTTGAGTTGTTAAATTAGTTTGCCATGTCTTGTAAAGTGTTACTGGTTATTCAAGAAATTAAAGGGCCGCGTGTACGGAAATGTAAGTAAAAAATAAAAACGAACTCAACAAATTCATATTAATTTCGTCATTCGAATTTCTTAACCCGACAATCTTGATAACGACCAACATTTTCCAATCAAATCAAGACTTTCCGGATTTCTTACGGTATTAGGTAACAGTCGAACCAAGATTATGTTTTCAAAGCAAAGTTTGCTCATTAAAATACTAATTCAATGTAAATACTTGCGCAACATGGCGCGGTTCGAATAGTGCATTCTTTGGCATTGCCGCCAAAACAATCGCTATAGTAAATAGATCTGGTATTTGCAGTTGGCGAAGACACAAGGCCAGGACAGGGCAATATCTAAATAGACATATGGCTGCCAGGCGATAATACGTATTATGTTATCGTTATCGCGAAATTATTCAAGACTAACGACTTTTCTTTAGCAACAGTAATTCCTGCGTTTAAAAATACATACCATAAACGTTAGCTATTACTTTTTTAATTGAAACATTGAGTTTATTTATTTTGTCGTTAATTTCAATTAAAATACGAAGATGTATTTAAAGTGGCTGTCCACCGATAAGTATTCTAAACTCAGGATAATTGTACGGAATGCAGGCCATACACGCATCCTTAAGACGTTTCAAAAGGCAAAGTAATTGCTATGGCAGACACGTTTGAAAGACCGCTAACCTACCTATCTATAAAGCAATGTATAGTATCTGTGTTTTGTATATCGACTTCATTTGTTTAGAATTTCAATACATCATTGTTGTGTAACATCAAGGTGCTACATTTTCTATTCGAACTAAGTTTCCCTTATTAAAATGTATTCTGTCTGCTTATGAAAGCTCTCTAGTCTTTGTTGTTCATTGAATAAATATATGGCCTTGTTTCAACAAGTTGGAAGAATGATTAATTTATAACTAAAGAATAGTTTTTTATTTTACGACGTCTTGAACAAAGGCGTGTCATGACCTTTCACCTCCATTGTCTTTGCTCTATGAGGTACCAAATCCGATATTCTAACGTTGAATCTCCTATGTACACTTCATGGAATGTGTCTTTTGCGCGTCAATAGGTGATTTTATAGTTACATTTGATCCACTGTTATTGGTATCATGATCTAGAAGCGCTTTCGTTGCTTTATCCAGCTGCTTTATGGCAGTTACTTGGAAATAAACCGATTCAAGCGCTGAGTTTGTTGGATGGAGCAGTAGATAAATTCCATGCTTCGCGAGCGGTCGCGTCCGTTGCTACGCCGAGTCTGCCCGCGAGTGTTAGTTCGTGTTTATAATAAAATTCGAAGTTTCGAACAGTCATTTTTATTGCACGTTAGTTTTTTTTATTCTGACGTTGAATTGTGGCCACGATCTCTGCGACAATCGATCTATGAAATGAAATGAAAACGTGTACATTTTTCCAAACAATATAAGAGAAACTGGATGCGCACGAGTGGTTTACACTTTCGCTTGTCAGTGTATTGCGTTTTTTAATGTGAAGTTGCGTTGCATTGCCCTAATTTTCAACTGGGCTATAAAATCAATGAGCAATGAGCATAATTAAGTATTACGCTACGGGTGCCTTATTATTAATATTTTCCTCCCTAAAATTAAACGCGATCACTTTTTCGTGAAACTTCAGTGAATCGAGAGTTTATCGTTCTTGAAGAAACAGCCTTGAATAATTCAACTTGAATTTCTCAGCTGTACACATAATCCTTGCACTGAGAAACGTAATTCCTGTTGTTAACATACTGCTATCGGTCTCCTTAAATAAACTGCAGCATTTATGCGGCATTTAGATTCAAGATAACATCTAAGACTGTTTATGCTGATTCTAGTCTTTCGTTTACATGTATACCTATTATTTTTGCATTCATGTTTATCATGTTTTTGCGGTTATTCCGTACACGAGTAACAAGAATCGTATTCTAGTAAAACACCGTACTAAGGTGCCATGTATAGCCCAATAGGGGTGTTTTTAGCCCACACGCCATATGGCGGATTTTTTTGTGGTAGTAATTTATTTTTCACCTCACCAGCTCAAACATGGCGATTTTGCTGTCAGATAACAGTGAACAAAATGCGATTTTGTTTCGAGCGTGAGTAGAAAGTAGCTTTTTAATTTTTTCATTATTTGACCACGAATTAACATTTTTCAGCCAAAGGTTAATTATAAAATTCGAATCGTTCGTATTTCGACGCACTCTGTCTCTTTCATACTTACATTAAAAAGAGAGTGACAAAAAAATATAAATTCGAAATTCGATTTTCGAATCCGACTTCGAATTAGAACACGTTCCGATACGCGTTATACCATAAAATAAAAAAATACCCGAAGAAGTTTTAATTACAACATAATATAGTGTTTTAACGACCGAATGTTTAAATAATTGTATTTTTTATATAAATTAAATAGATTCTTGTTCAAATAAGATAAAGCTTTCAACTTTATACTGTTTTTCAACTTTATACTGTAAATACTTAAACCAATAATTAACAATTTCACCAATTTATCATAGAGATGCAGTTTCGAAACGTACTTTAAAAAATATTGATTTCAAATTGTTATTTTTTTGTATTTATTTTGTTTGGTAAGTACTTTAAGAGTAAAAATATTAATTGAAATAAAAACCAAATCTCGTGATAATAAATAATCTGCTAAATCTTCCAATTTCCAATTTGATCAAATACAACATAACTGTGGTGGTCGGGAGGGACTGGTACAGTGTTGGAACTTATAATTTCAATTAAATTATATTGTAATTAAATTTTAAGCAGCAGGTATCTACTTTATAATTAATAATATGATTAAAATCAGCAACAAAGACTACAAACATACCTACATTTGAATGGTTGGAAGAAAAAGTACAAAGAGTTGAATATGATGTTCTCGCTGTTGTGGTGAAAAGTTGTTCGTGCTACACGAGAACAAAGTTTTTTGCATCTCGTGCTGTTGAGTCCCTCGCTACACTCAGGATTCTAACATAGAATCACTCGCTACGCTCGTGATTCAAATGTAGAATCCTTCGTTTGCTCGGAACTCAAAATCAGCACTCGTAACAAAAAACAACTTTGCTCTCTTGTTGCACAAATAACTATTGCTGGCAACTTAATTTTTTTGTAACTAACGTTGAAAGTCGTTGTATTTCACTGATATAAACAAAGAAGAAACTAGACTAAAAATGTTTACATAATAAAGCCAAAGCTATCCACAGTGAAGAAGTCAAATTTTTCATTAGGTTTCAGTATTTATTTCGCAAGGAGAACACAGAATTGAGCAGCGTTCCGGTAAACAATGTTTTGTAATTGGTTGATGACATGTGACGATGATATGACGTTGGTATGCACATTATTGCCATATGAAAGCTGTTTGTAGGGTCAATTGCAAAAAAAATGTACATAGTTAAGCGCTTTAATTAAAACAATGTTAATTGATTCCTTTGTGTGACGAAAGTTACCCATACATTTTGTATGACTAACTTTCGTCACACAAAGGAAGCGATCGTATTTTATGTTAACTAAGCTTTTAACTATGTACAATTTTTTTGCAATCGACCGTGTAGCGCCACTATCCCTGGGCAGTACCGACACTTACTAGGCTATACGTACTTACTTCCTGAACTTATTCAATAGTAGGTACATCCTGTTTAGTGAAAACGTGGTCGGTATAGGTAAAGATATGTTTAAGTAATAATATGAAGGAGGATATAAATACACTTATATTATAGGAGTAGTTATAAAATTATTGCAGATAACTGGTTCATTATTGCATTATCTAATAGATTAAGCAATTTGTTGATTACACCCAATACAATTATTACGTCATCTGTCCATTCAATAACCAGACTTTCCTAATTTTATTATCTCACTTAATCACTCATATGTAATTTGGCAAAGTTAAACCGGCAATTTTTACCAATATGACTCAAAGTTTTGAAATATAAATTCGCATAATAATAGCTATAGGTTCCGCTTGTAAGTAGTATCTAATTTGAGTATAATGTATTATATCCATGTTATATATGATTGTAATATATCCATGTTATATAATATAACTGGCCATGTAATACTGACTCGATTTGATAGAAGGCAGACATCATAAATTGACGGCATTGACGCATATCAAATTTACATTAGCGCTTAAAGAAATTCTCTGCATATTATGACTTGCAGTAATGCATATTACCATATAATACCGTTGCTAATGGATACTTCTAGGTTTGTGAAAGTTGCGGTTGCATCATTAACTCCATTTTTTATGGCTGTTAACCGGTAAAATGACGCTTTTATGCAAAATATGTTTTCTCAAACATGCAATGAAATATTGTCTTTGCGTTCCTTATAATAGGCTCGGAAGTATCGGTTTTTGGGCGCAACAACTCGAGAGGACTGTAAAGGGATTTCATACTGCTTTTCAGGCCTAGGCCTGCAAAGTAACTTTTTTTTTGTTTCAACAACAAGGTCATTCACACAGCTGGCTGGTTTGACAAAAAGCAGGTTTTGTTTTTAAAGGTTGGTTGTTAGACACTTGTGGAAAAAAAATTCAAGATGGCGACTTTTTATTTTTCAAAATTTCAAATTGGTGCTAGGCGGCTAAAACTCGGTATCGGGGGGCTCTCGGGGCTCAAAAATATGAATCTGAAATCTTGTCCGAAAATTCGGTCAAATTCGGAAAATGTCGAAAAAAAACGATTTGTATGGAGAAAATTTCAAATTGGTCCTAGGAGGCTGAAATTCGGTATCCGGGGGTTTTTGGGGCTCCTGAGTCAGAATCTGAAATCGGATTTTTTAAATTCAGTCAAATTCGGTATCGGGGGGCTCTCGGGGCTCAAAAATATGAATCTGAAATCTTGTCCGAAAATTCGGTCAAATTCGGAAAATATCGAAAAAAAAAACGATTTGTATGGAGAAAATTTCAAATTGGTCCTAGGAGGCTGAAATTCGGTATCCGGGGGTTTTTGGGGCTCCTGAGTCAGAATCTGAAATCGGATTTTTAAAATTCGGTCAAATTCGGAAAATATCGGACAAACAATATTAAGTGTTATTCTTTGAAGTATATTTTTTATTTCATTGTATGTTTGAGAAAAGCACTATACATGCCTCGTCGTGAAAACGGATTCCCGGCCTCGTATCACTATCCGGCCTCGCTCGCACGCTCGCTCGGCCGTATATACCCACTTGGCCGGAAATCCTCATTTTCCCGGCCTCTGATGTAATGTACTATTTTAATACGAGACTGAAAGGATTTAATGAACAAGCCCGGATTGATTTTACTTTCATATAATATTTTTATGTATCTACTTAATTCTTTTAATGCATTACATAAATCTCTGCTTTATATTAATAACAAATAAGTCGAATTACTTTGCTTTCAATTCCGTGTGTTTTGAGGCGGGATCATATTCTTAATTAGTAAGCGTGAATACTGAGATCAGCTAAGTCAAATACCGTAAAAGAAAGTCATGATTCATGATCTTCTGTTTTAATAAAACGATTTAAACGGATTATATCGCGTGCATTAATTATTTGAGTATTCCCTTCCTGACGTCTCAGCAACTTTCCAGTTACCGTTGTGACAGGTTGACTGAGAGAAACAATATTTTTCTCTGTCAAAGTTACATTTGTACAACTACCCATTTTATAAATATATATATTTTTTAAATAAAGGTAGTGTAAAGTCAGTTGCACACGTGCCAAAAGGGCATTAATTACTTTATTTTAAAATATCTACAGCGGTTCACTATATGGATTGCTGAGAAGAAAGAACCGCCGAAAGAACTCCCAGACTGCCTTATTACTATGTTTTGTTTAAAGGTGTTACCAGTCACGGAAACCGAAGAAAATATAATGAGCTTCTGATTTGATTATGTAAATAATTCTATTTGTAGCAGCAACATAAAATTCTGCAGGATCTTTAGTCGACTTAACACCGTTCATTGTTCTTAAAACTTAAAACGCATGATCACAGGCACTCCCTTAAGGACCGCATAAATCTGTGCGCGCTTTATACATTATAGATTATAGCGCGTAATAGGCTAATTTGAACATAACACAAGTTACAACTTTAAATTAAACATGTTAGTGATAGGATTGGTTTTGCAATGTATTTACCTCAGACTACGACCTTTTTAAGTACGAAGATGCGAATGGCGTCGTGCTTTTGATGTACTATAAACGCAAGACCAGACTATTATTATTTGTAATCGTCAAAGACTTGATACGGATGTTTCGTATTTAGCGTTTTCATCGCTTAACTTATGCCACTAGGCCACTTGTAACAATATCGTCATTCTATTTTCTTATACAAATTAATTTTCACAAGCGTTTACCTATTTATTTGTATTTAATGTTATATTATATTACATTGTAAGTAATCTTCAATGTGTTGCAGTTCGCTAGAGAAAGATTATAAATAATTATAGACACTGAAATCTTTTTACATTTCTATCCCACATGTCTCCAAACAGGAATCATTTCTAATGCTTATCGAAAGTAGTTGAAGCAGTCTTGCCCTGTGAGTTTCACTGCACACACATGTTATCTATGAGTAATTACTGTGACGGCTAGGAACGACTATCGGCTATCGATCATTAGGAAAGAGCAAGGGAATGACGTGGTGTAATGTTACGGAAAACTCTAGATTGGATCTCGCTGTCCAGACTGTTGATAAGGGCTGAAACGTCACTCGGAACGTTATATTAAATAACGTAACACTTCGATATAACCACTTGTTGTCAAATCTTAAAATCATTAAAGTAGTTTCCATTGGGCATATCTTCTGCTTGATCAAAACGAGTAACTGAAACGACGACGTAGCGATTGTGTTGTTCAAATTCATTGTTGTCCTCAACGGCACTGTCGTCATGAGGTGAAAGACCGGTTGACTCAGATCTGCCCATGCAAGTTTTTATAGCTAAGCGAAGCACATCTTTGACTGACACCCTTTTATCATTCATTATCAAATCATTGACTAAATGATAATCAACATTTCCATTTCTTGGTTAATTGCGTTCTATGAACTTAACGGTTTCTTTGTACTTAATCTGATTGACATTTAAAACATCATTGTCCACCTTTTTCGTCCCATTAGGGTTACACTAACTAGTTCTCATAATAAATACTCGTAATAACTCATCGCTTCATTAATTCTATTGTCCTCTTTTTCTGCAATTGTATGCCCTATTGTGAAGTCTTTACAGGCTATAATTAATTTGGCCCGTGAGCCGCTAACGGTGTATCAGACCGGCTAATCTAGTTCATCTGTACCGCTATATCTAGACATTCTCGCTTCCCTTTTTTGTGCGGATTTCTCTTAATTTTCTATAATAGCTGTCATTAAAGATAGTTAATCTTGTGATTTATGTTATCTGGATCTAGGTTGTGTCAGTTCCGTATAATAGTAATGCGGTGTGTATTTTTGTAACTATAGGTGCATAAATACTTCACTCAAGATAATTGCACATAGTCATGTAAAACTCGTTGTTTTCATAGAATGGAAACCGTAAACAGAATACAACAAAATACATTACAATGTGATTTAAACCAGGTGAAGGTTAATAATAATAAGGTTCCCGCTTTCTAAAAAAACATTAGAATGCAAAAGATAATTGATACTTAGTCTTTGGAATGGCGCCATAGCAAAGAATATATATACTAACGTAAAAAGAAACGACACTGACACTTGTGTGCAGTAACAGAACTCGCGGCTATGTGTGCGTGTCGTGGGGCGAGCGGGGGCGAGCGCGGGACGCGCGAGATGGGGAAAGTCGAGCCCGGCTCGGCGACTCAAAGGGCCGCCGCCGTCTCTGCTCGAATCAATTCACATTGTTCGCTCGCGCCGCGTCGTATTCGTTTTCATACTTTTCGATGTACCGGCCGCGCAAACAAAACTATTATGGCTGCTAGAGGTTCATATTGCTGTGTCTATGGCTGTGGCAATAATACCAAAGGCCACAAAGAAAAAAGCTTTTTTCGTCTACCTACCGACCGAGACTTTGTTCACATATTATAAACAATATAATGAAAAAAATGCTTTAAATACAGGCGTAGGACTTGTTACTCCACCAGACAATTTTATAAATTTGATACAAGGTCTTGAAAATACATTCAAGGAATATTTTATTAAAAATAAAGACGATCTGTCTCAAACATTGGGAAACAGTTTGTTGGCCGAGATGCAGCATCTAATGTTATATATAAAAGTTATATATAACTTTTGATATGCCTTGTGAATGCTTCCCATTAGATTTTTTGAAAAAACTGTTCGTACTATTTCGAATCTTCGCCGTAATTAAAGAGAATAATAAAATGTTTAAAGTAAGTCGCAAAAACAGAAAATATATAAAAGTAAGCAATTTATAATATAATATATGTCAACACTATTATACTAAATATATTTTAAACCTTAAATAAATAAACATCTTTCATTAAGTAATAATTATTATTTCATTGTGCCGCGGTAGCTAAACCGCCAACCCTACGCGTAGACGCGGCATTACAAGGTCACCGCCGCACGATTTACACCGATAGGCCCTTGTCGCCCCTGTGGCCATAGTTATAGCCCTTATTCAGAATGTAACGGACGATAAAAATAAGAAAGAAATTCAAAAGGAAACCAGACAAAGCGAATAATTAATAAGAAACTGCTTCTATGATGTTATACATATTACAAACCCGGTCAAGAGTTGCCTTTTGTAAGATATGAATTGTCTAACATATAACATTGGGTTGAGTAGGATGCTCTCGATAGAACATTTTGAACAATATTTGAAACAATTGACACAAAAACACGTCAAAAAGGGAAAGGGGCATCTTCATGACGCAACCACTCAGAATATCTCACTTGTGTTCAACAACAGTCTTAGATAACGATCATTAATTCAATTACAGAGAGATCGTGGCCACAATTGTGGGCGAAACGGCTTTTTTCTCAAATTGCATCATCCGCTAATGATAGGTTGATAAGATTGGCATGATAGGCGGGGAACAGACGATCTCATTATTATAGCCTGTGTTATGGCCTTTGACCTAGGTTGAAATAAATTACATGTCTGAACACACTTCACTTATTCCTTTAGAATATTTGTTAGTGTAGTCCGAAACCTTATTTTTCATGAATAATGAACGTCAAGCTATATTTTGATCGATAAGTTAGGGATGGTCGATAAGCTACAATGAGTCGTTACAAATGACTAGAATATGTAGATCTCGTCACCTAATCAATCGTAAAGAGAGATGCATATCTTCTTTGTTCTTTGTCATACTTATTCTTCCCGCCAGGTGACAAATTGAGCCGTTCGTGGCAGTTGTAGAGGGGCGTGAGAGTAAATAAGCTAGGCTAGTGTTGATTGGGGTCTACCGATTCGATTCAAATTTATGGCAATCTCTTGTCAAACGTTGAGATGGTTGACTGATGTCCACTGATGTTACAACATTTTTCAATTGATATTGTTGACTCTAGTAAAAGTAATGGTGACGAGAACAAACAGTCACAATGTAACGTTTAATTTTGCTATTGCCAATCAAAACGGATTCATGCTAAGCCCCAAATCGTTTCTCTAGATTACTTAGAAGGTGTAAAGTTGTAAACTTGGCTCAAAGTGAAGTGATGGAGTAACGTTTAGTGAGCAAATTGTGGTGTGATATCAAAATGAGTCTATCTGTTACCACGACAGCTAACAACACTGACGAAATCGGTAAGTGAACAACATGATTACTACTGTTTTATGTGTGTGGTTTATTTAGTTTTGACACGACATTTGTATTTGGTTCTGTTCTCTTAACAATTCGGGTTGACATTTAAAGTAATGATAATTCCGATAACATGTTTTGATCCACGTTTTATAGCCATCACATTACCTATCCGTCATTTCACCGTAAAACGGATTATTTACGTGTAGATACAATAAGTATAATGATGTATATGCCTTTTCGCTCGATTCCCACGCAGTTTGCATGATGTCATACTTAAATTAAGTTATACAAGTTACAACCTGTGTGGATTTGGATTGAGTAGCTAACAGCCCACACGGTTCAACAATCAAAACTTAAGTTACCACCTCATATTTATTCCCTAAAATTCGGACACTGTGGATCAAACGTTTAACATTGAAGCTATAACTAGCCCAGTATAGAAGATATTAAATGAACATACATACACTAAACTCTGACGCTCTGAATGTTCAACCCTGGCACACGTAGAAAAGTGGCCTTTAATCTTTAAAGCCCTGCCATTTCTGTCTCAGTGATCATTATCTTTCGAAATTGCCTCCAAGCAGTAGCACCCAGTAGCTGCTACCGAAGTGAACCAAGCAAAAACATGTTGCATTAGTAATTTTCTCAGCCTAGCGTCGTTCTTGACCTAGGCAGGTCCGCCTACGGCAACGCCGACCCACGCTGCGGCTGCCTAACACTGTTTTCTCTAGGGCTAATTATATCGTCTGCATCTCCTATGCGTTTATTAGTTCGTGGGTGCTAATGCAAATTGGCTTTAAATGTATACGGTGCACAAACTTCGTAAGGTTTGCAGTATCAACCCAAGTAGGTAGGTACCCATGGTAAAACAAAAATAATATTTACACAAGTATTTCAGTATAAACATAATTCTTAACGATTTTCGCAATTTACTTAATATCAGCTAATTCTTGATTAATGTGTATCCAAAGGAAGTGATTTTCATACAGGTTATGTAAATACATGTAAGAAATTACAGAAACATTGACATATCGCGCAATCCAGCGGAATTACAGACACGGGCCATATATGAAGTAATGGCCGACTCTGGTGCAACAGGAAATATAAAATTTATCGTAATTGAGATCCTTCAAATGGCAAATGTCTTTCCTTATAAGGAGAAATTAATTATCCACAACCTACGCATTAGAATTTTACGAGCAAACAAATATCAACCGGTGTTGTACAATTCTCGAATGAAATAGCTTTTACTTGTTTCGTCGATTTGTTGGCCAAAGAAAACAATCATCTGTTGAGAACACGTGCTATATCATGATCATGACATGAGTACAGAATAATAAATCAACAGATTTCGTTCCGTCACATCAAATCAACATTAGTTCCAAAATTAGTGATGCAGTAAGCCAGTAGGTCACCCGGCGCAGTTTTAACACTGGCAGCATAGCCACCGTTCGATCATTATCTCGCGCAGACGCTGTTGCAACACTTGCGCTTGCGCAACAACTCGCAAAAACGCCGTTACAGATAGAATGGAGATTTACTGCCACTTTTATATGGTTTGTTTAGCTAATGTCTGTAAGGTTTAATTAGATTAGTGGATTTATTACAAAACGGACTTCTTTAACAGCCTCCTACTTTTGATATATTTTACCAAAAATTTTTTTTTCTAATTATCAGGCAGGAGAATGTAATAGAGAAACTATTGGCTGTGGTACTGTTCAGTAAATCATTAATTGAACCTACCTCTATCTATTGTTAAACAAAGGCCTGCATCTATCATGATTTGTGTTGACATCCGCTAATACGTTGATTGCTTTTTGCTACCTCAGAAGTTGTTTAGCATGCAACATGCCATCAATCACATGATGACGTAACTGACAGGTTGAAAACAATCATCGGCAAATATGTTGTGTTGACACATTGGGAACGCATTACTAGTTTTTGTCGCACGCTAGTTCCTATCAGATTGTATTATATTCACGCGCCAATAAGAAAACCTGCTTTCATACAGTTCTACTTATAATATCGACAATAGCCTTTCATACAAAGTACATCACAATTTGATAAGGCACACTGATATTCGTGGGGTGTCACTGTTATATTAGAAAAAGCTTGCATAACAATTACAGTGCTCTTAGAGCCTCATATAGGACCTATTATGTATGTTAAACCATTGATAGAAAGATCAAAGTATAAAGAAAAATTAGAATGCGTGCGTCTTAACACGCTGGACCGGTAATCCAGAGGTAGCGGGTTCGATTACCGATCTCTTCCGCCAAGTTACGCATTTCAATTTTTCTTTGTGCTTTGATCCTTGTATCAATGGCTTAATGTAGGGATTGTTGTGTGTGCCTACCACATTAAAGAGTGGGTGAGACATTACATGTTTCGTAAATGTTTCATGAACTTATATATATTGTTTTATTAAAAGCTTTTATTTAACTTGCATTGTATGTAAATATGTATGTATCTAAGTATGTTTGTTCGGGTGAAATCTTGCAACTCAATTTTGAAGCAGATATCGTCAACCGATTGAGCTGAAAGTTTGCATACTTACTTGACTTTGATGACAATACAATAATATGTTATCATGGGGCTGATCTGATGATGGAGCCGGAAGGTGGCCATAGGAACTCTATAATAGAAAAAGCAATCCTACCGAGCTTGAGCTCTTTAGAATCGTCTCAGTGAGCATTTGATGGATATCCAAAGAAAAGTACAGTCGGCTATAAAAGCTTGCCACTAAAATGACATTTGTGACAGAAATTTATGTAATATATAGATTAAACCAGCCAGCGATCGTTGACGTGTTATTTACAATCATCAACAAAAAATAACCAATATCTGCTATTAATTACGGAATTAATTGGTTTTCTTTCCTCGTCTTACTTTACTGATTGGTTCAAATGCAGTTACGTGTCTCCATCTATTATGCAATTTATTATTTCGTTTGCGCCTGAAATTCCGTTTCATTATTTAAGGAATGATAAGTATGACAAATATTGTTAAATATAGTGACAAGTAAAGTTTAGAGTAGGGTAAATAGTGATTCAAACTCAATCAGCAAATAGAGATCGTTTGAATATTTTTACATAATTATATTGATTGCACTTATCTAATATCACTCGTAAACAAGAACTCATGATAGTTGACATGTCGTTTCGTATGTCAGTAATAGTATTCGAAATTTTAAATGTAATGTTACCTAATTGATATTCAAGTTAGTGCAAGCCCTCACTTCAGAACTCAGTCTCAGTCAGAGATGGGCGCTCATGGGTAAATACCCGGTAAATACCGGGTATTTACCCAATCTACCGGGTATTTACCCATTTATACCCAAATTAGTGGGTATAAACTATCTATCATCAAATCTTTGGAAATATAAGTAAATAGTTCAATGTGATATTCAACTAAAAGGTCGTTTCTTATAAATGTATGTTTATTAAATGTAAAATTTATGAGTAAAAAGGAAATTAAGTTAAGCTGATGAAGCGTCTTACATTATTTCACGTATAAAACTTATGTTGTATTCGTTTTTAATGGAATTTAGTGAAATAGTATTACATATTATAAGGTTGTATAAATTAAGAAACATATTAACATACAATCGATTTACCATCACCAATATTTATTTTTTAAATACTCAAAATGTACTTAAAATTATATCGTAGATTTCAATAAGTAAGCGAAATATTATTAAGGCTATTAAGGTTCTTCTGTTTATTCTAAGCTTTCTTCAGATTCAGACTTTCAGATTCTTCAGTAGTTTCTAATAACCAATCAGAGTGCGGTTACAGGTAGCGTCACTAGATAACGGGGCGACCCGACAGACGCGGTCAGTTATTGTTTATCAACCACAAGGTTACGACTCCTGTACCTTTCTCCATCCACCGACTATGTAGACAGCTAGTGACAACATCAGAGGCTAGTCCACACTCCACACTGCGATCCAGGAGATAACACCCTGCGGTACAAAGCCGAAGATCGGGCGGAGATCTTTGCAGCGTACCTGTAGCGCCAGTTTATTGCGAACTCAACAACGAACGACGACCTCCGATGGCGTGAAGCCTACGGCACTTTGCGGAACCATTACGAGCAGAGAAAGACCCGGTCTTTTTCTCGGTCAGTCAGGTGCAGAAAGCCCTCCAACGATGAGACCCAAAGAAAGCCCCGGGTGCCTAACTCAGCACTCCGTCACTTGCTACAGTACACCATCGTGGCAGTGACGCACCTCTACAATGGGATCCTGCGCTCGGGCAACTTTCCTCAGACATGGAAGCTTGGACGGGTAGTCACGCTTCCCAAACCTGGCAAAGACCGAAAAATACCGGAGAGTTATAGGACGATAACTCTGCTTAGCACCCTCTTCAAGGCCCCACATGGGGAAACTCCTTCCACACATAGAGCCCGAGCCAGAACAGTTGGGTTCGAACGACGCTTCAGCTCACGCGCGTGCTGCACTTCATGGCCGACTCAATAAACAGAAAGGCAGTGGCCGTCATACTGGACATGGAGAAGGCGTTTGACAGAGTATGGCACGAGGGGCTGCTGTACAAACTGTCAAACGCCACCGCCCCCCGCCACATAATAGAAGCCGTCCGGTCGTTCCTGCTAGAGCCCCGATTCCAAGTTGCAGTGGAACAAGCTGTCTCCGCTAAACGCCCAATCCGCGCGGGAGTTCCCCAAGGTTGCTGCCTCTCACCTGCCTGCTATGCAGTCTACACCGACGACATCGTCGGAGACGTCAAGTTGGGTCTGTTCGCAAACGACGCTTACTACACCTCATCCATCAGCCCGGCCCATGCTGTGTGGAAAATGCAGGCCCAACTTGACGCCTTCCCAAAAGGGCTGAATAACTGGAGACTGTCGGTGAATATCGCCAGAACCCAGGCGATAATCACCGGGAAGAAGAAGACGCCGCAGCCACTACGCATGTCCGACCAGGAGGTGCAGTGGCAACACACAGTGAGGTACCTGGGCGTCACCATTGACAGGAACCTTATTATGAAACAACACGTGGCGGAAGTGGTCACCAAAGCCAAGACCGCCCGAATACTCCTGAGGCCAATACTCACAAGCAGCCTGCCAATCCGCATCCGCACGAAGCTGGGGATTTACAAAACGTACGTGAGGTCCAGGCTCACGTACGCAGCTCTGGCGTGGTACGCCCTAGTGGCTGCCACCAACAGGGACAAAATCCGAGCGCAAGAAAACCTGGGACTTATAATAACTAAATCCCCACAGTGCGGAACGACCATCTCCGTAGGGCACTGGGATGGGAAAACATAGATAAATTCATCAGACGACTGGCAATCAGGATGTTCTGCCAGGCCGATGAATCCCGCCACGTGCTGCTCCGAGGTATAGCGCCACTGCACGGACACACGCCCGCGGCCACTCCCAAGAGAATTGCTGCCACAGACTTAACAAGACGTCTCAAGACAAGCTGCGGAGAGACCAGCTGCAAGATGCAATGCAGACAAGAAAAACATAAAAAACAGACAAGGCCTTCGAGCAGTCAACTGACGCCACAAATCGACTACCAATGCCCAGCCCGTCATTACGGGCTGCGATAAATGTAGTCTCATTGCGTGACACACGGAAAAGGCACCCCCACACTCCAGAATGGAGAGTGTGTGATGAAACGTAGTATCGAACGGCTGATGATAACTCGTTCATATTCTCACATATTTTTTATTAAACTACCGTATTCTCGTTTTCCTATTAAATTATATCCACAGATATAAACAGGTAAGTACACGGTAGATTGAGTAAATACTGTAAATTTAGGTATGTATGGTATTTACCTACCGGCCATTTCTAGACCCTGGAGACCATTCTAGACCAGAGGTACTTGTCAAGACATTCAAAGAACCCGAACACGATGGGATTCTGTTAAATAATTGAGATTTTTTCTCAATCAAGTACCGGGAAGAGAGCGAAATTGAACTAACAAGATTTGATACTAGGCATACTGACAAGCATGCAGCCTAATACCTCATAAAAACATGATGTTAGTGGTGATAATAGCTATTTTGTACCATTTCTACACACCCCTAATTTAATATTTTCAATAAATAGAGTACAAATAGTTTATACCCACCAAATCGGGTAGAAACGGGTAAATACCCGGTAGATTGGGTAAATACCGGGTAAATACCCGATAAATACCTTGGGTATTTACCCACCGCCCATCTCTGGTCTCAGTCGGACTAGCTAACAAAGTGGTTCCAATTAAATTTTCAGTAGCGCAGTTTTATTTTCGCGTATACTTCATTGGAAGTTGATTATCGGCAGTATCGCTACCAAGGCTGACTTCTTACGGGCAAAGCCAATTATTCGCGTTTAATCAACTTATTCGTCATTCTAGGTCAATATCTTGACCCGCATTTGATAACCTTACTGTACCAAATACAGATTGTCGTCTAAAACCCTCTTTCTGCTCGTTTTTAATTAATAATTAATGTTTATTTATCACTGATTATTTACTATCGGTATACCTATCCTTGTGTCAATAGGTACTACTAGAATTTGCTATAATATACATATGCATTATGTATACTTATATATGAATCAGAATGGATTTTCTTTCGCTTTTTGCTCGTACTTCGGATTCATCAAGAGCTTATCATATCTTTTTGAATTGCAATCAATACGGGAAACTAGATTCAGATATATATTTTAACTGTGTATGGAACTAAGAGCAATTGTAAAGCTGGTCAACCTTTGACAATGACAACCCACAGCATAGATGCGCACATGATAGCCGAGCGCGGGACACGTGACGACGGGCACGACCCTGGCTCTAGGACTGTACGTTATAGGCGTTTGTGACCTAGGTCCTAAATTTCTCCAGTTGACACTCATTTGCTACTAAGTTAGAAACTTAGCTAAGGTTGGTTCATTTTAAAGACTAAATCAAGGCGAAAATAAACAACATGTCGTATCAGGGTGTCAAAAAAGGCTGAGGATGTCTTTAAAGTATATGATGATTGATATTTTTATGCATGTGCGTGCACAGAAGGTGTGGCGAAAATTCATGTGAGCTCCTAATTCCAATTAATAAATTTTAAGATAGTATCTTGATCGTATGATTATTTATCAATGAATACACGCAAATTTATTACAGTATACGGACAAATCTTCACCATATTGCAAGCAAGATGTTCGGTACTCCGCGTTTTATTCTCGAATGTCTGCAAACGAATTTAGTTGTCATAACGGGGTCACCTTGGATCCGTCGCACTGCAGTATTGCATTACTAACTTTAACATTCATCAATTGTAGCACAATTTACTTTGACCTATTTAAAATAACATTTAACACGATTTCTATCAACATTTATCTCATACTCACCTTCAATTTTACTCGCTACAATTTGTACCTTAGATCATGTCCAATAAGCATTCATCTAGATGTATTTCACAGTTAAATGGTAGATGCAACAATGTTGTATATACTGTTGGTAGATAACAAAATCTTTAGTTTGAGCCTTTAGGCTTTCGTCTTAAGGTATTTCTAAGAGGTTGTTCGAGTTGTTAAAGGTTAACCAGTGGTTAGTGGTGCAAATAGTGCAGTTTCGACCTTGCCGCCTCGTCGACTCCTGCGCCGTCAGTTCCGTAATGGATTGCAACAACTAGTATCCTGTCAGGTATCGTGACAAATTGCCAAGAAGATAAGTTTCCGGTCTGAACAGTAACGCTGTAACTATGCTTTACGTCGGTGAGTGTCTTTTGGTATTTGGAACTCGTTATTGCACTGAAGCATCACAGAAATTTAGAGAGTCATGAATTTCATATGTATTATACGATCTTACTAAATAGGCATTCACTATTCACGGACAATACTTTCTAGTCATTAATGTTTCACGACTTTACGGTGGTGAGAAGTTAGAAATTATTTTAATTTTGAGTGAAACACCTTTTTACTTAACTTCTCATTTCCAGCGTATGTCAATAAAAATCTATAATAGCGCACTCAAACATGTTAATGGGTGTATTTTACAATTTGTTTACTTTCACTCCCACACTGAGGATGTGAAGCTGTCGCGTGGCGTAACGACCAGTTTCTCCACACATGGACACGGAATATTTTATTTTCGAAAGCAACGCTAAGGATTCGATTTAATACCCAACCGTTTAATACGTTCCTGCAAGCGTTATATTAAAATAACGGTGCTTGACAACAGTTATTATTTAAAACGTAACTGTTTTGAGAATCTTAAGCTGTCTACTTCGCCTAAATTATTAACTGTGTGTGGTTAATAATCCAAGCGGTCCTCAATACTTCCTGTGTTGCGTTTTAAATTTTGTCTGCGCGGTTGCGTTCCAGTTCGCAAATGGGCCTCAAGGGGAAGCAGTAATTCAGCTCTGAATTTGACGGATGGCTGCCGTGCCACGCGAATCAGTTGCGTTTCCGCAACGTGGAACAAACTCAATATATGGATTTCCATAAACATGTTCTGTTCATTACGTACGATTCATATTTCCTTTACAAGTTATTGAATCATGTAGGGATGTCTAGACGTTTGGAAACCATTAGGCCTAGCTTTAACTGCGTCGGCACGAGTCGTAAATTAAGACTATTACGTACCGCGAGCAGCAGACAAGTTCATGGACCCAATGACATTTAGGGCGCTATTTTGGACTGTGCAACTTCGCCGAACGCAGCGTTATATGCCCTATCTATTCGACTGATTTACGACCATATATGTCTGCGTTTGTGCAGAAATAGCATTAATAAAACAGGAAAAAACCATCATCACCATAGAAGTAGACAAGTCGTGGTAAAAGTACTGGAGCATCATTTCGTGAATTTTATTGAACTATGTACCTACAATACTACCTGTATATATAAGTAGATATTTATTTACCTTTAAACTCACCCATAACGGCCACAACACTAAATACTATCTTCCGGGCAATCAGATTTCAGTATTGTGGAGACTAAATGTGCACGTGATAGTCTAGTTGTCTAAGACAGTTGAAATATTTCTCAGTGTATATCTATCTACTCTCATCTCCGACTCGAAAAGCAAGCATGAGTTTACCATCAACAGCTGTAAAACAGAAATTATTACCATCAGATTTAGACATAACGGACTCGGGGCACGCTCGAAAACCACTTTAGCTCTTAATGAAATTGTTATCGGTGTATCCGTTGGAGAATAACTTGAAAGTGCTGGCCGTACAGACGCCGATAGTTTTTCCGATAAAAGACGGTCAGATATTCAATCTTGATACATTTCTTATGCTTAGGTAGGTAATAAGATTTCCAGAGTCGCTTTATTATTCAACAGGATATATTATTTGCTTTAATATTATATGCTTTATTATTCTGTGATTATTAAACAGCGACAAAAAGTCCGCGATTTCAAAGCTTGAGAAGGTAAAACCCGCTCAACCTATTTCAGGGAACTTTCACATGACCATAACTTCGAGTTAATAGCCTTTTGACATCACATCAAGGGAAAGCGAAGAGTGAAATGTGACAGGTGTCTAAGGAAAATGAAATGTTACACAAAAAATAAATAATCATTTTGTATGTCATCATCGGTAGCTTCCGTGTGTCTTTTTATTTTGAGCGCTCTATTTTTACTACGTCAAAAATAGATAGAAAGCTGCTCGTGTTTGTTTGGATTTCTGAATAAGTAGGCGATTAACGTCTTATTGTGGGTTGTTTATTTTAGCATTAGCCCTCATTAACGGGGCATCATTAATTAAAAAGCTTTTATATACTCAACAAGATCATTGTTTATTGAAAAATAAAAAAAAGTTAGTTTATAATAATTATAATCAGAAAATGTATGATCTCGGGTTCAAGCTGAGCACATTTTCAAATTTGGAATGCGTGTTATGTTATGAATTAAAGTGTTATTGAAATGTCACTGTGTAACGGTGATATCATCGCCGTAGTACCGTTAATGCGTTATTAGTTCATAATGTTTGATGCGTTAGTTGAGAGAGTGTCGGTGTGTCAACGATGTTTGTGAACGATGAATGTGAGAAATTCAGGTTTTATGGGGATTGTTTCATGTGTGATGTATTTACATAGATTTAGAAGTGACTCCCGGAATTCACGTTAATGTTTAACATCGACTCAAACCATTCGTTATCGTTACACACACAATTTGCCATCTTGTTTTTTTCGCACTGTTCTAAAATTAAGGGTAGGGATAATGCGGAAGTTTTTTTTTTGTTTTCCGAAAGAGAGCGCATTCCTAAAGAGGATTTTGCTAAAGACAAGGTTGTGCTTGAACTTCTGCTAATCACGTCTAAGTACTTTTTTCCCCTTTTCGTCCGTATTAATCATGCCTAATATTCCACCTTACAGCAGTCAATGACAGTCTAACCTAAAGCTTTGCCTCCAGCGGTATCAGCGCGATGGTCGGCACTGCGCGCGGCAGCCAGCCGGCGCGGAGGCACCCGGCGTCTGCGCCGCGAGGTGGCAGCACTGCGCGAGAACTTGCTGGACATCTGCGAGCCCGAGGATACCGTCTCGCAGCCGCACTCCAAGGTGCAGTTGAACAGGAGGATTGAAGAGTTGAAGGTATAAACTATGTACAAGTTTAAAGTTATATGAAATAATAAATATATTTCCGAACGAAAGTGTACCTACCACTGGAGCCATTAATTATGAATGCAAATACAAATTGAATTGACTAAAGTAAAAAGACAGACATTTTATTGTATTATGTGCAGAAATAATGGGGATTTTTATGTTCCAGGACCGTCTGTCACGTCTTTTGGACTGCAAAGTGTCCATGCTGAAGATAAAGGTGTCTGTGAAGCGAGCTCTGGGCGAGAATGAGACGGACGATAGCGGCCTGGCCGCCGACCTAGCGGCTCTTTTGGCGCTGTGGGAAGATGCACACCAACGGTCAGTGCATATCTCAAACGACACTCCGAAATTTGGCACTCACGTGCAAACTTGAGCTAGATTTATAAATTCTTCGGATGCAGAAACACAACTTCGTTGGTTATATGCAACGAGCGACATATTTTTTTTCGATTCTATCTAGATATTTGCTCAATACTGTTAGCGCAACATGTCAGTCGTACGGTAAAATGCGCTAGCCCTTCTGATTAAATGAAAAAGTCATAATAGTTACTTAAGTATTATTAATGACCAGTGTTAAAATTACATTTTACTCTTTTTGGGTTATTATTTACTGCACACTGAGTCTTCAAACGCTTGTCTAGGCAAGAAACTTGTACTTAATGTTTTTTTTTTACTATGTTTCCAGCACATCGAACGAACTCCTCTCACTGGAGAAGGCGTTGTGCGCCTGGGCAGAATGGGAGAGCGCCTTGCGCGAGCTGCAGGGCGCGCTACGCGGAGACCTGGCCACGTTGGAGGCGTTGAGGGATCGTCCCGCCATGGCCGACCAGACCGAAGTCACCGCCCAGATCAGGCAATTGGCTGCCTCGCTTGTGGATAAAAAGAAGGTAAGGGCAGCTAGAAGTTATAACAAGGTGGAACATGCGTTCATAGACGTAACATTTTATTTCACTTCTGCTGCACAAATACAACGTATGTTATTTTAGCTACGTGAAGCGGTTTAAATGGAAACCATATAATAATTTCTATAAATTAAAAACAAACCAGCCTGATCAGATCGGACAAAATTTAGTGAGTGGATATAACTACCACACACATTTTCCTCAGAAATGAGCTGTAACAAGCTCTATCAGAGTTACCTACTATGTTTTGCGTACATCCATGGTTGTGAAACCTGAGAACCAATCGACTTATCCGAAGCGTTCGTTGATTGCTTGGATATCATCACGACTAAGTTGCGCTACAAATAAAAGTGCCCTTATTGTGGCCAACATGCAGAATAAAGTTCATTTTAATAAATAATAATAATAAATAAATATCAGACAACCTCACACAAATCAACCTAGTCCCAAATTAAGCTCAAGAAGGCTTGTGTTGTGGGTACTAGGCGACGATATACATAGGTACTTATATAGATAAATAAATATTTAATTACATAGAACATCCATGAACCAGGCACAAATCGCCGGTCCCTAGTAAAAAAGTCGGATCTGCAAAATGACTACTTTCCAGGAGAGGCAGTTAAAGTTTTTTAAAGACGTTTTTGTGTATAAAATTGTCAATTTAAGTCCTATTGTTACGAAATTTGGCCAAAGTTATTATTATTAAGTACTTTTAGAGTATGTGTAAACAAAACTATAAATTATTTATTAGAAATGCCAGAAATAAGACATGCTACCTTTTTACCTGGAAATTGTCATCCGATATCCTGTCGTAACTGCCACATACGACTTTTTTGCATGATATGGTTCGCAGTAATTAGTCGGATGTGGCACTAACGACTTTTATAATCGGATATTGCATTATTATTTATGTCGCAAGTGTCACTTACTACAATTATATTTGGATTGTACACAGTGTTTTGTGGTGAGATACGACATTTTAGTGGTATAAAAATCCGCAGTTTTATCCAGTATAGTAAAATTTATAAATATTGTTTTTTAATTATGTTAGTTTGATATAAAAAAAAAATATTAACATAATTTTTGTCTTTTAATGTTCATTTTAAGATACACTGGGAGACGACTGAAGTCTTTGAGCATTTTTCCAAGATCTTTGAGAGCCTCAGCAATGACTAGTCATTTACTACGACGATATCATCAGAAGAGAGAAGGTGGCTGACGTCTTTGCTTTTGATATTGATATTAGTCCGTCCAAAACCAAAAATTTGAATTAATCTTTCTATGCAGCTGTGAATTTTTTGGAGACATTAGTACTACTTGAGAGACCGCAGCACCGTCTAACTAAGTCGTAGTCGAATCGAGAGCCTTCTAATAGTACAAAGAAATGGAAGTACATATACATATACATATGGACGTGGTTTACGGTACCTAGGGTTCTAGGGTTAGCGGTAACCAGCGTTGGGGGGCTGAAAGTCGTCAAACCTGCGTGCGAGACGGTTCGTGATAAGAGTGTCGACTACACAGGTTATAGTCATGATTCATAAGCGAGATGGGTCTGTAATTTATGAGAAGGGTCATATAAACCTCCCTGAAGATAAGCAGTATACATGCCACACTTTTCGGCCATGCTCCTATCGTTTTGCCTTCGATTATAACATGATTTAATAAATTCTACAGGGTTTTCTTTACCATTTTACCATGCTGCTTTCAGAATCTTAGACATCGCTCCGCTCCAGCATCATCCGCTGCATTTTTAAGTTATTTGATAGCCATACCAACCTTGTATAGGTTGCTATCTAGGATTTATTCAAATTAGTGTCGGGTTAACCTGACCTTTGGAACTGTTTGTAAGACATCTCAACCTCGCCTAGAAACACGTTGCAATTGGACTGGTGCAAATCACGAATTAAAGATTGAGATCTATTGTTGAACCTTTGGTAATGAGTGGCATCGTCAGGGGAATGCAGAAACATACTTATCGCCTCTTTTAATTTATGAGTTGGAAAGCACCATTAAGGATATTTCTGGTTCTTTCGAAAGATTAGTTCCACTCTCACCGTGGGGTAAAGAGCTTAGATTCCTACTGACTTAGATAAACTGACCAAAAGTAAGAGAACTATCAAGCGGTGATGGCGACCATCAATTGAGACCAATAGAGAAAAGTGACAAGGGATATGAAATCTAGTGATCACGATTCTCAGGAATATGTGTTCGACTAAAGAAGAAGTCATGAGCCGTTACTTATTATTTAACTGTACATTTAATTACACACATTCTGAAATGTTCTCGGCATTGCCACGAGTAATCGTTATCTCATTATGTTCTTATTCTGGTTATTTTCCTTCAGAAGAACCAGAAGTCAGACGGATTTATTTTTTTATCAGGAGCTTGGTTGAAGTTGCCACATTCACCAGAAACATCTCCCAATTATTATTTATCGTTCGAAACCATCAATAAGTTTACTAAATACCCAATATCATTCAAACTGTTGATTGCAATATTCAAACAATAAGACAAAATTTAAAGCATCCAAAGATATTGTGATAGTTACGACATACACTGCAATTTATTTTCCATGAAAAAAAGTCGGATATGTTACATGCGACCAAAGTTGGAATATATTTTCCGGCAAAAAACATCGGATGTGTCACATACGACATAAGATACAATTTATATTCCGTAATAAAATGTCGTAAGTGGTACATACGACATAAAGTACCCTTAAAATTCCGAATAGTAATGTCGGAAGTGCCACATACTACACAAAACTTTTCAGCTAACCCAGTTAACATAGTCGGAAGTACCACATCTGACAATATTAAATGGACACTGTATAAGATACGACATTTTTGAAATTGATTATTCGTGAAAATAATGAAATTTTGAAAAATCTGTAAATGTACGATTAAAGATTAATGTATTTAATAAGCATTAACGCAATAAAACGAAAATGGCAATTTTGTAGATCCGACTTTTTTACTAGGGACCGGCGATTATTCGTGTTCATCACACAAATATTTGGCCTTACCGGGATTCGAACCCGGGACCGTCGGCTCAGTAGGCAGTTGCTTAACCACTGCGCCAACCGCGTCCTCAAAATTATTTTTTTATTTCATTATTAATTTATTAATACACTAGCTGTGCCCCGCGGTGTTACCCGCTCATCCCACGGGAACACTAAATTTATTCGGGATGAAAAGTATCCTATGTCCTTACCCGGGTCTCAAATTATCTCCATGCCAAATTTTATCTAAGTCGGTTCAGCGGTTTAAGCGTGAAGAGGTAACAGACAGACAGACAGACAGACAAACACACTTTCGCATTTATAATATTAGTATGGATTGTTTCCCCAGGGTGGCTCGACGTGTGACTCGCTGTCCGACTCCGGCATCTCGGACGGCGACAGCGAAGGCGCGGGCGGCCGCGCTCGGCGACTCAATACACTGCGGGAACTGGCGCGTCGTCTGCAGGCCGCTCTAGCACCCAACTCGCCTGCTCACAGGACTATTACTAAGGTGAGTTCAATCCCTGTGGCCGCAGGTTACACACTACAGGATACAACAGAGCCTGGTCCACTAAAACTGTCTCTCTGTGCGTCTTGCTTAGGGCTGACATCCGTCCGGCTTTCCCCGGATTTGTCCTAGTTTGGAGGCCGTCCAGCGGGGTTTTCAAAAAGTGTCCCGGAAAATCCCAGACACTTTTTATGTAAGAAAGCACCTTATTTAATTAATTATTTACCGTCAATATTGTGTACAAAGTAGGTAAAAAATGTATAAATAATACAAAACAAAGCGCAATCGAGGCACTAGCTTCATTCAGCATAACACGTTAATAGCGTAAAGCGATTGTTATTTTAATTTTATTTTCGGACACGTCCGGGCAAAAAATGCGATTTACGCCAAATGTCCGGGTTTTTTTAAGTCTTTCCGGGTTAGGTGAATTTAGAGATGGCAACCTTAGTCTTACTGCGACTAGAGATGTGCCTTTTCCGAAAATTTCCGGAAACTTTCAAAATTTTGTATGGGAAATGAGGAAAGTTTCCGGAAATTTTCGGAAACGGCACATCTGTAACTGCGACTATATAAGAAAAGAAGAGTTTGCTAGCAGCGTATTTGTTTGGCTGTTCCTACAATTGCGACATTCGTATTTATGTGATTTTTTATCTTCCAGCGTATGGAGCAGACTGAAAATGAAGTTCGCACATTGCAAGAGTCTTGCCGAGCTTTGGTGGAACTGAGCATACCTGATTTGAAGATCCACGAGGAAACGTAAGATATATTTAATAGTATTAAATAATGAGTTATTCTAACTGAGCTTACATAATAGTTTACGTTAATGTTTTATAATGTGTATTTTCAAAGTCAAAGTCAAAGTCAAACATTTATTGCATATCACATTACATAATTTTGATGGAATAATTGAAAGGTATACATGTGACACCCTGCAAGGGCACTGCAACATAAGAGGACTAACACTATTTTCTTTTAATTTTTAAATAAGTATACAAAACAATTTAAATTTCAAATTTTAAACATTTACATCTACACATCTTAAGTTACAAATTATATTTAGGGCAAGAGCTATCGAAGTATATGTAATTTATTTCTCGTTAAAAAATTCGTCCAGGCTGTAGAAACATTTGCCGATTAAATAATTTTTCAAATGTTTATTAAATTGCTCTATCCGTGTGATGTTTTTTATAGTGTTTGGGATATGATTATATATTTTTATTAGCATATGATGTGGGCTGTTAGAAACTAATTTTAATTTGGAAAATGTTAGTTTTAGTTTATTTAAGTTCCGATCGTTTCTTTTTACTAGCGTTTTAGGCGTAAATTTTCTTTTCTATTTGCAGAGAACGCACCGTAAGTACCGTGATGGGTAAGAAAACTGGTTCGGGTGATCCCGACTACACGCCGCGCAGCGGATGGGTGTGGCGCGTGTTGCGCTCGTCGCTGCCCATACAGCTGTGCCTCGTGGCGCTGCTGCTAGCCGCCTGGCTGGTGGAGCGGCCGCGCTGCTGCGACGCGCTCAACTCGCTCGCCCAAACCCTGACGCCGCAGTTGCGTTACGTCCGCGGCCCGCCGCCAGTCTGAACGCAACTTTACAGCAATATGTTGTATCTGTGCAAAGTTTTAGCACCGGCTGTTACTCTATGGCGCGTAAAAAGCATGAAGCTTTTTTTAAATTTCAGTAGTGCCAACCTCTGAAAGGAAATCGTGCCGTTATCGGCAGTACTCGGAAAGACATAAGTACCTATGCGTTACGAAAGTTAGATCGATGGATTTTGACGTACTTGATCACTGACGTTATTGCGTAAAGCAACGTCTTAATTTTAATACACTAATATTTGGAATGACTATATAGTTTGAAGATATGACTTAGAAAAAGAAGCGTGAAGGTTTTACTAACAATACGCCTAGAAAAATGAAATAGTACGAATTGAATGTAGGTAGTTGATTGAACGGTTTCATAATTAAGATTAAGTTTTTATTTTAAACACAGCGAAGATGGATCAACAGCTGAAACTAGATTTCACTATTTCCTAATTAGAATCCCTATTTGCTCACAGCGAAAAAAGTTCAAATTAATGAAGTGTTCCAAAAAAATATCATCTGTATCAGATGAATTTCAAACTAGTAGTATAGATACTATATAGTATTTAACATATCTACTAACAAAATGACAAACATTACTAAGTTTGTGTTAGTTTAGTCGCATGCCTATTTTAGTACAAGTTTATTTGTTAGTTTACTTAAAATAGGTGAGAGTGCGCATGTGTGACCAGTGTATCGTCTTAAATGTAAGTGAAATATTGCCACGACAATAATAAAATCATATTTTCGGATGTGCGTGTCTAAAATGTATTCCTTAAAAACAGCAAAAAATGTCTCATTTAGGTAGATGATAATTTCTACTTTTGTTAAGCAATTCTGACATAGTTGTGGCCTTAACGTAAACTGTAGTAAAGACTGACGTTCTGACATAACGATTTTCCCGATAGATCTTAGGTTCAAGTAAAATCTGACTTATCAATTATGTATTAACTATTTTAGGTATAATGAAATCATATGTTTTGATATCAAGAAAGTCTCTTGAGAAAGAACTTACTGGTTTAGTCTTGAGTCAATCGCAATATGTAAGAACCATTTGTTTTCCAGTAGTTATTCTGAATAGAGCGTGGAGGGGTGTGTTTTACTGGTTTCCCTCTATGTATTAAATAAGTAGGCTCTAGAAGTCTAGACGTTTTTAAAAACTAAGTAGGAAATAATTCGGCACTCAAATTTCTAACTCAATTAAATTCAAATTTATTGATTTCCCATTCCTACCAATACCTAATAAAGACGAACACTAGTAAAAAAATAGAAATAAGATTTAGTATATTTGTATTGCGATCGACTGAAATTGTACCAGTTTCTTTTATTCATTGTTATATTATATACATTTAAAATTATCTACTGTGCCTGATTCTATTATTCGACGATGTGATTGTTAATTATATTATAGTAAATATATATTATTTGTTGTTACACTATGGGATGTGAGCAATTCACTCCCATTCAATTTACTCTGAATAATTTAAAGTCAAATTATAATTTTATATGATTTCTACATCAAATAATATTGATGTATTGTTTTTATTCAAAAACGTCACGTTTTCAATTTGAAAATTCTTAATATGCAACATATTTTTGACCAAAAACTTATTTAAATATATATTACCTTGATATATGAGAAATCCTTTTTGGGGCCGAATTGTATGTGCTATTTTGAAGAGAAAGGTGTCATCTTACTTGCATTTTGTGGCCGCAGTTCATGATACGCACAATACCCATTGTGTTCGATTGTTTGTTACAAAACAAAGCTAACTGAATTCGGCCTCAAAAAAGGATTCCTACTATAAATCCTCCATTTTCATGGTCATGATTTCGGTGGCTTTATAGTAGGAACCTTTTTGAGACCGATTTCACTTCGCTTTGTTCTAACAAATGGGACCCAATGAGTATTCTGTGCATTATGAACTGCGGCCACAAACCACTCTTATGAAATATGGCAAAAGAAAATATGTTATAATAATCCGCTCTTTTGCCCATCCCCTGAATTGGCATTGCCTTGGGATTTTACAATTTTACAGATGTCTTTCCACAGAACGTCAATTGACTTCTGACAAAGCTTAAGAGAACGAATGTAACCTATTTTTAGAATAGCATATTTTTGGAAAGGGATGGCGGATTTTACAATTATTATACTGCATTTAAACATTTAAAGCAGATGGGTTTTAGTAAAATCTTGAACTGTACTTTGGTATCAATATATTAATTGACAAAAGCTCGAGTAGGTTGTAAGTTTTGCTACATTAGTTGTAGTATAGTTATAAAATCTTTAACATAGTTTACTTTGTTAAAGTATTAATACATTAGTTTAAATGCTAAGGTAATGCCGCCTCGAGTTAATTAAAATGTTTGATACCACTTTTAAACTGCCTTATGTGTGATTGTAGTATGTGTGCATTGAATGCTTGATGTTTTAGAGTTCTTATTTAGCCGGGTGATGTTTAAAAAAGTTACGTCCTCACTATTTGAGTAATTAATCCTGTCTCTGAATACAGATTAGCTATATTTTTCTTATTTTTACTTTGTATGAAATCGGTAGAATGGCCTTTACAGAAACCGTATAAATTGTTGAACGATTTTTTACTCACGTTTTTGCCAATACATCGTTTTCTGATTACAAAATTTAGACATAACTTTCCCAGAAATCGCCAGATTACTTAACCTTTTTGGAACCAATGTTTGATTATTCTGATTAAATGACATGTGGTTACTTAATTGTGTATTAGACGTAAAATTTTGGCGCCATAAGGTTTAGTAAATGTCTATTGGTAAACTAACATCATATGAAATATTATATTAAACTTCAGAGAAGGAATTTCAAACAAGCTTTCTATAATTTGATGTAAGGCAGTATTTTATCAATAGTGTGTCATATTTCTTTTAATACTTTATTACTTAATTTAAAATATATTGAAAGAAAATAGACATTCTATGAAGATGCATTTAAATTTTTTATCTTCAGAAATACGTGATAAACAGAATAATAGGTTGCCGAACGTGTGGCATGTTGGCTTTTTGGAATGAAAATAAAATAATTTGATTTTTATTGTGAATTTTTATTTCTTGTCCTAATTATCTATTATGAATTGATGTGGGACAAAATCCGTGGTAGGAGTTAAGTAATTAATTTCATAAACATATTAAAATACATTTAACTGATCTCACATCTATAATTTGTGCAGGTAATAATGCACACATTTCTTTTCTTCACAAAAGAAGAAATGCAACCATAATCGTAGTCTGTCTGTACCCTTCCATGAGATATCGTAACCGTACTCACTAGCGACTGCGTAAACGGTTTGTATGGAGAATAGTATAACGCCTCTAGCGGTGACTTTGTATAACTACAATTCTCCATACAAATCATTTACGCAGTCGCTGGCGATTACGGTCACTGTGTAAACTCATGGTAAAACCCGCTCCAGACCTTCCGATCCGATCCGATTTATCGGAAGAAATGTCCTAAAAATTGCACTACACAGTACACATTATCCGATTTCTTCCGATAAATCGGCCAAATTGCACTACACATTATTCCGATAAATCGCATCGGATCGGATCGGAAGGTCTGGAGCGGGTTTTAGGGTACTGTCACTGTCACTTTTTAACAAGTACATACGAGTGCGAGAGTGACGCAACTAAGGGTGCGTCCACACTTGTATCATTTCGCCGATCCGATCCCCGTTGCGTATCTCCACCGCGTATCGTGCTGTTTGGACGCTCACTGCGGGCACTCCGTATCATTTGCGCCGTCGCGCGAAGAAACGCGTCCACACTTGCCGTATCGTATCCTCGTTGCGTATCGCCGCACCGATCATTTCGGCGTGCAGTAGTTTGGACGCTATCCGTATCGTAGCACCGTATCACCGCCCCGATCATTTTGGCGTTTCGTTTTCGCCGAACATTTCATTTCGTTTGTGATCGTTGTTCTGTGCGGAGTTGCGTCCCATTTAAAAATGTCGCCCGCTGAGATCGCTCACTGAACCTTGGGACAGAAATATTCTTGAGTGGGGGCCGTGTACCGGAAGTCGCAGCGAGGAAGGCCTTCATTTTTGTCATCTGCTCATGGAGATTTAGGACATGACTGTGCTCGTTTTATAATACATAATGCGGCAGAAAGATTCTCGAGTGGAAACCGCGTGCTGAAAGACGCCGCGTGGGGAGGCCTTCGATTAAGGCACCCGCTCACGGAGACATGGCCTTCGTATGACTGTGTTTGTTTTATGGCATGCGGCAGAAAGGTTCTCGAGTGGAAACCGCGTGCCGGAAGACGCCGCATGGAAAGGCCTAACAAAGTAGACAGTCCATCAGTGGTATGGTATTTTTTAATTATCGTAAAGATTAAGGATTAAGAACCAATGACCGCAGCGTGGATCGATGACTTAAATAGCGCCTTTGATGATCGGGCAAAAACCCACTCGAGATGGATCACGGCCGATCCTCACCCCGTATCCTCACCGCGTATCATTTACGAAAGTGTGGACGTCACGCCGTCGCGATCATGCAATGCTTTCGTGATCGCGAGTGTGCGGGGTACTGAAGATACGCGTATCAACATGGATTTCGCGCGAGCGTTGCATGATCGCGACGGCGCGACGTCCACACTTACCGTTCATGATACGCGGTGAAGATACGCGACGGGGATCGGATCGGCGAAATGATACAAGTGTGGACGCACCCTAAGATGTGTAGTTATACACTTAATACTTGATATTAGTTAGTTATACAAACAAAATTGTATAATCGATAACATATCGATATTCAAAGTAGTCTACTCAAACACGCACACCTTTCGAAAAGCGTTTGAAAGTCTTTGTAATCTGTGGGCGAGGCCCGCCATTTTCTTTTCCTTCACAACTCAACTCGCGTTCATTTCCGGTTACGCGAACCTACACGTGCTATCGGAGAGTGCAATTTAGAAAATATTGCAGTGGTTTAAATTATTAACCGATAGAATACACCAACTTTTTAGAGTGAATTGAGTGTAGACATATATTGTGCAGTAGTGTTTTAGTGAATCTACACGTAAGTTCTTTATTTAAGATGTTAAAATATATGGGGCAGCCACGCTCGCCGCCATATTGTAATGTATGATTTGGCGATTTCTTTCGACTCGTGGTACTTCGCAATATTGATCGTTACTGTTAGCATCGAATTGAGTTCGTTACCTAATAGTCCACATACTTAATTCTTGTATTTTATCAATGTGATTACGGGGAAGTATCAAAAAAGTAATATAGTAAGCGTACCGATAAGGTTGGTGGCGGACTGGCGGTACGCAGATTGCGGCCTAGATTTCTTGCAAATTTATTCGGTAAGCCATTAACACGGGTATTAAAGAATCGTGTGTCTAGGGCATATAGATTTAATAGTAACATTAACATGTATGTAATAGTCTCTGCTCTCATTAGACGCAAATTGCTTGTTTATAAATAAAATGTAACCGGTAGCTAGAATGGGTGCTAACTCTGCATTTTTCTTCAGAAATGGTGGGCTCAAGAGTTTACGTTGGCGGTCTGCCGTTCGGCGTCAGGGACAGAGATTTGGAGAAATTTTTCAAAGGTTTTGGGAGGATCAGGGACATCCTCATCAAAAATGGATATGGTTTTGTGGTAAGTTTCAGCATGTTCAAAAACTATGAGGTTATGTTATCTCTATTATATATTATTAAGACGAACACTGCAATAACAACGCTTATCTTATCGCCGACACTCAGCTCACGTGTTACGTGGGCTCGTATTATTATTAGTAAGAGATTGAGACAATGCTAAATACTGAATGATGTATTTAGATTTGTAACTTCTGTAAGTATTATGCTGCAGGTACACCTAAAGATAGGCATTACACTTTACAGTGTTTATTTGAAATGTTTATTACACTCTTTATTTAAAATGGTAGCGAGATCCATACTTATCATGTTATTTATTGGTTAACATAAATCTTATCAAAACACACAACAATTATTTACTATGCTTTGAAATGTCTTATTGTCCATTTACCTAATAAATTTTATTGTTATTGTCATAAATACCAATATCAAAATGCACCTGCACTGGTACAGTACGTGAGTTCTCAAGATTGGGATTGGGAAACTGAGGGTTTTCTTATCTGGATCACATAAGAGTGAGCGAGACAGGTATAAAACTCGAATCACATTCATTTAGTCATCGACACTAGTTAAATTTGGTACCAATTACTGTTCCGTCAAATATCTCAACTTGATTTGTTTTGAATATTGTACTTGTCTCACAATTGATATCATCTTGTTTTAATTTGTAGGAATTTGAAGATTACAGAGATGCTGATGACGCTGTGTATGAACTCAATGGCAAAGAGTTGCTTGGTGAAAGGTAAGGATTAACATTATGGAGATATATAAAGATACTGATAAATATTTGCTTAATTTAATGAATTTCAATTTGTCTATAAAACAGTATCATTATTAAAATTTTTGTTAATAAATTAATCTGTATAGTAATCATTCATTTATCATTTTATAATTTATTTTCTTTATCAGCCGGCTCCACACTACAAGATTTGTATGGAGAACTGATATTTGGTGTTAAATTTTGTATGGAAGGTTGAAGACCCTGTATGATGTGAATGGCGCTCAACATGGTCATTTTCGTTTTTAACTTTTATTTATATTGACGATATGTTATCCTTCACATTTTGGTTCAATTTATTTCCTGCAGAGGAATGACAAGTGAATAAATGTTGGAATATGATAGTGATAACATCAAACTAAAACTGGAATGAATATGAGTAAATGGGTAATTTACTTCCTACAAGTCCTTCTCACTCTTGTAACACTCAAGCAAAGTATTGTAAATACAATCAGTATAATAAAATCATCATTACGAGCCGGTGAGTGTCAGTGGCAGAGTTGTGGACGCATGTGGACGGTCAGTTGATGATTGGCTGAGCGGGGCGGGGCAGTGCTAACATGGACGGATGCCCTCAGGGTGGTGGTGGAGCCGGCGCGAGGCATCGACCGCAGCGCTGATCGAAACCGGCGCGACCGCCACTACGAGCGCGACCGCGGGCGCGGCTCGCGGTACGAGTGAGTGTCACCGCTATGTTGTAGGGTGACGGTGGAGCGTGCGCGGGGCATGCCGCGCGGGTCGGACCGCTGGCGCAGCCGCGACCAGCCGCCGCCGCCGCGCCGCCCGCCGCCGCGCCGGGACGCGTCTGTATTGCACGCACGAAAAAACGCAGAGTAGATACATTTATTTGTTTTTGCACGTGAGCGTATGCCTTGTATATTAGCGCTGTATGTTGCGAGACACCCCCGAACATGTATATAATAATATCATATTTCTAGAACCACCCCTTCCTGCAAATAGATAAAACATGTTTGTAGACTGTCATCACACTTACATTTTATAGAATTATGTTGCAGTCAGATGGAAGAAAATAGTTCTAAACCCAGCCTTAGTTTTGTGCTTCTTTATATCAGTGATAGATCATTTCTTAATTTGATGGTATAGGTATAAATAAAATAAACAATGCAAAACGTACTATTAATGGGTGGCCTTGCTTGGTAGACAGGCTTTGACTAAACAGCTAAATTCTGAATGTACAAGACATCTATCTCACTGTAATATGCAATTATAAATAAATCTATCACTTGCTGTCCTCACTACCAATTTTACTTGCACAGACACAACATGTCGAGACACAATTTTCCTATCTCATATGTTTTACTCTACTTACTTTACTCTTGAAATAAAAACTTCCTAAGTTAACATTATCACAGCTTGAAAATACCTATTACTTCCTCACTAATAACTCGATATACCGAGTATTGGAAATTTGTGTCTCTATCTCTACCTTCCTCCTAGCGGTTTAATTGTACCTGACCTAATTTGGCTTTATTGCTACATTTTAGTTTCTACTTCAAATGGATGGTATATTTGAATGCTTTGTTATTTTAACTTTGATGTGATTTGCAATAAAAAATAGTAAGCACAATAATTTTACTACTACAAAAATTATACTTGTTGTTTTGTGTAGGTATACCGCTTACCAAATCTGATAGGCGCTCATTTTAATTTGAGAGAAATAGGTGCGTGCAACTGTTACAACATTGCAGATTTGGAATGCGAAGCAATATTGTTTTATTTTGCAACTCATGTTCAAGGTCTGCCCTGTGGTTGTCCCGTTTGTTATGTGTAATCTGTCTTTAATAGTATTGGATGATTGCTTTTTGATAATTAGTTAACCTATAAATACAAGTAAAGTTAACCTATAAATACAAGTAATGGGGTACAAGTAATGAGTTTATTAACAACCGTGGAATGGATATTAATCAATATAATCAATTATTGTAGCTTCATTATACTAAACAATTTACTTTCATATTGTAATACTGGTAAAAGGGCAAGGGAATTGTTGAATATCCTCGTCAGTAACATGAACACTTCTTAGTGTGTGTGTTAATCACTATGCATCGGACTTCTGGTAGCATGGTAAAGACTTTAGAGAGCTATGGATTCGATATTAACATTAAAATACCATTCATACTCATACTCAAAAGTGTATTTAATTAGTAATTTTAATTTTATAGTCAAGGACAAAGTCAGAAGAATATACAAATACCTGATTTGCGCGGCCATTTATTTTTCGTCTTAAAATACGTAAATATATGCGACATTTTACATGATTTCTCGAGTACATTGGGTTCTATATTGATCGAATAGCCAGCTATGACTAGAAAATGCGAGAAATCGACAATTAATATAGTTGGAGTTTGTAGTATTGCAAAAAAAGAATAAAAATTGAAATTTAATTTAATGCTTGTTAACCATAAACGCAGTTTGGAATAAGTATGAGTATGAATTGTGTTTTAATGTTGGCTCTCTTAAGCCTTACCATGTTATCAGAAATGCAATGCCTATTAATCACTTCCTTAAAAAAATGTTTTACTTTACAGATTTAAAACAAATTTGTGAGTAACAATACTGTCCCTAAATTTAATTAATATTTTATGATTTCATGGAAGGATAGTTCTAAGAGAATACACGTACATCGATTACACGTAGTTACCAAACGTAATTATGTCCAGGTTGTTCTTGGGACAGCATTTAATAAGTCTTTAGGTATTAAAATGATACATTACCTTTTACGTCCGCATTGCTTTTGACTTGAACCAAGTAATATATGCATGCATAAAATGTACGCACTTCTCTGGGAGGAATTATTTACTCAAAATCATCCACAGCTCATTAACCCACATATTATTGACAAAATCAAAACAATATCAGTTTTCAATTAAATTACTTCCATTATGATTTACTTCCCAAACATTACTCTTTGAAATCCTATTGGTTAATATTACAAACTGCAACATCTGCTTCTAGATGAGCTTAACCGTAAACAAAATTTAAAAATCTTATTTGATTTTTTCATTTTTGTTTACAGCACTGACAATTACAGATACGGGCCGCCAACGAGGACGGAGTACCGGCTAGTCGTCGAAAATCTGTCTAGCCGCATTAGCTGGCAGGTAAGCAACCTCCGCGGAAACAAGAGTGGGCCATCATCATCCCATCACCTCTCACCCAGGCTCTGGACTCATGGCGCTTGAGGGTCATCAACACGAGGGCAGGGCATTACCTCACCGACACGTTTAAACTGTATGCAACTACTCGCAAGGACGGGGACTGGACGGAACACAAAGGCGGCTCACATTCACGATGATGCTAATTGGACAATCGTTCATGGACTGGAGATCTGACGTATGTGTATTGAAGAAGATACCAAAGATGACGAGAGCTTTGACGATGGAACAAATGGATATTGACCGATGGAGAAAATCAACCAGGAATGAAGACTACGCAGACTACTCACAAATACAACAAAAGGTGACAATCGTCAAATTGAAGGAAGACGACGGAATCGGGATCTCGTAAATGTAATGGACCACAAACTTCATTCAAAAACTCACTATATTTTGCTTAACGAAAACAGCAGCGCTAAAATCAACTGTAAAGTAGTAGTTGACCTATTTATTTATTTTTTTGTATTTACACATCTGTTTTAATTAGTCAAATAGAGACAACTAGAATTCTACATTTTCATAAAAGTATTTCTCTATCTGTAACTAACTTTACACCTTACAAACTTACTTACGAGCTTATAGATAATTTTTAAAAACAACAGAAGGTGGCGTTTCGTGCCCTGAGCCCTCGATGTAGTGCCGTGTGAGATGTGGTCTGAGGCGATGTATGAGGGTATGGTCCGGCCGCTCCTGCCGGACGAGACGAGGCGGGACGAGACGATGCCGAGCCTGGCCGCCGCAGCCTACCTCGACCCGCCGCCTCGCCCCCCGCAGCGTGCCTCGCAAGGTAAACTCGACCACGGGGGGCACACACAGGAGCCGCTCTCGTTATGTGCATACTCCCATTTACAATCATTTTATATTTCATTATTATAATTTAAGTTGACATTCGACAGTTCACGTTAGGGCCGCATCGACGTTGATACAAAATTATATCGATTGATGTGGATAATCATTTGAGCGATCGTCTTAACTTTCTGACAATAATCTTGCTTGAACAAGTTTTCGTATTTGGAATTTCCTGTGAGGTGCATTGTTTATGTGAATCGTGGAGTGATTAGTCTAGAGAGAGACCCCGAGACCCTACTGTGGAATACCGGACAAATCTGTGGATTATTCGCGGCATACAATGGAGTGGACTTTACCGCATCAATGGACTGGCGGATGGAGCGATACTAATGCCAATTTGATGGATGGATTTGATTCGTTGCGGGCAATGATGACGTTTACACCTACCGATGGAATACTAGACCAATATCTGAGAAACGTTGACCAAAAATTGCGTGATTTGCCTGACCAATGCAGAACGAAGACTTGCCTGACCAATGAAGAACGATGACTTGCCTGACCTATGCAGCGCTTGGAACGATGGAAGAGGATACTTGGATTCTTGGAAATGGAACCTCCAAACAATAAACAATTTACCAATTGGTAACCAAATACGAAAACATTGTTTGCGACGTATTTTTATTATTTCCATTTTTGTTCCATCTTTATTTTGTATCACATTCAGTGAACAATAGGGCACTAGGTTTCATTTATAAGCTATTTGCATGTTGTACTTTTCCCAAAGATAGTCCCTAAGTTCATCTTTGAGTTTATTATGATGATATCGTATTTTTACCATCTTTCGGGGCTGAAAACCTTGATGTAAATTTTTCTCCTGAGGACTTCTTTTGGAAAAGTAATTCAAATTTATGTGAAGGCATAATTAACATGTTCCTTTGGTTGTCAGGACTTGAAGGATTACATGCGTCAGGCTGGGGAAGTGACCTATGCTGACGCCCATAAGCAGCATAGGAACGAGGGGTAAGAGTCTTACGTTAGCTCGCACGGCAGAACGTTGAGATGTTTCAACAGACCTCTAACAAAAGAGGAGGTTCTATAATCTACTACTTTTTAGGGTTCCGTAGTCAACTAGGAACCCTTATAGTTTCGCCATGTCCGTCTGTCTGTCCGTCCGTCCGTCCGTCCGCGGCTTAGCTCTGTGATCATTAGTACTAGAAAGCTGAAATTTGATATGAGTATGTGTATGTATAACGCCGACAGAATGGTAAAATAAAATTAAAAAAAAAAAATTCGGTTACCTCGAACACCTAAAGTGGGAGTGATTTTTTTTTCAACACTGGTGTGTGGGGTGTCGTTGAATAGGTCTTGTAAAAATAATAGGGGTCTTCTAACATTATTTTTTGATAAAGTCAGCAGTTTTGTAAATATTCGCTCCAAAAACAAAAAAAAATAGTGTCTCCTCCCCTCCAACTTTTCAACCACTGGAAAAAAAAATCGGAAAAATTCATGTTAATGAAGCCTTATAAGTACTTTCAATGAAAACTATATTGAACAAAATCGGTCGAGCCGTAAGGTCGTAAGTTGACTTCCAGATGGTAATAAGTGATTACAATTTCTAGGGCGTTTACGACCTTTTTATAGAGCTTAAAATCTTTCTTAACTTAAACCTCTGGCTTAAAACAGCAGTTTATTGTGAAGGATGAGCAACTACGGAACCCTACACTGAGCGTGGCCCGACATGCTCTTGGCCGGTTTTTAATGATTTAACTTGGGGATTCCGTCGTCTATGGTCCAATGACGCAAATTATTTTATTATCTGAGAAAATACGTTATTATCATAGCCCCCCGCCTTTGACAATAGAGAAAATTTGACAAGAATATCAGTCTTCTTGTGTCTTAATATATTAAAACAACAGTGGACAACAATGTGTAAACTACAACTAATCAAGATATAGGTAACCGCTTTATGATGAGACTATACATTTTACCATCTTTCGGGGCTGAAAACCTTGATGCTAAAAACTTATCTGAGTACAACCGTCACAAGAAAAAGTTGCGTAGCAAGAACCCAACCTCATAGCATCTGTTTTCCAGCGTGGTGGAATTCGCGACGCACTCGGACATGCGCGCCGCCATCGAGAAACTGGACGGCACGGAGCTGAACGGACGCCGCATCCGTCTGGTGGAGGACCGCCGCTCCTCGCGGCGCCGCACGCGCTCCTCCTCGAGCCGCTCCAGGAGTCGGTCGCGCGCACGCCGCAGCCGATCTCGCTCTAGGTAAGAAATAAACACAGAATAAAAAAAATATATATTAAGGGACAATCATACACAAATCGACCTAGTCCCAAACTAAGCAAAGCTTGTACTATGGGTACTAGACGACGATATACATAATATATAAATACATATATAGATAACATCCATGACACAAGAACAAATATTTTGCACAAATATTTGTCCCGGCCGGGATTCGAACCCGGGACCGCCGACTCAGTAGGCAGGTGTCTACAAACCGAGCCAAACGCGACAGGAATATGTTATGGCGATTTCTTAATGAACTGTTAGCCTGAATGATTTATTTATTCGGAACCATGTTGACATGGCAAACTTTTTTATTCTGTAGCTGTGGAAGAACGTTGTGTGTTCCAAAATTCAAAAAAAAAAAACAAACAGTACTATCATATCCCCATTATTGTGGGGAATGTTAAGGCCTCATCGATGATTACATCTTTTTTCAAAGCTGAGAACATGAATATTCACGTCAGATTATATAGTTAAAAAAGCTATTGTGTTTATGTTTGTGATGATACTATACATTTTACCATCTTTCGGGGCAGAAAAGCCTTGTTGATAACCTTAACTCTGACTGTACAATGTATTTCACCTCTTAATGTCTCTGTTCGAGTTTTCGTGTTCTGAATACTGCATGTTGCAGGGCCGGCCGCAGCCGCTCCCGTTCCAAGTCCAAGTCCAAGTCCAAAGGCAAGAGCAAGAGCCCAGCGGCCAAGTCGCGCTCCCGATCACGTTCCAAGTGAGTATCCAATTTCATTGCCATGACAACTCGACTCGACGGTGATGGAACACCACTATGATGGTGATCACAGTCATGATCTTTCGATATCAGGATCAGTTGGATAAATTGACGTAAATGTATAGTTTTATTTAATCTTTGTGTAGGTAAAATAAAGCCTGCATATTTGGCTTCTAGATAATATAAAGTAATATGCTGTTTCACCCTTCCCATATTATGTTATTTCTTTGCAAACGCGTATTAGCTCTTGCATGGATGTTAAAATCTTAAATAAATTTATGTACAGCCAAGGAAATTGAAACATGTACCATTTTCACTCTTCTCACAATGACAATAAGGGTCAAAAAGATACGCATTTCAGGTTCCTTTACTTTACATAAATTCGTAATAATATGATGCATGGTCCTTGTTAAATTAACCTAGTATTCATTTGGCTAGGTGTGTTATTACTTGTGCTGAGCAAAATTTAAAAACGTAAGTACTTCGCGTACTCAATTGTGTTTGTATCTTAATATGTACTTGGGTTTAGAATCTTGTACTGCGTATTTAGTTTTATTTCTTTACTTTGTTGACAATAATATTGTTAGCTAAGATTTTATTGCTCCATTACACTATCCGGGATACATCGTAATGTGTCAACATTTTGTCTATTTATTTTTATGATGTACTCGAGATTCTGTGGCCTAACGAAACTTAGCTTTTGCAAAATGTTGACACATCGTTAACCGTAGCAGTAGATCTGAACTAAACCCCATACTACTATTGTGCGCGATGGCATCGCTTAGGGATCGCAGCCGTTCGAAGTCGCGCTCGCACTCCCCGCGCCGCGCCGACCGGCGCTCCGGCTCGCGCAGGTCCGACAGGAAGTCTCAGGATCGCAATGGACACCAGTCTAAGTCTCGGTCACCCAGCAAGTCCAAGTGAGTTCCCGTGTGCTTTCAATACCGCTGACGGCTGTGGTATTGCTGAAATTGTTTTACTGAGCGAGAAAACAGAATTGTTTTTTTTTTTGTAACAATAATAATAATAAACTCAACAGAAGTAACATTTTTCTTTCGGAATATAATAATTTCAGTAAACAATTAGCATAGCCGTCAGCATTTTGTAAATAATTTACAATGCATTTATCAAATAAAATTAAAAGTCAAACCACGTTGATAGCACAATTTTCTAATAATTTAACTCGTTCCGTGTTTTCCTGCATCACGAAGAAAACCGGAGGCAAAGGCGGCGAGGTGAGCCGTTGTATTGCTTACTTTATTTTTTTTGTAGTGCTTGCTTTTTCTTGTACTGGTATACTTAAATCAATTATCAAGCTTTGTTTATATATAATATCTATGCAGTATTGTTAAGTTACAGAAACGTTCATTAAATGGAATTCAAAAGTGAATATTGGCTAACCAAAATGCCTACCATACATTTGCATCTTGGCAAACCAGAAACTTACGACAAGTGCCCTAAGGCCTGATTCGTAACGGATTTGCCAAATTCGAAATGCTAGCATTTAGCTGTACAGGCGGATATCCTGCTTTTGTTTTTATCATTGACATTACCAATGTCACCAAATTATGTGAGCATGGTTTTTTTTGCGTAAAAGTTAACAAAACAAAAAAAAAATGAATCAACGTGAACGCCGTGAGCAGATTATCGCCAAATAGATGGAAAATAAACAGCATCCGAACCCCTTCATCACAAAAGTATTAAAAATAAACAGCATCCGAACCCCTTCATCACAAAAGTATTAAAAATCCCGAGAAGAACCGTTGATATGGTCCTAAAACGTTACTTTGACACCTTGTCTACCGCTCAGAAGCCTCGAAACGTAGAACAAGGTGGTGCTCCTGATCACGCCTGGCTAGACAGGAAAATCATTAAGACGATTTGCAAAAATCGAAGCATGTCCGAACGGGACATACCTAAAAAAAAATCTACAAGTCAGTCAATGGTGAGTCGTGTTAAGGAACGGGCTGCTATGAACATATTAAAGAAATAGAAAGTGCCGAAAACATCAGACTCACCATCAAAACCAGGTCTCGAGAGCTGTACGAGTTTCTGGGTACTGAACATTTTCACTGATTTTGGATGACGAAACCTATGTGAGCGGACTTTTCTACACTTCCTGGCGATCAGTTTTATACCATATCTGATGGAGAAGTTCTTCCAGATTCGGAAACCACCATAGGCATGGAGAAGTTTGGCTCCAAGTATCTGGTTTGGCAGTCAATTTGCCCTTGCGGTGATCGCAGCAGTGCATATGTTACAACTGGTACAATCAAGATGGATATTTATATCAATGAATGTTTAAAGAAACTGTTAATACCATTTATTCGAAAACACAATACTTCGGCCTTATTTTGGCCTGATCTAGCAACCGTCCACTATGCAACGGATAACCTAAAGTTCCTCAAACGAAATGATGTCCAGATTGTGCCTGAGGCACTGAATCCGCATCGAAAGATATTGGTCTCTGGTCAAAGGAATCTTGCGTAAGACAGGTGAGACTGCCAGCAACCAGCAAGACTTCCTGAGAAAGTGGAACACAGCGAGCAGGAAAGTGGCTAAGGACACTGTCGCACGGCTGATGGAGGGTATTTGGCAAAAAATGCGGCAGGAGTGGGAGAAAAAGTTGAATTTGAAAAATAGTCATGACATGTTAATTTTATACTGTGTTCTTAATATAAAATTATATATTTATGTCAAGTTAACCACTTATACATTTTTCAATTTGGCAAATTCGTTACGAATCAGGTCTTATAAATGCGCTAATATAATGAACGTGTGTATTACATTAATATGGAATTATTATATTTAGTTGTGTGTGCTTTATCGTTGGTTTATTCTTTAGTCGCAGTATTTAAAACTCGTCCGCATGATTAAGAATAGGTTTACTGTTGTTTTGCAAATCGATTTCACATGAAACGAATCACGAATGTCAATTACATATTCCGAATAAAGTATAAGTAGTCTGTGAGCTCTAGATTGGGATTCGGGTTTTGGTGAAATCAGAGTGTTTCTTATCTCGATCGCATAAAAGCGAGCGAGACACGTATAAAACTTGAATCGCATTCTGTCAGCTCACGTATTGTTGTACATCATAACGTATCATTCATAACGTATCATTCAGCTTAGTCAATTATTGTTTGATAAGCAGGCATGGGATATTACGATGCTTTTATACTTAAATTTTGTTTGTCAGGTTCAGGTTTTTAAAAAAAGAGTTATTTATACTAAAGTGAACAGGTAATTACAATAATAAACTTAAATTGAGTCCATACAATACAACACATCATTGACGCCGCCCGAAGTGTAGGTATGAAAGCATCTGAATATTCGATCGCTATTGTTAAAAGAATCATGTCGTTCTCTCCAGTACGACTTCTAAGTTCGTCTAAACTTAAATTGGGCCAGAGTAAAGTTTTTTGAAAACTATTATTATATTAGTATTTTTTCCAATAGTCCTTGCTATTCGGATCATCATCAAGGATGTCAACTTCAACCAAGAAAATGTAGTTTCAATCGAAAATATAAATATATATTTTGGAAAAACTATGGTAAAGTTCTGCAGCTTGTAGGTAGGTATAATATTAAAAAAAAAACAACAACACATACCCTTAAGCGTGTGGTCCTCACAAACGCAGTGCCGTGGTGTACACGTGTTTAGAAATATCAAACAAGAATTATATTGAACTGTGTCCCTTTTCAGTATGAATATTATCTTACAAACTCAATGGGCACTGGTCTCCCCTACAGGGAAAGATCCCGATCTCGCAGCAAGGAGGCAGATTCACCTAAGCGAGAGGAGCGCGAGGAGCGTCGCGTGAGCAAGTCCCGCTCGCGCTCCCGGTCGCGTTCGCGCTCAGGGTCCCGCGGCCGCTCCCGCTCCCGCGACCGCTCCGCTTCCCGCTCGCGCTCACCATCGCCGCGTCAGAACGGCGACGCGCCTGACGATCGCTCGCCACGCTCCGGCGATTAGGCTTACACAAATAAGATTTAAGTTCTTCTTTACTACTATACTATACTAACTGAATTTATGCGAACACTGGATCTCTCATATATCTTACTGATCGGTAGGCATATACCGTCGTAGAAAAGGAATCTTCTCTTGATTGTACGACTTGGTAAGAACGGATAAACTTTAAAGCAGGAAAAAACGCCATTGGTCGTTGCTACACCAAATGTTATGGACATTTAAAACCTTGTTTTATCTAATTTAATTTAGTTCAGTATAGTATTTTAGATGCTAATTATAAGTCATTTCATAAGCGTAATGTTTCTTCACCTATTTTGGGCCTTTACTCGACCGTGCCAACGTAAAACTTTGTCTCATACCGATTGTATTTCTAACTTTCCAATATGTACGGATGCCGTTAGCAATACAAACGTTTAGGACCTAGCAAGATTACTTTAGCGTGGTTGAGAGGCCGTGGTTGTTCACTGTAGGAATTTATGTAACGTAGATATTTTGTTCAACAAATGATGTAAACCTAGCTATTTTATTCAAGAATAGTCTGGGCAAAAATAGCTGAGCAGACATGGGCGTCTAATACTTAAGTAACAGCCCTTACGCGTATAATGTCCCGTTTATCCGTTTTGTGGGTTTTGGCGGGAATTCTGTGAAAGATGGTCGACAGTGATTTGTAATATTCATTTCAGTGGTTTATTGTGGGATTTAGTGCATACAATTAGTGCCGTTTTGTGTAGTAATGCTCATTAAAGTGAACTTTGATGTGGAATGTTGCAAATTCATTGGAAAATCAAGAGATTCTGTGATATGTGAAACGTGACTTTTTCATACAGATCACCTCTGCTAGGAACCTTGGCTTCACGACCTGAATGTGCAGAATTGTCGCCAAAGCTTCCAGAAAGCTATAAAATGCTTGGCATTAGTATTTTATAGCAAATTACTGAAGACATAAAATAGGCTTGGTTAACCTATAAAACAGACAAGGCTGTATGGGCTACGATCCCTTTGCCTTTCCCGTAAGGGATAAATTTAACCAAAAAAAAAAAATTATCCGTTTTGTCAGCTCAGTTATTAATACGGTTCTATATAATTGATAAACATGAATTTGGAACGTTTAGGCCAATAATCCTAATTTCGTTATTCCGTAGCAACTGATTGCACGTTTTTTTTTCGGGCTAGTGAACAATTTAGGCATAAGTTGGTGTTATTTGACGAGCGAGGAAGACTATCATGAATTTAACTCCTTTATTTAAAAAGTTTGTAAATTATTCAGACTTGCATTGATACAAAACTTTCCTTGTGTCTAGTAAAAGTAAAAATGCATATAAGTATGTATGTAATTTATATTTTGTAACAGGTTTTGACACGGTTTCAAAGTACATGTTACCTGAATGACAGTCAGGCAATTTGGAGGCAATCTTATACGATAGGCGTTCGTATAGTATTTTGTAAATACTGAATTTTATTATTAGACCTAAATAATTTTAAATAAATATAGAGAAAAAAATATTTTGTTCTTATTTATAAAAAAAACCCACTCGATTTTTTCGAATCCGGGCGGACTTTTTTTGTTTCTGTCACGGTAAAAATCATTAAAATAATTGTACTTTTTGTACTACTTAAAAAGATTGAACCCTTACAGTTTCCTCAATCCGGCACAGTCGTGGTCGTGCTGGGTAGTCGGTTCCTGGCACGACCACACAATTTTATTTGTGTTTCAATACAAAACTGTACATGAACGGGTTATTTTTGGCTTTTCACTCTTTTCAGTTTATTATGAAGTCTGTTCCATTTTTTTTTTATTGTTCCCACTACTTGTAATTATCATGTTAACCTTCTTGGATTTCAAATCTTGTGTGGTCCAGTAACTGACTATCAAGCACGACCATGACTGGTTTGATTGGAGAAACTTATAGAAGAAGAAGAAAATACATTTATTTTGCAAACCAATTACATTTAAATTTTACATCTAAATAATTGAATAATTTTTTTTATGAAATTTAACTTAAAATCTATACTTCTATAGTAATTCTATGAGCTAAACTGTGTTCTGGTTGCAAAAATGGAGACCACTCAGCATATGTCATAGCACTCTTGAGCACCACGACGCTGATCTGTGAATCCAGATCAGGATATGTGTAGAAGAACAGCGTGCCGTGTATCTGTGTTGGTTTGTGTAAAAAGATGGATATGCAAATAATGGGTTGTGAGGTTTTAGAGTCACTAGTCGATATTTGTTGCCCGTGGTCCCTGTGATAGTCCCTGGAAGCTACCACGGGAATTATTTTACCCGTGGTCCCTGAATTTTGTATAAGCCAACCGCACAGAAAGAGATGGTTAATTATCTCGCGCGAGAAATAGTCGCGTATGACAGTTATGCTAGAGGTGCAGACAAGCCTAATTGAGACGCGCAATAATATGTCAAAGTTCATCTCTCTGTAAGCTCGACAAAACCCTCAAGCTAACCGCCCGAACATAATTGTTGTTGTGTCAATAAATAGTTAATCCTTTAAACGTTTTTTAAAAACAAACAAAGAAGGTGCTTTTCTAATTGGAGGAGGAAGATTGTTCCAGCATTTCGTAGCAGCATACCGAAAGCTGCCAGGAAACGCCGCTGTACCATGTCGCGGGCATACGAGCCGGAGGGCCTGTCTTTCATGCGCTCGTGAAAATATAAGCTTGGAGTAGAGATATGGAGGCTGTTTTTCTCTTAGCACTTCAAACAGGAGTGAGGCCAAGTGATATGCTCGGCGAGCCTCCATCTTTAGTAGAACACCCTTATTAATTAGGAATGGAGTGACGTGAGCACGGGGAGGAACTGGGTAGCAAAACCTTACACAGGCGTTTTGGACGCGTTGAATAATTCTCTTTGTTCGCGATAATAAACACTGCCCTAAAACTGTATCCGCATAATTAAGTTATGAGAGAATGAAACAGTAACATAATTTGATGCGCATATCAATGTTCAGATAGTTTCTGACTTGGTACAAGACTTTTAGGCGGAAAAAACAATTACGGACGATTTCGGCAACGTGTTTTTCAAAGTGCATACCATACCACCATCCATGCAGACGATTACGAGCCTCTGGTACATACTCTAACTTGTCGCCATCAATAACTAGATTTGGCTCCTGGGAAAGAATCTTTGAGATTTGATTTTTCGAACCCAAAACTAAGAATTTTGATTTAGATGCGTTGAGGATGAGGCCATTCTGTGCGCACCAGTGAGTGATTTGATCTAGGTCCTGATTTAGCTTATCAATGGCTTGCTGCATGTCATTGGGCTTGAAAGAAATATATACCTGTAAATCATCGGCGTACATGTGACAGCTACAGTTACTTATACATTTTATAATATCTGCACAATATAAAATAAAAATGATTGGGCCTAATATTGATCCCTGGGGGACAATTGTTGTAAGACTTCAACAATTGTCCCCTTATAAGTTTCTCCTTTCGGCGCTATTTTTTGGGTTTCCGGTGCGAATATTTACAAAACTGCTGACTATCAATAAATTAAGACCTATTCAAGGATACCCCACACACTAGTGATTTTTTTTGTAGTCTTTATTTTACCGTTTTTCGGCGTAATACATGACCAAATTTGAGCTTTCTAGTAGGTACTAATGATCACGGAGCTAAGCTGCGGACGGACGGACAGACGGACATGGCGAAACTATAAGGGTTCCTAGTTGACTACGCGGAACTCTAAAAACTTTGTAATTCAAACGGCTACAAGTATTTTTCAATTCCTGTTGACTTTTTTTTTCTTTTGCTGTGGCGTCAGGGGCACGGTGAATTGCTTTACCGCTTGGTGTAAATCGTCAAAAAATCTGTCACTACTGTGACACGCGATTCTTAGTCGCGTGACAATTACCTAACCTGTCACTTTCCTTTCAATACCCCCCGTCCCCGTCCAGGCTGTGAACTTCGTTCCTCTCGAATTCCCAAACTTTCCATGCCTTCGCACCATACTGGTTTCATGTTTAATTCTTTCACCGTTCAGGCATGCCGTCTCTGGAATTCACTCCCTCTCTCTATCAGACAAGCCCCAAGCAAGGTAGCTTTCAATGCTGCGCAAGCATCTGCTGGAACAAGAGCCCGAATAGTCCATCCATCATCCCATGTTGTAGACCTTCGTATATATTTACATATATTCATTATTTGTATATATTCATTATTTATATTCCTTACTTATATATATAAATATCTATATTTATAGTGTGTAAATGTAGGTATATGTAAGTACCTATATTTGTACAAACAGTAATATACAACGGTAATATACATTTTGTATTTACTTAGATTTCTGATTTGCACCTACTTCTAGTATCTCTGTTTGGCCCTATGGTTGACTGGTAGTAGTAAGTTTAAATAAATAAATAAATACCGTGCGAGCAAGACAGGTGATTCTAAGTCGCGCCACAAGCGAAGTCGCGGCAAGATATGCTAGCCCTGTTGCACGTCTAGCATAACAGTGACACGCGGCTCTTTGTCGCGCAACAATAGTTATTTGTTATGCAAGGCTGCAAAGTTGTTATTTGGCGCGAGTGTTGAAATTGAAAGCTGAGCGAGCGAAGGAATCTAAGATTGAACCATGAGCGAAGCGAATGGTTCAAAGATAGATTCCTGAGCGTAGCGAGGCTTTCAAGACACGAGAAGCTAAATAATTTTGCAGCCATGCGGAACACACAACTTTTCACCTCACTACAGCGAGGAAAGTGCAAGATTCAAGAAAAAACAATTAAAACATAAAAATAATTATATTTAATTTTGCCTTCTATTTAACACATCAAACTTAAAACATAACACACTCAAATCCAAACCAAATAAATACGAGAGAAGCACACATATTAAAAATTAAAAGTAATATGGCCGTAATTTGTATTATCGTCGTGTATATTTTAACGTTGAGTTTTTCTTAAGCACTGTTATATTATATTTGTATTTGAAACTACTTGACACATTCGTTGTGAATATGGGAGAATGGCATTCTGGGAAGGATTAGTTGGCCACTCGGAAGTATTTTCCATAACACAATTGCTTTGGAAGTTATTGGACGATGGGATCCGAACAAGATTATTTCGGCTTTATCTTCTTTAAAAACGCCAATAGTTTCGGTAAATTACTTATCGTCTCCAAATATTTATAACAAATTCTTTATCGTTTTAATGCAGGCTTTTAGCATTGAATTAATACTCCAAATTGGGCGTAACTTTCTTGTATTCAATATTTTATAGTAAGACAACAGTATGCATTCTCCACAGAACAAATTTACGTTGTTTACGTGAATTGTGAAAACTTCCAACTTTTTAATTAGTTTTTTTTTTTCTCGGGTGCGTTCAGAAATTACACTCTTATGTTCCAACTTTTATAACAAATAAATATAAAATTTGTGTTGTATTTAATATATTTACTAGTCAAAATATGTAAATCAAACTGAAATACTTTCTATTAATATATTATATAAACATATTCAACATAAAATAAAGTGTAGAAAAATAAAAACTTAAAAATCTGTAGGTAACCACAAACCAGGTTTCTGGACGTGATATTGTAGGTGTATTTTTTTTAAAAGAAGAATTCAAACGTACATAATATGATTTTAGCCGGCCTGACCAGATCGCCCTTTATTTAGCGTGCGTTGATTGGTTATTCGAAGATTTATCGACTGATGAATCAGTGACGCGTTGAAGGAGTCTTAAATATAAAAAAGTTACATGCACCACAGAGAATCAAAATCGTCGTGTTCGAAATTCAAATGACTTTTGCACGCTAGCGGATAAAATAGACTTTTGCACGCAGATTTCGCCCTATAAACGGAGGTTTTCCGAGCGAGTGAGGTGAAAATAATGCGTTTAAATACCGTGCGAGCCAGACAGGTAAAGTTTATCGCGCGGCAAGCGAAGTCGCGGTAAGATATGCTAGACCAGCTGCTCACAAAATTTCATGAGAATCAGTTAAGAAATTAAAATAAGAAACAGCCGGGCATCCGAAATTTGGACGACGTTACGAGGCGCAGTTATGCTAAAAGGGCAATCCATGCCACTTTTTTATTTTTTTATTTATTTATCTAACACAATAGTACAGTAAACTTTCTACATATCTGCCAAACTGCACAGCAGTTTGTTGGCAGAAAAACATAGTGCCCTCCACCATTGTACATATTACTATTGAGTAGTATCGCATTTTAGTTAACTTACAAACTACAAAAAGTACTAAATAAACAACAATATTGCTACTCGATAACAAGGAAAAACCAGATTGTAATCAGTAATCAAGAACATTTCAAACAGTGTTAAGTTTAAACTAATTTTATTACTTAATTTTCACCAACAACTAATAAAATATCGATTCAGAATTTAATCTATACCTACAAGATAGCAGATACGTGGCGTACCTGATTCCCACCGGTTTGCCCACTTAGAACGGATGATGAATCGAAATCTACCTCGGCATGTCCTGCGTTTTTGTTTGCCATTGCTGGATACATCCGTTCAGACATTCTGATCGAATCTATCCAACAATGCCTTCTTTAGCCTCTTCTTATAAACAATTTTTGACACATCGTGGCAAGATCTAATTGAGTCTGGTACACTATTTAATATCGTGGGTGTGAGATACTTTCGGGTACGCTTCCCATAGTAGGTAATTATATACTTTAGGTACTAACAGTCTTCGCTTACATAATTCTTTAGCAACACTCCTTGTTCGATAAGAGTGGTTCAATGGTTTTTTATAATCATTGCGCCTATACTGTTCCAACGCTATGAGCAGTGACCGTTTTTCCTGTACAGGGAGTATATTGCAAACTTACAGTCATAGGGCTGCCTTCCGTTCAGGTTTCCCCGGATTTGTCCTAGTTTGGAGGCCGTCCGGGGGGTTTTCAAAAAGTGACCGGGAAAATCCCAGACACTTTTTATGTAAGAAATTATTTCATTAATTATTTACCGGCATTATTGTGTACAAAATAGGTAGGTAAAAAAAAACCGTATAAATAACTTACGTAGGCAATAACTTCATTCAGCATAACACGTTAACAGCGTAAAGCGATTGTTATTTTAATATTATTCTCGGACACGTCCGGGCAAAAATGCTATTTACGCCAAATGTCCGGGATTTTTAAGTCTTTGTCCGGGTTTGGTGAATTTAGAGATGGCAACCTTACCTAATAGACCAGGTGTCATTATGTCCCTAAAGGATATGAACTGGAGGCAATGCCACCCGCGAGCTGCGGTTGGTATTAATGTAACTTGAGCTTCCTACCATTTTTTTTATATCGTACAACCTTACACAAAATCGATCTAGAAATTAAGCTCAAGAAGTCTTGTGTTATGGGTACTTGACGACGATTATACGTACTTATATAGATAAATATATACTTAAATACATAGATCAACCATGACCCAAGCACAAATATTCGGGTTCATCATTCCCTGGCCGGGATTCGAACCCACTCATTCTTAAATAAATCTGCTCTGGCTTCACCAGAAAAGGTTTGACACTGCGCCATCAGTGGTCTCATCACGGCGTAGGATGAACGAACGCATTGCCTGTCCTTTTTTTTTTGTGTTGTGCCGTTCCTATTGGGGGAGGGTTGTTGTATTTTGGGAGATATTAATCGCCAGGGGAGTATTCTAGGAACGGCATAGTTACCTATGAGCTATGACTATTTTGCAGAAGGTCAATAGAAAATATCCTTCCTCGCAGAAGTTGGCGACTCCCTTGATTAATGAAATTATGTGGTCAATAAATTAAATACAGTTGTAATCTTTTGTAAACAATTGTTTATTAACATTTTATTTCTCATTGTATCACTGCACATATACACATTCATCGCAAACACTCGCTGACAAATTTATCACCGTAGTAGCAATATAATGACTTTTATTCTGATAGGATCTTTCTATGGAATTATTGTTAACAGGTCCCCAAGGACTGCTTTCATTTTTCTTTCGGAATTGTGCAATGTGAATATACTCAAAGGTAAGACAGGAAAGAAGGCAATTGTACTTTGTCCCTCAGGGACGAAACATTAAGATGGTACATCCAAGTTCACATGCAAAATAAACAGCCTAAGAAAAATAGTAAAATTAAAACAAGATTTCAAAAAGATATATAGCTACTTAAATAAGAAATGGAATGATTTAATATTATTATCTTTCAGTATACTCACAATTCTATTTTATAATAAATACCTTTCCGATTGTGATAAAACTGGGTCCAAAATACAAATCAAGAAGTCAATTTATTTTCAGTCAATTGTAAATGAGTTCAAAATAATAATTATTCAAAATGTTAAATAAAATTTAAGAAAATCCACAATAATCATAAATTGCAATAAATAAAATTAAAAATACTGTAATTTTATTGGGCTGAAACATTATTCTTAAAATATCATCAAAAAGAAAAATGAAAGTGGCGTGTTACCATGATCAATTTTAAGTACAAAATTATGATACTATTTTAGTACAATTGTTCGGGTAATATGTTCTATTTTCACATAATTTTAACTTACATTTTGTCATCTTACAAAATTAAATACAAGAACATTATTATTGATCATCAGTCTATTCATAGTTTGATATAAATTTTACAATTTTGTCGATCTAACCTTTTAAATCTACATTCGAGTCGAAAAGGCAACATAAGAGGTAAACACCTCCTTACCAAATAATATCTACATCTGCTCTAGAAATGGTACTTAATAAATGTGATAAGATTTCATAAAATATGCAAGATTGTGTTCGGTCGGCACGCGGCCGCCCGCGACGGCAGCGCGGCGGCGCGCCGAGCGCAATAAATAGCGACCACACGTCCTATGTTGCCTGTTCACCGCCATATTGTCACAGTACTCTTACAAAAGTAATGGAGAATATACTTATACTAAACTTAATAGTTTTTATACACAATGACTTAGGTTTCGACATTTTGTTTCTTATAAGTACTCGAGTTATTTTAACCTATGGACTAATTACGTGCGTGATGTTTGTTTGTTGGCGTTGCCGTGGTCGGGGGTGGTTCGCGCGGCTGCGACACGGCGCGGGAGCCTCCCTCGGGCACGGATCATGCTCTATTAGTTTCGCTACGATGCAAAAACAACGGGAAAAATCTATGTCGATTTTCAAGAAAACCTGAACAAGATTTTTTTTAACCAGAAATAACTATAAATCATCATAATTATAGGAACAAATGACAATAATTAGTCAATCACAAAATAATATATGTATAAAACTGATTAACGCGTGATTCGCGTTTTTTTTTTATAAATTAGTCTAAAATCTTATTTTACGCACGTTTTGGCTTCTATACTGGTGCGAGTCTAGAGAGGGACAGTTTAGAAATGGTGTGAAGCTCGGAGAAGCGATACGGAGAACACAACTTGGCAGTGCGAACTGTTCACAGCCGTCTTTCGTGATCTTTGTATGTTTCATTCACGCTAAGAACGCCCTTAAATGTCGCTAAGGTGATAGTGACGTGAATAAAAAGTTAGGGTTAGTTTAGGAATCAGTATCGTTTCTGGAGCGGCGTGGTCGCGCAGTGGACCGACACTGCCCGAGCGCGCTTCGCACCGGTTACCTACAGAGATCGCAGACAGTGGACCGGGTCCACCCGGCCTCTCGACGCGCGCGGTCCTCGCCCGATGCCCGCTCCGCCCGCCGCAGGACACTCTTGTCGACTCCAAGCCAGTATGGCCACCTCTTTTTAAGATGGAGTTAGGATAAGCAGTAAAAACTACAGCTTTGGATGGACTCGACAAGTCTGTCCTGGCTCTCTTTCACTTAAAGTTATCTACAAGTCAAAGATCAGGAGGCACGTTTCGGGCGACGCGCGTCGATATGAGGCGGAAAAGCGATCCGTTCCGCCGTTACTATTTACAGGGGCTCACGGATCGCAAAAAATAAATACATCGGAACTTAGTCTAGCCGTTTATACAAATGTCACTTTACACTTTACGCTATATATACACGCGGCGCACAGCCTAGATCGCGTTAGCGTCCAATAAATAAGTTAATGTCTGCACTACACTTGCGTGGCGAACGTCGGCGGTAGGCAGTGGTCGTCGAGGACGTACACCCCTCCGCCTTCTAACGCCCGCTTCACTAGCGACGTATCACTGCAACAAGAAGAAAAAACATTACAACATTTGTTAACATCGCCTAACATCATTGCACAACTGAATACCAAAAGTTGACTCGACTTAAGTTATATCTAGTGTACATTTTTTTTAGTCGTTCGAATGAGAAGTGTATAGGGATACTACGCCGGGAAATCATTATTTCTAATGAATTTTACTTCTTTCTAATGATTTTTTATCGCTGTACTCTATTGCACATAATAAAAGTTAAAAAAAGACAAATTGGATGATGGAGATGAATTAATACTGACCTATTGGCGCAATACGCGGAGTCCTGCGACAGCCGCGAGAGGCGCGGGTCGAGCGCGGCCAGTAGCCGCGCCGCGCTCTCCGTGTTGAGTGTCTTGCGCTTGCACTCTTCCGCCGCCGCGTTGTGCGCGTTCTGGCACTCGGGCGCCGGCGCGTCGCACTTGCCCCACGTGTTGCGGATCACGCGGCCTCCGCCCCCGGCGTTCGCAGCATTCTGTGCTCGCGCCTCGGCGTCGGCCGCGTGCTGCGCGCGTTTGCGTCTTCTTCTGATGCACGCAACGGCAACCGCCGCCGCTAAAGCCGCCGCCGGAACGGCCGCCGACAGTGCCGCGATTAGAGCTACGTGCCGCCCTGATAGCGTGTCCTGTTCTGGAGTTTCCCCTCCGACTCTCGGCATGTTGACGCCAGGCGGTCGCGCCACTATGTCAGCCAGGGAGACTGTGCAGGAGCGACCGCTCCAGCCCGGCGCGCACGTGCAGAGGAAGCCGTCGACGCGATCGCGGCAAGTCCCACCGTTCCGACACGGAGATGACGCGCATTCGTCTACGTCTACGCTGCAGTCCTTTCCGGCGAACCCTGGCCGGCATCGGCATTCGTAATCGTTATCCAGTATAAGGCATTCGCCGCCATTTGCGCAGGGTTTCGCCAGGCACAGGTCGACTCGGGTTTCACAGCGCGGGCCTAAAAATCCGGGTGCGCATTGGCAACGTTGTCCGTCCACTAGATCCACACAGGTGCCGCCGTGCTCGCAGGTGACGCCCGCGCAGTCGTCGATGTCGATCTCGCAGCGGTTGCCGCGAAAGCCGGAGTGACAGGCGCAGCGAAAGCCGTCACCGGCCCGCGTGCACGTGGCTCCGTTGCGGCACGGCGCGGCGGCGCACGGGTCCGCCTCGAGGTCGCAGTCGGAGCCGGCGTACCCGGGCGGGCAGAGACAGATGTAGCCGGTGGCGCGGGGTTCGCAGGTGCCGCCGTGTCGGCAGGGTCGGTCGGCGCAGGTCAGTCGGCGGGTCTCGCATCGCGCGCCCTCGTATCCTGCCGGGCAAGCGCAGGCCAGCTCGCCGCCCTCATCCGACACGCAAGCGCCGCCGTTGAGGCAGGGTCGCACGGCGCACGAGTGTAGGGACTTCTCGCAATCCGGGCCTGTGTATTCGGGAGGGCAGACGCAGGTGTAGCTGCCCTGGCCGGTGTTGTGGCACGTCCCGCCGTTGCGGCAGGGCCGGTGGTTGGTGCAGTAGTTGAGGTCCTGGTTGCAAAACAGGCCGCCCCAGCCCTCCTCACAGACGCAGTCCCAGGGCTTGGAGCAGGTGCCGTGCACGCAGCCCGGGTGTCGCTCGCACTGGTCGCACAGCTCGCCCACCCAGCCCGAGTGGCAACTGGAAGCGAACAAAAACGTTCATTAACTCGAATGGGACGTGATAACAAGCGACTAAAAAGTTTGTCTTTCGGAACAATGAGGAGGATGAATGATTTAAACGCGGAGGGAGGTTGTAGCGTTTAGCACAAAAGTGTGAAGTGGATACTCACATGCACTCGTCGGGCTTGAGGCAGTGGCCGTGGTCCGTGTCGCAGCCGGGCAGGCAGCGCGCTGCAACAAAAGAACGAGTTCGTTAGCGCCTCACAAAGACAAAACGCGCACAAAGGGATGCTGGCTAATGGATTTCTATAAAGACATCCGTGTAATAACGGATGTGACGAGTCGAAGGGAAGCGAGTGATTACTGTTTACAACGAATATCAGTTTGATTGCAGCATCTCGCGAGCCGCGGGAATCCGTAAGGACACGGTGCTCGACAAAGAGAGAGGTTCGTTAGCGTCCCGGCCGGGGGCGAGGTCGCTCCTCCGACGATTTATCTTCGACGCACGACGACCCACTACCAGACTATTCATAAATATTTTGACCTTTTAAAATTATACTTTTACCATGTCACTAAGTAGGTAAATAAAATATAAGTTTCTGGTTAGAAATTTAATCTATCAGAATACCTACTTCAGATTCAGTTATGAAGAGATACTTTATAAAAGCGTATAAAGATAAATATTTAGCTCCGACGTGATGTATTGCAGGCGTAATATGTGCGCATCGTTAACTGTGTGATTTACGTTCCATGCAGCGAACGAACCTTACCCTGTTCTAGCGTTACCAAAAGAGAAAACGAAGAGGTGCACGCGCGTCGGGCGAAGTGCATTACTGTGCAAAAACGCGTGCCTACATCGAGTACAAAAGGCAAGCCGGCAGTGTATGTAGTCGGTGGAAAAAAATGTGTTTTGAAATAAGAAGTGCGGCGCGGAGTCGTACCGGTCGGGTGCGCATGGGCAAGTTATCGGAGCGAATACAAAGGGGGCAGATAGCGCGGGGAGACTTACTAACCGTCGTTCGACCGTTACTATTCCCCTCACTAGAAAAATACTAGACGCCATTTTGCTCATAACCACCATTCCGTATGCAAATGCGAGGCTTATTCACTTTCTAAATTAAATAAGGAAGCGCTATGCGGCTCCGGCAGCTAAACTTTCAGAGGATTTGGGGCTCAGACGAGTCGGAGCTGAGCGAAAGAGATTACCCCGGCGCTTCCCTAGACCGTAAATAGGTTCGCTAAGCCCACCCCGCGCCAATCCGCTTACGATTCACTCCGCGAAATTGGGGACTACCGCCGCAGACATTCCATTTCCATTACCATTGTTATTATCCGCCGTAAAGGAAATAAAAAACAATTCGCTTTCAAACCGTTTCACACTTTCGCGAGTTGAATCAATGTGCCCGTTTCAGAATCATTCTCATGACCTTTTCGTTTAAATTGAAATTCTTAATAAAAGTTTACGACTCGGATGCAAAGGTGGCGGCCGGCGCAACAAAGCGAGATCAAAGAGAGTCAAGTGCGAGCTCACTGTTCGGCGCCACTCCAGAGCACTCCCACTCTTATCTTGACCCCTTGAGGTAAAACGGGAGTCGTAAAAATTACACTCCTAAACTAATATTAGGGCACGAGTGGGCGTAAGAAGCCGCGGGGTGTTTTTACCGTCCTGCAGGGCTATTAATTATTATCAATGGACATGAACAGTATCGATTCGTAATGAAAGGCTTTCGTGCACCGCAGCGCGACCGGCCAAGGTCTCTACTTCTCGGCCTTCGGTGAGGCCAGGTAGAAGGCGACAAAAAGCGACCTTCCAGATATCCCACGTGGCTGCAAATATTTAACTGCTCCACATCTGCCAACAGAGCAGATATTAGGAACGCGTGGGATTCGCGACTCCACGCTAGTCCGCACAGAAGGTAATATTCGTGAGAACCTTACTCTTGTTTACAATTAGGCGAAATTAAGCGGCCGTAAAGGATCCTTGCGGCTGGCCTATCATTAGCGGGAGAGCGGAGATAATGCGCTCGGGACATGCAAATAAGTTTTCGGGATCGTTAAGCTTTCCCAGAAGGCAGATACCTACTTACCGTTCGGCAGGCAGATGTAGCACCGAGCAAGTTTCATGACACGGTCAAGAACAGAGCTTATTTCGTTCGGTGTTCAGTTCTCGTTTAAAAGTGTTTTTGACCCGGTTCCTTGCGGCTGTGTGTGTGCGCGCATACAGCGTTGTTTTCATTTCATTATGGCCGCTTCTCTCGCTTTTACGTTTTCGTAATCGCCGATACAAACCGAACTGATAGGGTTGGCGAGACTTTTATTGGTGTATATTCGAACTTACGATCATTTTATGTTCGCGAACGGCCGTCGCTTTCACACGTTGAACTTATAACAAGAGTGCATTCGATTAATTTTAATATCGCGCGGAATTCGTATTAGGTGGTTGCAGAGGTACCAGGGTCGCATGGTTAGAGAGGAGGCATCGCGCAGCCCTGGTGTGCGAGAGAGGACGGTGCGCAGGCGTCTCGCTCTCATTTTTTGCGGCGCCGGAGTGTGGGAACGCGGCGGCAGGTGGGGCTGCTGAGATTGCGACGCGACATCCGCTCCCCACAATGCATCTCTGCACCGCTTTGTTTTACCGAGACACGATGTTTAACATACGCCAGGACCTTGCGTTTGAAACGTTTAGATTCGCGAATTATTTCAACTTATTATTGATAGTCTGACATTGATGGATGGCGTGTTTTGCTTTGTTTGGAAATGGCCGGCGATGATTGACAAACAGACCACACTAGAGGACGCCGGTCGCACGCTCGAGTTCCAACTTGTGTGAATGACGATGCAACTGACGACTGACGAGACGTTTTTGTCGCTCACTAATAAAATAACCAACTTTATCTCTAAGTATACAAAACCGCTTCATACTTTTCATAGCGGAACTATTTCCATTTAAAACTACCAAACTGGATTCTAAAATGTTTAATTGCTCCAAACAATCACTAATAAAAATTTATGAAGCGAATACTTGTACGAAAACATTATAATAGTGGCATGTATAAAATAAAAAGTTGTTAATTTATTACGAGTCATTTACTTGGAGGTCGAGCATTGGCCACAGGAAGTGGATATAACCTTATAAATTATATTCATAGGCTAATATTATTAGCTAGGGAATAATTAAAGAACACGATTTACGGTGGAGATGCCACTAGATAATTAGAGTCATTACCATTCGCACATGGCATCTATTATAAACAAGAAAAGAACACTATATACAGTGTAGAAAAAATATACAGTCAGTTTGGCTACAATAAAAGGTTTTTATAAAAATTTGACTGTATTTTTAAGAGTGTGAAACCGGATTAACGACACTTATGTTTTATAAAGCCGGCTTCATCGACGTCATATTTTTTAAGCATAGTACCAGTTGTCAATAAAGCGGGCAAGTCGCTGGAGCAATTAATGCATTATCTGTATTGCCATAAAGGCTATCAACTCCAATTAGGCAGAGGATGTTCGACTAAACTGTCGCGTAACCACTAATGAGGAAGAGCGAATTACCCGTTCCATATTTAAATTTGAAACAAATTTGGAACATTGCGTACTAGAATTTGAATTTCGAACCTTGTACTATTATTTTAAATTCGGTATCTTTGGTAACCGTTGGTTCCAAGCGCCTATAACGCCTATTTCGTGCTAATTTCTATTCAAATTGACAGCTTTGTATACAAATAGTTGCTCTAAATTGTAATTGCACGATATTTGCCTTCTGTAATACTAACATAACATCCTACTACTTCGCCCTAGTTGCACGTATTTACAGCCCTTTATATTGGAGTAGGATCATCCAATACTTAGAATGATATAGACGTAGAAATCATGCAATGCAATTCGGCCAACCTTGATAGATATTGGCGTAACCTGAAATATCTAAACTACAGTTATTCAAATGCAGTCAACTGAAACTGAATTGCTTTTAAAAGCTAGCATGAATTACAAATATTCTGCTTTAAGTTATAAATCATCGACGAGCTCGTGAAAAGCGAGGATATAAACTTCTGTAAAGTATGGCAAACTTAAGCACAGCTGCCGCATTTCTGACCTTTAGGCAAGTACGGCTAACAATAGGGTATTAATGTCAGTGTATTTTAGATACTTACGTTTCTGGCAATATTCCCCCTGCCAGCCGGCGAGGCACACGATGGCGCCGCTGGGCGAGCAGCTGTAGTGGCCGAAAGCGTCGTCTCGCGGCCGACAGAGCACCTCGCAGCCCGAGCCGTAGTAGTGTTCCCCGCAGGTTACTCGGTACGACAACCGCAGGTGAGGTCCCGACGTCCATCGTTGTTCTTCCTCCACCCAGGGTCCCCCAACGTCGGCGATGCTCTGCTTCGTCATGCGGGCGATAAGTGTGTCTGGAAGAAAATAGCATAGGTTTAGCATTCATTACGGGTGAATTTAACTAATGTTTCCTGCGACGTTTCTTGTGACACTTTTCGAAGGGGACAAATATGTAATGAAAGTGTCTTCAAAAACAAGAACTTATCGAGTCAACTATTTTATTTTATAAGACAGACAGCCTTAAAATATTGAAAATAATAAATAAACATCGAAATGGAATTTGGAATGAAAGTCCGCGTTTACAAAATCTAAAGCATTTTATCTTGAACAAACTTATTGCGCACGATGTCCCGATAAGAGAATTTAAAAAGGATAATGGACATTAATTAAATTAAGATCCTTTGCTTATCGTCGTGGGAAAGGGTGGCAGTAGATTGACCTGTTAGCTGCCCGCATTCTACCGTGAGACCATTGTCCGTGATTCTGTTCCATTTGGGCGTGATTGATTCAAACTCGAGTACAGCGGCATTCTTTTTTTTAAGCCAACTAAATGTCTACTGGCGAGAATGAGCATATTCGTCTGATCTGACTATAAAAGAAAGATAATGGATTGTGTAACGTATTGCAATGGTATTATTTGAAAACCGGCCAAGTGCGAGTCGGACTCGCGCGCAATGGTTTCCGTACCAGAATCAAATAAAAAACGGCAAAAAACGTTTGCCCTCCAGCGAGTGCTCTACTTAATTATTTAATTCTGTTTTTTCTTTGTGTTTGTTGTTATAGCGGCAACAGAAATACATTTAACTGTCTAGCTATCATGGTTCATGAGGTGCAAACTGGTTTAGACGGACGGACAGTGGAGTCTTACCAATAGGGTCTCGTTTTTTACCCTTGAGATACGGAACCCTAAAAAAGTGTACACAAATTATGATGTCAACTGAAAAACACACACAGTCAGTACAGAATATCTTTCCTGACAAATCACTGTGCAATATAAACCTGTTACTGTAATGTAATGGTCATGTAATGCATGTAATCGTTCATGTAACGCAAAAACTAGTAGGATAGGTCTGCATTACGTGGCACAAAACCTCCGTGAAAACTACCCGCACTGATTTAAAAAACTGCCAGTCCATTCATCACGGCCGAGCCTCGACCAGTTCCTACCTTTATTTATTTCTCTGTATGCCCACTTTTTAGTCTTGTTGCCTCGCCGGAACATTCCTAAGCCAGTAATCCCTACAGCAGATAAAATTAAACCAGACGCGAAACAAAATTAAAAGGTATATAAAAACGATCGATCCGACTAATTTCGTGGCGTATGGTATTCGAGTCGATGTTTCTTTTTTGTTTTAGAGCGATAAAAGATTTCGAGTAATGAGATGGAGTGTATCTGCTATCTCCGATCGAGCCTTTTGTTTACAAATAACGCAACGATGATCGGCAACATGGACGTTTCGATAATCGCGAGTGGATGCCGGAATAGCGCATAGTGCACACGATTTACCGGTCCGGTATGGGCTTACACCGATCGTATCTGTCCAATAAATCTAAAAGATAAAACGCATACTCGCTGCAGCGCCTACCTAACGAAAATACAATCAGTCGACAATAAATATCAATTTATTCCGATCGAATGGCCGGTGAAAAATGTCAGTTATTTATCGGTTATAAAACAAGAGTCGTATTAGTCGCTCGCTTGTGACTAGTCCTTAAACAAAATCAAATGTAAGCAATAAACAATACGGTAAAACATGATAGACGCTTCTTAGAATTGTTATTAAAGCGAAGTGCAGAGTTCGGAGGGAATTAGAAAAATTATGTGTGGGAACTGAGCTCGCTTGCAATTTAGCTCCATGTAGCGGAGAATTATGGCAACCGTGCGCGGACCTGGCGCTAGGGCTGCCAGAATCATGGTGCAGATCTCGCAAAAAATACATCATCCTTCAGTTGTGGTTTTACTATCGCTAAGAAATGTGTGACTTGCCTAACTGTTAAAGTAAAGTGATGTACATATGATGGTTTTTACAAAGGGATACGACTTCATTGTGCTAACCCTCAACATCCGAATGACTAAGCAATTTGTAGGAAAATTGCAAATGCGTTAAGACGTTTATATTCTGCATAGAGGCATTACTCGCCGTCAAAACGTTACCAACGGTCCGGTACGAAACCGCACAAATTACGCCCATTATCCCAATTCGAAGCTGTGTCTATATTAAATGAAGGTGTGCGCTATCATCTATTAATGTAATTTCGATTCACAAATAAATAACGCATTTAAAAGCAGTACGTGTTCGGCCGCCGGTGCCGTAATTACGAGGTCAATACAAATAAAACGTGAGTAGAGAACGGCCGATAAACAAAAACAAAAGGCGAAACAACCCATAATTCGGGCTATTGGTGGATGCTGCCCGATTTGGGAAGCTCACGCGACGCTTCCGTTGCGGAATCCATCGATCAATAGCCCACCGGATGCGGAGCTCTCATTCATTATGTAGTTCGTAGATTGACAACGTCTATCGATCGCCTAAACTCGATCGCGACGATGGTCTAATTAGTGAGCGGTGGCGTTCGAACGAAATCGAAACTATGGAGTTTGGTCCGCCAGCGGCGTCATTACCGCGGCCGACGTCTCCAGCGCACCTGTCGGCACCTGCCGCCCCACTCTAGCCACTCGGTGTGGGAAAAGACATCTCATGAATGGATTATGTACACACGACGCACTCCTTTTGTTTATAAAACTGTCCACTAGGCACGACGAGCATTCGGCTCCGTCGCGGAGCGCTGCGCGTTAGGTAAATAAAAGAATCTTCTAAACTATTAACCAGTCAAACAAAAGATAAATGAGTGATATTTCTCATTGTTTTAAGATTTCGCGACGCAGGGACGCTTCGCGTTTTAAATTCCCCATTGTTTAGTGAGAAAATGGACATTTTCGTTCCGCGCGGGGAATCCGATGAATGCCGGATTGCGCAATGTAGACGTTACATTTTCATAATTTAACCTTTGAGAAAGCTAATTAATGCGAGTAATCATAAACATGAGACTTGAGAGAGAGCTCGCCTGGGACGAGGACTAGCGAGTAATGAATTGACTAATAATGCACACCGGATAACGAGATAGCAAGCCCGTCACAACATAACTGTATCGATAATCGCATCTCGGTCGTGTAATGCCAGCGCCGCGCGGTAGCCACCGCCCCGGGCCGAACGCACTGGCCCAGACAAGTAATTGCTACGAATCTCTTATCGATATTTTTCACACGCTCTTTTTTCCGGTTCCACCTATATGGAGGTGTAAACCGAAGCAGTGCAATAATCGTAAATGTAAACTAAACAAACGCCGAGACAGTGGAGTGTGCCCTCTATTATCCCGGCGCATGTGCTTAGCATCTGTCGTCGGCGCTTCCTGAGCCTGTTGAATCATAAATTGAACCTTCCGGGGCATCTTCCGTGATTTTTACCCGGCTCAAGCCCTACGACGAAAGATGAAGTGTAAACTAAAAAATGATTTCCCTCCGAGGTGTATCCTCGCGGTAAACAATGCCGGCCCGTTACCGACCAGGTGCCCGCCTCGGGGCACAAAAGATTTCGGTGAAGGAACGAGCGACAACATCAGATTCGCCAGAGAAACGAGGAGCCATTGTAGTTGTTTGTTTAGCGCAAGAATCCCTTTATGCGTCCGTGAGCCAGCGCTATTCTACACAATCGGAGTTTATCTATGATATATTGAATTCTGAAGTCATCGTGAAGCTATTCTTCGGCACGCCTGCACAAAAATTAAGAGGCAGGGGCGATGAGCGATCGGTTTGCGTAACAGCCTAGTAGTGCAACTGCAGCTGTTCTTTGTTAGACAAAAAACCGAATGTGATTTAATTAAGCATTAGCCGGTGAGTCGATAGTAAGTGAGCACAAACGGCGTGCGTGTAACCTGTTATTACGGTTGATTAGATTTCTGTTGGTAACATTTCTCGGTAGTGGAGAGCGCCGCCCATCGCTCCCGAGCGGTATTAAAATATGCCCGACCTCTGCTATCCACTCGGAGGCTAATGATTGTCGGTAAACCGGCTCGTAGAACCTCCCCGTATCTCCAAATCTCTTCTAAGTAAATCACCGGGGTTTTTTGTTGTTCAGGATAGTAATTATGTCGGTCAGAGTGCAGTGGGATGAAAATCTAATTAAGAAATGGGCGTGGTGGCAGTTTTCGCGTCTACCATTACCATCTTTTTGAAATCGATACGAGTTCCTAAAAAGAGATTCAGACAAGATATTTTATTACGATTGACTTTGAAATATTCGATGAATGCGATCCGTTTTCAGCATTATGTCGTCAGTTGTCATATTTGTGGAGTGTTTGTGTGCGTGGTAATGTGGAAGCTAAGCGAATTACGCCGATGATGTATTTACGGCAGTACAATTCATTCGGAACCGTTTTTTCGGTCACGCCATGTCGCATGATGGTAAACCGCTGACGAATCTTTATTGGGCATTTAGACGAGTAATATCCGTGCCGAACTTATTGATCCGATCGTACTCCGAATGTAAATCAAATGATAATAATCGAAAATATTTATTTGTGCACATGGCATCTGTAATTTGTGGCGTGTAGAGGCATGCTCATAAAATAGTCACGAAAGCCTCGATTACTACGGGTATCGCGGTTCGATTTGTTTTCCGACCGCTAAGTAGAGAGGTGTACAGGCAACGGCCGCCGGAATATATTAGAACATTTCTACTAAATTTTCGTCCTACAGAAGGCTGAGTTTATTAGAATAGTGCGCATTGCGACGCGACTCACGCGCCGCCGCGTGCCCCGCACGCCAATCGCCTTCGCCATGGGAACATTTTTGTCTTCCACGATATGATAATATGAGCATTCAAATATACATGCTGTCCGTTAAATGCACGATAAACACCCAGAATTACAGTGAAACCTGAATGTGAGCGACTCGTGACGGACGTGATTCGAATTTTACAAACGGCTTCGGCGATTTCATGATCATGACCCTTCTTATCATAAACTCATTAACTCACCGTCAGATCTCGACGTCTCGTTGGTGTCGTGCCACGCTTCGACTATGAGCGAGAAAGTGCCCTGAAAAACAGAAAATACACGTTTAAACACAGTTTCACACGTAAACAGAAATGAGATTTTCAAGTCAACGCAATTAATCAAGATAATGCATCTTTAAAAACGAGACCTTTAAATATGGGTGCGGCCCGGGACTACTAATATTTCCTTTAGCTTACGAGGAACTCGACCGGTGCCAGCCGCGAGGCGAGTCGGGCTCGCGAACGAGTGTAAATTACCAACATGATAGACAGGTGAACGCGGGAGCAGATGGCAGCGAAATGGTTTTTAATAAACGCTAAAAATACTACAAACGGAATGAGCTCGTGTCGACTCGGTTACAATTTAATGTGCCCAATATGGGACCCTGTAATGGTGTCGTGCCTTAAAAAATAGCTACGCGTATCTGATAGGGAGCTATTGACATTTTGTCGATGTTTACACAAGGAGGCGAAACGGCAGTCGAAAATCGATTATAGACGATAACGCGACAAGTCAACACCTCCGAGGCGCCTGCGACGGTACTTATCGATGGGTTTTAAGTGTGACGGCGCTCCAGTTCCGCTCTTGCAAAAATTTAATCCTTCCTTAATGCGACACCCCACCCCGATCACCGCAGGCGTCAGCAAAGAAAGTTACATTTAAACTATATCACATCCGCCGACTTTAAAAAGTATGAAGCGTTTACAGGGTTTCGGAATGCTAGCCTCTTAGGTTATGAAAATTTCTCCCACCCGAAGAACCGGTTGGTTGAAGCATAAACTCGGATCGAGGTTGCATCTCGACCTGCGCGCACGACCAGCGCTCCGATGTTCCCGACCTTTAACAGTTCACTAATCGAGCTTTAATTACACGACCAATCGAATCCGTACTCGTTAAGAAACAATTTACAAGATCAGAAAACAAGCGTTGTTGATTTTGGGCTGAAGTCGTTAAAGGATTATCGGACTTGCTCAATTAAGTTTGGCCGAGACGTTTGTATAGGAATTAATGGCGTATGAAATCTTGTAGGGGAGCCGGGCTGAATAATTATGAGCACGTCACGGCAGCTGCTTGGCCGGATGGTAGGGTCACCATTTAACTCACTTGATCACTGCTCTTAAGGAGTGATTCAGTTTCTCTGACAGATGTCGCTGTCAATTAGCCTGATGAATGAAAACACTATTTGCATGGGCACCACGCGCTAAACAATGACATATTTGCATAGGAAACGCGCCTCTGATAAACAATGATTATTGTCAATACGAGAAATCAACGTTTCTCGAAACGTCACACGAGCGCTAAAAAACAAGCTCTTTACTTTTCAAACGCGTTTACTTATTCATAAGTCTTTTTAATTGCTTGTCGACCGGCTCTCAATTAAGAAATGGTGTCGGTGCTGGGTTTTGACGAATTTATAACGAGCGTTTCGTTAAATACGTGGACCTTACGAGCGGACGTCTTATCGCGGACTCTGCATACAAAGCAGGCTGCTGCGGTGGACAAATGTGAGCCTAAAACCCTCCCCGGTCCTCCTTTATCGCATAAAGCGTCAATTTAACGCCCGTAATACTGTATGAATAAGGAGCGATACACGGTTCGTTGTCAAAATACATTATGATTGGAACTGCGCGTAACCGATCAAATATGGTAAGCCGTAGTAGAATCGTATTGATTTGTTAATCGAGTATGGAGAGCGCATTTCGGTCAGCTGTGGCGGCGTAAGTATATGCCGGTTCCCACGACAGTGACTCTCGACACGGCCATAAAAAGTGGCCGACGTAAGCGTACGTGTGCAGGTAGCCTTTATAAACGCGTCGAGCTGGCAATACCGTACAAAGAGTTGCATAGACTTGTTGCCTACCTACTAGCCGCGCAATTAAGGAAACGTGCCGTGTACACCACACTTTATTTATGAGATTATCGATCGATACTTGCAGTTTGCATTCAATTTTTAAAATAAAGCAACAATCAAACGACGTGTCAATTACCGTGCTAAATTAGAATCTTTAATATCCGAAAATATATTTTATAATTTTTAAGAGTCGAACAATAAACATGGCCGCCGTATCACGACGCATTAATCCTACGCCTGAATGCGATGCGTTAAATTGTATAACCGACTTAAACGAAGCAATAGACTGATATGATGCGGTCTGAATGCTGGGGAATTATTTGATAATCGTTTTATGAGGGTGCCCAAAGAGGCTACTTCCATATCGGAGCCCGTTCCGAGGTTATTTTGTTATTAATTAAAATGCCCAATGCAAGGATACGTGGGAACGACCGGGTCTCGTTTGTACAGCTTATGTGTTTGGGATCTTTACGAGTTTTACGACTTCGGACAAAGGGAATAATCAGGTGTCGGCGTTTTGGCGCTTACCACGTGTCCCGTCCACTATTGTTTGTTTGTTAAAGAAATGAATGCGGGTAAACTGCAACAGATGTTGCTTACATTGTTTCAGAGGGTCGCTTGTAGCTCGTCTGTCAACTATAGGACCGGCGGTTCGACGCTGACATAGAAGTTAGTGTTTAGGTAAGATTAAAATGGAACAAGGTCGCGGCCCGATTATTCGTTCCACTCTTTACCGTACAATATCGAAAGTATTCATAAAACATCAGGAAAAACGTATTAGGCCTCGCTTTCGAGTTTCGACACGAGAAAATATTTGGAACGCAAACACCGGCAAGTGGAGTCGTGATTTCATATTTCACACTTTGTTACACCGCGGCGAGGACAGGTTCCGATGCGCCCAGCCGGCGCAGGCGGCTAACGCTACTTATAATACTTATAATGCCCCGCATAAGGTCTGTAATCTCATCGATAATAAACAAAAACACTCGCAAATTAGATTCGACCTTTTTTGATACGACGCCGCACAATGCGTCAAATTAAAAGATATGCAAATTTCAATGTCTGGCTGATACAGGACGCGTAACGTGTTTCATTATTTAAGCGTTTCGAGAGCGTTTAATTCGGATTATTAATGCTTTTAATTAAATTTATCTTCCTTCTATTTCGGCATGGCCGATCGCCCGGTGCGTTGACCTGCGCTCACTGCCAGAATAGGTCCTTTTCGATGCAATAAAATAGCATGAGGTATTACAGTGTTATTGCGATAAATGTCGTGTGAATGGGAGACTTCCTGTTGAAATATACTCCCACAAAAAATATCCAGGTCGAGGGTTTATTGGCGACAGTACCTACACGTGCATTCGTCTAGAATGCTAAGCAGTTTCGTGTTAAACGCGAGTGCGCCGAGCGGTACCGAAGCCTCTCTACTCGGCTCGCTTACCCGTTGGTTTACGTATTCGTCTAAACACTAACACTATGTTTATATTTGAATGCATTGTGACTCGGCCGGGTTATCCTTGTCGCTACAAGCACGTCTCAGCCGCATATATAGACAAAAGTGAGACGTTCTCAAACCGCCGACCTCGCGGACTATGTGAAGCTACGGCGTTCCAAATTCAAATTGTTATACGAGAGAAATCCTTTGTTTGTATTTTAAAATGGAATGCCTAATGTAAACGGATTTAAAGCACTTAAAATTTGAAAAAGGGACGTCAAAATAAATCACTTGGATATAAGGAGCGTTGGAAGAGGTCCAATTGTATAGACTTATTGTTAGTGCATTTATTATATTGCGTTAGGTTTCAATTTAGTAATACAGGTTACATATCATATTTAATGTCTTTCGCGCCGACGTGTCTTGCATTGCCCGCGCAATAAATTAAAAAGCTTTCAAACCGCAGTTTATTCGCTTGTAATGATAAAAGATAAACTGCGATAAATAAGTAGCTGTAATATTCGAGAGGACTTCGCGGGGAATGTTGTGAAACCAAGAGCATTGCTTACCGAGTGATAAATTTAACCATTTAGGCATGTTCACACGCCAATCATAAAAATTAACCATTAAAGCGAAGCGATAATAAACCTCAGTGTTGCCGCAATCAGTTAGCAACAAAACAAACATCAAGAGGAAAATTAGCAGTGTTTAGACAAGTTATTAAGAGATTAACTGCCGCGCCGTATGAGGGAATTAGACATTCACAACATTAGAATAAGTGTGTGATTTCGAAACTGTAACTAATAAAGTAAAGTAACCGCCACCGCTAAAGGCTGTGCTCGGGGTCACGAAAATAAGTCAGACATTAACAATTTATTGCCCTCAATTACATTCATCGCGAAAAAAGCGGCTTCACGGTAGGAATTCGGGGCTGAATACAGGTTAAAGTGAAAAACGAACCGGCTACCTTTAGCTCACGAGGCATCCGCCGACGGGCCCTCGCTGGAATCCCAAACATGAAAATGTCAGCAATAAACTACGGAATGATTTGAATGAAGCTTACAGGGTGGAACGATAGCGGTATCGCTTTTAAAACGGTTCGTAAATGTAATCAGATTCGCTCGCAGTCACATAATCATTATGGACAGAATGCAATAAAAAACATCAATACGCATATATACCTTAAAAAGTAGAATTTCTTTAATTTAAATTCGCAGAGTCCATACCATATTAACAAAAATATATGGAATCAATATATTTCAACCTGTATAAAAAATAAAATTAAAGTTAACAAATTTTGGAACCGTCGGATAGCTTAGATCGTGTGATAAGAGAAGGGTAAGAAATCGAAACCGCAGTACAAATAAACAGGTCATTATCAGCTCATCCGGATCCAAGGATGATGCGCGGACAGGTTGAGACACGATCCAAACTATATTTATAATTAGGGGCCCGCAGCGAATTAAACGTAACCCGTCATTAATGATTAAGATGAAACATGTTCGCCGAGATCGAGCTTCCAAATTGACCTTAACAAAGTTAACCTCGAGTGTTTACTTTAGTTTAAGAGTTAATTCAATTAACACCAATTGTAGTCTAGTGAGAATATGCGGAACTCTCACCACGATAGACCAATCCTAACTGGTTTCCTAATCTCCTTTGCATACCATGAGAACAGACAGACCCGATGAGTAATACATAGAAAAGTGACGAGTTTGTACTCTAGTCACGGTCGTAGCCAATGGAAATAAACCGAGAGCGTTTTACAATCACAAGAAGAGCGATAACCGACTAATCTAGCAGATCAACAATGGGGACGCGCGTTCCGAGAAAGATCCCGGACTGGAATCTTCAATAGGACATCGAGATGCAATCACATCTCTAATATTATCAGGCGTATGTAAAACGGTCATACCAATATACAGTTTAGTAGTTCCCAGAGTACGGTCGGCCTTTGACACGTATAGTGTGCTCGCATGCGAGTACTGCGCCTCTCGGTACATAATGAGCGGGATTTATTCGCGCGGGCGCGGATACCGGCGGCCATATGAGCTTAAACTGCGACTCAGAATTCCTAGAAGCGGAGCGCGTGTGGTGAATAAAACCAGAAATGCGAGGAATTTCATCATTGCAGATTTGAGGGCTCGACGCGCTCCTGCGACGTGAGAACGCACCCGAACGACCGCCGCCGTAAACTAATAAAAATGGAACGCAGCCTCAAATTCTGACTGTTGTCGACGTCCCCGTTTTTAATTTGAATTTTGATTGACATTACATAGTTCTCTTAATCTCGTCTCTAGGGGGTAACAAAAAAATCCTGCAAACTTTTCGACAACTATTATAAGCATAAAATCGGGCTCTTTGAACATTTTTACTGGCCGTAAATGTTTGGAGAGACGCAATTAAAATGTCAGAATCTGACCGTAAACGAGCGTCCATTTGAAAAAGGAGTGTTTTCTTAGCGTTCGGCTCGAGACGGCCGTAATAACAAGACCGGTAAACTTTATTGTCTATTCACTCGGTTGATGAGATTATTTTATTTATCTTCTTGTCTATGACTAATCAAAATCTTAACTGAGATTACGTTCGAGAAGTGTGGACGTGGGATTGTTGTTTTAGCACCCGGAAGGCTCGACATAATTGAGGCGTCGCCGCTATTGTGCGCCGGTTTATTTAGGCGGATTCAGTAGAAAATCCGACGTTAATTGATAAGGTTGCTGAATACCTGTGCACTGGCTTGAACAATGCAAGCGCGGCAATTATACACGCTCCGATTGTTTAATTTTGAAACTTATGAAATCGTGATTAAGTTGATTTGCAATGGCTGTCGTCCATAGGTACTTTTACGGGGAATTAAATTTTAATTTTTTGTTCTGGTTTAATTGCCGGGAGATAAAGACGGTGTCGACGACAACAAGACCGAGAGGCATTCCGTAGCTCGGTAGACTTTATTAAAAGAAGCGGATGTAGGGGTAAGTATTTTAAGAGGTTCCCGGCTCGGGCGGATTGAGATAAAGGAAATTATTAAGAGCGTTCTCTACGTGAAAAAACTCGGCAGACGGAAGTTGTGCTCGGCGAGCTATGGTTTAATATAAAGCGTCCGACACACTATCGCGTTACAAGTATGAAGTAACGAGTCGATGATCCGTGCGAAGGCAACGTTTTCCGTTTTTCGTGTATGCCGGGCTTATGTAACGGCTTGCCCGCGGAATAACAATGCGGGCATAACCGATTGCAATTCAGTTTCAGGTTACAATTCGTAGTGTGAGGTTCTTACGCGACGTGAAATGTATTGTTAATTACTTTCTAATGGAGAGGCCGCTAGCGCTAGCACCGCAAGAAGTGGCAGCGTTCACACGCCGACAATGTCGCGGTGCCGATGCCGCAGCGTGCGTTACCGTACTATTGTTTTGAAATTCGTATTCACTGACGTCATTCGATGCAGCGTTAGCTTCTTCGAAATTCGAACAGCGATGTGTTACATTTTTCTTTTTATTTTCTAAGCCAATTTTTCTCTGGACTGACTTTCATTGAAATGCTAAATTACGTACGTACATATCTAGAGCGTGAAACTATTGACGAAACATGCAAAGTGTGTAACAATCTGTTGTTAGTTGTCCGTTCTCGCGGACAACATTAATAACGCATATTGTCTCCGAACTTTCTGGGATATTTTTACAGCCGTCATTTATCATATTCTGTGATTTGCATACTGCCATGCAGTGTCAAATTTAAAACTTCTGTTTTCACTTTACTGACGTCGAAAGAGCCAAAATATATTTATTTTCCCATAGAGAATTAGCTTCGTAGATTAGGTTTAATAAAAGATCACAATTGACCAATTGTAGCTTGCCCCCCGCGTCGCTGGGAACGCTCGCCACGCTCGGCCGAACCAAATAGACACATAAAAAAATATAAAAACACAAATATATAACTAGCTCCGATTTTAATTAACCTTAATGAAGTGGAAGCACGTTAGTTTTCGTCTCTATTCGTTATTAGGTAAATGTATAATGGTGAAAATTTATAAATATAATGTTTTCCGGAATAACGCCTCGGATAAAATTTGGATTTATGTTTCCTTTCCAATGATTGCCAGCTTGTAAAACACGTAAACGGAATAGAGACATGCTATGTATCTGTTACAAATCGTCGAAACGAATTGCGTACAATTAATTACCTAAGTAACAATTCAAATTAACTTCTGACCAGTTTATATCGATGAGACTACAACAATGCGAGACGATTTATCAAGATAAACCGAGATGAGTAATGTCTAAAGCAATACGGATCTATAGCGATCTATAAAAAAGTATAGTTCACGGTCAGCGGCGGCATGCGGCATGCGCGGAAGTACATACACTCTGACATTTTACCTCGCGGGTACACCTTGCGTTACCCCGTTTCCCTCATCTTTAAAAGTAATTGCGGATCAAAATGGCGTCAAGTAACGGTCCTTAGTGAATGAATGAACAGTTTCATTCTCCCCGGAGTTGCCCCGTGAAGGGCACAATTAGCCCCGGGCACCATTAACCTTTCCCGAGACACGTAACAATTAAACCCGCTTACAAGCTACGTGCGACGAGTCGGCCATGCCGCGACATCCGGATGGCTAACGGGCCTCACAAAGCCGCATTACAATATAAAACTTGTGATTTACAAACACAAATTGTTTAAGAGTAAAATAAATGAAACCCCGCCGCCGAGCCGAGCGGCTGCATACAAATGAGATTTCTTTTTGGAGTGAGCCATCTCTTTCTTTAAACGGATGATGAATCGTTTCTATGCGTCGTTAACGCGCAAGCCGTACTTGTAATTTCACTGTTCGATGTTGTCAGTAATATTAATATGCTCATGACCTATTATCGCGAGGTCGCATCTCCTTACGGGCTGGGTTTATTTCACTACGGATCAGATAAAAAGTTCGGATGCAGTGGTGACGAAATCGACTATCCCGGTTCCAGGGCTGTAATACAAGCTCGACCGTTAGCCGCGGCCGAGCGCACGGATCGCGTTTCAAAATATTGTGATGGTGGCCATCGACACGGGTTGTCGATGACTAAATTAAATGTCAATTTCGAAAATCGAACGCCGCCGATCCTTTTTAAACCGAGCTCCGTTCACCTGCCCGGCCAGTCACGAAGGCGCGCGGAACGTGTACCCCGCATATACCAACATTACGCGTACATATTTCTTCGTGCGGGCGATATGCTTCGTGAAACAGGCTCTTCTCAGCCCGATGTTGACCTCGTTGTGAGAAAAAACGCAGCTAATAATAATTCTTAGGACTGATTGTATAATTTTAAAGCGAGATGCACCCATCAATAGTAAGATCGCTGGAGGTCGGTGAGGTCGTGACGTGCCCAATGATTCCTCAGCCGTATAAAGAATCTTCCCGCACGGAGCATATGGGGTATTACAGCATATGGGAGATATATCCACGTCGGGCTATCAACCAAGATAAAGGCATATGGCGTGAATTCGACAGTGGCAATCGCGGTGCTTCGCTCATCACTGTCAATGCAGAAATTCGATCGACAGGATTATTTCGCGTGACTTTTGCTCAATTGATCGTATGCTACACCATATGTTTGACATTAGAACATTATGGGAATTTAAACAGGAAGTTTCAATTTAGCACCAATTCATTCGGAATACGCTGTCAGCGGAGATACCGGATCTACTATTTAAAAAGTCTTAAATTTCGTCTCCGGTGTATGTTTCACGGTTGTCTACCTGCAGTTTCTTTGGTTACCAAATGCCACGTTTTTCTCCAGATGGTCCGAGCTTGTGCAAGCGGCCGAGCTTAGGAGCGTTTGTTTGTTCAAACATTACGAGACGGTACGACATTTGAAGCTGGCCGCTAAATAAAATACAAACAGCACTCGAAACCACCAGTGTCCACAGCGCGGCCAGAGACAATTCACGCCGGCGAAATAACCGTAACTAAGGCCCAATTAAGATGTCCGTTATCCTTGGACGCAAGATAGACCTAAGCAAGTAAATAAATAACAGGTAATTACAATATCGAATCACGATCCCGGCCGGCCTTAAGTAGGTAATCGTCTGGAGATGAGAACGCGGTACGGCGAAGGTTAGCCAAGAACTGCCTCTAATAACACACATACGACGACTCGATAATTAATTAAAAATGAACCATTGAACGCTGTAACCGTCCCACGCGCTCGTTAAACCATCAAGTATTCTTATCGTCATCGCTTCTGTCAAATTTGAATACAGAATCCCGTAATTTCTTTTTTACTATTATTTACGGCGGCCGGGACGCGGCCTTCGTGGATTATTGGAATTTCAATGTTGGTATCATCGTCGGCATTGATTTATTGATGTAGGGTTGCTACTTAATGCTTCTTTTACGATGTATTGATTTTACTATTGCTTACAAAATTAATGAAGTGTTGGTTTGTTCATGAAAGTAGCAGGTTAAATAACATGCTTGAACACTTACCGGCCACGTGAAGTCGAACGGGAATACGATGGGATTGCTGAATCCTTTCACATTAAGGTTGGGCACATCCAAAGAGTTTCCTCCTAGCACTGGGGTCGTGATATCACCGAAGGTACACGGTGATGTCGTATCGATATTCGCTTGATAAATTTTGAGGCACACGCGGAATTTAGTCCTGCACGGCGCCAAGCACGGCGCATCACTACTACTTGAAGAACCATCACAGCACTGGCCACTACTTAACCTACCCAACGAGTTCGTAAAACTTTTTATCCTAAGTTCGAAGAAACCGGACGTCAGCACCTGAAACAAAACACTTCATTAATAATCAGCTCTATATAAATTAAGTGTTCAATGGCAAACATCGAGTTTCAACTAATAACGGTGGAGTAACCATTTATGGAGATATTAGTTATAAAACCAACGACATAAACGTGTCTCCACTCCGTAATCGAGACCATTTATCAATATCGCAGTGACAAGACAAACAGGGAGCCTGCTGTAAGTGATACAGCTTTCGACACCCCCAAGATGTAATCCTCAAACATTTGGAGTATTTGCACAACTGCCCGTGCTATATCGACCCGGAGACATTAACGGTTTTACTGGACACTATGTGGGTCGTTCAAAAATGGGGTTGCGAGCATGTGGGGTGACTAACGCGACACCCTTAAACCGATTCGAATTTCGAACGCACTGCTGGATATTCAAGGGAGAATTCCATGCTGTATCAGGCTTCTGCATTACATAAAAAGTGAACCTTAGCTACAGGGAGCACGGTCGTCATCGTAACTAGGTGAATAATTAAATACGAGCTTGCTAAAATTATACATTCAATTCAAAAAATCGTATTTAGAACTGTCAAATGATTGACGCCCCACGCATTGTTTTGAACGATTTTTTTTGCGCTCCAAGGATCAAAAATTTAATGAAAAATATGTGGCCAGCTACCGATGTTGATAGATAAGCAGTCGTCAGCTAAACGACTCAAATTCCCCGGAGTTTTTTTTGTTAACTATGAATAATAATAGCAAGTTTTTGTTCCCTCCAGGGTTGTTTAACCCTTGTATATTAATACGTGCAGTTGTTCGTTGCATGTGGGGTCAGCTTTAAGACTAATGCACCAGGGACTGCGTTGAAGCATGCTTACAGGCTCCTAGTCATTATTTTTATTAGAAGCACTACTTAAGCGTACTTAAAGTCACTTTCAATTTCAATAGAGACGGGGTTTGAATGGGAAGGAGCGTTGTTTATATGGCATCGGAAGGAAGTGGTAGATATTAAGTTATGGCGGGCGTGTCTCAGCGAATCATTACCGGCTTGGTATGGATAGTGTTGCCAGTTAATAAAAACAAAAATCATTTCCTTTCGATCTAATTGATTATTTGATGGGCCACTATAAATTAGATTCATAAAATTTAAGTATGGCTCCCGCCATTAAAAGCTGCCGTGATTCGAATCTTAAAGAATTGAGTTGATGATAAAGCTTTAAGTAATCAGTCCTTACGTCGAAGATCTCGTAAAATACCAATATTAAGCAAATTAATGCTCATAAAAACGCAATAATTATAGAAATTGAGTGATAAACTGAGATTCCCACGAATATCAAGCTTTATCGTGAATTTAAAGAATCTGAGTCACAAACAATGGGGCATTCAATCTTATCTTGTCAGTAGGTCTGTCTGTGTCAAAACTTACCCCCGTTTAAACAAATGCGGTAAAAAAGACACCAGATTTCACCAGACTTCCTGCCTTGCTATGGCTGGGGTTGGACTCTACAAAGTATACAACAAGTCGTCTCTTCTCCTTCTAACTACACAGGACTAGGGACGACTAGCTCTTCACACGTCCACGTGGTTCTACAGGTAGGAGCGGATCAAAAAAATCCTCCGAAAAAAGTTACGGGCACTCTAAACATCCCCTTTTTTGTTATCGAGTTGATGTATTGTTTATAAAACGAGTTATAGTAGCACGGATTATGATAAATTGTGGCTTACTGCTTTGTTTTTTTTAGAGTAGCTACGTGAATTATTTGATGGAGGTCGAAATATACCTAGCATCTATTTCCGACATCACTGCGATATCTAATCTTATTACGCTCTGATTCGGTAAATTTATTGTACTTAGGAACTTTGATATGCAGGTAAGTTACCGATTATAGTTTAGTTTAAACGGTAAATTAAACAATTAGGCTGGTAAAAAAGGCAACGGGACGAGAAGGCGCGGTCGTAGCCGCGGGCAGACCACAAACTAACAATTAAATAATGCTTACTGCTTCAGCGCGACTACCGAATAACTTATATCTTATAATGTCTTCGGGCGATTCGTCGCGATGACTGTCTGATTGATGTCTTTAAGAATGTCTTTTAAAAGTGCTAAGCTTTATTACTGTTGTCCACAATTACCGCCAGCAAAATAAATAAAACATCGAACCTAAACGAGATTCGAATTTCGAATCTGTTTATGTTTCGTCAGTGGGTAACGGCGGTTATGTAAAGCGGGAAGGTTTGTGTGCCAGTAATCAATTAAATAAGTTCGAGATGAGTCTCATTTATTTAACATACGACTTCACATTTAATGCTTTCGACGTCAGACTCGTGAACATTAATATTCAATGCTTTTTTTTGAAGAAAGCAATGGCTGTAACATTAATTGCGACGGCGTAAGACCCAACAAAACCGTCGAAATTGATTTGAGTAATAGACGGTCGCGCAATACCTACCGGTAACATATCGTGATACATTAATTCTTTTTCCATTTTAATTGCATCGCGTATCAAACACTGGCTAATGCAGAATTGGTGTGTCAAAATGATTTAATAATACAAAATGACTATACATCTGTCCGACGGGCGTTGCTCAACCCCACATAGACGAACACTTCGTTAAAGGGGATTCAGTACGAAGGAGACCTAATAAGGAGTAATAATGTGAACACCATTGTATGTAAGTAAGCCAGCAGTAAACACTTTGCTCCAGACGGCAGGTTGAGCGAAGTCTAAAAATAACTCAAATAATGAAACGCAGGGGAATGTTTTTCATCTCGGCCGTTACACACGAGCGAAATGTGTTAAAATAAACACCCAAACAGAGTCTTTTAATACCGCGACGATGTGGCCCTGGTGCATCTGAATTCGCAAATTTAAATTAAGAACGGCAGTATGATTTATTTTTTTATACAGTTACTTTTCAGTTACGCGCCACGTGTCATAAAGATGTTCAGATTATAAAAATAGCCACAGTGTCGGAGTAAATTAATTGCTTGGTGAAAAAACATTCGACGATGAATGGGTGTTGTTGCTAGTGGCTGACCTAAGTTTCGAGAAAACTTTTGAAGTAACTATCGCACAAAGGGCGGCTTTCAAACGTCTTGCACACAAAATGTCATCTCAAATGGAACAAAACGTTAAAATCGGCGCGACAAAAGTCGCTCTTTGTTGATTCCGCAGCTGCTCGCATAAAGAAACAGTATGGAAGGTCGGAATTGTGAATTAGTCGGGAATCACGGAGCGTAATAGGCCCGTAGATTGCCTGGATCGTATATGGAAAGCGCATAATAAGGTATTTTGCGGTTGTTTAAGCGTGTTGTGCAAGGGAATTGAGATTTCGTGCGTTGGTGTTCGCTCGCTCTGATCGTGGCGGTATCGCGAGCCAGATCTTCATACTCGAATTGTTATTGGGATTATACGTGTGAACAGAGATTCAATACAGAACTTATTAAAATACTTTCGTTGTCCACGTTTATTATTGAAACGATCTAGACGTTCTCAGGCGGAAAAATGGCACCCAAGTTGCAATAAATCATGTCTATACTAGGAATTCCTGGGAACTTTATACATAAATAACACTTGCAACACGCTAATAACTCGATAATATTGCTTTATTCATACCTATAACGCGCTACACATATCTGAACAACATAAATCGTCATTACAAATTGTAAATGAGTAGAAATATACACGTAATATCAGCTGCAGTAAACTAGCAAGCTTAGGAAATCCCTGTTACCTAATCGAATAGGTTTGAGATGCCCTACCATTACTCTATCAAAATCTGCATATGAATTGGATACTAACAGATTAAGTAAATTAGTTCGGCTCCATCATAGTAATGCGCTAGTTATGAAACGCTATGCACCGGTACCTGCGCGCGAGTTGCTATCTCGACGTATCTCGTATGGAGAAATTTAATCATGCCCGTTCGACTGTGACAGACGTGTACGGGGACACTAGGCAAATTTACTCTTATAATTGCTTCTTTAGTTTAGAAACTTTACCCACATAAAGAACAATAAAGTTTCTAAGTGTGGGACACTCGAAACGACGCAATTAATTTAAACGCCTTCGTAGTTGAGTAATTATTTCGCAGTGTGAATTTGAGCATTCATAACTGTCGTTTAACAACCTTAACTTTCAACCCACATCTACAGAAGCCCGATAGACTCATCTCTTTGCTATGGAGGTTGTGCAACCCACTGCATCGCGGCACATTTACCCGTTTCGGAATTATTTCTAACCGTCCACGCTCCGAACAATACCATAGATTAAATAATAGGAAACTACGTGCAAAGACAATAGTCTTAAATTAGAAGCGTTCGGTCCTAAGTTTGAAATTAAAACTGTTTCAAAACGCGCTGCTTAAGGATCGATGTCAATTAGTTTTCAATTTACGAATGCCATTGAGCCTTTCCAGCAATCCCTGCTAAGTAAGCGTACGGACGTCAAGATATGCGTGTGTTTATAAATAATGCATAATATTGACTTCCCCGAGCATCCAGTTTGGCGACATTGCGTAATCTGATCAATGATCCAGGCGGCCATGTTGCCTTTTTGCCGGGAGATCGGGAATCAATTAAGCGTCCGGTCGGGGGCGACAAAAAGTATTAAAGAGCTCGTAATGAAAGAAATGCGACACCTCAGAGGCCATTGGTCGGATGTCCAATGCGTAGTCCAATACTGTCGTCCGATCGGTCCCGAGCGAGCTGGTGAATGGTGATCGGCAGCCGTGAACAATGGCACTCTCTGTGGGTAATGAATTCTTCATTTGCCAGAGATGTCACTAGATCCAGATAGCCGCGTCTATTCGGCATGCGTGGGCCGCAATTACATGCCCGGGGCACAATGAAGCCAAAACCTCAGTTTCTCATAGTTAAGCTGTTAAAAACCGACGATTATACGGATTTCGTACAAGGAGGTCTCTTATAATTGAGCCGGTTCTCATAGAACAAAAACCGTTTTGGACAATGGACGAAATTATAACAGGGTTGGTCCGTTAAAGTTTCACATACTTAAATGCTTATTGCTACTAACATGACATACGGCGATTAATTGTTGTTGTGAAAACGTGTGCGACTGGCCGAAATCGCGGCAGGTGGCGCAGAGTGGGAAAATTCAGAGAAACTGTGCATTGTTACCAACTACCGCCACCCACTAGGCGCTAACCACCATATTATTATTTACGACTACGATTCGTCCATTATCCTGCAAATTTGACAGTAATAATTCGAAATTAACTGTGAGAACTTTTTTAAGTTCTGTACTGGACGAAAAATTATGCGCATAATTTAGTTAAAAACTTTAGCCCTGAATATGTATCTCGGGCATTAAGCTGCGTTCCGCGCTGTAAAGTGGTCGTTAAACATGAGCAGTGATAACACCGCGTTGTGAACTCCAATCACTCGAGGCAGTTACAATTCGTTGTAAATTAAGAAAAAAGCAGATGTCGAGTCCTTTGGCTGGCACGGCACACCTGCTTGCCAGCTATGCTGTATCGCTAGCTCCTAACGATGTAAGCGCCGTCGAAACACTTATGTACATAAGACTTTTCACTTTATCGTTGTTGTATGTGGGTGCACCGTGCATACTGCATGACATGTTACGAGTACCGGCCGATACGAAGTAGGCTGCTCGAATTCAATTTATATTAGTTATATCACAAATCATAACGCAATAACACGCACTGCGTTCCATGCGAGCTATGACCAGCTATGTCCTAGATATGCTTCAGGCGCCGAGCAATCGAGAATATACCGGCTATTATAGAGAAATACTTATAAAATGCAGCAATAATCTCAGCATTAAACGCAATGTCACACCGATCTTAGAAAAAAGTAGTTTACGTCCATTTATGGCACAATCGAGATATCTGTTTTTAAACTAGTTTAAATGGATTTTACTGTGTAGGTAGTTATTAGTTTTATTCACATATTTTTTGTAAGAATTGTGGTTCTTTACAAATAGACAAGTCACAATCGTAAATAAACACTAATAAAATTGTAACTGGCGTAATTTAAACGGCGTTATCCTTCTATCGGCGGATGATTATTTACTTATAACAATTTTACGAAATTGGAATTGCGGTTTGGACAGACGTGTTTCCGCTGCTTCCGATGGAGTCGGGCTCACGCGATGCCCGCGGCTGCGCCAGCTTGCACTTAATGAACCACAAAACAAAAACGCTCTCAATCGCTTCCACTGCGGATGCTCGATACATCATAAAGAGTCGACTCAACCGATCGGGGGACAATTACATCAATGCCCGCCGTCGTCACGTAGCCAGGAGCAAACCAGTCCCCGCTGGACGCAAAATACCGTTTTTTTATGAAACAACGCGACTTCATTCATAATGTATAATGCCTTGAAAACTCACTCGCACGCATACACACGCACGGCCATAAATAGACACCTAAATCTATAGGAGACGCGAGTGTGCGGCCGGACACCATAGTTAGTAATTTAACCTGCCTGTCTGGTTATAAAACGATTAAAAACTTAACCAAAATCACAATGTCTCGTCGGAATCGACACCTATTGCATACATATACGTGTTCTTAATCCGCTTACATGTGTTAGTGGAATAACGGTATATTCGCGTACATTAATAAATAAGTAGTCGGTTTGCGCGCACGCATGTTGGGGATAGTTCCCTCGCGAAATGTTAGCCGGTGCGATGTGGGAGAACAAAAACCAACCCGACAACTTAGCTATCGATTTTTTATCGAGGCCTGGCTGACATTTCGGTAGGGCGATTAGTAGTAGTAATAGTAGTGTTATCTATCTAGAAATGCTAAAGAAATGGCAGAGCGTAATCGTTTGGAAAAGTATCGAATCGATCGGTGAATCATGCTTTTCTCGGATGTCTCGAGATGTAGATGTTACCTACCTATAGTATAAATAAACACATCTACTGGTGGGCTGTAGGTATGAGTACGTAATTGACAATTGTTAATTTTTAAATCTCACGATTGATTTCTGTTTTAGAGAGCGTCTTTATTAAGTTTTTAACTATAAACACTTATACCTGCTAGTGCTTATTTACCTTAACGTTTAACCTTAATGGACAGTGAAGTACCTAACAAACTGTTTATTAGGTTAAAGTAGGTAAACTGTTTGCTCTAGCGGCTGCATTTGTAGCTAGTTTAATTGCTATGAAATGTTTTTATACAGCAATGGAATTTTATTACTTTGAGAATGAATTAGTATGTAGACCAGGTGCGTATGAATTATGGTAATGTTAGATAACTTTAGCAAGTAGGAGCAGCTGAATATGTTGAACTTTATGCGTGAACGACCTAGCCTAAGACGTAGTGTTCACGGCCGGCTGGCGCCGCCTGAGGAGTACAGGAAATCTAGAAAAATACGCTCAGGACTCCAGCCCTTTGCGTAACCTTGACCGGCCTGGGGCGATGACCTCGGTACAGTAGAGCAACGCCACGGCATATTTCTAGTGACCGGCACCGTGTTTTGAGGTTATGAGAACTTCGGGTTTTACGCGAGTTGACAAAACTTGGCGAGAACAAGCGACGATTAGCCACGGATAATAAACAAGCCTGGGCCATTAACTGGAGCGAACTACTAACCCTGCCTGAAATAACGCACCGTCTGGAAGTTATTCCTGGCAGGGCCAGCGCTAGGTATACAGATCTTCACTCGAAGCCTCGGAATGCATCTAATTTTAAAACGAAGAGGCTCGCGTCGCGACCTAGCTGACCCCGCGCGCCGGCCGTATTAAAACCTGAACTTTCTTTATAACTATGCAACTAACTATGTTTGCTCGGTAAACGTATCGGACACACACAAGCGTCCTGGACCGCGCGCCCGGTCACGACCGACTCCCGACTATCCAGGACGATCACCAACGTGGGAAAGTGAGCGTCGTGGTTGACGTTGGCTCCGTCGGCGTCTCATCGGTCCGCAGCCGAACTCACGTAAACAAACCCGGTGTCGGCTCCCCGTGTTTCGCACGGCCAATATCCATGTCAGTACCTGGGGTAGAAACCCTAGCAGGGCGAGCAGCACCGCAGGGGCGCGCATACTGGCGCGACCGGGCCAGCGGCGCCGGAGCATGTATCGCAGGCCGGCCTGGGCCGTTGGTCAGCAAGCACGGGATTCGCAATCCATCACAGCACTGTGCACTGAGTTTCACTGGGAGTCACTCACAAAGTGGTCACTTGCGAACCGGTATTCGAAACGCGCGCGTGTAGTTGCGGCGTGAGGCCGTACGGACGTGTGTTCACGGCGGCGCGTGGTAGCGGACTGAGGCGGGCGGCGGCCGCGGCCGACACCTGGCGGGGCGCCGCCGGCTCGCCGAGAGATGGCGCTGTGCGGCGCATCTGCCGGATCCGCGCCCCGCGCGCCCGCACCGCCGCCCGCGCCCGGCTTCACACGTGCCATACCTAAGTAAAAACTTTTGAGAACATTTGACAAACGGGCTATGTGCACTTCCTTGACGTGCACTTTAAAGATATCGTAGGGGCCTAGTCGGTTTAGCAATTTTATTTATTAAGTGCGGATTTTTTCCTAATTACTTAGGTTAAATGTGTATCCTTTTTAGACCTTTTGCAAAAAATACCAGAAGTATTGTAAAGCTTATAATACGGTAGGAGTGTTACAAGGATTTATTTATAAGTTAACATTTTAATTATCTGATTTATGAGAATTGTGAGTTCTCTGCTCTTCTGCCAAGTTAAGATAAGTTCAAAATCTGACTATTAGTTTATAATCAATTCATAGAAACAAAACTGACCTGAGATAAATACAATAAATAATCTAAATTTAAATCATTAAAAAATCTTATATTGATCCCAGTCCCAGCACAAACTTAAAGCTTTTTTTGCTTTTTAAATCGTTAGTCGGCGCAAAATTTTGGTGAATTTACAACACTGCCAACTATAATGCAGACGCAAGTCCATCTATCTCCTCGCGCCATTCAAGTCCGATGCAACTCGCCGACTTGCCAAAAGTTTCCCGTAGCGTAACAAAGCGCAGGAACAAAATGTCGTAAGTCCACTGTAGCTCCTTTGTAATAAGGCAGTCTGGAACCGACACGGTTCAATAGCCGAGCACAATAAAGTTGACAATAATATGACAAGTGCTACGGCCCGCTACGCCGTAGCAGACAATACTCGAACGCGTAGCGACATTACCATAAAATGTTAATTTGTTTGTGTTCTTTAGTTTTTTTTTTATGAAAGAACTATTTTAATATCGACGGCGCTTTTTTTAACAGACTAGTATTTTCAGCGGCGTAGGTACAAAAGCAAAGCAAAAGCAAAGTTGGCTCATTACAATTACAAATGCATACGAAACAATCGTGATTATATTGAGTATAAGTTTAATTATATTAACATTGAAAGTCCTGTAAATAATTAATTAACTTATCAAAATATAATAAATATCTCTTAGTATATAATTACTTACAGAACGTTTTATTTCACAATGACACGCAACGCAAAACCTTAACAGAAGTGTTTAAACAGGAGTGTTTAGACAAATGATTAAACAGGATTACTTTACGCATGACGTGCTAAACTGAGCAATAGCTTAAACAATAATTTCATCATCATCATCATAAACTTCAGTCGAAAGTCGGCCACTGCTAGACAAGGGGCCCCCAAAGTTCACCACAACGATCGGTGATGCACCGCCCTCATCCCACAGCTTCCTGTTATTTTAATCAGGTCGTAGATCCACCTACTTAGTTAGGGGTCCACTGTCTGAGCTACCATATAGGTATATAATCTAACATAAAATTGGCCTCTATGCGTTTCAAATACATAATTAAATAAAATACTGTAATTTATTTTAATTTAGAAATAAACTTCAAAATTTGCTTTTTTTAAACAACAGTAGCACGCAATAAGTCAGTGTTCCAAGTAGCCGGAAATCCGAATCCGAATGGCTACCTAATTTTGTTAACCGTGTGCAATATGTTAATATTATGATTCCAAATCTCGGAAACCTATATATTAACATAACACGACGGGCCCGACTGTTTGTAGATTCAAGCATTTTATTAATATTATTTTTATAATAACCCACATATTGTGTACATTAATTAATCAATAAATTCAAAACTTAATAATTAATAACTCAATTAAAACTAAATTATAAAAATAACAAGGTTCAAGAAATGCCGCTTCCTGTCGTTTCTATTTTTGTTTTTGTCGTTTGTGTACATTCATATTTTCATTTATTTTTGGGATTATTATTCAAATAAAATTAAGAATAACATTCCTTTATTTTTATTTTATTTTTTATTTATTTATTAAGGACCTTTATACTACTGTACATATCGGTCCTATAAAAACAGAGACTACTTACATCGTCAACAAAATATAAAGTACAACTAAACTAAAAGAAAAACTATTAACCTACTTAAAAAAGAAACAGTTTACACAATGTGAGCCAACCTATACACCAACACATTCCTTTATAATTTACTAAGATCGCTTCTAAGAATATTCCCATCAAGTTATCTATGAAACAAAACAATAAATCAAAATCAGATCATCTGGATCATTTCGCCGAATTATTTTTGTCAAATTTTTCATTCCGCCGAAGTCTCATTTGGTAATAAACATTTTTCCCTGAAACAGTGAACTATATGGGATTGTTATAAAACAAACCTTACCTAACCTAACCCAATAAATCTGATGACATTTTCAAACCTTATGAAAAACGTATGACTTCAGAGGAAAACGATCGGTTACAGATACACCATACACACTTTAAATTAGAGACACCCTTTTTTGTTGGGCGTTATAAAATGCACACATATTTTTTTTATAGATTAGTTGAACTGTATCAGGGCTGGTTGGTCCTCACTACCAGTACTCGGACTTTATGTGGGAGTATAACCTGCTAATGGGATTATGCACACATTCGCTTGTAAAAGCTGTATAGGTACCTACTCGTAAAAGTCTTATAAAAGTATTAAGGGTTTTATAATGACTTCCTTCTGCCGATGGCTCATGAATATGTTTATCAGTTATGTATCAAAGCAGCTGCCGATAGCAATTGTGCAGATTTGCAATTTGCATAAGTAAATGAGATCACGCGATGGGATGTTATCCTTTAATTTTGACTCTGTAAAGGTGTTATTGCTATCTGCCGGAGTCATAATGGAGCTTTAATCTTCAAGGAAAATATTTTTATTAAGACTTCGGGTCTGTAAAGATACCACGTTGCTATGGTTATTGGCAATATTTATAGAAAAATAGAAGATTAGCAGACCCAGATATACGTTATTTCTGAATGGGGGCAGAACTTGATTACTATGGCAACTCTTTTCCTTCTAAGCCAGTGATTCTTAAACTTTTAACAGAGATGACCCTTGAAGGAATTTGTAGGAAAATGCATTGAATTTACTTATAGAAATGCAGCATAGTACAACAATATCTTAAGAAAAGAGCGGCTGTGGACCCCTGGCAATCATGTTACGGACACCTTGGGGGTACATGGACTCAACTTTAAGAAACTCCTTAACCCTGTTCTAGAAAACGAAAAAAAAATTTTTTTTTTTTCGTTTTCTGGAGTATACAGGTAACTGTCTGCCTCTGTAATCTGATATAAGATCTAGGGGGGGCAGTAATAAAAAAGTTTAAGTACGTAAAAATAAAGTCAATCAAACATTACTTTATCGACGAATGCTGTCATAAGTATATCTCTTATTTTTACAAGACTGTGGCAGGACACCGACCTGATACATTTAATGGATGTAGTTAATTTTGCTATACTTATTATAGTTAAGGGAGAAATTGAACCAGACATAAATGATAAAATACCCAATAATCGGCACTCTAATGTGTCAGTTATTAGCATATATTTTTATACGGATGTCCTCACTGCCCTTACATTGGGGGGTGCCTACTTAAGGGTAGTTTACCCTACACGGCCAAATATAGGTAAGTCTATGCTGCACCCGCGAATGTAGATGAGGTAGTGTTCTGTTGATTATTAAATTCCCAATACTATTAGTTTTTATCGTGGTTATTCTCGCAAAAAATACTTCACGGAGAATAGCTTTGGTGATTACGACTAAATTATTGTTCATTAGTATAAATTTATAAAATCAACACCCAGCAGCACGCGATCTCCCTAAAAAGACCTAATTAGTAACGTTTGACCCTAGCCGCACCTCTATAACACCTCGCAGTACGTTCACCCTCATGATTTCTATGGCGGTAAACACACGTTACAGAGGGACGGGGTGATCTGTGACACACGTAGACAAAAAGGTAAGGTACGATACGGTAGATCATTGGTTTCTTGTAGTCTGCGTCTTTTCAATATCCAAAGAAGGAATAATGAAAGGAATACTTATTTAGAACTGGCATCCCTGGGAAAAATCGGAAGATGCGGTACGCATACAAGGTTTTTGTGGACGCATTTAAAATCAAATAGGTACTACTTACGTAAAGTGAAATTAAAGTGAAGCATCGGACTAATCTGTGTTTACGTCAAAGGATGCAAGTTAAGTACGGATTAATCAATAACACCACTTTGCGTCAGCTAATGCGTTTTTTCTTTGAAATACTTAATTAGCAACGTCTGGCTCTAGCCGTGCCTGAAAAGTCCAGTTCATTCCCCCGACCTACTGTTTTAGCCAATATTCATTAGGTATTCGATTATTTCGGCACTTTGTTGAATTTCTCTTGACCTCGTGCAATTTAGGTTAAGTACTTGTGTTTCGATATCGTTATATTATCTACAATAAAGTCTAGAGAAAGGAAGTTAGTACATTTATTATTGATATAAAACTTACGAGATTTTCGCACTTCATTACTACAAAATTGGAGTTAATTACATACTTATAATTTATACACATATACCTACATATAAATTAATTTTATTATTTTGCACCAATAAACTCATGTGCATGTTTTGTATGTATAAAATGTGTATAAAACACACACATATATTTTATTATTATTTAGCCTACACGAGTGTCCTACTGCTGGGCAAAGCCCTCCCCCCGTAACATAGACACAGCATAAACTAATCTCTCTGAAAACGTAATATTAGTAGCTAGGTCACTGTGACGGTAGGTAGGTACTTTGTTTTTCTTTTTGCGCAATTGAACATGCGTACTCTAGTTGTATTAATTACCCAAATAGCAGAAAGAATAATTTTTACTTCGAAGTACTTGAATTTCTTCAAAAAAATCAAGGAAGAACGATCACGCCGCTCTTCCGCCGACCTCCAAACGCCGGCGGGGCGATCATGCACATCCTGCAATTTGTTGTTAATTGTAATCGCATTGTTATCAGTGATACAGGATTATCAGCGTTGCGTGGCGCGGCGGCCTTCGGCTTATCAGACGGAAGCTGGAGAACAAGAGTTAACATTGTAAGAAGTTCCGTAGCTTTTAAGACAATACTTGCGAAGATATGCGCGTGCCCGGCGCGGACGAGATATGACAACAAAATGCTATACGAATATTACGAATCAATGTAGTGCTTGTAGACAAACCTAAAGAGTGGAATCTACTTCTAAAATACGCAAAACTTTAGTTATTTATATTAAGATTAGAAACAAAAACTAAAGCACAAAGTTTAAATTTATTTACACAACGACACAAAAATATAATAAAAAAGTAAATGTAAACTTAAAGTAAATAATAACTAAACAGCTGTAAAGAAACTAAAATTAAAATAAGACTTAATAACAAAATAAAGTATAACATTTGACATACTTAGGTAAAATCGATGATTTTGATTTTAACATGAAAGTTCTGGGAAATTGGAAATTGGGCTACTGGCCCAACTCGAATTGTCGAGTTCAACTTGTAACCACGATAACTATATTACTTTCATATCGTACAAAAAACATTATCATGTACTGCCGATAAAAAAAAATTACATATCATAATTGGAAACGTATTTTTCTCATTTTCCTAGTATTGCCGAACTCTGAAGATTCTATGTCAGGGGTAACACTAGGCGTGGCTAGTTCACAATGGGTGTGCGCGGTCTTTGTTCCACTAACCGCTTCATTGTTCCACTGAATCACACCTATTGCACGATCTTGGAACTATTGAGCTGATCTTGTTTTTATTCCGATTGGCTCCAAAGAACAAAATGCGAGTTGGAATCCCGTTCCGATAGGGTCTTTATGATTTTTTTTATCCACCTACTGCATCGGGGTTGGGATTCAAGATATTTTTTCATAATAAATGATTGATAGCTTCATCATCAAAACTTAGTTCATAAGATACCTAGTCCATACCAATACCTAGATAGTTGATCATGAACGGAGCCGCGGGCCAAAGGTTCGTGTTAACCCGTAAACAAAAATGACACAAGTCTATGTGTAAAGAGCAATAACTCACGACCTGCTGATTCGCAATTCATGCTTCACCGACGTCAATTAGCAAGAAGATCCGACTCAGTTTCTTCAAACGTCTAGCTTTAGTATAATTATCGGAACTAAACGACGCAATCTAGACAGTTCTTTACTCTTCAATCGAAAACGGATTAAGTGTAATCTAGTAATTTCTAGTTTAGACTCTATATTAACTTCCTTTTAGTCGAAATGGTAACAGAGTTTATAGGTAACACTGGTAGGTAAATTAAATTTATTTTGCGGCAGTTACAGTCCCTTCATTAATAGATGACACTGTACAATGTCAAAGTACAAGCAAGGTTTGCCTTTAATAGGTAAGCAAATATATAATGTTAGCAGTTAAAAATAGATGAACGATTGGTTTATGATGGAATAGCTTTGAACCAGAACTTTTGGTGAATCAATAAGCCGTTTTCTCAATGTAGTATCCAACTTTAACTTACGCTTGCACAAATAACCTTACTTGTTGCTACATAAAGTTTAATTTAAAAATTGTTGATACATAAGAGTTACGAGGTTTAAATAGGAAGAAGTCTAAATGCCAGTTGGGATTTCTCAGATCCGGCTGATAAGTTGGTCCCACGGCTGTTCGCGTATTGAAAAATGTCATTCGTCAACGGTTTAAATCCACGGTGGCATCATGGCATGCCTGTCGGCCATCAGAGTGGTTGGGAAAATTAAAAGGTTTAACATGCCATCTATTCTATGCGTGGAGACACGTGGGGAGTCATTTTGCACGATACCGTGTGGATAACATTATTTTCGACTCGTATCATCTTATTCCCACCTAAATAATATGCCTAATATACCCAAAGAGTCGAAAATTTAATGTAAAATATTTTAAATGTAATGTAATAATTTTTAGTGTAATAATCTAATCTAATTTAATTAATATTCTAATATGTTTTTATGTGTTTTCCAAATAGGAGTAAATGCTAAAATTGTGTAAGATTGTGTGGTGTCACAGGACAGGACCCGCCTAGTGTGAGCCACTAAAACTGAATATGTAATAATTTATTGTGTGCATGAAACAAAATTGAATTGATAAATTGAATTGAATACATTGGTTTATAATATATTTACGGCAGCCACGAAAAGTATGTTTATGTAAAAATGAAAATCGTTTAGTTTTCAGTAGGTATTCAAGTACATACTTACTCTTAAATAAAACATAATAATAATTGTAAATACAGATAAGTTTAGGTTCGCAGCCATTATTATAAATTCGACTGCAGTTTTGTTGTTATAGATATCTTATCTTTGCAATGTAGGAAACAGTTCTATTTTGCCGCTGGGCGAGACGATTAGATTACGAGTAAATATAAAGCTATACACGCGTCACGTAGAAGGATATAAGTATGTACCGGTAAAAACAATGCTATTTAAGGCAGTAGTATTTGACAGGTACAGGTAATTTGAACGATTTATTTATTAGCCAATGGGCATATCACGTCTTCTCGGCTATAAATAAGGTTCTCAGAGGTATTTGACATTTAGTCTATAATCGCCAATTATTTTTTTATGTGCATACGTGACGGTTAAATATCATGTAAGTTTATGAATGACTTGTTAAAATTACTCTTTTGCAACAAAGAGTTCATAATCATAATTTAGAAAGAACCGTAATCCAATGACCTAATTCAATACTTCGCCACATTTATTGACGTAAGTGCCATTTTGTATTTGTGGTTATGCAAATTGTCTCATATTAGACGCACAATTACTATGTTGGCATCGAGTTAGCGGATTATGGTAACAGCCGTGAAACTGCCGACGGGTCCGAAATTCAATTAAAAAAATATCACGACACGCATTGGTAGGTATATTGCGGGTTCCGTATGCATGACAAACCGATATAAAGTAAAAGGTTTTAAAACCGTTTTATATCGTTTTGCACTTACCCTGCTTTTAATAGTGATGTAATTGCAGAATGTGCTACACTACTTTTTTACAGTGAGCAGACTGTAGTCACGCAAAGACGATGTTGTCATTTATTTATTAGGTATTATTAAGCCGAGAATGGCAGCTCAAGGCTTTTGCCAATGACAGAAAAAGGATTCCTTCGAGGTTATTTATTTTTGAGGTTTATGTTTGTTGTTGATAGGTATACCACTGACTCGCACAAGGCGCTCTGCCATCTCTAATTAAAGGTATGTGCTAAAAGAACTATCTGCTCTCTCAGTAGGTTCTCTTCGCACCGGTACTAACTAAATAATCAAAGTAATTATGTCACATCGTCGACGTAACCAAAAATGCTGGTTGAGAGAGAGAAAATTCTGCGTTGACGTAGTGCCAATCGTACAAATATTTAGTTTAATCGTACAATGTACATTTGTAGTAATAGATATTTATTTATTGTGTTGTGACTACTCACACTCCTAAGTCAGTACTTAAGAGTGCGAATAAAATCCATTGACGTTAGGAAACCCACCCCACTAGGTGGGTTCAACGTCAATGGATTTTATACTTAGTTATGGGTTTATTTTTGCTGAGTGACGCGAGTGTGTAGGTGAAGTCACCGCCCACTTAGTGCATTAGGCATATTAGAACTGTTAAGTTTATAGGTTGGGGGTGTTTTGTTCATATGTCCAATAAACTTTACTAATAAGACGGAACTGGAGTGTTATTAATTACACATGGCAAATGCGGAGAGTGGGCTAAGGTGCACATGAAGTTTATATTTACTGCTCATATTTTGGGGCCTTATCACACTTGCGATTTGCGAGCGCATTTTGTATAAAGGCGATCGCGCAGCGAGTTCACCGCGACGCTTATTTATTGTATAGAAAACTCGCTCGCAAATCGCAAGTGTGATAAAGCCCTTAGACGCGTTATTTGCAAAATGAAAATGATTACTCTGTACTTGTACACTTAGCTTTCGTTTATCAAACAAAACGTCGTTACATACTAGAATATGGATAAATTGCGCTTTTTGTTGTTACAAGTTGTACACAAGGACCAAAATTTATCAGATATTTACAATACTGACCGTACGAAGGAAAAGATACTCCTCTTTGTTTCGTGTGTTGCGATTGTGTTCATACAATCTAAAGTGGTCAATTCAACTGAACACTCGCTTTAGAATCCAAAAAACCAGCCAAGTGTGATCAGTGATCACACAATAACTCAATTGTAATAGCGCGCACGAAGACGGGCCGACAACTTTTCGGTTACGTCTCACTTTTGAATCTTAAATTATTTAATTACACAATTTGTTTCAAACCTCGTGCCAGATGTGTGAAAATGGAACGCGGCTTAACGAATGAAATTCATTTAAAAATAATTACGGACAGTGCTTTTAAATACATTATTCATGTCAAGACAGATTTTAGTTGGCGAGTAAGGAATTTTTACGTCCCACTCGGTGCAAAAATATAACTTTGATGACTAAATGTGTATTCCAGTACACGTTATTATAACGACACTTTTATAATACATACGGCAATATTTCTTACCACTAACACGTGGATGAATTATGGGTACGGCAAATAATTGATTCTTTATTATACCGGTAACTTTAGGTACTTGTAGGTTATAAATAGAATATCGTTGAATGATAGTAATGGAGGTATGAATTTGTGTCTTTTATTCCGGTTAAGTACTCTACTTGTTAATTGGTATACGAGAAAAGTAACCCAAGTTTATAGTCATATGTACTTATATTAAAACAAAACTTTTTGCCAATACATATACACGTTCAGGAAAACTGCGGTTGCTGTACATATAAATACTTTTTGTGACATGTGGTGCTTTCACATTAAAAAATAATAAACGTTTCATAAATTTAATAATTACATAAGTATTCTTGTAGAATATAAAAAAACTAAAACCTACAAAACTTTGACTTATTGATAATATAATAATCAACTTAAAAGAATTGTCATAAATCATAACAATACAGTTAAAGTTGAGGCAACTGTTTCCTATAAGTGTTAATTACAACGAAAGTAATGCTTTTAAGCGTCTCCAATCTCTATTTACATACCTAGATACCATCAATCAATGAATCGACAGATTTACATTTCATTAGCAAATAACTACAAACCATTGAACATCGTTGCAGACAGCGGAGTGCTGAAGATAAGAACTGACACGAACAATTTCTTTGACAATTCATTACCATCGGTGAACTATTGAATGGGATGAATTAATGTTGCAAAAAATCATCATGCTAATCACTTCACCGAAATTAAAACCTTAATGTTACGGTACAAGATGTTGCTTCAAATACAAAATCAACTAAGATACGAACTCCTCGAAGTTATCTATCGTATTGAAATTTAAATACATACAAACAATAGAGCATCAGCCTCTATAGAACGGAGTTAAAGTTCAGATTAGATTGCAATTGCCAAATGATTTACGCATCGACTATTTAGAGGAATGTGTGAGGATTTAGGTGTGTAATGCGATTTCGAAATGTAAGTGAATACGTAATCAGAATTTTGCGATTGTTGTAAGTCGCCTTTGTATCTCTAAGTAATATGGGACACCTGAAGGAAAGCCAACCAGCCAGCCAGCCAGCCAGCGGTAAGCCAGAATATCGGGCCAAATTCGTAAAAGGCTTATAAAAGTGTGCATCTGGAGTATAGCCCTGTATGGAAGCGAAACGTGGACAATGACACAGCGTGATAGAGAACGGTTGGAAGCATTCGAGATGTGGTGCTGGAGACGAATGGAAAGGATAAGCTGGACGGAAAAAGTTACGAATGAGAAAGTGCTTATAAGAGTAGAAGAGAAAAGGTCGTTGTTATAAACCATTGAAAACAGAAGGGGAAAGATGTTTGGAAACCTGCTACGACACGACGATTACATAAAAAAACTATTATTGAAGGAAAGATTGAGGGAAGGAGGAAGAGAGGAAGACCTAGGAGATCTTATATAGACCAAATCAAGGAGAAAGTAGACGGCGTGTCGTATCAAGACATCAAAAAGAAAGTTGAAGATAGAGAAACATGGAAGTTGCTCCAACGACAAGAGCTAAGCTCTTAAATCTCTGATGATGAAGGAAAGCCACACTTACAACATATTTGTGCCAAATTGAGTTAGTCTTACTATTATACTCACAATTATAATTGATGCCCCCTCCACTGTGTGTACGGTCTAGAGTAGCCTCACAATTTAACTACGGGCGTATGTATAATTGCATACTGAAATTGTCAGCTATTTTTGTTGATGACTGTGCCTCACATATACCTACATAGTACTTGCCTGTAGTTCAGTACGTATTTCTAGTTCTAGATTGCACGAGTGTAGTATGCGACCCTTTACCATAAAAGCTATTTCGCGGGACAACCGAAGTCGAGGCTAGTTCCAAATGTTTCACAAGAGACAAAATATTCTATAGAGCATAAATGGACGTATCAATGAAGAAGTAAGGAAGATTAAGTGGCCTTCTTTTGGCTGATTGTGAATGGGCAGAAATCAATCTTATATTGGATTTTGGAGGAAAATATATATATTTGTACTGGCCTCAAATTCCAGGTTGTTCTTACGTTGGTTTTCTGGTTTGAGAATTTACTATTGCTGAGCAATTAAGGTAATTACATAAGTGAACACTTTACGAAAAAAATAGGTTCAATTTAATTGTCCACATTAACCTTATTATCTGTCGACTTAACAAGGAATTTTCAAAAAACGGTAGAGAACTCGGGAGCTAATCGGATAATGATTGTTTGATTCGATCGTTAACTTATTCTATGTATAGGTACACGTATACGCATGTAGAACATCTTAACGTACAGATAAGTAGAACAACAACACCGCTAGTGGTCTTACAAGAGACTACCTTCAGAAGATACCCACAAATTAGTTCGTAAATAAGCTTTCTTGCTTTACTTCGGTCGCGTAATGGCTAATTAATAGCCATCCTTGCTGACATTATTCGTATCTATTCAGCTGTTTTCACGTGATATTGCTGCCAACACATACTTACACTTACTTACACACGGTGATACAAATGCCTAAGTCAATAAAAATACAGCTCAGGAAGCTCGAAATAGTTCAGATAAGAAGTAAAGTAACATATTTTCCAAAATAATAAAGAACTTTTAATTGACCTCATCATAATTCTTCCGTTTATATGTGATTTTATAACACATTACCCAATATTTTACGGTATTTATTATTAAATACAATAACGTAAAATATGCACGTAAGAAGACTAACATAAAGGTCGTATTGAAAACAAAAGTAAACAATCCTACACTAAGAATCGTAGTAGGTACGACGATAACTCATTCACTCAATCGGCCGCCTTTGTCCTCTCATACACATCATGCTAATGCTCTCCGGTATCGATCCATCATCATCTAACCTAACAATCGTTATTAAAACAGTTAATTAAGTCCAAATAGAGCGATATAACTAATTACTGGCAGACGACCAACCTTGCGTTGCAATATTAATCGTTCCGCAACGGCAGGTTTAAATATCGACTCTGGTTCCTATTGTCGTAAGTGATACGACATCATAATTCCAAAACGCCTTAAGTTTCAAGTGTTTTTGTTAGCGTGGTCGTCTTTACGATATTACAGCGAGATGGCACTTACGACAATGAAATTCCTTATCGATATCCTTTTAAAATCATCAATTTGAACCATATTACAACGATAGAAGGATTACAGAAGATTGGTTGTAGCCAGAGCAGTTTTCATCACCAAACGATTGTGAACTATATAGCAAGGGAATAAAGTTGTTATAAACAGGTGTGTAGACGGAGTAAGTGAACGTCTTGTGTAATCGCATTCTTGAGTCGGGCCAATACGCGTAAGCGATACTGAAACTTCGAAATCTCCAGGTTTCAACAGAGTTACTGCATTGTACGCAGCCCTAACATTGTTGACTAATTAAACAGTAATAAAACTAGTATAATAAGATTATCACATCATTGTTTTATTTTGTATTGACAATCGTGTATCAGATTTGGTAGGTAATTTATGCGCCAAAACCCTGAGTCAAATAAATGATAGATAAATAAATATTAAGGGACAATCTTATACAAATCGACTAAACTCGAAATATATACTTGTACTATGGGTACTAGACGACGGTAGGCATAATATATAATTTATATCCATAGGTTTATAATATTCATGACCAAGGAACATATATAAACATAGGTATTCGAGTTCATCAAACAAATATTTAGGTGTACTATACCTACAAACTACGCGTCGTCATCAGAATGGTCTCTGCGACTACTAAAATCATGCCAGGTCAGGACAAACTTACTAAATAAATCGGAAAATTACAATTTGTACGGGGGATATATTTATCCAATCTTGGTATAGAGATGGAGTACGTCTCTCATGTTTTATTATATAAATGAGGCAGGGTGCCTTTTATACCTTACAGTTAACAATCTAGAGGTACTATTAAACTTATAAGAGTTATAAGGTGTAAAAAATTGTTATACTTGACTACCTTTTATTATGTCAAAAGTCAACACCACTAAACAAGTAACAACTAGAATTTATTTAATGAATGACTTTTTTAAGATTCATATTGATAATACGTTGCCTTAATGCGCTGTTGAACTGAAATTAAAATGAAAATGTATAAAGCACCTAAACAAGTCTTGGTTCTAAACAAGCTCTATAAATTATTATTTGGAGTCGTAGCCCTATTTTAATATGGTAATAGGTATTACTTAATAACCTCAAAGCTTGATCACGGACTTGTATTATAAAGCTGCTATATTGAATATCCCCTGTCTTGGTTTGGATAGGTTGTGTTACAATGAGTATTCTATTTAGTTGGATTGCGTTGTTAATTTACTTTATGGGCCTGAGCAAATCTTGAAGGAAGAGCTCTGACTCATTGTTCAACTGCATTTAAAATTTGTGTTATTATTTGATGCTTACGTACAATAAAAGCTGTTGAGTTTTTTGGATTATTTCATATAGGTGTAATTTGTCGCGTGTGTTTCCTTTTTGCGTACAACAGGTTCTTAATTTTACGCCAATAAGTTGGTTGGGTTCCAGAAAAACTGCTATAGGTACTCTATAGGGTTTGACCCCTGTTATTTTTATTATTTTGTATTTAAACTTTAGTGCACAAAACAAAAAGTCAGGACAAAAGGCGGACTTAATGCCAAAAGATACCCTACCTGTTACCCATAGATAGAACTAAACAGATATAAGGATTGGTGCAGAGCAGAAAATTTATGTAATTTTAAATTAAATTAAATTAAATTTCTCTGTTAGTATGATGCGGTGTTTTCCTTGCTGATATTGTAAAGCAATACGTACTGCGTTGTATACGTTACACGCAAGCATACATAAATGCTTCGCTTTTTTTAAATTAATTTGCGATGTGACGTGAAAAGTTTCATAGCAGCCAGATACGTTTGCTAAACGAGCAAACCAGCAAACAAATTCTATAGACAGTCAATTAAAGTTTTAGACGTTGATAAAGAGATTCTATTTAACAAATTTCTATACTTAAATGGTCATCCTCAATGATCGAAATTCAGGTTTCGTAAGCTTTCCTGGGCTGCAGACGTTAATTAGGGGTCCGCAGACGGGTCCTAGAAAGCTTGACCCCGACCCAGGTTTATGCAGATGAGTGTCTGTGATAAAATTTACTATTAGTACTTTATTTCTCGTAAAATATTTTATGCCTATCAGTATAAACCCGGACGGTTAGTCAACATTAATGACTTTTCGCAGAATAGCAAAATCCGTTTCTGAAAAAAAAAAAAAATACGCCTCTTACTATAATTAAACATAACGTTGCAAATGCCTATCGGTTGTTTTGTTATTGCGTTCTTAATTTTGGAAATTCTCGCTTTAAATACTTCAGAAATGAGGATGGTTGTGGCAGGCGGTACACCCCGATCTTTAAGGTCAGTTTATAATTGCACAACGATTTCATATCGCTCTGTAATAAAAATTGTCTCTTAAAAGTGGTATACTTACATACACTTCATGAACTTTCTTTTCATATTAATGTCAAGTCATTTAATATCTGACGACTAGCCTGCATTTAAACTAGAAAGCACCCCTAATTAGTGTAAACTTCAGTGATCTAAGATCTAAACGTTCCTAATTCTACCTCGAACTCGTATCATATCGGGATATCGATTGAAGCGCCGATGTGTTTAGTAACATCACTAACAACTTGCATCAATGCACCGACGTGATGCAAATGGAAATCGACTTTCAGTGAGGACAACAGCGCTTATTTTCCAATTTCAGTTGTTAATGTTGTGCTTATTATATAAACAGCGATTTGTTAATTTATTATTTAGACGTTGTTATTACAGATTTTTCATCGATAAACGTTTTGGAATCCAATTTGTTGTGATGTCAGATTTTTAGATAATTTAAAAAGGTAACGTGACCCCGTCGGCATACGCAGTAGTATCTTTTTAATTAATGGTAATAATATATTTACAAATGGCTGCGGTGTTGCAACATTCGGGATTGTAGCGTGAACATTATGTGCTATTGACATTACGCGATTTAGTGCTGGTATCGGCAGGTTAACTTGGTGATATGTTTATTGTATTTAATTTGTGATCTCGGTCTCTGCCTCTCTGGTATGGATTGTTTATGAACTAGATGTAATTTACTGATGCTACCAAAATTTCATCAGCTATGGAGATGGAAGTTGTTAAATGACTTGCTGCTTATGTTAATTGCACAATAAAAACTAGTGTTTTTTAATATTATGATTATTCAGTATTATCAATATTATCATAGTGTATTGCTCTATTATTAAGGAATATTTTTTATTGTTAGAGCATGGTCAAATATCATATAGGTAGCCAAAGTCTAACGATATCCTCTCTTTTCTTAATTTAATTTGGTACACTTTTAAATACAAAAATCCAAGCGTCTAACTACATTTTCATAGTAAGTATGATAAATGATAATATAATAGAACCTTACGTCTGTTTATATTAAAGACAGCATGGTACGATATTTCATGACCATTAAGTAAATTGGTAGGAATAGTTACTTAATGAAACTAAATGGGTTTTGGTCCTAGTTTAATGTAACTTCTACTTTTGGAACTGAATCTAACTAAAATATATGGCTAATGCGCGCATAATTAGTTATTCGCTGCGAGTTTTGTGGAGAACCAAATTACATACTTTACTTTGTTTTTCCATAACTTACGAGAACTGAATCTACATAATCTGTCGTGTGAGTGTCCAGAACAAATACTACTTAATGATAATAATAAAATATTATCTTTGAACAGTATAATTAAGGTTTTTGTTCCTCTTATACCAGGTTACACTTTAAGTCCGGAAGAAAATGGATCATCCTTGGTGCATCAGGCCACTGGGTCGCACGTACTCGAGACCATGTTCCTGTAACCCTTGTTTTTGTTTCTCACTAGGTCCCTGGCCCGGTTCTAGGAACGACGGACGATTATTAAATTAACTTTTGTCGGCAATAACTCAATAAAAATAGTATTAATAGATACATTCCTCAGTAAATGAAGTGTGAAAACAACAGTGTTGTAACGCGGCGCGGAAAGGCCGGTATGTTATAATGGCAGGATTACGGGACGGATTGGAATAGTTTTTATAGTTCGTGTCGAATCGCGTCGTTAGCGATCAACACGGTTCAATGCAGCGTTTAGATGTCGAGTGAACACACTAGGGAGTTTTTCTACGGCTTTGAAAGAAGGAATGAGGAAACGAGGGAAAACTTGATGGTTGCAAGCTTCGCACGTGATAGAGTAGAGAGCTGTATTGATGCAACGAGTCGCATCGTATTGAGATAAATTTTCATAGAATATTTTATTATTTATGATGATTATAAAAAGGCATCTTGAATAATTTATGATAAAAAATATTTGAGAATATTCTTATACTCGTAAGAACAATCACGTAAAACTCTGAAGCTAGAATTAAAAGCCCATTTCAATATCTAGTTTAGCATGTTAATTGATCAACGGTTGACATTATCAGAGCAAACTGAGTCTAACTTTTTAACTTGGTTTTTCCCGAATTAAGTACCTAAGTATCGCAAAACACCTAATGTGCCTTCTGACCCTTCACGCGTGTCTGCTCGCGTGCCAGACAGACAGACATAAGTGCACGCATGGTGATTAATATAAACGATAATTGGACCGATCAGTGTGACTGACCAGTTTATTGGGCAGGCGCGACGACCGTTGTCTTACTGATTTTAGACCAAAGCTATAGTTTTCCTGTTAACGATGGCTTGAAACGCGTTGTCGGCGCCAAGCGATATTATAGGCAATACCTTAGGATACCGCGCCATTTAAGTGTTCAACTTAGAAATTAGCGTCAATAATAACCTCCCTCTGATGTGTGATATCTCTCCTTGATAATATCAAACACAGAACATATGTCGTATTTGTAAAGATATCATACCTAAGTTAGGGTTCCCGGGGCAACGAAATGCCGCTCTACTTTTGATTTAAAAAAATCTTATGCCCTGGAAATTGCTGTCTTGAAGGCCTTTACTTATAATGCTCCTTGTGATAAACCAGGCTTGCCCCCAATAAGTTGATTGGGTTAATTTGATATTTTAGTAACACATATATTATTGTCGTCTCAACTCGTTGAAGTCTTATATGTATAAGTTCTGTATGGAGAAGGAAACAATGTAATGTCTTCTAGCTCAAGTTAGAATGAGGTAATTCCACAAGATGAAGTAATTCTCTTTTGACAGATAGTAAGTGAATGAATAAGTAGAGATGAGGTTAAAGCGTAATCAGTAGCCATCACAACCGATTATTAGTGATTTTATCGATTACCAAAATCAATAAAGTACTTTCAAATAGGCTTACGTTCATAAGTCACTTCCGTAATACGGAATTCCGTACTGCCGTTGTATATTAAAATGATTATTTTATTAAATTACATCGTATTATTTCATATTCCAGTAAGATATTATTTATATTCGAGTAAAATATCGTTTTATTGAATTTAAAACGTCTGACATTGAAACTGGTTGCCATATTCGTTTGAAAATAAAAAGACAATGGACAAATAATACATTTTGAGTGGCAGTCTTGAAGTAAGTAATTATAAAAACAACTTAATCAGAAAACATTGTATTTAAGTATGTATTTATCTATATAAGTATGTTTATCGTCGTCTAGTGTCCATAACACAAGCCTGCTAGAGCTTACTGTGGGACTAGATTGATGTGTGTGAGGTTGTCCGATATTTATTTATTTATTTTATATCAAATTATAATAAGCTCAAAAAGTACAGAATTTTTGTTTGAGTAGATTAAAAATACATTAAAAATACATAAAGCTATTTATTTCTAGAGAAAAGCTTAACTAGACAACTACAAATATTATTTATGTTTAAGTACAATTTACACAAAATTTCTACGACAATGTATTTGACGAATATTTCGATTGAATTTTTTTTGGGATTTGGTGAAATACTCGTATCAAAAGACAGTTACGCAATTATTACGCATAAGTAAGTTCACAAATTGGATCATTAATATGGATTTAGATGATAACTATAAAGTAATTAATAACTTATGTCATAGAGCTAGAAATGTGGTCGTACGTTGATATTTATTGCTGTCAATAAATACAGTCGGCTACTTTATAACTCATTGAAAGCAGACGGTCACCAACGACAAAACTTAACATTATTTTTTATTTTAGTACAATGATCTACATTTAACTACAATTTACAAGACTTGTAAATTGTAGTTAAATGTAGATCATTGTACTAAAATAAAAAATAATGTTAAGTTTTGTCGTTGGTGACCGTCTGCTTTCAATGAGTTATAAAGTAGCCGACTGTATTTATCTAAATCCATATTAATGATCCAATTTGTGAACTTACTTATGCGTAATAATTGCGTAACTGTCTTTTGATACGAGTATTTCACCAAATCCCAAAAAAAATTCAATCGAAATATTCGTCAAATACATTGTCGTAGAAATTTTGTGTAAATTGTACTTAAACATAAATAATATTTGTAGTTGTCTAGTTAAGCTTTTCTCTAGAAATAAATAGCTTTATGTATTTTTAAGGACTGGGAAACAATAAATATCTTCTGTTACATGCGAAAGAGTTTAAAACATAATTACACCTCCCGAAGGGAATTAATTACCGCGCAAGTATTTGATAATATTAGCATGTAACTCTTGTTTTTAGGATGCTTACATATTTACGATTGGCGTAAATGGGGGCTAATTTTCTCATGCTGTGTGCTAAAAACAATTTTATTTGTCAGATATGGTCTTTGCAATTAGTGCTCGAAAGATTACTGGATACCTTTAAATCTAGAAAAAAAGAGTAATTCTTGTTCGCCGCAGTTTCTTTCTGTGGCAAATTTAGCGATCTATCGGGATGGTTTATGCGTGTCTTGTCCGTTCGTGAGTGATTAACGTCCACAGTCCTAATTAGCGCTTTGTTCGAGCCGACGGATGCTGCGTACAGTCGGGTGCTATATAAGTCTATATTACACAATATAGGTCCACGTTTTCGCAGCCATGTTATAAGAGCGATGTCCTTGGACAATGGATATCACATCAAAACGGGACTAATTGTGTATGAATTTTATATGAGTTCCTTCAACCATCACCATCTACGTAACGACGCGTCTGGAACGTTAAGGTACACGCACCTTATCCTGTTTGTTGTGTTGTCGTAATTATTCTGTCTGTGTAAAGTCGTTGTAATTATTCTGGAAAAAATGCGACATACATAAGTAAAAAAAAGGTGACGCAAAATTATCCCTAAATTATATGTATGGGTGCCTGCATTGACATGAATTATATTATTGTTAGAAATACCAGTAAAATAGAATTGTAAGATGGGTGTAAAAAAATACATTTTGCATTTTGAGTAACATTTTAAAACCCTGGTTAATAATTAGACCAAATCCATCTCCATTTCCGAGATTATAATTACAAATAGATATTTAAAATAAATTATTATAGGTATGTTTAATAATCTGACTGTAGTGTGTGGCGCTACTAAAGACAATATTTTTCTATATTGTGACATATCGGACTGGTGCAGCGAAATCGTGGTCGGATGTGGGTGTCATAGAAACCCGAGAAATTAATGATGATTACTTCTTAATGCCTAAGAAATTAATTGCTTTACCAACATTGTATTACCGTCGATCGAGCCGCCGTTATCTTTTTAGTTCATATGTAGAAATTTCGGTGCAAAACTTGGCTGACGGAATTCCTAAGTTTGTCGCGGTGTTATGATACATTTAAGATTACTTTACAAATGTACTATCTAACGTTATTATCGGATAAGAAATAAAACTCTGTTGCATTGAAATGAAGTTTAAAATTATAGATATCGCGGTATCGTGTCATGATGTGTCTTAGGTCTATCGAGTTTGGATCATAGCTCACTATTACATAACGAAATGAACTATTTTCATATATCTCTTCCGATGAGGCAATATTGTCGATGCGAATTTCGAAGCTCATTTACTTTGTGATTTATTTGGTGAAGACGTTTATGTTTTTTTTTGTCTATTTAGCAAGTTGCGTAGCTTAATCAGCTGATAAGTTTTGACAGTTTGCTAATGGATTACAAGTTATGAAATAAGCTTTTAAACTTTTACTACCTTGCCTAACTTAATTAGGTAACGACTGAGTTGAAAAATCGATCGCAGTTGTAAAGGGACCGCTTCACCAAACTTGTATTTGAAGAAGGCATTATGACCTTTAATACGACATTGGTTTAATGGTATACTTGAAGGCATTCAAGTTGATGTGATTACATTTCTCGTTATGTGTATAGTTTATTTTATTTATAATCAGGGAACAATCACGCCCGACAGATTCAAATGTCGTTACATTATATGAATGTCAAATGTTTAATGCGATACGATTACGTGTTTGAACTTAAATTGGAACCTCAACTATTTTGTGATTGTAAGGTGATACGGCTTAGGTAAACACTAGATTTATGTATAATATTCGTTTTATGTTTTTAATATGCAAAGAAAAATCTCGAATAGTCGCGCGCGAGTGTATTACCACAGAATAGATAATAGTACAAGTATTACCAATTACCAACTTTATAATATACATATATGGATTTGTTTAAATTCCGGAGCAGTTTTATTTCAGCGTCACACATCTTAAGAACTATTAAATACAGTGCGTGAGATGTCATAATCCAATCCGCGTTTTATACCTGTCTTGCTCGCTCTTATGCGATCTAGATAAGAACCTCTCAGTTTTCACCAAAACCCGAATCGCAATCCGAGAGATCACGAACTGCAATGTGTTGTCACACCTAAGGAAATCAGATGAATATTAGAATTTAGTGCAGGTATAATATACAGACGGTTTCGTTGGAAGATTGTATTCAATCTTCAAATATGTGCCAAACTATATTGATTGATTAAAATAAAACACCAGCTAAAGCTCAAAGATAATGTTTATATTTATATATATTTAAACGTGATGATTTCGAATGTGGAGATTAGAGATGTGAGTGAAAGCGGCTAAAGGTAAGGATGCGCAACCGGCCGGAGGAAGAAAGCGGGCCTTATACGGGCAGGGATAGTTAGCTAGGTTTTGTCATAATGTCTAGTCTAACACACGCGGTCAACATACGAGTACTACTTGGATCCGCCAATCCATCTACCAATCTGACCCTGATACAAGAGATGACTTGAAGAGAGCTTGTGAAGGAAAAAAACATAAAAAACAGTTTTTTTCTTTTTTAGAAGTACGGATAATATGTTTTTTTTGCTCAATGCTGCATCAAATGTATTTTAGGTATTTAATTACCCACACCAAAATGCATAATTAGGTTAAAAAGAATTCTTACCTTTGTGCTTTTGTGACCCTGCTTTACGCATAATTAATTACCTATGCATAGAATTGTTGTCGACATCGTTTAAACAGTGTTCTTGATTTTGAGAAACAGATACTTTTAAATAATATATTCTACTATAAGAACATATATTTTTTTGTAATTTATTATGACAAAAATAATATCATGTACTCATTCAGGGGCCCTATGATGGATGCGTTCATCACTTAATAAATAAGTGACAAAGAATCTATCACTCAAACTCGCCACCAGCCACTTTTTTCAGGTCGTCGGTCCATCTGGCCGGAGGGCGTCCTACACTACGCTTGCCGAGTCGTGGTCTCCACTCGAGAACCCGTCTACTCCACCGATCATCGGTTCTGCGACAGATGTGACCAGCCCAGCCCACTGCCACTTCAGTCTGCTACACTTCTGAATTACGTCAGTGACTTTGGTTTTTTGTCGGATAATCTCGTTCCGGACTTTGTCCCTTAACGAGATTCCGAGCATACCCCTTTCCATAGCTCGCTGTGTGACGTGTAGTCGGTGGGCTAGTTTCACTGTCAGGTTCCACGTCTCGGCTCCGTATGTCATGACCGGCAGGACGCACTGATTGAATACCTTGGTCTTCAGGCATTGTGGCAAGGGTGACTCGAAGATGTGACGCAGCTTTCCAAATGCTGCCCAGCCAAGCTGCACTCTTCTGGTGATTTCACCCTCAAAGTTGTCTCTACCCAGCTGTAACTTTTGTCCTAGGTAGACGTACTCCTGGACAACTTCAATGGCTACACCTTCGACGGAAACGGGCACAGGGACGATGTGCTCGTTGAACATGACCTTAGTCTTGTCCAAGTTCATCCCTAGCCCAACGCGTCTCGAGGCAGCATTAAGACCGGACAGCATTTCCTGCAGGTCTTGCAGCGATTCTGCCATTATAACTATGTCGTCAGCAAAGCGGAGGTGTGTGAGATATTCACCATTGACATTGATGCCCATTCCATTCCACCGCAGGGTCTTGAAGACATCCTCTAGTGCATTGGCTGTGATGTGGCTGGTGGTGACTGGATGGCGAAAACGGGAGATCGGGCCATGTGGCGAACCCTGGGGGAGGCTTACGTCCAGCAGTGGACTGCAATAGGCTGAAATGATGATAATGATGACTCAAACTCGCATTTTGTCAAAACGTGATGGACGCTTTGTCACTTATTGATCGCGTGATAAAAGCAACCATCATATTAGGCCCACAGGTCTACGATTTTTATCAACAACTACTGAATTTCAACTACATCAATAAATTGTCCAACAATTTTTTGAGGAAAGAATCTTTCGGTCAGCTACCCAGCGGCGGCGTTTTCAGAAAAAATACAACACTTCTTACTGGACTTCCTGTTGTACACCGAATATCTTAAGGTTCACTTTTATTTGCCCTACACGGTCAGATGTGATTGTAGCGAACAGGTGGCGATACTGACAACAGGTGATTTTTAGGGGACTTTCGCGAGCTCTTAACATGTTCCTGTGAACGCTTCAAAATCAAACCTTAACTTGTTGGTGCTGAGGTTATTTGTAAAACGAATTATCTAAGTGAGAAACTCGTGGAGGATAAAGAGTGATCGTTTTGTATCGAGTAACATATTAGTGGCCGAATCGACTGAACACCGGACATAATATATGTAATCTGCATTATGTTCAATGCAATATGGCGATTGGAGCGGCTGGGTTTTCGATAGGCTCGCATTCTTAGCTGAATTTATGCGCTAGCTAATGCCCGGGAAAACGTGGAATACTACTAACTAAATAGAAGCAATCATGAAATATAGCGGTAAGTAAATATTGAGTAAGATTTTGCGTTGTATACTTTTGGAATCGTATAATTTGAATATGTTGATGGATGATTTGCTTGAGGTTTCGCTTCCATGGAATAAAAAAAATTATCAAGCTTAATAGGTCTTCATGAAAGGATTTTATATAAAATAAATAAATATTGGACAACCTCACAGAAATCGACAAAGTACCACAGCTCGTGTTACGGGTACTAGACGGGGCTATACATAATTATAAACAATAGATAAATATAAACATAAGAACATTCATGATAAATATTTACAAATATTTGCCCTAGCCGGGATTCAAACCCAGGATTGTCGGTTCAGTAGGCAGCTGCACTACTACTGCGTCAACCGCGTCGTTTAAAAATTTTAGCTTCCTAGGGCCAAAGGCTTGACTTTTATATCAGTTAAGACTTTTTATATCATCATCAATATCATCATATAAGCCGTTTCATCTGCAGGACAAATGTCTCCCCAAGATTTTCCACGTCGCAGTCGTTCCATACATTATTACAAGATATCATTAGTAATGTTCAATTTATTCCGCAGTCCTGAATTACAACATAACTTTATTTCCCGGCAACGCGTAGAACACTACGCGTACAATATATACCAGTTGTAATATAAAAGACGCTATTCCATTTAAAATTTAAAATGTTTTATTTTAAAACTAATGACTAGCCAATGTAGTTTACTAGCCTACATATTTCTATTCCTGCTACCATCTGCTCATATGCATACAGAATATGCATACCTATGTACACAGCGAACACTCGTTAATAACATTTAATTGAAAATCACCTTTTTAGTAGTTCTGTAACGGTTGACATTTAGTTCGATAAATGCAAAGCAAATACAGTCGCGCTTGCCGTGTTAACTGCCTAGTTCGTGTGTGGCCACAGGCAGGCACGCATAATTATCTATCCATCGATATATCTAGTGCTAAATATAACTAAATTAAAAATGTAGAATATTCGCATACCTACTTACGCCAATCCAGATATTCAGAAGCATAACATCTGCGGCTATATATCCTACTTCAAATGAATTACGTACTCTTCATATTAGTAGGTCTATATTCTAGACCTACTAATAAAAATGAAATTTCTGTATACATTAAATATTAAAATAAATACTCTGTAAACCTTTTTCTCTATGATAAAACATGATTCTTAATATTCGAGTATATATACCAATTAATTGCGGGTTATTGCGATTTATTGGTATATATTTGAAACCTACAAATTTAATTATTCATTGACAATTTTTATTTAGAAAACTACTCAAAATTGAAAAAAAAAATAAGCAGAAAACAGTTTATATTTTCGACTCCACGCAATGAAAGCATGAATTAGCTATGTCACTATCTAGAACTCAGGGAAAAGTATTATTTACTTTAAAAAAATGGAGTTTATCAATATATATATATTTGTCATAATAAATTGTCAAAATATATAATGTATAAGACCTTTTAAGTGCTTTAATTTTGAAAAATAAGGTATAATAAGGATGTCAGTAGAGCTTCTTCTTCTTCTTCGTGTGAAGGGATCAAATTCCTTAGACTAAATTGTATTTTGCCAATGCGTTGCCACTTCTATCCCTCGGGGAGTGCCTTTTATCCCTTCAGACCCACCGTACCCCTGGCCATACCCCTGGGGGTACGGTGGGTCTTTTAAAGTTAAACGGTACCACCGAGTGTAGGTCACTAGTGGTGACCTGCATATCTCTCGCATGATTATCTACATATCGTCGGGGATAGTGCAATACCGCGTAAGTAACAAGTGCAGATACGAGCCGATATTCGAACAAATTTATTGAAATGATAACTTTATCGACAGCTGTTACTTACGCGGTATTGCACTATCCAGTTGATAGATCCACGGTAGATCTAGTGAGACATTTTTTTCTCATTAGATCCAATTTCGAGGTGATGTATCTAATGATACCTTTTTTTACCGGTAGATCCATTTAGAATAATAAAAGGATCTAGTAAGAAAAACCAAATCTCACAAGATCCATTTTTGGAGTGATGTATCCATCAGGAATTTTAATAACAATAACATTGTTGAAGGTTGGAATCACAATATAAATACGAACATCAACAAAAATGAAGTACAATTGATGCCGATTTTGCATATTCTTCACCAAGAGTCGGCTCTCGCTTACCTATTTCACCTTGAAGCAGGCCTCCGTTAGCCCGAAAAACTTTCACATATTTAGGGTTCTGAGGAATTGTTTGACATGATGCCTACGGCTACCTTCTACCACCGCACCGCTCGCCATCGGCAGGGTGTTCATCCTCACATGCTAGAGCCTAAATGGTCGAGAACTGTCCGGTTCCAGAGGAACTTCCTACCGCGAACGCTTCGCATGTGGAGTGAGCTCCCTGCCGAGGTTTTCCCCGGGGGCTACAGTATTCGGTTCTTCAAGAGGGGAGTAAATAGGTTCTTAAAGGGTCGGCAACGCGCGCGTGATGCTCCTGGCGTTGCAAGCGTTCATAGGCGGCGGTAACTGCTTAACATCAGGCGGGCCGCATGCTTGTTTGCCACCGTCGTAGTATAAAAAAAAAAAGGTTTGTATTTTATAGTTATTAATAACAGCAATTCGTAATTTTGATGTTTCGGACTTTTGATTAGTCGGGTTTATTATTGGTCGGTGTAATGATATTCGGAGTTTTGAAAATCGGTTTTTTTATAATCGGAATTCGTATATTTGATATTTTGGATTATTATTCATTCGGACTTCTTTCGTTCGGTGTATTGAAATTCGGAATTTTGAAAACCGTGATTGTAAACGTGAGACATTTTGAAATTTCGGATTTATAAAAATCGAAATACTTAGGTATAGTCGGAGTTTTAAAACATTCGGAATTATAATTATCGGTATTATGAAATTTGTGATTCCGATAATCGGAATTTAGTTTTTCGTATTTAGGTATGTAGTGTAGTGGCTTCCAGAAGGTTCCTATGTAGGTTATACGTATAAATATTCATTTAATTATTTTTCAGCACTAGTTTGTGTGTTTTGTTTTGATTCCACCGAAGGATGCTTATATTATTATTAATTACGCTAAAATATATGTTCAACAAATTGAGAACAAAAAATATAGTAGCTACCTGTAACCTTGATTGTTTTTATTACTTTCAGCTATAGATGACATCGACATCGACATCACATCACTAGTAGTCAGTGGTATCGTTTAACTTTAAAAGACCCACCGTACCCCCAGGGGTATGGCCAGGGGTACGGTGGGTCTGAAGGGCCTTTTATGAGGTCTTCGAGAGTGCACGTGGTTGGACACCGAGGGCACTGCATCATATGTTTGGTCGTTTGTAGTACGCCACACCCGCAGGATGCGCCGCTCTGTTTAGATCTAATTCCCCATCTCACCAGATTGTCTTTAGACCGTCCGACACCCGTTCTCAATCTGTTTAGAGACTTCCAAGTGATCCATTTCTGTTCAGGGCCAGGCGTCAGATGTTCCACAGGTGTCATTGGTAGAGAAGTCTCGTTCAGTTGCGATTTCCAAGCATCAAGACGGGCTTCTTGGGCCGTTTGGTGTTGAAGACTAAGAGTTGTCAGAAAACTGTTACGCGACTTGAGTCTACTGGTTGCTTGTTGGTGACCGTGAAGTGGGTGTCGTGGGTCCTGCAGTTGCTTGTGTCGTTCCACAGCGGCAGCTACGTCTCTGCGTATGCACGGTGGTGTAATTCCACTTATTTGGTACAAGTGGCCCGATTGAGTAGGTTTCAGACATCCGGTGATTAAGCGGCAGGTTTCATTGAGGGCGATGTCAACCTGGCCCGCGTGTGCAGAGTTCTTCCAAACTGGGCATGCGTACTCTGCAGCCGAGAAGCTGAAGGAGATCAAAGTAGAGCTGACTTGTTTCTTAGTCACTTAACATGAATTTTCCTAACACTTATCACATATATGTTAGTTTGAATAGACTTAGACGTGTATATATTCATAGTTTGTTAGTATACGTAGTATAACAGGTGCATTTAATTAATCGAAATCTGTCCCAGCAGTTATTAATGAACTTAAACGCAGTGTCGTAAGTACTTGTAAAACAGGTGAACTATTAATTGCCTCTAAGTAAAGGAGCTCTTTAAATAATTGTGCATTTCTGTAAGATTAGCGATTAAGCGATTAGTCGGTTCCTTTCATTAATAGAAGACTTACTACGTTAGTCGTAAAGGATGCACGTTATTTGTCGTACGTCTCTAAGTCGCATTAAGTTACTTTTCAGAATCTTTGTCAGGGATGGTTCAGAAGGAAATGGTCGTTTCATCCCTTTCAAGATTTGATGTGCATTCAAAACTGACTTTTTAATACAGTTGCTCAAAAAGTGGTACTTTTTGTAGCTGCAAATCGTGCGAAAAGTTGGATATTTCGAACTAGTGCTTTTTACTTTTCAATTTTTTTTAATTTTCTGTTGTACTAACACATCATGTCTCATACATCCAAACAAAGGTCAATCACTTTCCGACTTTATTTATTACATCATACAGCATTGCAAGTGTATATCTTATAATTATGCTTAAAATATTTAAATTGCATATTGGATCAATCAAAGGGTTATCTATTAAAAATGTTCAAACACGGTTTTAATAAGTTGTCTGAGTGACTATTATTTAATAAGCAAATGAGTATTATGCGTGACCTAAAAAAAATTAAAAGAAAACTATTGTCACAGATTAGAAAATACAGTATTAGGGCCTTATCACACTAGCGATTTGCGAGCGTATTTTCTATACAAATAAGCGACGCGGCGAACACGCTGCGCGATCGCCTTCATACAAAATACGCTCGCAAATCGCAAGTGTGATAAGGCCCTTAAGCGTGACCCACGCGCTGCTTTATAAATTCATAATAATTATGAATAATCGCTATTTTTGTGTATTAAATAATATATTTATTTACAATTATATGAAATGTAAAGAACTAAAAACAGATTCACGATGTTTATTGTTTGGAATCAATTAAATTACTGTGTAACATTATCATATCTCTTCTGAAATATTAAAACTATTTCTTTTGATTTGGCTGAATGATGACAGCCGACGCCATCTTGAAAAAAATATTACAATTAAAAGTAAAACTTTCTTTTTCATTCAAGATTGTTTTAATTATGTGTAAATGACACATAAGATTTATAAAATAAGAGTTTTTGATAGAAAATGATGGATTCTGATTGTTGAGGATGCTCGCTCAACACTGCCTCTTCGGTAGCTCACGAGTGAGCACAGTGGACTGTATGTCGGTTCTCGGAATTCGTGGCTCCGGTTCGGTCGCCGTGGCTAACCCAGTCGTAGGCACGGCGGTTCAGACGCGGCACGTAGTTACCACGTAGTTGCTACGTCACACGTAGCAAACCGTACGTTCGTAGCTCGTAGTGCGGTTCGGTTCAGTTCTGCGGCTCCGGATCCGATGCGTAGCTGCACGACGTAAACGCCACGTAGATATCACATAGATAACGTAGACCGAAGTTTGGAGATCAACCAACACGAATGGGACCTCAGACAAACTTGGTTACGGCAGCTGGTCGATGCAGGTTCGATGCAGGTTCGAGTACGAGTTATAAAAACACTAGTTGACTTGTTCGTTATTTAATTTTCTTCGGCAGTATGGTAAACAATCGAAAACAATAATTCCTTATAAGCTTTTTCCTTAAGATCTAATTCGACTCAGGATCTGTAAGCGTAATAATGGCTCGCAGGCCAATAGGAGGCGTCGATCCGTACATTCTACGGCCGGCACGCCCCTTTCGTCAAGTTCGTTCTTTTTTAAGAATCGTTGTATGAGAAAGTGAACTAGCTGCGTGATTGGTCGTTCATATTCCCATTTTTCAGCTCTAACGGCTTTTCTGGTCTACGGGATGGGTGGTTCGGGAAGTGTCGTGTCTACGTTTACGGTTCGATTTCTACGTGAGATGTCTCAATCTGTAGCTTTCATTGCACCGCATTAAATGGCCTTACGTTTTATAAGATAAGATTTACGGTTCGTTAGTTATTAAGTCGGATCGATCGATGAAGTTAAATTTACGGTGTGTTAGCAAGTCGCGGAAGGCCATAAAAGGTAAGTGCAATGAGTCCAGATGCATCTATAAGTGTATACTAAGTGATTAGGTCATAATGAAGTTAATTTGAATTGTTAAGACGAAATTCCGATACGATTTCGTACTGAAAATGGGCTCTAATCGGACGGTTCATAATTCACGTTAATTTTACGTTAACGTGAATTGCGGTTGACCTAATTACTTTAGAAACATTATAAAAACGGACTCCTGATGGGATTATCCGTTGCTATCGCTTGGCACTATTGCGGAAGCGATAGCAGGTGATGAGATATTATCATAACATTGCCACGTGGTTCGGTACCACGTGGATATCTTATGCAATATTCATCGCTATCGAATTGGGATTTTCGGATCGGAATCGGTTCGGGATTAGACCAGTTACATATATGTGTCTCTTTTACGGACGTTTATATACATTTGGTACATAATAAATCGACTTATAGCGTCTTTTATGCGCAATAAAATAAATTAAATAAATTAACGTTTTACATATCAAATTCGCTTATGAACTAACAGTTTTCGGCTTGTGTCCGTAACAATTCTCCCCCCGATCGCGAAGTCGATCCCTCGGTGATGGGCAGGACCACAAGCCGGCTCGTAGCTCGCCTGAAGACTCCTCCTCTTGTCCTGACGTCCACGTTCCGTACTGCGCCGTCAGGGCCGGGGTAGGTCGCCTCCACGATGCCGCGCGGCCACACGTTGCGAGGCGCGCTGGGGTCCGTGATGAGCACGTAGTCACCAACGGCGACCGTAGGCTCCCGTGACATTGAGGATTGTCGTGGGGCTAAGGTCGGCAGGTATTCTCGGATCCACCGGTTCCACCAGTGGTCGGCGAGAGCTTGACTTGCTTTCCATATTTTGCGATCTGCCTCGTCGCAGGGGCCGGTTAGTGGGACCCCCGCCGGGCCGCCCAATAAAAAGTGATTGGGCGTTATCGCTTCGCTCTCGTTCGGATCAACGCTCACGTGTGTTAGGGGACGTGAGTTGACCGAATATTCAACTTCAGCTAGAAGTGTAATCAGGATTTCTTCTTTCGGGCTTCGTGTGTTGAGTGTAGCGGCGAGTGCAGTCTTGACGCTTCGTATAAGGCGCTCCCAGGCGCCGCCCATGTTCGGTGCGCCGGGCGCGATGAAACGCCAGCTCATTCGGTGTTGCACGCCGTGTTCTTGTAGCGCCGGTATCCAGTCGTGGTAGGCGGCGCGTAGCTCAGCATCCGCGCCCCTCAGATTTGTGCCGTTGTCACTCCACATGACGGCGGGCCATCCTCTGCGAGCGGCAAGGCGGCGTAGCGACATGACGGCGCTGCTCGTAGACAGGGAGTACACGAGCTCCATGTGTACAGCTCGGGTTGTGAGGCACGTGTATAGCGCTACCCAGCGCTTCTCGTGCCGGCGGCCCACAGTGACTGTGAGCGGGCCGAACAGGTCCACCGCACAGTAAGTGAAGGGCCGTGCGTGCGGTTGCAAGCGATCGGAGGGCAGATCGCCCAAGGGCGGCACGCGTGGGCGCGTGCGGCGGAGCACGCAATGCATGCACGCTCGGGCCACACTGCGAACGGTTGGTCGCAGGTGCAGGATCCACAGTTGCTGCCTTAAATCATTCACAACTGTTTCGTTAGAACAATGATGCGCTCGCTTATGAGCGCGCAAAATAAAAAGTTTCGTAAACGGATTTCGCCCGTCCAATATGACGGGTTGCTTGTTTGTAGCCGTGGGCGCGGCGTCGATACGCCCGCGCATATGTATGAGGCCGTCGTCTTGCAGCTGCGGGTCTAGCTTGTACAGCCGGCTGCTACGGGCGATGGCCTCCCCCCGTGAGAGAGCTCGGAGTTCCTCGGGAAAATCACGCCGCTGGGCCCACTGCATCCACAGGTTTTCAGCTGTAAGATAGTGACGTGTTTCTAACGATACCTGGGTTTTCCTTTTCAGTCGCTCTATGAAAAGGAGTGCTCGGGCCGTCGCGCCGATCAAGCGATCGTAGTTGCTGAAACGCTCGATTTTCGGCAGCGGCGGATCTACGTGATTCGTCACGTAACACCGTTCTGTCGGTACCTGCTCGGTTATTTCGATCGGCGGCTCTGCTTGCGGTGCTCGAGTTTCTTGCGGCCATTCGGGTTCGGGTTGTCGCAGGAAATCAGGACCCACGTACCATCTATCGGTGCTCCTTACCACGCGATAGGGGTCCGGTCGAGTACCGTCGTCGGCCGGATTCATCTTTGTCGGGACCCAGCGCCATTGTTCGGGTTCGGTGAGCTCCGCTATCTCACCTAAGCGGTGGCTCACGAACGCGCTGTATCGGCGCGCGTTCTCGCGTACCCAGTGCAGTACGGTTCGGCTGTCGGTCCAGTAGACGATCTGCACGGGTTTCACGCGGTGCTCGTTCTGCAATGTCTGCGCTAATCGGGCTCCTATTAAAGCGGCTTGAAGTTCGGCTCGTGGTATGGACAAGCGACGAACGGGAGTTACCTTAGATTTCGCTGCGGCTAAGTGTACTCGCGGCTCGTTCTCGCCCGTCTCCCCTTCCGTCCTCCAGTACGCGGTGGCGGCGAACGCTTGCTCTGACGCGTCCACAAACACGTGCAGTTGATGCCGCACGCCCGTACCTAGCTGGATACAGCGTCGCGGTAATCGCAGCTCGGCTACGTGTTTGATATGCTCCAGCCACGTAACGAAAGCGTTGTTCAACTCGCCTGGCAGCGGCGAGTCCCAGCTCGTTCTCAGGGCCCACACGTTCTGTAGCAGGACCTTTCCCGTCACGGTGTACTGCGCTAAGTACCCTAGCGGGTCGAACAGGCTCATCAAAGCGCTGAGGGCTTCGCGCTTCGTGGGACCCCGTTGTAGTTCTCGTACCTCGGGCGGCACGCGAATCAGCGATGTATTGAAGCTTAGCTCGTCGGTTCGAGCGTTCCAATACAATCCCAATACCTTTTGCTCTTTGTTGCCTAAGCTTGTGAGATCGTCGGCGGCTCGTTGCTCGGGCGGGATCTGCTCCATTAGCCTCGTCGAATTCGAGGCCCAGCTTCGCAGGACGAAGCCTCCCATAGCGTGTGAGGCTGCTACTTGCTTAGCGGCGTCGATCGCCTGCTGCTCCGTCTCGTATCCCGCCAAGAAATCATCCATATAATGATTCGTCTGAATATCGTAAACGGCGTCCGGATACAGCTCGGCGTTGTCCTGGGCGTTCCTGTTTCGCACGCTATGTGCTAAGTATGGAGAAGACGTATTCCCGAATATCATCGATTTCATGCGATATACTTGCGGCGGTCGCTCCCGATTCATTCCCCTCCACAGGAATAGCTGCGCCATTTGATCGTCGGGTCTCATCTGGATCCGTAGAAACATCTCCTGTATGTCGGCGCTAACTGCGAACTCACCTTCGCGGAATCTGCACAGGATACCCGGGAGTGACTGCAGTAAATCCGGGCCCTCAAGCAGCTTGTCGTTCAGACTGACGTTCTGCGAGGTCGCCCTGGAGTCGAATACCAACCTGATTTTGTTGCCTTTATTTATGTTTCGTACAGCAAAGTGCGGCAAAAACCAGGTTTTATGACCGTCGTAATCGCCTATGTGTCGCCCGGCGTACTCCTTGGTCAGCAAGTTATCTATTTGCGCGGTGTATTCCGCTGCAAACGTCGGATCCCTGTCCATGCGTCGTTCGATGCCGCGCAACCTGTTATACGCCATAGTATAACTGGGCGGCAAGCAGGGTTCGTCGTCGCGCCACAGTTGTCCAACCTCGTAGCGCGGGCCGTCGATGCGTTTAACTGTCGCGTTAAATATGTCGATAGCGCGTTGATCCTGCGGGCTCCTTTTGTCGATTAACTTCACGCCTAGCGCCTCGACGTCAAAGTACCTTTTCAACGCCATGTTTATTTCTCGGTCTTCATCCGAGAAAGCGTGCATGACTACCTCTCGATCGCTCTGGTTCCGTAGGTAGCGTGGAGCCATGCCGTAAATCGTCCATCCGATTTTTGAACGGATCGCCACTGGGTCGCACTGCCTTCCCGTTCTCGTTTCTAGCGGGATCGTCAGGTGCCAGTGGTCCGCGCCCAATAGTATCTTAGGCGCGGCATGTTCGTAGCAGGCTTCGTTCAAGTCGGCTAAGTGTTCGAAGTTGAGTACCGCCCTACGCGGCATGTACTGCTCACGTAGTCCCAGTTGCGGTACAGTGCGCAGCGTAAGCGAGTGTGACGGGCCTCCGCTCGTAGCTCGGACGCTTACCTCTACGCGCTGACTCGGTTGCGTTAGGCATATCGAGCCTACGCCTTGTATGACGAGAGGTTTTTCAGGTCCCGTTGCTCCTAGTTGATCCGCCAGTCCCTGATCGATGAGAGATATCGTGCTCCCCTCATCGATCATACAGAATGTTTCGATGCTTCCGTTCGGTCCGCTTACGACGATAGGCATTATTTTAAGCATTACCTTCGTGTTCGCGTCGACGGTATTGGCGGTTAGCTCCGCCGTAGTGTGCGCGTGCTCGTTCTGCACGGGCGTCTTGTCTCTACGCGTGGGGCCGGGCGCCGCCTGCGCTGTGCTACGCGTCGGGCGGGCTGGGCGGTCGAGTGCTACGTCGGGTGCTACGTGGGGCGGCGCCTTACTCGTAGGCGGCGTCGAATCGTGTAGCAGTTTGTGGTGTGAGTGTGGGCAGTTAGGTACGCCGCAACCTTTCGCCGTGCAGTTCTCGCGGCGGTGTCTCTTGTCGAGACACTTGTAGCAGATGCGTGCGTCTCGAGCCCACTCCCATCTCGCTCCTATCGTCATACCTAATAGCTTGCGGCAATCCGTGGTTCGGTGTGTGTTGCCGCAACACAGACAGGCGTCCACTCGTTCTGTGGCGTATGTCTGGGCTCTTACGGGTGCGGGGCGTCGTATCGCAGCTCCGCTATTCACGGGGTTCGGGCGTCGGGACGGCAGCGGCTGGTGACTCACGTTCGTAGCGGCTGGGCGTCGCGACGCTGGGGCTCGTGCGTGCGAGAATTGTAATTCGGCGTCGGATTCGTCGAGTAAGAATTCCGCTAGCATTACGATCTCGCACTCACCTGTTCGCATGTGTTCACGTGCGTGTGTGCACCATCTCGATCTCAGGTGCGGGCTCAGGCGGTCGGTAATCTCCCGGATCAGTAGTGGGTTACCTGCGTAGTGTGACTTATCTAAGTCCATGAGCGTCGCGACGATGTTCATCACCCTTATGGAGAAAGTGTTGAGGTCAGTCGCGCTCGGTCCTAGGGCGGGCAATCGTTTCAAGTCCTCCAGCGCCCTGTCGACGAGGATGTCGGTCCTACCGAAATTCTTCCTTAATATGCGGACGATTAAGTCCGGACTCGATCCCGACGCCAGCATGTGTTGGACGCATTCTCGCGCCTCACCTTTCAGCGCCGCGCGGAGTCGAGCCATGTTCTCGAAATTCGAGAACTTATACCGCTGTGTGCTCTCGGTGTACGAGTGGTAAAATGTTAACCACTCGTTCGGCAGTCCGGTATAGATCGGGAGTTCGTATACCTGTTTCGGCGGCGGACGAGTTATACTCTCGATGCGATCGGCGAGTCGGTCGATGTCTTCGTTGCGGCTCGCGGTTCGGCTTCGGCTCGGACGGAGTTCGCCTCGTTCAGGCGTGACCGTGCGCTGCCTCATCGGCGTCGGTTTAGCAGGCACGATATTTGCTCCGTCACTCACCTCGGTTCGTTGAAACCACGCATCGATACGCTGCGTGGTTTCTTGGTCGGTCGGCGTTAGTCGACCCGCCTGTGAGCCGCCAGCCTGGGACCCCTCCGCCTCGATCTGTTGCAGCTCGGTCTCGAGTCGCTTCTTCACGAGGTCCTCTTCGATGCGGAGTTGTTGTCGGCGTAGCTTTGCGATGCTCTCGGCTGCGGCGAGTTCGGCTTGCTTCCTGCGGGCCTCGGTGGTGCTGCTCGTGGCGGACGTGACCGTAGGCGCGCGGGTGTTGCCGATGTTGAAGCGTACTTGGTCGAAAGCACGTTCGCGATCGGCTCGTTCTCGGGAACGATCGGCGGTGCGAGTCGCGGTGTGAGTCGCGGTTTGAGTCGCGGGCGCGCGGGCCGCGGATGATTCGATCGGCGCGTGCGCGGCGAGGGGGGCGTTAAACGCGCGGTACGCGGACGTCGCGGGGGCCTCGGGGCCTCTGCGGTCGCGATCGTAGCCGGCGGCGCGCGTGGGCGCTCGGGCTTCGGGGTGCGCCGGCAGGTGAGTCGTCGGCGTCGAAAAGCCGGCTGCGGGGTCGTCGCGTTGCTCCCGTAGACTGGCTCGACGCAGGTGCTCGTCCAGCTTCTGCCGCCATTGGGTCGTGTCCGTGGGCGGCGATTCTGGATTCGATCTGCGGCTCGGTTCGTCCAGGGCTGCACGTTGTGGCTCCCTGGTGTCCGACAGTCGTCGACGCGCTCCGTGCATCTCCGCAGACGTGGATTCCCCTCGGTTCGGTTCGCTGGGGGCTCGGCCGTCTCGTGATGCCTGGCGTCTCGTGTGGACCATCGTTGTCGGTTGGTTCGGCGGTTCTTCCAATCCGGCTCTCGAATGACCAAAATGGTCCGGTTCTGTGGTTCAGATATCCGTCGCTCGAATGACCAAAATGTTGAGGATGCTCGCTCAACACTGCCTCTTCGGTAGCTCACGAGTGAGCACAGTGGACTGTATGTCGGTTCTCGGAATTCGTGGCTCCGGTTCGGTCGCCGTGGCTAACCCAGTCGTAGGCACGGCGGTTCAGACGCGGCACGTAGTTACCACGTAGTTGCTACGTCACACGTAGCAAACCGTACGTTCGTAGCTCGTAGTGCGGTTCGGTTCAGTTCTGCGGCTCCGGATCCGATGCGTAGCTGCACGACGTAAACGCCACGTAGATATCACATAGATAACGTAGACCGAAGTTTGGAGATCAACCAACACGAATGGGACCTCAGACAAACTTGGTTACGGCAGCTGGTCGATGCAGGTTCGATGCAGGTTCGAGTACGAGTTATAAAAACACTAGTTGACTTGTTCGTTATTTAATTTTCTTCGGCAGTATGGTAAACAATCGAAAACAATAATTCCTTATAAGCTTTTTCCTTAAGATCTAATTCGACTCAGGATCTGTAAGCGTAATAATGGCTCGCAGGCCAATAGGAGGCGTCGATCCGTACATTCTACGGCCGGCACGCCCCTTTCGTCAAGTTCGTTCTTTTTTAAGAATCGTTGTATGAGAAAGTGAACTAGCTGCGTGATTGGTCGTTCATATTCCCATTTTTCAGCTCTAACGGCTTTTCTGGTCTACGGGATGGGTGGTTCGGGAAGTGTCGTGTCTACGTTTACGGTTCGATTTCTACGTGAGATGTCTCAATCTGTAGCTTTCATTGCACCGCATTAAATGGCCTTACGTTTTATAAGATAAGATTTACGGTTCGTTAGTTATTAAGTCGGATCGATCGATGAAGTTAAATTTACGGTGTGTTAGCAAGTCGCGGAAGGCCATAAAAGGTAAGTGCAATGAGTCCAGATGCATCTATAAGTGTATACTAAGTGATTAGGTCATAATGAAGTTAATTTGAATTGTTAAGACGAAATTCCGATACGATTTCGTACTGAAAATGGGCTCTAATCGGACGGTTCATAATTCACGTTAATTTTACGTTAACGTGAATTGCGGTTGACCTAATTACTTTAGAAACATTATAAAAACGGACTCCTGATGGGATTATCCGTTGCTATCGCTTGGCACTATTGCGGAAGCGATAGCAGGTGATGAGATATTATCATAACATTGCCACGTGGTTCGGTACCACGTGGATATCTTATGCAATATTCATCGCTATCGAATTGGGATTTTCGGATCGGAATCGGTTCGGGATTAGACCAGTTACATATATGTGTCTCTTTTACGGACGTTTATATACATTTGGTACATAATAAATCGACTTATAGCGTCTTTTATGCGCAATAAAATAAATTAAATAAATTAACGTTTTACATATCAAATTCGCTTATGAACTAACAGTTTTCGGCTTGTGTCCGTAACACTGATGTTACCAGAATAGATTTAACGCCGCCCTATATACGAGCCAAGGCAAAAATTGCAAATGAGAGTATACAAAATCGAAAGAAAAATTACATTGCCGTCTATGAACATTTTATTGGCTGGAAATACAGATGTGCCGTTTCCGAAAATTTCCGGAAACTTTCCTCATTTCCCATACAAAATGTTGAAAGTTTCCGGAAATTTTCGGAAAAGGCACATCTCTAGCTGGAAACGAGAAAAAGAGAATTATTAACAACTTGAATAAAACTTTAAACTTACTTTAAATGCGACCCTTCACAATTGCTCTAAAAATTGTAGGTACTCTTAATTTTTATCAGACAGAAATAAATATAATTATTGCCCCTTTCAATTACTGTTTTAAATTTGTATTATTGCAATTTTTCGCAAATATATTAAAAAACGTTGTTTGGTACACGTGTGGAAGTGTCATTTTAACTCGTCCCGAGTCTTGACCCTCGCCTTACGGCTCAGGCCAAGACTCCTCGGCACTCGTTCAAAATGACATACTTTCCACACTTGCATCAAAAACTACTATTTCTAATGAATTTAAATTAGAGTAAGTAATTCAGGCTGGTGACACTCTTTTACAAATAAACAATTGAAGGGAGTGTATGATGTGTTGCGACTTTTATCAGAATATAAAAATACTAAGTATATACGTGAAATCTGTGTGGCCAGTCAAAATTTCTCCTCGGTTTGTCTCTATCGAATCGATCGTTCATAAAGTCCAATTAATAGCATTATTCGCGCATGCGTGCTAGCGATGGCTCGTGCGCCGCATCTTCGCCACGCCAGTGTAAAGACGTATGTATGTTACAATACGAGTACACGTAAAGCCATTTTAATTTGACACGATCACAGCAAAGGAACCGGGGAATGTTCGATTTTTAAAGTGGAATCGTTTTAAAACAAGAGAATGTTACAATAGTATGCCGGCCAATACCGTTGGTTGGAATTTAGTTATACATGTACATAACTACCGTAATCAAAGATCTTTCGCTACAAAATTTGTGTTTCACGCTAAAAGTTACGGTCTTCTCCTTTATCTATCTTATTTAATATGCATATTTCGTTGAATCTACTTATGCTCATGATCCCTCGACATTCTACACTAAAAGTAGAAATGTAACATGCTTATGAAGTACGGACCGACTATGCTATTCTAATACAACATATTTTAGTAATAGTTATTGTTTAAAATGTCCCTTGTTATATACGTATGCATTTAAAAGTACTATACCTAACCGTCGATGCCTTGAAACATAGACTTTTAGGAATACTTATTTACATCCTGGACTATAAGTATAGCACAATATTGGGGTCATCCTTTACCATTTGCTCGGCGCAAGCGCTCCAGATCCTATACCAAACAAGGCATTACATTAGCATGCAATTACTTCATTATAATATACTGGACTTTAATATTAATTCCGAGGGTCAAAATTTAAATATATTCTCGAGTCAAGCGTTGAGGTTGACAAATAAGTTTAATTAATTGCAGATCTGTGGTTTAGGTTTCTGATAATTGGCTACACGATCGCATTTTCTTTAATCTAAACAAACATGTAAACATAGGCAGTGTGAATGCGAGTACTGAGGGCTCAATTCCATCGTTAGTCCGAGATATATATATCTATATATATATATACCTTGGCGATGTGTCCTATTTTGCATTAAAAGTCAACTTGCCAGATTCGATTCATATTTCAACGACGTAATAACCATATATAACGGATATGGACGGACGGAATAAAGGATATAAGAGATATCTTGATATGGCTGAAGTAAATATTTAGTTTTTTTGCTGTTTGAGCTGCATTAAGTGATATTGATAACTTTGTAATGAAATGTAAATCGAACATATATCGTTGTGATATTTCGGAAAGAGTCATTGAGTACCTCGACTTCAACTTCAACCCTCAAATATTCTTAATATTGAACACTGCAAGTCTATGGTATCAATTAATCAGGTAAACATACAGACCTAGTTAAAATTAACATACTTACTATCTATAACCACATGCAAACCTACAACTTTTTCCTTTAAACAGACATAACTCGTAAAGCAAGCCTCAATAGTTATTAAACACCTCGATACCAATACATGCAGCGTAAACAGCGCACATCCTGTCTCAATGTTAAGATCACCACGGCCTGTGTGTGTTCGTGTCGGTACCGTGTTGTGTGTGTTGTCGAGTGTGTGTGTGCGACCTTTGAGGCCTGCGCTTGCGACCCAGTGCTCGCGGGTGGGACGAATCATTATAGCTATTCACTTACAGACGTGAAGTTAGAATTGATGGAGAAGACAAACTTATGCCCTGAAGAACCAGGTTACATTTTATCCTGCATCTATCGCACCTATCGTGCCGCGACTGTCCTGGTCGCGCGACTCAGCATCACCTGTCTTGCTCGCTCGGTATGAGGGATCACACGATGAAATGAGGGGTGATAGGGAAGGCTACAAAAAAACTGTAATGTTAATAATGATAATGCATGAGTACAGCTCAATGGAGTTATGTTTGTTATATAAAAGTTGTGACAAGTTCTGTGGTTGCAGAAACCAACTTAGCTCGAGATATGGAGCATTTTGTAAAATAAACACTAGGTTAAACATAGTTTACCCATTGATTAGACATCCGTACATAAGTGAAACATACTCGACATCGCTATTGCCTTCTTCCTTAAGTTAGCCGGGTTCCTAGCTCGGGGGCTAGTCCGTGCCGAATGGCACCGCGTTGGAATGCCACACTAACTAGTGAGCCTGAGTAGCCATCTTCTTTGGAAAGCGGCCGCCAACGGGTCGGGGGTCGCACGGGCTCTTAGCGACAAGTGACACGCGCTCAATTTCTCTATTAACTGCAGATTTACCTTATTAACTGAGGATACAAGCTGACCGTTTGTGGTCTCACTTTAGGCTGGTGCTACACTGCGCAGGATTGGCTAAATACTCGTGTTGCGTCTTTGTGCTTGACATGATATATATTAATATATATTTTAATAAGTTTCTTTTTGGTATAATGTTGATAGTTAACAGGCCCTGCACCATAAAATGTTTCTGTTTAGCCCAATGGTTGACTGGTAGAGAATGCCTTATGGCATTAAGTCTGCCATTTGTATACTTTTTGTTTTGTGCAATAAAGTTTAAATAAATAAATAAATAATATTTGGCAAGTATCAGTGTGTTATCGCCATTATGTAATTACTTAACACTTAAAAAAAAAAAATTGTAAATATGTTTCTCTTGTGCACTACAGCTGAATAGGTAGGTACTGCAAATTAATTTGTTCCTAATTATAAATGTTCGTTATATTACATTATTCACATTTAAACATAATTAGGAACAAATTGATTTGCAATATTTATTGATGCAATAATGGTTTTCCTACCATAAGCAGCGGATCCAGGGTATTGAGGCAAAGAGCCTCAAACCCAAGCTCAGAAACATGTGGGTCTTCCTGTCAACAGACTTGACAAACCCTATCCTGGGCAGGGCCCTTTAACTTAACTGATAGTTTATAGACGAAAGACTTTGTTTTAAATACACATTATTAAAGGCGACGGATCAATACTGTGTTTGTACGACACTTGACATACCTGAATTACGATACATAAGAATCATCATCACAATCTAAAAAGTGTAAGCGTCTAATATAAAATCTTCATTGATATACGAATTCAACATTACCACTTCTTCTCGGACAGTACGTTGTGATATGTATGTAAATCGTGATACGGCACCACGTCTATAACTCCGTCTACAGCCGAACATTTCTCAAAAGTAGTTAGTTTTTATATAAAAGCGATTGCCTTATGCTGTTTTTGGCTAGAACTTTTTTGTATGAGTCCGCGCCAGAACAATTAATATGCAATTTTCAAAATGTTCTTAATTCTAGATTTTCTAGTGTCAACGGTGCGCGGTGGAGTGTTAAGCATAAAAATTGCACGCTTTTGACATATACGAGTAATCAATGAGCGCTTAGACATAGTTTATCAAGAATCATATTTTACAGGAGCAGAGAACATTTATTTTGGCATACGGCTATTAGGTATGTAGGTAATAACAGCGCAGCAATTGTGCGCGGTTGCTGACGTCATTTGCTCTAATCCTATGTGGTTATAATCGTGTTGGCTATTAGGACAGACCGTGATCCAGTAAACTATTGGTCCAACTGATGACGAAATGAAGTTATTTGTGTCATCGTTCAAGTAGAAACATGTTCCGGGATGATTCACGGTTTCCCAGGCTCCGTGAGAGACGGGTGACTCAGCAGATCCAGTCGTGATGCCTGCATGTGTTCCGTTCGACCCCCGGTAAATGCGATCTTTAGTCAAAACAGATCGTATTTTACAAGCTTTTATTTAACTTGCATTGTATGTATGTATGTATGTATGTATGTATGTATGTATGTATGTATGTATGTATGTAAGTAAGTATCTTTGTTCGGGTGGAATCTTGCAACTCAATTTTGAAGCAGATATCGTCAACCGATTGAGCTGAAATTTTGCATACCTACTTAACTTTGATGACAATACAATAATATGGTACCATGGGGCTGATCTGATGATGGAGCCGGAAGGTGGCCATAGGAAATCTACAATAGAAAAAGCAATCCTGCCGAGTTTGGGCTCTTTAGAATCGTCTCAGTGAGCATTTGATGGATATCTAAAGAAAAGTACAGTCGGCTATAAAAGCTTCTCAATAAAATGATTTTTTTTACAGAAACTTATTTACAAGATTTTTTTATTATTATTTATTTAACTTGCATTGTATGTATGTATGTATGTAAGTATATGTTTGTTCGGGTGGAATCTTGCAACTCAATTTTGAAGCAGATATCGTCAACCGATTGAGCTGAAATGTTGCATACTTACTTAACTTTGATGACGATACAATAATATGGTATCATGGGTCTGATCTGATGATGGAGCTGAAAGGTGACCATAGGAACTCTATAATAGAAAAAGCAATCCTACCGAGTTTGGGCTCTTTAGAATCGTCTCAGTGAGCATTTGATGGATATTCAAAGAAAAGTACAGTTGGCTATAAAAGCTTGTCAATAAAAATTAAATTTTTGACAGTAACTTATTTAAAAATCATGAGTATATTTCATGTACTAACCAAATAGATAGGTACTGCAAGGGGCTATTCATTAATTGTGTAAGTACAATTTTGTCCATTTGACAACCCTCCCCCATCTTTTTCCCATGTAAGAGAATCCTTATACTGTCTGAAATCACCAGATAGGACATTTTTTACCCTTCTGTTAAAGAACATTTTGTTATTGTATTCAATCTTATAATGTCATTCTATGCATCTTCTATGAAATTCAAGAAAACGCTTTGAAGTTACAATAAGATTACCTTAATTTAACTCTCTGTTTAATAAAGATAGAGAAACGGTTACCTATCCGAAACACTAAAAACGTTAATTCGAATTTCGTTTCGACAAAAACTATTCGACAAATATCATTTTAATTTTTTTTCATTTGTCCGAAAATTCAATTCGATATTTTACGATTGGGCATTAATTGTGTAGGTTTTTTATTCACTCGACTAATGACACGTTTCCCTAAATCTCATTTGTCCGTAATAGCAGTTTTCCGATGTAACGTTTCGGTTTATTAATTATTCGACTTTTTTTGTATGACTTTGGTTTCATTCGTCCGATGTAACGATTCAGTTTATTAACTACCTACTCGACTGTTCTCAAGTGGACTGGTGGTTCTGTTGTGGTCACAGTTCTAACCTAACCTAAACCAGCCAGTTCGGTTTTGGAGCTTTGCCGGCTGCTGCCGCGGCACGCTAGCTTCGCTCGCTCGGCTCGCGCGCTGTTGTGGTCACAGTTCTAACCTAACCTAACCTAGCCAGGTCGGTTTTGGAGCTTTGCCGGCTGCTGCCGCGGCACGGTAGCTTCGCTCGCTCGGCTCGCGCGCTGTTGTGGTCACAGTTCTAACCTAACCTAACCCAGCCAGGTCGGTTTCGGAGCTTTGCCGGCTGCTGCCGCGGCACGCTAGGTTCACTCGCTCGGCTGGCGCGCTGTTGTGGTCGCAGTTCTTATGTAATGCCAAAAATATCACGTAAATGAAAAAAATGGGTATTCAACGAAAGACATCTCAATTCAAAGGGCAAGTGAATGGGGCGGGAAAAGTTAAAAGGTAGACTGAAAATTTGTTTAAATGTATGCAGTGCCAAAAGTATCATTGGGTAAATGAAGAATGGGCTACGAAAAAAAATACGTAACAACTCATAGGGCAAGTGAATGTGACGGGAAAAGTTTTTCGGACAAACGATACTTCTACTAAATGTGAAATGGTGAAAAGAAAAATGTACAAATCCTGTCATCGGACAAACGATAATAATTCGAATAGTTTTCGGACAAATGAAATTCGGTCAATGGTTTTTAGTGTTTGAGATCTAGGTTACCTAGAGAAACGTATAGTCTACACGTACAACACATTTTATTTTACGATATGAATAGATAAATATTGAATCTTATCTATCTTGAATAGCGAAATTAAAATATCATAAAGTTAACACACTGTAAAACACAGATGGGTCATCAAATGGGATTAAAACGAAGGGCTGTTCAACTTGTCGAAGCTTGTTTAGACATTGTTTCTCTCATTACAGATGTAACAGATGTTACAAAGTTACTTGCCGTGTCCAGATGTGCGAGATGCGCCGATTGTTTTCTTTTAAAAGCTTTAAAAAGGTAAGACACTGAAACTAATTGTAATGAGATCATGTATTTAAGGAAACCTGCAGATGTTTGGCTTTTGCTAATAAAGGGAGTACCTACCTGAGATCTTTCTGTTCGTACCGTATTAATTTGAATTTTGTGCCGAAATAGTTTTTTGTGTAAGTTATATAAATATGTTGATATCTACATAAAAATATATCTAAGTACAATGGTTTTTACAACGCGTTTAAAATTCCTAATACTTTAGTTACAGTTTGTTTATTTTTAATTTTTTTAACGAAAATTGTATATGTGCGGCTACTAAGCGAAGGTTTTTGGTGACATAAATTCTCAATAAATAAGCAAACAGGCTCAGCTGAAACGCGCTAATTTACTGGTAAATAGGTACTGTGAACTGCACAATTGCATGGCCCATTTATGTATGAATTCATTCATAAATGGGCCGTGCAACTCTGCAGCTCATTGTTACATGCGCAAAGGTATGATATGGGTAGAACAGTTACTACTAAAATGCTGTAAACATATATTAAATACTTACGTATCTCAGATGCTCTCAGTACAATTAAATTTCTGCCTTGCACCAATTCTAGTATCTCTGTTTTGTCCTATGGCTGACTTGTAAAGAATGCCGTATGTTCATCATGTGTACCGTACCGACATTTGTTTTATGCAATACAGTATTTTAAATGAATAAAATGCACTCAAAAACCTAAAATTTGCACACACTAAATTTTGTTTCATATGTTTTAAGATCGGAACTATGGTAAAAAATATCTTCATATCAATAAAGACAAATACCGTCGCCGTATAGTCTAGCCTTTGCCTCGGCCGTGCTTGCCGGAGCTCATGCAGGAAAGCCCTGTAAGCGTTACGAAAAGTAAAGGCATTCCGTTGGCGACCTTTAAGGCCGATCGAGCAATCACGCCACTCCTGCGCCGCGACTCCCGACCTGCGCCTCTATTCTGAACTACAGAATAACATGGATCGAAATCATTATAGAGACTAATTTGGTCGTCTAATTTATCTACTAATTCATCCTGACTTGGTAGGTGTACGGCTTTATACCACACTCTCTCTCTCTCTTGGTTGCTTCTACATGGTAAGACTAGACGTGTACGGCCCGGCCCTTATTCTACATACCCTCTCTTATATCTCGGAGTCCCGTTAACTTTGCACCTCATTTTTATGCGACGCCATAGATATCAGGCGCAAACTTTAATTGATGGGGTAGTAACGTTAAATGTCACTTTATGCAGCTTGAATTGCAAACATCGCGTTTTGTCAGTTAAAGGCGATGTACCTGGGATATATCTGAAACATCACTTATTTGGCGATTTCTGGTTTGTAAGACAATAATATCGTTATTTTTGTAACAAGACTGGTTGAGGTCTTACTTCTCATACCTCACTGAAGATTCTAAATTTAGCATGAAGGTATTTTGCTTGTTCATATGACGTATTACGATATTTCCTATATACCTATATCATATCCATAGAGAACCTTTAAACAGGTTTGGTGAAGCTTTCCTGCAGTTTCGCATACATATTATTTAATAGAATCAGCAGGTCGTTCGCCGCGTGCGCTCGCGCCGATGTCACTACCGGTTAAATAACCACGCCAATATTTAACAACATTGTCCCTGCTTACAACGGTATTTACTCTCTCGACTGCACAATTTATGGTGATGGTATTTTGATGCATCTTGCACTATAATTATATGCACTAGCACAAAGCGTGCTGAGTCTATATATATCGTGTATTTCCTGAATAAAACAAACGTTTGGGTACAATATAATTGAATGGAATGCGATGATAAAGCCTTTTAGGTCCCAATAGACTAAGGCGATACAAATGTCTGACATCAATGCTACTAGATTATTTTATTTTGGTGGAATCATTTCACTATTCATAACACAACCACAATTAAGGTTAAGATCAGTCATTGATAAGTCACTCATTGATCGGACATCGGGGGCCTATGGTGGTTGCGCATTGTCACTATTTATCACGTTATAAACGCAACCATCATAGGCCCCCAGATTCTGTTGTATTTTTTCTTCGTTATCAATTCATAGTTTTTAATTATTGTACGAGTATCTTATTTACTAATTTCGTCGCGTAAAAATGAAATGAAGCATATATAATGTGTGGAGAATAGAATATGTGGTGTCCCATCCCCCCAGCTACCAGTCTAAATGTAATAAATTGTATGTATGTTCTATCAGATGATGATGCAAAGGTCAGGCTCGGGAGCGCACCCGTTGCTATCGCGTACTAACGGCTGCAGCGTCACGATGGTGTCAACGCGGAAGCGCTTTCTGGGTAAAAGGGACACATTTCCATACACCTGTATGAATTTTAGATACAACTGTTTATTGCTCTCCGTTGAAAGCACTAGTGTATTGAGAGTGCTCAATTGTGTCGGTATTTGGAAATATCTGGTTGCTCCTGGGTGCTTATGTTTGTTCAGAATGCTCGATATAATACTTTTTGGCGGAATACGCAGAGTCTCGAGGGTTATGTTATGAAGGAGTTGCATGTTATTGAGAATCCATGGCCGAAGCTCCGAACTCCTGAGGTCTAGATCTTAGTAATACTCGGATCAATACAACAGAACTGTTCAATAACCGATTGCGCGTGCTAAAAATGCGCATAGTATTGTACGCACAGATCGTATCGACGCACGCGCAGGGGAAGGGACAGAATTCCGCAAGGACTACCTTCACCTGACCTAGCCGCCGGTATTCTTTAGGACTGAGTAGAGTTAGAAGCGATATGGCCTAAATAGCTAGTTTGATGCATTAATGTATAAATAAAATAACCAATCAATCACTTAGGTATACATTCAATCGCTACACTAATAACTTAGCATGTATTTTTTATTTATAAGTTATGATTTTTTTTTGAAAAAAATCAGCTACGTTTAAATATGTAGGCCCGCACAATCAATTGATCGTAAGGATGTTTTGAGTGATATAATACTTACACTTTACTTAGAATGACAACAATCAATTATTTCAATCCATTCTAAGATCGTGTTGAGTAAAAAAACCACCATCATCTTCTCTGAGCAATTGATCGATACTTCTCTAGAATATGCAGTTGTTGATTATGTAGGCCTCCGGTTGTATTGAATTCGACGGACTTGTTTTACTTGTTTCTAGTTTCAATTAACTTAAAGATTTAATTATTTGGAAGCAATCGCGTGTTTCATAAGTTATTGCTACTTTAGTATTAACGTACGTGAAATACATTGTACGAAAGTAACATCATCTCAACAAAAAGCACGATAGAATTACTTCAATTTGTCGTACAAAAGAAAGATGCTTTGTTGTCCATTTGCGCACTTTCCTAAATGGGCTTTCAGTATATGCAACAAAATAACAACAACTAACAACTGTTTTCACTTAAACCAAAGTATTAATAAGCGAATATTTGCAAGCTATAATAATTACTGATAATGTCATACTAAAATGTTTATGGGAAGCGTGCAAATGTTGCGAAATAATTAAATTCTGAGTCATCCATTGAGAGGAGTCAACAAACGTATGATCACCAGTTGCACGGTAAATTTAATGCCACTGAGGATTATCAGTGAATATTTAGTGGCCGAAACATAAATATTGTGTTAAAATATGTCAAGTATTTAAACTGTTAAGTAAATAATTATAAAAACCGGTTTCAACTCACGTAAAAATTGTCAGGAACGGCCCGACATGTTTCGAACTCATTTGGAGCTCTTCATCAGGGGTAGCTATCCGTGCTGCTACGCGACTCGCGACCCACTCATGTGAGTTCGAAACATGTCGGGCCGTTCCTGACAATTTTTACGTGAGTTTAAACCGGTATTTATTATTATTAAAGATGTCTCACGATAGTTTTAATAACATTATTGTTAAGTAAATTTATATTTTAGCTGAATTAATAGCTACCTTTGAATAGGGTTAGATGGAGACAGCTACATACTTCATCAGCTAGAACGACAAGAGTTCGACTCAGAGGAAATATCACTGCTAATTTTTTCATGAAAACCGAGGTTTCGGTTTCATCTGTTTCCTTCTCCAAAACTTAGCCAATCTTTACGAAATTTCAGGAACAAATGCGAAGAAAATTTTCTGTGCCGGACCGTTTTGATTGTTGTGTAGGTACTAGGCGTCCGTTTGCGGCAGAATTTTGCCCAAAAAGAGCCGTCTAGTACCTACGCAAATTTCATAAAAATTTGCCCGAAATTCGAAACAATACGACACAGAACAATTTCTTCCCATTCAGTTCCTATAATTTTGTAAAGATTGGTTAACTTTTGGAGGAGGAAATAGACGAGCATGAAACCTCGATTTGTATAACCTGGTTACGTTAAGTGTGGACCTCATTTGTATCCAACGCCGTAAATACAACGCTGACGTACCTAAATTGCAAGCATGGGAAAAGGAGCAGTAATACGTCATTTTAAAGGTTTCTACGCGGTAATGCAAATAACCTATTGTTTAAGGTAGTTTTGCTCGTAATAAATTTAAGTGGCTTCTGGATAAATACGGGTACGAAAGTGCTGTATATATCATGTGACGAATACATTCCCTAATCAATACATTATTAAATTGACCACTTGGGAAGATTATAAGATTTAGAGTGTGTATATATTTAGACAGGTTGAGAACCGATCACACTTCTTTATTCAAATCATTTGTCTTCAAATCATTCATTTAGTAGTTTCTTTAGTGAAGAAAAGTGTACCAAACTAAACCTCATCACTGATGACTTTCGTGCGTAACTCGTTCGAGGCACGGCTCCTTTAATATCGCCGTAATGTAACCAACACCACGCTACTCTCATAACCGCTTGTGTATTACAGTTAATCATCGAAACATTTACGACCAGCTAAGATAGAGTAAATCTAAGATACGTGCGTTCCCACTGATTATCTAAAGAGCTTTTATATTTTGTAAATGATCTCCATGGAATGTGGGCGTAAGACGCGGTTAATTAGATTTTATTTCTAAGCGGTTATGCAACTGATGTCAATGATTTTGTTTTCGATTGAGATCCTCACGACCATTCAAGATAACACAAATGTGCAAAATTACTAATATTTGTACCTACTAATAAACACAAAAGTATTTTATTAAATTATTTGTTGAGCACCACAGTACACAGCTGCACTGTATACGCGAAAGCTCATGGGGTTCTGTCACAGATTAATATAATAGTTGTTCTGGGTTTCAAGTCCAAGTCCCTTAAGTTTAAGTGCGAGGCGAGGGTGAGTTGCATCGACTACATTTAACGGACCCGTTAACGTTAAAAATGGCGTTGACAGCTGTCACCCCTTACAGAAACGACGAGTTCCCATATCCATACTTAATATTATAAATGCGAAAGTGTGTCTGTCTGTCTGTCTGTCTGTTACATTTCACGCTTAAACCGCTGAACCCATTTATGTATATGAAATTTGGTATATAGATAGTTTCAGTCCCGGGGAAGGACATAGGATAGGTACTTTTCATCCCGAATACATTTAGTGTTCCCGTGGGATGAGCGGGTAACACCGCGGGGCACAGCTAGTATTTAATATAACTACTATTACCATACCCACTATTCCCATATAACTAAGGATTATACTTAGATAGTTTGACCCAGTCTTAAAATATGTGTCACTGAATTAACACGAAGTGTCAAAAAATCCGTTAGTATTTATTTCATATCTTTTTCTTTCATAAACGTAGTGTTGTGGTATTTTTTAACAAACTCCAACCAAACCAAGACCTCTTAAGATATATTTCTTAAAAATTTAAGAAATGACTTTCAATATTAGACGTTTTTGCCGCCTTATATTTTCCAACACCATCTGTCCGAAACCCGTGCCGCCATGTGTCCAGTGATTGTTAAAAAAGATGCCCATAGACAATAGAGAGAGATTTATAACTTTTTAAACATCTGGTTCGTACCTGGACCCGGGGCAAGGCCGGCTGGCGGGATGGCATAATTACTGGCGTAATTCAATTATTGTAAGCCATTAGACATTCTGTAGATATCTATATGTACTATGGATTTAGTTTTATGATGAACACTAAATAATTAATTTACTAATGTAAGTTTGCTTTATGACATATCTAGTATATTACGAAATAAATTTGTTAGATTTTTTTCTACCGCTGAAGAAACCAAGTGCATGTCTATGTGTTAGTGCAATAAGGTAAAACTAGAAGCCAGGGGGGGTATTCGACCAATTTAGAGATATAATGGAGATCTCTCCTTTTCATCGCCATCCGTCACTTTTGACGTGTGCCTACTTGACAAGTGGCGATATCACTAGAATATCGCAACTTCGTCAATTCGGACGAGCTAAATTTTCGTTTCCTTTGTATGTGACGGCATAAATAACAGGCGCATAGTTTAAATTGACCGCGTAGTGGGTGAAATTAGTCCGTTACGTTTCATTCAAAACAGAAATTCATATGCATGAATAACATTTTTGACAATCATTATCGCCTTCGTATTTCCAAAATTGAGATGAGATATGTCAATTTAAAGCTCATCGCATTTTAATGACAGTTCAACGGCGATATAACAGTTATCTAATAGAGATGTGACGTTTGGCGTTCACTCAAACGGCATTCTCGAATTGGGCCCCTGTTTATATTAGGTGTTTTTAAATTTTCAATACAGGATGATACATTTAAATCGGTCAGTAGGGAGAAGTAAGAAAGTTTAAGAGATAGGGAAATTTGTTCTTAGGAACCATGACGTCGATGTTAGATTTAATAAAAAGTGCATTCAATATTTTTTTTTACAGGGTGAACAAAACCGCGTGTGTAAGGCGTTTTTTTCGTCATTCCCTTTTCTGCAAATATTGTTAAAATAGATGATTGTTGGAAGTCGATTTTTTATGTATCTTGGAGCCACTCCCGAGTGCGATCCTAGTTAGATCGTAATTATAACGACTGGCTCATCCGTTGTGGTAATAATCGTGAAAAAGGAATGACGCTAGAACCGTGCGCTTAGAACGCTAGGAGAATCACCCTACAATCTTATATAAAATCGGGTATTTACGTTCAAGTATAAAAACAAATACGTGATGCGATTACTTTCTTATAGAATTTTGACCATGTTCGATTCCCGGTTATATATGGGATTTAAATTTGAATCAAGTTTTTATTATAAAGCTAAAATCGATGCCATGGTTTCTATGAACAGATTTCCCTATCTCTTACAGTTTCAGGCTTATCCATACTGACACATTTGAAATGATCGCTCTGTAGATATAGCCCTTATGAAGTTAACATAACAATCAACATTTCAATCAAAGATGATTATAGAATACCATATATGTACATATTATAGTAAATATTTAGTGGAACCGGTTGTTGTGTATGTTTAGCGATTATTTACTATAACTTTGGTAATGAATACAGTACATCCATATTTTGCTTACTTCATATATCTTAAAATAATCTCCGCTTTGTCACATTTTATCTCAATTAAAAAACTCCTTAGCCGCATCCCCCGCGGTTCAACCATTACTCGCACACGCAAATTTATCGTCAAAGTAAAGTTTCTGATAAAGAATGCATTACATTCTCCATACCGATTGCAGCCAAATTCTCTCATACACGCACACACAAAAGACAATTGCGTGCCATTTCTGATAAGATCTAAAATCAAATGACAAAAAGTTTCAACCAGGGGCGAACCGAGCTGAAGTCTGTATACCTAATTTAAATCAGCGAATAACTAAAATAACTTTAAAACTTCAGATGCCTCGAAATTCCCTTAAGTAATTAACTTGATTAATTTCCAGATACGTAAAAATGTTTTAACGCATGACACGTGCCATTTGCATACGCCGTTCACGGGATAAACGTGCTTGTTGGGCTGTGTTTACGGGCTATGATTGCTTGGAAGTGTCGGCATTTTTATGTCATCGAACAGCGGTGATCATGCTGCGTATGATTTTGATAATGCTCGCGCGCCTGACAACAGTGCGTGCTTTTCTGACGACAATAGGTACAAAAATCTCTTCCTCAATATCGTCCTGGACCACATATACTGATTTACTCTTTAACTATGTGATTGTATACGAGGTTAGGAGAACAAAATGACGATATACATATGTGATAGAAAAAACGTTTTATTTTTATCATATTATTATTATTATTTTTTTTTTTAATAGCCCATTGGAGTGTCCCACTGCTGGGCAAAGGCCTCTCTGTTAGATCTCCACAACTCCCTATTGGCTGCTGCTTCCGGCCAGTTGCCTAGGAATGTATCCAAATCGTCCCGCCATCTCCGTCTCGGTCTTCCTTGGCGTCGCCGCCCATCTTGCGGCACCCACTTGGTGACTATGTAAGCCCACCTGTCCGGGTGCATGCGGCTAACGTGGCCAGCCCAGTCCCACTTGAGTTTGGCGGTTTTTGCCCCAACATCCGCTATTCGTGTCTTGGAGCGCAGCGTAGTGTTCCGGACGCGATCTGTCCTTTTCACACCTAGGATGCTGCGCTCCATTGCGCGTTGGCAAACCTTCAACTTGGACTTCTGACTCTCCGTGAGTGACCATGTCTGAGCACCGTAGGTTAGGATAGGCAGAATGCACATGTCGACGAGTTTGCGCTTAAGTGTTAATGGAAGGGTTCCCTTCATCATCGCTTTCATGGGCCAGTAGCTCTTCCAAGCGTTTGAGACCCGTCTTTGATCATATTATAAATTTGTTAAATTATTCTTTTCGTACTTCTGAGCGACTGTAAAACCAGATGTGTAAGTAATCAATAAAGAATGACCAATCCGTATGCAGCAGTAAGGGACTCCTCAATGTTAAGCATGTAATTTTTTTTATAGACCCGTTATAGGGGTTAAAGAAAATTGTATCATTCATTTAAGCCAGATTAACGTAGAACTATAATATCAGCAATAACATGATTGATTCAGTTAAAAATATCGTTGTCGCAGCCTTTTTTGTTCCTACAGATATTTTAAGATAGGGTTTTTAAAATTACGGCTACCAAAACTAAAACGATGCACTCTAATTCGTGGGCCGAGCGATACTGTCAGCCGATTGCATCGCGACACATGACGCCTTGATGTTTTTACTCTTTTAATTAAAAAAGGAAAAGATAAACGCCCAGATATCACCTGCCGATGCAAAGGTGTAGATTTACCAACCCTAAATACTGAACCTTTCTTTAATTACCGCCTTACTTAGGATCTGTCGTCGGATTTCGATAGGCAATTTAGATATGAGAGGTTTGTAATGTTTTTAATGAGTTATGCAGTTAATGTAATTATACACGCAGACGTTAAATCTACCATTGACAATATACATGTAATATGCACTTACAGTCTGCATTACGCGTTGTTATTAGACTGTTACTGTGTTTAATAGCTGTATTTAAATATTTACACTTTGAACAGAAATATTCACACAGTAATAAAAACACGATGAATATCACCACGGCACATAAGTAACTGATGTATGATATAGATGAGAACAACACTGTTATAATGAAATAAGTTTTGTAATAACTAGTAAAAGTATTCTATTTACAATTTATTACCCATAATGACAACCTTTGTAAGTTGGAATCATATTCAAGTGCAAAGTTACTCGATAGTGTTTGATAATTTGTAGGAGCATACCTACTAAGAAAACTCGCTTTTTTATTCAATATTTTAACGGCTACTATTATTCGTCCACAGTACGGCAATTCCATAGCAACTATTAACTTTTAACTATGGTCTGATGGGAAAAGCTCCGATGCTTATATTCATTTATAAAAAGATACATACTGAACCAATGTTAACTCTTACATTATTTTAAGAAGGCGTTAATACAAATTAAAAAATATATATATTATTGGCCTTAGCCGGGAAATCAATATTATTTAAATAAGACGATTAAGTAAAAAACACACCTTCCGTTTATGACGTCTCATACAAATGAGGGTACTCTTAATTTGGCCGGTTACTGCATTTTTACTTTTAATTTTTTCAAAGACTTTGATAATTCACCATACAGCCAATTGTCCACTAAATTTAAAAAATAAACACTATTATAAACTTTTTAATTGTTCTCTGCGTTTAGTTCTTGCACTGAACATTTTTCTGCTCTGCTACTGTCAATGTATTTTAAAAGTCGACAAATTTCGAATAACGGACAAACAATTTAAATAATAATCTTATATGCCGTTAATTTATTTTCATGAGTCTTAGTTATTTATTAGAGATTTCGCACGAAAATTTTAATTTTAATAATATGATGGTATTTAATGAGTGAGTTGAAAATTAATAAGTGTACCAAACGTAAACAAATAAAAAATAAAACAGAAATGATTGTGTCCAAATCAATATAAAAGTTATTTTGAACTTTGATCTTCTCCGAATGATAAATATAGTATGGTTTCTAAAAAAAACAGTGTGTTTAGAAGTTGTTAATTTAACTTAAATTAATAATTACCTATGTGCATATTTTTTGTTATTGTGTTTTCATATATATTTAATTCTTATTAACATATTTTGTTTTAAATCATACATATGATTCGGACCCGAATTTTTATTCCTATTCCTAAAAAATTTTTTAACAAAAAAAAGAACCGACTTCAGTAAAACTAAAAAGCCGAAAATAACCCGTTCAAGTACAGATTACATTTGACTCACCCTTTGAAATCGATCCCAAACCACTCAGTTATTATATTTATATATTAAAGTTTACGTGAGGTTTGGCACCGACTTCAAAGGGTGAGTCAAATGTAATCTGTACTTGAACGGGTTATTTTCGGCTTTTTAGTTTTACTGAAGTCGGTTCTTTTTTTTGTTAAAAAATTTTTTTTTTTTCGCTTTTTAGTGATTCGTATAAAATACTTATGGCGGGGTGATCAGGGAGGTCTTGAAGGCATGCATTTCGTTTGAATTATCTCCTAACTCCTAACTGTTAAGGAGTTGTACCTTCCATCATCAATTCAGCATGAGAAGATGATGACTACCATATGCAATTACTTAAATAGGTTTAGAAAATACATGAAAAATATTATAAGTGCCTATAAAATTTCAGGAATTCCTTCGATTCCTCATGGATCTCGTCATCCGATCTTCACCAAAATTTAATGGGACCAACCTTGAGAGGTCTATTCATGAACCTAAAAAGAATTTTCCAAATCGACTCATAAATGACGGAGTTATGAGGTAACAAACATAAAAAAAAAAAAAAAAAAAAAAAAAACATACAACCGAACTGAGAACCCCCTCCTTTTTTTGAAGTCGGTTAAAAAAATAAGTACCAAATGAACTTCATGGTACTGATATATTAAATTAAAATGTAGATTGGTGAATATTTCCAAGCATATTTGGAGAAAAGCACTATACAAGCCTCGGCGGGAATGTCAGTTCGCAGATTCGTATTATTGAAGGACTCGGCTACGCCTCGTCCTTCAAAATCATACTCATCCACGAACTGACTTTTCCCGGCCTCGGCAGTAATGTACTATTATTATATTTTTTATTTTATATCTTAGTTCTCATCATCAATAATATTCAGGTTCACCTTGTCAGCAAAAGATCGCAATTTCTGAATCATGTATTGGAGCCAAATAAAACGGATTGATTGTTTGTCTAATCTGGCTGAAATTTGACTAAGAAAGCGCTTGCTCAGCCAGCTGGTCCAGATCGATTCGTAAAAAGATAAAAGTTTATGTCGATACACATGGCGTTGGCGTTAAATGCGTGTGCAGAGTCAATGGCAATGGTGTGGATAAGCTAACGAATTTTAAAATACGAACACCTTCATTATATCATCAGTTCACCTTGTGTTTTTTTTTTATGTCATAGGAGGCAAACGAGCACACTGATCATCTGATGGAAAGCGATTACCGTCGCTACAACCCGTCGCAACACCAGAGGAGACACAAGTGCGTTGCCGGCTTTTCAGGTAGGAGTACGCTCTTTTCTTGATGGTTTGAAGCTCGTATTGGTCCGCAAATACCACTAGTGATTTCGAAATTCTTTCCAAAATCCAGTCGTGCGAGGCAGGAAATTTCTAGAAAAACGCACAGTTGTGGACTGCCAACAATCTAAGTGGTGAGGATGAAAGAGTTGTCGCGTAGAACGATGATGGAAAGATGCGGCAGGTATCAATCCGAACAATTCCTCGGAGCACTCCCCTTTATATAAGCGATAAAAGGTGCAGAGAGAGGCTACATCTCTACGCAGCGCCAAGGAGTCAAGAAGATCAGAAATTCACTGGCAGCCGACGATACGAGTCGCTCTCCGTCGTGGTGCAGGCTATCCACGTTGCATCTTCTGGTACGTACGAGTACCAGTTAAATACAAGACAGTTTTTCTACGGATCTCCTCAAATCCCGTAGTAGTCATATTCAAAGTTCGGAAATAATGCGCAGGTTGTTGCGGTTTGGGAGACTGGCTGTGTTCAGTTCAGTAGCTGACATCTTTAAGTCGAGTTCGTCGAATATCAACTTCATCCTGAGGTAAGGAGCGAACAGTTGGAGTTTCGTGTGAACTTCGCTTCATTTGTGGTGAAGGTGCCTACTATCAAGCTTCGGCCTTCCTGCAGGAGGAATTCTAACCGATGGTGTTATGTTTATCTTATGTTATTGATTTATTTTATATGTAAATATGTTAGTTTTAAGGGGTATCTATAGGCTTCAGTTGCTTAATTTAAGTTGAAATAATAACTGTGTTTATACATAATGTATCAGTTGTAGAATTAAAATATGTAAATTGTATAAAAACAAAAGAATATCCACAATTGTCTGGTCAAACAGCATCTCAGAACAGCTGCGTCAGACAGTGTGCAATCACAACATAGTAAAACAATACTGTTGCTCCAGTACTCGCGTAATTAGCTCGTCTGGCCGTCATTATCACATTTATAGCGATTTTATGAGGAACGGCTGAGGTTAGCGGTTCTTATTTTCACATTTTTTTAAAAGCTTTTATTTAACTTGCAATTATGTATGTATGTTTGCTCGGGTGGAATCTTGCTTACTCAATTTTGAAGCAGCATCTTCAACCGATTGAAGTGAAATTTTGTACACACGTTTAGTTTGGATGACAACACACGATAAGCTGTGTGACGTCATTCTAAATCCAATATGGCGGAGTAGTTATTTTTTATGCACTTCTACAATATGGGTATCAAATGAAAGGGCTTGTTGAGAGTAACTCGAAAAATAATGTGACGTCATTCTAAATCCAATATAGCGGAATATCCAAGATAGCGGTAGCTACAGTATTGCCACTTTTTAATTTCTACTCTTTTTGGTAAGACTGTACCTAAAAGTATTTAATTTAACTGAAATTTAAAAAAAGAAACTTGGCAGATTAAGTTACTCAATTAAATAGGTACTAGTTTATTTACACAAGTAAATCGCGCGACAAGCTTTTATGATCATATAAATTGTGTACTTATAATAAGGTTATAAGTTGATAGTTAAAATTTTAAAGGAAAATTTTATTTCTTCTTTTTAGAGCATTTAAATAAAAGCTTTTTTTTTAAAGGTTTTTTGCTTTTATTTTTTTCGTGGTCATTTAGGTCTAAGACACCAAGAAACGCCCTTAATTTATTATTATATTAGTTTTATGGTTCGCTTCCGGGAAGGCAAATATGTATAAACATTTTAATTTAATTTTTCATTTTAAGGGATACTATTTTCTGTTTAAAAAGGTTAAGCCTAAATATGAACCAGTTTTTTTTCTAATAGATAATATAGTTGATATGTAACCAGCCAGATTATTACATTAGGATAATAAAAAATATTAGTGCAGTACCCTTAGCCTTACCAATCTTACCATGAGTTAACGTGACCGTGCTCGCTAGCGACAGCGAAATGATTTGTATGGAGAATGATACAGCGCGGATCGGAGTAGTAGGGCCTCGTGCAGGGCCCGTCCGGATTGCTACTACCGTCTTGCCTGCTGACCCGCCGCCAAACAGCAATGTTCGCATTGTTGTGTTCCGGTGTGGGGGTAAGATAGCCGGTGAAATTACTAGCATAGAGGCATTCCATCTTCGTCCTCCGGGTAGGCAAGCACTTGTGACTCCTCTGGTATTGCAGGTGTTTATGGGCGACGGTAATCGCTTTCCATCAGGCGATACGTTTGCTCGTTTGCCCCCTATGATAAAAAAAAAAGCGCCCCTAGCGGTTACTTTTTAGAACTACGATTCTCCATACAAATACTTTACGCAGTCACTAGCGAGTAGCGCAGTGACGGCACTGTAAACGTTGATTATGCCGATCTCCGGCTAATGTAATATTTATTAAAAAAATATCAATAATCCTTCCTTTTGGCTTTCCGCAGTTGCGTAAAAATTTAATTAGTAAATCTATAGACGTTCCGTGTCATTTGAATAAACACTTCATCAGACTCCGATAAGGACTACGTCATTTGAGCAACTGGTATGCTTAAGAGTCCGCAGCAAGCTCGATTCTTCATACAAACGTAGTTACGTCCTTATTTTAATATAACATGTCACATTATCATGAAATTCTCTAAATATAATGAGATAAGATATATCTAGGGCTAAAACTAGTTTATGACTCTTGAAATGTTAATATAAAGAAAATAGAGCGAGTACAAGTTTTGCATTTTTAGACCCCAGAAAGTTGTTCAGTTTGGCGGCATACTACGACCAAAATATAGTTTAGATTGAAGTCAAAACCTATTTCCGGTGTCGATTAAACTATGCAGTTTGATAAGAAAAAAGATTTATCAAAATTGATCTCGTAGTTTTAAAATGAGAGCGTAACTACGAAAACCTTAAAATAAATTACAAAAAATTGTTGCGAAACTGCAGCGAATTACTCTAGCGCGGGGAACGGTCAGGGGGGGCGGCGGTAAGCACCGCCCCCCGCTAGCGCGCTCTCGCTTTACTGCTAGCGCCCTGTCTTCCTCTAGGTGAAACAACAACATTTTAAAGCGTAAGCGCGCGATCTCAACGCGGAGTTGAGCGGACCTTGCTGCGGACTCTTAATAAGCCGGCTTGTAATTTTTACTTGCTAGGGATACCTGTCTTACCTGGTTTAGCCCTGAGCATATGTGATGGGTAAACAATCTGAAGACGCCAACAGATGCACGCGCATGGCGCATACGGTATCTGTGCGGAGAGGATCTTTATCACAAAGCACCTAACGGGCAGACATCTGCCGGCAGACTCCCACACCCCGCCGAGTCATGGGCGCAAGCGGGTAACGCTCCCTAAAAAGGTATAATGGCTACAAGGTTACAAATTTCAACAATTACAATATGGTTTTGAATAAAACGCTCTCTCGGCCACGTGACTCGGATCCAAGATATTGCTGGGGATATGCAGTGGAGGTGGATCTGGCGGAGTTGAACTCCGCGCCGAAAACTGGCTGGATCAGCGCTAGATCGTCAGAATTGACGTAATCTCTTATCAAAGGCCAAGGCTCACTTTGGATCATTGAGTCACTGAGCCATCAGAGTAAAGTAAGGACAGTGCGTGAGCTGTCAGAATGTTATTCGCGTTTTATAGGCAGGGACCTGTGTCGCTCGCTCTTACGCGATCCAGATAAACACCTCTTAGTTTTCACCCAAACCCAAATCGTAATCTGAGAGCTCACGGACTGCACAATATAAATTTTTAAACACATAAATAAATTGTATTGCATGTGCGTTCATGGAAACGCTCCGCTATATACGCTAAGATGTGTACCTATGATATGAGGCAATAAACAAAAGCAACTAAAAATATATTCGGGTCACTGTTGGGCTGGTTGTTCACTTTTCAATGATTGTAACAAAGAATACTTCTACTTAAATAAAAAAATCGTCCTAGCTATTATTTCAATTTTTATTTTATATAATTATATTTTCAATTCCATGGTCTAAGTGTCTTCATAGCATTTTATCATCTCGCTACATCTCAACCCTTGATCCCACAGCCGAAGTACTCTCCGAAAGGGTTGGTACAAGGTGCGCGTACGCTCACGGTTTTTTGGAGACAAGTTGAAGAAAGGTGCGTATTGTACTCGTATGTGCGAACGGCGAGCAAATGTCACCTGTGCTATTTGTACCGTAATTATTGACATTATCGATTCTAAAGTTCACTTCCGGGTGTGTGTAAAAATATTCGTGGGATATTTGGTGAATAGAGTGCCAATAACGGAATAAGGTAAAGTATAGAATTAAATATAGAATTAAGTACAGTCTGGTATGCTTTTGGTCCTTTTTTCTGTGGGTATTTTACTGAGTTTCTTGTTCGTTCTTAATTAACTATACCCATTTAGAATTAAAATACTTAAATATGATGAAATGGTCGTGTAATTGCGTCGACTGATGTCTGCTGACATTTATTTACCAAACTATACAAATATTATGATACACTGGAGTGTCACAGTGATTTAACAGTATTAATGAATGAGATTAATGACAAAGACAACAAATTGCACAGCGGTGCAGAGTTAAGTCATCATCATCATGTTCATGCGTCATTGTGTTGTTCAAAGCGAGACTAGTCTTTGCTTATGAGACTTGGCATATTTTCGATTAGTTGGCATTATTAGATTTAACATATGGGTAGGCTAAACGATTGAAACAAAGATCAAAAGAAAAATTGAAATGAGCTACCTGGTGGAAGAGACTGGGAATCGAACCCGGTACCTCTGGATATCCGGTCCAGCGCGTTAACCACCCCACCCTTCGCCACCCTAACTCCCAAGCAACCTAGCGAATTTTTCCTTATGCTTTGTGTGTCGATTTTTGCATGGTTTAATATAAAAATGGTCTGTTGTGTGACATTACATGTTTCGTGAATTTATATAGGTAGGTGTCATGTAATTGTTTTGCATTTTAAGGTGAGAATCAAAAGTAGCTGACAATTTTACTAACGATGTATCTACTAACCTATATTACATAGCAGACTAAAATTATCACCACTATAAACCTTTTATAAAACAACCAAAAGTCGTTAAACACTAGTACAGGGTTTTGTAAAAAATATTTGCATAATATTGTCGACATTTAAATTAAAATGAAAGTTTTCACAAATATTTAAATATACTAAAGTGGCTGAAAAACACATCCTAAAAAAGGTTAGCACTGGATAAGATTCCTCAGAGTTTACAATCTGCAAACAATATTCGACATATTGTTTTAATACCAGCTGCTTGTCAAACTTTGATAAATAGGCCACTAAAATAGTAAAAAAGGCGAAAAAACAATAAATGTGCGACACTAATCACTCGCTGCCGATTTTTAGACGGATGCAAGAACTGAACGGAAATTGGCACCTTTTTATGTTTACCAACATAACAACATACTTACGTGCGTATCCCTACAGACTTTAAGCCCACCGAATAGGAATCATTCTCAAATATTTTTAAATTTAGAAGAAACGAGCATAGATTGTCACGACATAGTAAATTTTTTAAACACAAAAAGTAAGGTGATTTCCTAAGTTTTGTAGGTCACTTTTTTGTTATCAATATATGCAGATGTGTTGTTAAAAATATGCCTCGGCAGATGCACCAAAAAGGACCTTGAAGATGTTTGCCGAAAAAACCGTACCACCTTTGCTTTTTTACTTAAAAAGATATGGTGATAAAAATTGTGCGTAGTAGCCGTTTTTTTATCGGCAGATGTGATTTCAGTTAATTAAATATTTTAATGATCCCGCTGTCATTTTAGAGACAACATTTTTGTTCCTATATTGAGTTTGATAGTTTTGATTCATTCGTTTTCGTGACGTTTTTTGGTAGTAGGGGAAGATTGGCACCATTCGTACACCTTTTACATTCCGGTTTTTGTAATTTTTATTTTTAAAGATAGATTCGTCCATCGGCCTCTATAATATAGCAGATACATGTAGCTTCCTAATTAAAAAGTTAGAAGTCGCCAACTTTTACAACAAACGAGTAGATCGACTTTTAGTAGAAGCTGTCAAATGTCCGAATCTACCCCACTCAAGGGGCACATTCGTACATGGGTCGGGGAACATTCAGACAGTGTGAGATAACTTCGTACATATGTTAAATAAAACAGCAATTATAATATCAAAAATAGTTAAAATGGTCTTTAAAAACAAGTCAATACCCGCCAATCCCATTGGCGGATATTTCCGATTCAATTCTTTGGCATAATCATATGACAGCTTTCTGACTTTTGAGCACGCAATGCATTTTCGAAAATTTTCAATATATTCGATCAATTGCGACTCTATTTCGTTAGAAAACTCTTTTCGTATAATTCCGAACTATTTTTGCTAATTTTCTGAAATAAAAAGAAACATGTTAATAGTAGGTACATGCATGACGTATATGAATGTGCCCCAGGTGTAGGCGTACGAAACTGCCCCGAAGGTCAAAAATAAAATATTGGTAACTACACAAAATTCATGAAGAGAAATACACAAAATATGTACTTTATCATGGAAATGATAGTATTTACTTACTGTTGATCAACAAAGTTTTCAGATTTACCGCTTCATTTAAGCACGATACATCCGAGAACATCGACGATAAATTTATTTAAAGGGTGCGAAAACAAATAACGCCCTCTCGTGTCGCTCTTGGTAACCGCACTGACAGCTAACTTCGTGGTCCACCGGGCGCCGTCAGCGCCTACCCACACACACAAACCCGTAATAAATATATTGTCCTGATAAGCTGTAATAGTGACTGTATGAAGCTGCCCCGTGTACGAATGGTGCCAATCTTCCTGTGTACATATTTAAAATTCACGAATTAATCTCACAAAGTTTCAATGAAAGTAATTGGACTAGTTAAGATAACTTTAAATTGGTGTTGATGTAATTCTCATAAATCTAGTATAGTCGTGGGATTATAAACAATTCTAATAATCTAATGACGACGCCGGTTGGCTCAGTTTGTTGTGCAGCAGCCTGAAAATATAATAAAGAAATATTTTCTGCAAATAATAACATAAATGCAATAATTGCTGTACTTTATAACCATCATAAAACAATGCGACATTGTCAATTTACGCCCGTAACTTTTTATGACAATAATTAAAAACTAAAATATTCTACTAAATTCCTTTGTATTTAAGTACCTCTATATTCTAGATAGGATTAGACAGAAGCAAAAAGGTTCTTTATATTGCAATCTTTAGAATGTCATTTCAATAACTTAGGTACCTGCGGGTATTAAAGCCTGTCGGTCAATAAGGCCTAAGTAACCAAAATCGAGTTAAATGCGAGTGCTCGCGCTGAAGGCCACGCGTCCCTGACGCCAATCGGATAAACAAGGAACTACAAGTTGGAACTGGCTCGATGCCCCGCTCCCCGCCGCCAGTGCTTCGTCATACATTTCAGTAGGTGAGCGCGCAACACGTAATACAAAAATCGGTCCGAAACAAACAAGAGTATTTAATTTAGTATTACATTAATCATGACAATTTTCACTCAGTTGTTCTCCCTAATTAACGCTTTTAATGTGATACAGGTTTCAATAAAGTATTGTGATGCCAATATTTTATATTTCGTTTTATTTATACAAGTAGTCGGCGGTGAATATGGCCTACAAAATTTACCTACAGGCCTTATTACTCTCTATAGCTTAAAGTTTATTTTAGGCTTAATTATCCTCCTACTTCATATACCAAAAGTTGTTTGGGTTTTACAATGTATTTCGGTATTTTAAGTTATACTAATAACTTAATGAGAAATTAATTACCTACTTGTTATGTTTTCAGTTTTCGATCTCGATGCCTTCCAAACGAGCATTGTGGTGTGATGTGTGATTTAGAGTGATTGTGAGTGAATGCCCGAATGGGTGCTAGGCGATGGGATGGTATTGTTGTATTTATTAGTATAACGTTTAATTGTTTTATTTTTTATGTCAAAAACATAGTAGGCCTTCTTATTCTACCTATAGTATAAGAAGTAGTATAGTAAAATAAGGCCTTTGGATTTGGAGCAAATTTTAAAAAATACTAAATTTCTTTTGTAATTTAAAGCAAAAATTGTTGAATTTTTCGTTATTTTTTATGTTGGTTAAAGTTTGACTGATTATCTCCATTCGTGTTAATTAATTGCTAGTGGAAATAGCGGAATATCTTGATGTCTTGTTGCACTAAATAGCCATACAATGAGCAATATTTTATCTCAATTGAAGAACATAAACGTATTTGTTATAATTTAGTGATTTTAGATTTCGACAACAAGTTTTTTTAATTATTTAAGCAAGTTAAGGTCTTAGGCCTTTTTATACTACCATATTTAAATAAGGCCTAAAAGGCAGGGTTTTAAAACCTGTCACTGTGTGTCTCTTAATGGCAATTTATGCATTTTTTCAGGTTGATTATATACTACTTGAAATTAATGACTAGTTAAAATATAAATATGTTGATTAAATACGCTAATTTTATTTACATTCTCCCTTAGGTAGGCCTTATTACCCGAAAGTACCTTTATTGTATTTCAATATCAGTAAATAAAATATCGATGATGAGAATACTTTAACCGTTTATTCATTATCCACCAATTAGTTCTACTACTTTTGTATCATAATGAAACTACAAGTTACACTACTTATGTATTTGACAGCAATAGCAATTCAGTGCATGCACATGCACAATGAAAATGGCACCAAGACAATGTTAAAAAAAAAACAAATATACTTCAACTCATGCGCACTCAAAATTACTGTAATAATGAACCTAACCACAGTTTTAAATAAAAACCATAAATAAAGGTCCGAATTAAATTGAATGAGAGTGGACATCTTTACCCTGGGGCGAAATTACATTTCGGACACGCGCCCGAAGATTCACGAGGCTAACCGAAAATTTACGAAGATCATCGCCAAAACATCCACAGACAACCCGACAAGACAGTCAACGCTTTAATTCTGTCGCATCTGGGTTGAATTTTGAGCGTAGATGTGTCGTTTTGTTAAAGCAGATGTGCTTCACACAGTTTTTCGAGAAACTTTTGTAACATTATTAAGATTTTTTTCTCAAGAAAGGCATATGCAGTTGTAAGAGGCCTGCCAGGTAAGGCAGATGCTTTCTAGGCTCGGTCACTTTGTGTCTTCCGGTTGGGAATTAGACGGACTCAAGTGGCCGCGTTTAAAATTGGACTACAACTTCCGCAGTAAAGAGTTGGTATGGACTACGGAGATAAATGTTTTCTTTCGAAGAAGCAATAAAATTAACGTAACGTTATTCATACGGTTAACATCAAAAGGTTCTGCATTGGTATTGATACATACCTACAAACTATCAGTGTTATTTTTGTAAGTGTATGTTTTAAGTTCAATGGCTGAATATTTTTTGTATCAAGTACCTTTAATGGAAGAAAAATTAAATCGATACTTGATGATTTTACCATTACCTACATAACGTCTTCGTGGCAATCCGGGATTGAGCCTTAGTGCAGATCGTTTGAATTGTTTTATTTATTTAATACCACTTCCACTCTTAAAAGCTCGGATTTATTTCTTAATTTATGGCATTATTGTATTTCAATTTAAGGACTACTGCCGGTCTAGCAGATCTGGGGCCCTATGATGGTTGCGTTTATCACGCGATAAATAAGTGATAAAGCATCCGTCACGCTTTAACATAATGCGAGTGTGAGTGACATATGCTTTGTCACTTATTTATCACGCGATAAACGCAACCATCATAGGCCCCCTGACCACTGTATCTGTCGCACTGTAGTGGATGCTCTGTAAGCTGTAGGCGCTAAACAGATAAAATGTCTCCTCCGAGAGTCATTATTTGTAAATTAAAGCTTCCATAGTTTTTGCTATGAAGATAATTTTTAAAGTCACCTAAGACTATACCCTAAATAAAATCCTTTATTCTACCACAATTTACATTAAAATCTATCTTTAGTATGCAAAATTGAGAATTTTGCACTTAATGACTAAGTTACATTAATAATATTTCATTGCATTGCAATTATAAATAATGTAAATGTTATTTGAATATTATTTTATCTTTTTCTTAATTAAGCCATGATTAGAAATATATATTTCCAATCTTCATTTACATACAGATTTTGCATTAATAAAATTACACCGAGATCTGGAAAGATAAGTCTGCCACTCGATCAAGCATGTCTCTTACCTTACAACATCAATCCAAAGTCTGCCGCCATCTTACACCCGAGCCCATAGACAACGTGTCAAGATTTTTTCCTCCGGCACGTACCAAATGTTGTACCGGCAGCTGCGTCTGAGCTCGCGAATTTTCGCCTCACTTCGCACATATGCCACTGAGCGCTTTGCGGCGACAAGGTCGCAACACCATGTTTTGAGCACAAAGTTAAAACCTTGTCGTATTAAAGTACCTACTGTTAAAAATATACATTTTGAGTAAATTGTATGGAATGTCTTGGCTTAATTAGACGCAAGAGCGCACGCGCTTTTTACCGTTACTTAGCAAGCATGAAAGGTAAATAAACAATGAGATACTGTTGTTGAAACATATGTCACGGAGTCAATTTTAAATGCACTGTAGTTGTGATGTCGGTAACACTAAACATAGACTTCAATTTAATACCCTTTTATTTCGCTTACTTCATTGGTGTTTTATGAACTCTGCAGTACGTAATAATATAAAATTGTGTAAAAGTAAGAAGCGCGATCGTCTCCGTTTCAGCTTGGCTCAAAGTTCAGTTCAGATGTCCATGCAGTTTGTCGACTTAGGTTTGATTTTTTTAATGGCTTTAGAACAGAAATAATTTTATTTCAGCCATTTCGAAACAGACTCTTCTTTGGTCTAGAGCTCACAGAACAATTAGTGTACATAATTGACCTGCCAAATTATACTGTATTTATCAATTTCAGTTGATAACCATTGTTAATGGATATAATGTGCTATTTTAGGTATTTCTGTAATGATAACTGTATTTATGATAGTAAGACATCCTTGGTGCTGTTGAATCTGACTCTACACACTTCGAGGTTGGGTCGTCATTTGCTAAAAACCCACGGGATACCTAACTGAATTTGACGAGCAACATTTATTTGTCTTCCACATAACACAAGTAATCTTCCTATTTGGTATTACATATGCATGTTTAAACCCATTCACTGTGAAAGAAGTGTAAATTAAACAGTATAAATAGTTGTAAATACCGGTCGGATTGTCCTTAATAATTAAACCTACTCACCTCCTCATCGTCAGTCGCGAGGATGCGTAAATCATTGATAATGTGCAGTCCTAACATTTCCCACCGCGCTTTCCTGCGTGGAATACTAAATGCTCTAGGATATCGGGCCATTCCTGTTATATCTGCGAAGTTATAACCTTATTCACGAGCACCACGGTTGTGTTTGTAACAAACTAAAACGAGACCCTATTGTGCGAAAGTTATCTTTCAGTAGGTATACGTAACGGGTAGCTAGAATTATATCAACGTCGCGCGTCGTTCTTTTGTTGGTTTGAAACACCGCTTTACGCGAAGCAGCTTAAGGTATATTACAAACTGTAATGTGGAGTAGGATGGTAAATTGTTGAAGTTATCCTGGGGTGTAATGTAACGGCGGTGTGAGAATGCCCATACAGATCCACGTGAGTGGCAGTGACGAGTTCGCATGTTGTCGGGATTCCAACTATGTTGCAAAATGCGGCTTTGAAATGGAGCCTGTGCGATTTTCCTGGTTCTGTGATATGATAGTTACCTCACCGCTTGTTTGTTTGCTCTTTTTCTTACAAGTATTTATTTAACTTTACTTTCATATGTAGAAATTTTTAAAGTGTTTTAGCATCCGCTTCGAATCATAGCATTGACTCGATTAGTTTGTACAATGTACATCTCAATAATACTCGACTCTAATAATCAACAAATGCCAAATTTATTTTAATTTATTAATATTGAAGCGATTGATGATGAAACCAAATTAAGTTTCAGTTGATATATAATGTTGCTAATAAGAAAGTCCTAAAACTACTAAAAAGCCAGCTACGTCTGCAGTTTCCCACCGTTTTCGCCGACTAATTTATTGTCATCTCGGTTGGTGGTCCTAAAATCTAGACCACAAACACTTAAGAAAATAAGTCAACTCGAGCTAAACTAATTAAAAACTTTGTCAAGTGATATCCATCGTTTGGACGACTAATTGACCCGCTCTGAACAAACAAGACGCGTTATGTACACATATTGAGTGCCAATATTAATATTTGCCGAGAGTGAGGCAAAGTTTGACAAATAGACGAGTTAGCCGACACGGATGAACTGAATTGACAATTGAGAGACACTCTCTGTTATGGTATGATTTACGTATGATTAAGAATATAACTGATTAAAAATATTTAAGAAGTATTAATAAAAAAATACACAGAACCCTCTAATGAATGTTTTTGTAAACAATGTTAAGTCACAGAATGCAATGTTTTTAGGGTACCGTTTCAGGTCTATCAGCCTGTCCGTCTGCTGGTTGGTTCAGAGACACTATTAATGTGTTATTTAGCATGCACTAGTGTAATTGCATGGTTTGGCTATATATTATTAACTTATTCAGCACGCCAATAGTAGATCTTATAAAAACATGGGGTACCAGTGCCAGCTTTACTCGTAAAATGTGGATATTTTTAATTTTTAATTTTATTCCAAAGTGCCGGTTGATCACATCTGTTGTTATACTTGCCATGTAAGTATAACTATGGGTCCATCAGTGACCTTTAGAATCCCATTTCTATCATCGTTTCTAACAAATATTAGTACAAGCTTCTGGTGTAGATTACACGGCATGATTATTTACTGATCATCGCATATCAAACGGGTGTAAAACAATACCTCGGTTTGTCAGTAATTCTATATTTGTAGTCAACGAGATGATTGATTCACATCACGATTCAATCCGAATGATAATTTGTAATGAGCTTGACAAATTATAGATTGTTGCGTCATCATACTTGAGGCTTTGTTTGACGTCAACTTTTTTCCCACAGTCGTAGATTTTTGAATGAAAATTGGGTAATTCATCAAAATCGAGGTATCCTTGAAGATTGCACAATTCAAAGCGTTTAGCTGTCGTCGATCTCTTCCAAGGTAATGCTAGCTATTATTTGCCTATTCGTATACCTACATATTTTTACATGTTGCAGGTTTGAGTATGATTTATAAAATTACACATTATGAATGTTACTAATGAGTGCAGTTTTTTTAGAATATAGTTTTAGGTTTATTTGACCATTTAGTATTAAGTACCTACTTATTGTTAACAGTGACTGAAAAGAATGCTTGGAATATTGAATCCCTAGTTAGATTTAAGCGGGAAATTACATTTGGTACGATTATGTATCTATTCCGGGTTCTCGTGTCGCACTTATCAGTACCTGTTGCATGTACAATAGAGTTTCACTAATGCACCACTATTGCGAAAGTAAAGGGTACAGGATTATTGAAAAGTTCGGGTTACTGAATTGTATAAAAAAATCGTAATAAATAACATAGCGCGGCGTGGGAGAAACTAGAAAAGCGTGAGGAAGGCGCGTTTGGGGTGCGGCTGGAGAGTTATTGGACGTACCGGACTTAAAGTGCCGGATTAGCGAGTACATATTAAGTGCAGGTGATTGTATCATTGGCTATTGTTAATGTAAATATTTCCAAAATAAAATTACAAAGGCTTTAGGTATAGCTAGTTTATTTAACACCTTCCCAAAAATAGGCTACAAGTATCATGCCCATAAAAAGAGCATTTGGTCATTTCGGGCCCATTGGCTATTTTTAATGAAAATATTTCCAAAATAAAATTACAAAGGCTGTAAGTATAACTAGTTTATTTAACACCTCCCTAAAAATAGCCTACAAGGTATCATGTTTATAAAAAGAGCTACCTTTATTCAAATGGACAAAGGCTCTAAAAGTAATTTAATTTGTGGCAGAACTGGTTGTGTGCAAAAAAATGCCTAAAGTTCAAAGAGCTATGTGTTTGTTTTTTATTTAATCCTCGAGGTCGGCGCAGGGTTTTGCCTCTAAGCTTGACACTGCTTGGCTAAGGTTGTTGATGTAGTAGGTGTTGGAATTATTTGAGTCATCATTTGTTTAATAGCTAACAGGCTAGGCTAGGTTTACTTACATGCTCGAGCGCAGTACGAGAGTAGGAAGAAGTAGTATCATCCCGTTAACGCGCCTATCAACGCTAATTTACGTGAACCTAATCTAAAATGTGTTGTCAATCCTAAGGACCAGTAAGCAATGCCTTTAAATTTCAAATCAGTTCATCGGGTAAGATGGAAACTACAGAGCGCAGTGTTTCCAATACATATGGTAGAGCATGGTATTAGATTTTACTAGAGGAGCGTAAGGAGCTCATTCTGTAGTGGTCACATCATTTGGTTGACCTCTGAACGCTATTACTACAGTTTGAACAACCCAAATGTATAGATGCAACGATAAGGTTCCAGAGTTGAAGGGTTTACATAGTGGATAGTGACACATCCTATATGAATGGGGTAAGGGGTTTATGAATGAACTCCATCAAATCACCATGACTGCGTCTACAAGACAACCTTGAGCTCAGTGTCCCTCAGGGCTTTGAAGCTTCGGTGACTCAGCCCGTCTCGTCTCGTGCGCTTGCGCAACACGCACACCAACGAACAGCGCGCCTATTACACAGACAACCACACAACCAACGCGACCCATTCTACTTGGACGTTACAGCGTGACACTTTTGTTTTACGGCATACATTTCTTAACCATCTTGAAGCAGAAATGGATGTGTTATAGTAACTGTTATGATTGTACTTAATATTTGAATGTTAGTAAACTTAGTTAAACACCTGTTTACATACGAACGTGTGTTTGTACGTGGATTTGATTGAGCCGTCTCGACGTATTTTTTCGTTGTAACAACTCACACGTCCAGTGTCGTAAGTGTTTAGTTTTTGAAGTTTGTTTTATTTTATTCGAGTGCATCAAGTACCTATTGAGAGTTTCGTGCTTATAGTCGTGGACTTTTTCTTATAAACATTGCAATCATTTCTTCATGTTTGTGTTATATCTATCAATTTATTAGCTTATAATTCACTCACCGTTAAAGGTATTGTTTATTTTGATACTTATATAATAATCAAACCGTCTTAAGCTAATTTCTTAACAGATCTTTTGATATACAATTTCATTTTTTAAATCGATTTGAAATTACATGCAAAATAAAATTCTCACTCTTTGTTTGCCTTTAAGGCGGCTCGTCCGAAAGTTAATTGAATGAAAGACAGCGGTTCTGAGCCAAACAACAGGTTTATAAAAATAACCTGCGATACCCGTAGGCTGCGCATTGGCCCATTGATCCTTACACTCTGGCCTTCTTCAAGGCCTCAAATAACTTCCGTCTTCGTACTTTATCTTGTATAATCGATGTTCCATTGTTTAATTTGCCACAAAAACCATTGTACCTACCTATAGACTAATTGAAATTTATTCCTTGTTTATCTAAAGAGTCATTAATCATGTGTGTTTCTTCTCGATTTGCGAAGAATACGGCTCTAATAAAACAACTTCCCTTTTGGATTTAAGTAAATAGGATGTTTTTTTTAATAATGTGTTAAATTTGACTTTTATCATAAAGAGTACTTACCAAAACAAGTGTATGAATATTAAAATTAATGTTAAAAACATAATGTTAGTAAAAAATAATTGATCAACTTTCGGTGGAATACAATATTTAAATATATCGTTCCATATGAATGCCATGATTATCCAGTTCTTGTTTAAGCAACATGCAAAAATATATAGCTAATGTGAAGAGAAGATGGCGAACAGTATCAGCGATGCGCCGAAAACAGAACGAGTTTCGTTTCTCAAACATAATCTAAGTAAAAGGCTGCAAAATTGGACTATTGCAGTCTGGGTTCCGACAGGCGATTATACGCGCGTATCAGAGTCGGTTCCCACGACGCCGCCAAACGGGTTATTATTAAAACCTACTGCAATATACAGACAAATGTATGCTCTATTAAACCAAAGAAGCGTCGAATATTCAATAACAGATGCACCAGCTACATCCTCTTGAGCCTGGATCAAAACCAACTCAACGATATAGCTTTACGATTGCATTTACTTTGACTGTTTAAAAGAAGAAGCTGGCCAGAGAGCACAATTTGAAATTTGTATTCCCCGGATTCGTCGGTGAAGGATTTTAAATCCTCTCTCCGTTGTTTAAGAGCGGTTTAGGTAAAGTAGCGGTAAATTTTTGTTTTATAGACGCGATATAAGTAACATATTAATTGCACTGGTAACTGTGCAAGCGTGTATCGTGAACTTACCTGACTATTGCTGTTTTACAGATTTTAAAACGTCTTTCTTAATATTTCGTTTCAACTATCTATCGTTATGTGCTTAGAGGACACGACTTCCGTTTGGCATTTACTTATAGGTACTTAATCCAAAACCTACTCACAAAGTTGATTATTGGTATTTAACGAGTGTTTTGAAGTTACTTAAGTCATTTGACTAACTATATGCATATATTTTTATTTACAAATATATACATATAGTTATGTTTCATAAAATTTGTACTTAGATCTATTCATATAAGCTTAATTTTAATCTTTATATAAGCTTAATCACACTAACATCATAAATGCGAAAGTTAATGAGTGTGTTTGTATGTTTGTTACTTCTTCACGCTGACGACTGGTTGTATCAAATTAGCTGACACCCTAGATTAATACATAGGCTACTTTTTATCCCGAACATTCCCGTGGGATGAGCCTGTAACACCGCGGGGCGCAGCTAGTAGCACAATATAAAGAAGGAGCCAAAGGCAACCTAATACTTCAAGTGACAGACTAACAAAAACTTTTGTAGTCCATGCAAAATCCCAGAGAAGAAGATAAGACAGGGACAGGACACACATCATGTATTTGCCTATGTAATGTTTTCTGCATTTATATAAAAAACCTGAGTAGTTGAGTCCAGCCGAATGGTATTTCATTATTTAAGAATTTCGTTAAATGATATACCTAAACATTGACTGACGTCGTAAATATCCATGTTAAATCTCAGCAAGGTCTATAAGGTAGACTACAGTCACTAATCAATTACACAGGATTTCTCTCCTTACATAGATAAAATGAAGAATGACCTAAAGTCATTCTACAATTTAATAATAGTCAAAATTGTATTTTTTGATTTTCGTATTCCGAAACGAAAGTTTAAGGGCTTATTTTTATTAATTGCAAATAACACTGCATACTTAAAAATGAATTGCAAGGTTGTCCTATATATATATACATTTACTCGCTTCATAGTGTCCCTGAGAAGTCGCCCGGGTTATAATTACATTATTTTACTACCGATCATTTGGCTTTCTTAATAGTCAATTGTACAAATCAAGCGACTGGCGCAGTCTACAATACATGGCATTTAAATTTTATTGCCTTCGTCGGTCGTTTTTAATTTGTGACGATATTTTGTTTCCCACAGAATGAAATTAGTTGTCACCAGAATCAGGCCACTAGGAACGAAACAGGATAAAAAAAAACATAAGTTTGTTTACGAGTACTTGGACAATGCTCAGCCCAATTCGCTACTCTGGTATGACATATATTTCTAATGACATGACATTACAAATATTTTAGCCCAGGGTCAGAAATTGAGCTATGCAGATACATATATCTCTAGCTGCCCGCACACAGCAGCAATACCCTGCCATGAGTTTACAGTGACAGTACTCGCTAGAGACTGCGTAAAGGATTTGTATGGAGAATGTTCTTCAAAGTAACCGCTAGGGGCTCTCTGTACTATTCTCCATACAAATAATTTACGCTGTCACTAGCGAGTACAGTCACGTTAACTCATGGTAAGAACTAAGAGCACAGCAGACGACGTATCGCAGCGATACGTCGTGGCGTCATGTCGCTATGTGATGATTGCGAACCCGACTTCCGACGGCAGCTTCGTATCCAGTTGGTTCCGAGTGCACTACTGACCTGCGGTCGGGCAACTGTGTCGTTTGCCGCTCGCCGACACGTCGTTAGCTCTTTTTCACCAACTACGAATGATATTTCATAGAAATACATAGAAACCAGTTAGTGTCGCAGCGACACGTCGTCTGCTCTTGCAACTACGCACCGGTGCCTTAAGAAAGATCTCGCTACTTTATACCTAACTATATATATTTATTTACTGCAACGATGTCCTCCTTTCGAACTAACCATTATAACATTTTCTTTTAGACAGGCAGTCATAAATGCCTTGATTAAAAAAAATGTGGATGTACGTTTTAGTTAATTTTGTTCTTATTTTTTACATGATATAATTTGCTCAGTATTTGTGATGCAATAAATTTTCCAATGTTATAATTATTTTTAAACGACACATAAAGGGACGAGCCCATAAGTAATGTCGATAGTATAAGCCGGAATGGACGATTTATTTTGCTATAAAAAATAATTCACATGTATATTTATAATGGCGATGTTTCATTTAATTTACAAATTAAATTGCTTGCTATATTATTGCGTGTGTCTGCAGCATACTAGTAGGTTTAGGTATCTGAGTGCGTTTTCGCAGAATAGGTACAAAATATTGTTCAGTGACCAAGAAAATATCATTAGGTTTTTCCAGCAGCATTTCGGTTACTTTTTTCGGGGTACAGAGTCTATGCTACTCTCTAGTTATTTACCTACTAGGTACTTACATCGATGAAAAATAAAAACACGGCGATGTGCTCCGTTGCCGCATTGAAGCTGACAAAACAAACCATACAAACTAAAACACTTGTATTAAGAAAACTCCCTTCAGTCTCAGACATATTAAAATACATACGAAACGGGTTTACTCACGTCGTAATAGAAGTCAAATATCGCTCGACATGTATCGCATCGGTACGCGATTCATCATCAATAGCTACGATCAGTCCCGGCAGCGGCCACTCGAAAACCCACCGCAAGTCATATCATTAAAGTATAGTAGCGAGCAGCACCGAGCAAAATGTCTAATTTTACTACATCTTTCAATTATGTCAGCTTGTGAATTTCAACCAGTACAGCTGGAACAGCAAAAGCGATCTGGCAAAGCCGAGATGTTGCTAAATTAATGATATCGTAGAGCGCTGTCAAATTAAAGAGCTGAAATTGTTTCTCATACGCAAAATCACTGCGCGCAATCACTAGGTATATAATTACGAAGTGATAATGGTTTTGTACGCAGTCGAGATGGAGAAGGGAACGACAATTCTATATTTATGAAGGAAACCGAAATGGGAGTAGCAAATCGTCAAGTAAATAACCGCCATCATGTAATTAACTCGTTCGCTTTATAAGGCATAATCCATTATTAAATAACTCCACAATACTGTGATTTCGAATGGCAAGTTTTTTCCATGAGATCTGAATTATTCCGTTCTTAGAACATACCTACGCAATTCCGCGTTCCTCGACCTAAGTCAGTACGTGACTGGACAGGACAAAAGCGATGTTTAGCCTAAAAACACTTCTGAGGAATCGGTTAAATATGGTAATTGCTGTGAGACATGTGCCTCGAGATAATGTCGTGGATCTGAATTACGCTAGGATTTTTATACTAAGTATGATATTTTTATCTGTGAACAATACAATATGTATCTATTTTTAAGTGTTAGTTACTGTCACAGTGGTACAGTCTGCTGCAAAAAGATACATAGTATTAATTCGGAAGGTTCGGAAGTGGTGACTTGTTATTTAAACTTAATAAAATTAAATGCTCAAGGTTGAGATTTAACGCTCTACGTCGAAATTTGGCCACCGATCCAACTTATCTCCTACTCTTACGCCAGGGCGATACGAGAGATTGGTATTAAATCTACTATTTGTAGTTATTCTTGTTTTGTGCTATTGTGCATATTATACTTGGCTTTCTTTAGTAACCCTCATTTTGCAACCGTTTCGGCACACATGCATATGCGGTAGATAAATGATATGCCTCCTCCACTCTCACATGGGTGTTTGAAAAGTTTATTAATTGACACCCCAACAAAGTACAAGGCTTTAAATTGAATTTAAATTAATAACTAAGAGCACTTCTAACCCGCACCTCAAAGCAAACATGCAATGGAATTTACAAATATTGGACAGTCGGTAGGCTTTATTTAAGTATCAGTCCCACGGTAAAAACATGCCAATGAATAATGGTCATCCGCGAAAAGGCTAATTTCGAGAAGTTTTTAACATATCAATAAATAATTAGTTAAATTATTTTCATATGAAAGTAAATTTCATTCAATACAATTATGTGTACCTTTAAAATAAAGAGATACTTACATACATGTACTACAAATAAGCAGGTAGACGACACTGTTACAAGCGTCGCACCGTGCGACGATTGACAGCGCCCGCGCAGCTCCCTTAATCGCAGGAAGCGTATTTTTATAATTACCGCCTGTCTCGCCGCTTATCTGCGAGAATGGGAACTCTGCGTTTGCATAAACACTAGTTTTTTTAGGTATCAGGAAATATGAAGTGCTTTAAGCGTGTGTCGGACGGTCGATCTCATGAATGGAAAGCAAAGGTACGTCACCATGCGTTCATTGACATGTATATTCACTTTGTACTTAGCTTATTGGTATCTCAAAAACAAGATTATATATGTAAACTGTCATTAAATAAATAACCGACCGTCGAGCTCGTATGCCTAGGGCCTTAATTCGACGTTTAACACTGAAATCTATCCGAAAACTCACTATCATATGTCAATTTCTGCTTTATTGTGCGATATGCGCTTTTTAATCGAGATGAATATGTATTTTTAACCGCGACATTCAGGAGTACGAGGTTCTCAAATCGGTTGTATTTTGTGTGTTTGTTACCTCAGAACCCTGTCTGTTATGAACCGATTTCGAAAATAAATATGTATAGGCATTTTGGTGAAGATCTGATGCGAGATCCATGAAGAATCGAGGGAACTCTTCACATCTGTGACGAATTCGTTTTTTTGCAGTAACTTGTTCAGTTGTTCTCGGATATACTTACCTTACAAGATTCGTCTTGTGGAAGTTGTTTATTTTTTGTGTAAAAGTGATCATAAACACGTATTTTCTAAAATGGCTAAATTACACAAAACAGAACGGCTAATAGCTAATTTATCAGAAGAGGGAGCATTATGACTATTTTTAACATAATTATCTTTTTTAAGCTGTCAAAAAGCGGTGGTAGCCTAGTGGTTAGGGCATACGACTTTCAATCCGGAGGTCGCGGGTTCGAACCCGGCCCGTACCAATGAGTTTTTCGGAACTTATGTACGGAATGTCATTTGATATTTACCACTCGCTTTTCGGTGAAGGAAAACATCGTGAGGGAACCACCTAAGCCCAATAAGGCCTAGTTTCCCCTCTGGGTTGGAAGGTCAGATGGCAGTCGCTTGCGTAAAAACTAGTGCCTACGCCACATCTTGGGATTTAGGTAGCCGACCCCGATTGAGAATTCCTTCTCAAAAAATGGGACAAAGGCTAGGAGGATGATCTTTTTTAAGCTGTCAACTTGCTATAGGCCCTCAACACAGCTCAATTAAAAAAAAGATATATTTTCGTTGGAATGCCGTAATGTGACTAAACTGAAGACAAAGCTCGATTGAGTTAGCGTCCTGATTTATGACAGTTGTGGCACCATTCTATGATAACGTGAAGAAGTTTTATATTATTGTACCTATTTAATATTTTTAATAACTCCCAACTACTTAGCAATCGTTAGCGGATGCAATTATTTAATAAATTATTACTACTTGTGTTCAGGTTCTAGATTTCCGTTAGGATAATTGATCTAATTAATTATTAGTATCATCCGTTTTTTGGGGTCACTAACCTCCAAATATTCGTACATAACTGTCTCATTATCAGCTGTTGCGGTGAACGGAGTGAAAAGGTTTTTGATCCTGAAGGTTTGTCATGCTCATGCGATGTGTCAATGCTCATAATGTCATCCCAATATTGAGAGAATGGGCTTCAAACATTAGAATTTTAAGATAATTTTATTTAATCATACGAAACCCATTCATAACTGTAGGTTATGTAATTGAAGCTTTTATTAGAATATTTCTAACAAACATTTTTTAGGGGACTCGTTCTACTGTTGTCGTTAAGAGGCCTTATTCCTTTTAAAATGCTGATTGTTTTTTTCTCAATCATCAAACAGGTTTCTTAACATATTATTGATGTTACTACCTAGAACAGGGCTATTGATATTTATTGGTATATATTTGAAACCTACAGTTTAAATTTTTAATTGATAATTTTTGTTTCAAAAACTACTCGAAATTGACAAAATTCACGCGGAAAATTAGTTTTTTCAACTTATTTTCGACTGCACGCAATGAAAGCGTGAAATAGCTATGTTACTACCTAGAACTCGGGAAAAAGTATAATTCACTTCAAAAAGTTGGTTGAAATTATCAATATATTTGTAGTAATATGAAAAAAACTTTTTTTAAGGCCTCTTAACATAGATTATAAATTTTTGTTCATTAACGTTCGTTAACATCTATATGTACCGGCTACTGAACTGTAATATTTCATAAGACAACTCTTTACTCAACTCAAATGAAAACACGCTACTGTTCCCTGATTGGTTGAAATTTGTTGTCGAAAACTTCACCACAATCACGAGGCACCCGCCATGACCATCGCGATATTTTTTTTAATAGGTCAGTTTGAACTATGAATACAAAGATAATCAGATAATCAGTTTCAGTAATCAGTCAGTTAGTATAATCAGTTTGAGTTGATCAAAAATGAAAAAATCATTATGGGGAATAAGTATTAAAATAAAATAAAAAGTATTTTTCTGCGCTTTGCTCTTATGAAAAGTATTGTATGCAATTTGGTCTTAATATGTCGTACCTTACTTAGGCCACCCGGCAAGCCTCGTGTTCTAAACGCGGTACTCGACTTTAAGAACCTTCATTGTGCAACGATTGCATATAATACTATTAGATAGTTTGCTCCACCTCCTGCTCGGGTGCTAGGTATTTACGATGGCACTATGTATTTACCTAGGGCACGTGGAGTGGCCTTGTCATCATAATGTATAAAGAGACAAATGTTAAAAATATATGGCATTGCAGATTGCATCTAAACTTGAATGCGAACTGGCTGACAGGCTTTGTTCATTCATTTTGTTTGTTTTAGTAATGCGCAATTGATAAGTGCGTCATATTTTGAGTAAGTACTTACCTTTAATTATGGTTGTGTGCGTGTCTGTTGGTATAAAAGCTAAGAACCATGTCCTTACTTTATCGATACTTATCCGATGTATTAAAAAAAGTTTGAAGTTTTTTCACATAAGAAAACGTTACAGAGGCTATTACCTACCCGTACCTACTCGTAAAGTTATGCGTAGATTTTGAGATTATTTTGTCTAGTCGATGAGTACATAAAAAGCCGTTTAAGTGCGAGTTGGAGTCGCGCACTGAGACTCCTCACAAATAAACTATGAATGCACTGAATATTAAGATAAACTGGATTGAGGGACAAATTAAACTTTGCCGTGTGTGTAAACTATATTGCACCCATGACATCGACATAGGTGGAGTTAATTTACCAACTGTTAATAAGATATTATCAGAACGAGTAAATATTTTTTTAAATTTACGGTTTTCAGACTTTTTCTTTTACTTATTTATAGTACATGAGTTTGCTTCTAGCCTAGTTTCCTCTTTCTAGGTCAACGGGATGTACTTACACTATAAGTTTTGATTCCCTTGTGAGCGTCAACACATACAGCATAAAATTACGTTGACTTAGAGTTTGATTTTTTCACTGCAGCGAGGGATTGGAGTTTTAAGTATTTCATATTCATTTCAGGGTGATACCTCCAAGCGTTTTTGTGAAAAAGAGTCTTGACAGATGGACAACAGAGTGATCCTATAAAAGTTCCAGTTGTCACCGCGTGAGATACGGAGCCCTAAAAATGTATACTTAAAGTATTTATATTAAATCAAAGAACAATGGTGACCGGTGATATTACTTATGACGAATTTTATTGATCAAAATTACTATAATACTTACACCATCACATTAAACGGCTCCCCGCAATCTTCACAAGATCATTGGTTCACTTTGTAGGGGGGTCTTCCCTGCTGCGCCTCCGGTTGGTGGTCGTCAGTTGAGAATCATTTTTCCCATCGGTCGTCGGTACAATATGTATTAAGCTCATATTAGGATGTTAACAATTCTACTCTTATTTCTAATTCAACTTTAATTTACTCAACTGTGACTTTGTCTGTGCTAATGGCCTGAGATTTAGCATAGATTAGATATAAAATCCCACATAATGGTCAATTAAACAAATCCACAGTGTAATTGTTATCCTTCTATTTATGTAAAACATGTCGCGTTATCAATGCCACTGTAAGGGACCGCGCACACCTATTTAGCTGTTCAAAATTTGTCAAAACCATATATCGATATCGACGGCAAAAAGCGGAAACGCTGAAAACGCCAAGAAATTCATTGGCGTTTACAGCGTTTCCGCTTTTTGCCGTCGATATATATACCATATATAGGCAGATTTACAGCATAAGATTGTGTTGATAGTTACATATATAGTGTTCGCAGATGCCCCTTAATTTTGGGGGAAATTGTCTTAAAAGTGGTCGAGTAAGTGTGCAGGGTACTTAACTCGGCACCGGCGCAAGCGACGTCTTCATTGTGCACAGTATCATTTGCATAGCTAATCTACCGTGAGACAGAGGACTTTTGTTTCCATATCTTGATACGACCCCACAGTGTATCGCATCTACACAGTAATAGTTATCTGTATCTAAATCAATAGGTAATATCTGCAACGACTAAGGTATATATGAAGAGGCGATTGGCGCAGTGTCTAGTGCACCTGCCTTCTGAGCCGACGGTCCTGGGTTCGAATTGCGGCCCGAGTAAATATTTGTGTGATGAACTCGAATATTTTTTCTTGGGTCATGCATATATATCTATACCTATATGTATTTGTATTCATATCAATTATCTATATCCTTGTCTACTACCCATAGTACAAGCTTTGCTTAGTTTGGGACTAGGCCGATTTGTGTAAGATTGTCCCTATTTATTTATAATAATAAAACACGGATTTTGCCCTACTTACGCCAACTCTTGTGTCATCGAGTTTGGTCCGTGGCTCTAATTCTAAGGTCCATCCACCCATCCAAGCAGGCAGTACAGTACACAATCCCTTCTACTCAGCCATAGAGGCCTCTCCTATATTACACCATTCTCCATGACCCTACGCTAATCGCGTGCTTCGCAGCCCACCGAAAGTCGTGAGCCCTTCTCATAGATGGCTCGCATAGCGCGATCCGCGAGGGTGGATCTGGGCTTCGAGTCAGGGGGTCACACATTAGACCTTTGTCCCAGGGGAAGTGTTACATAGGAGATAGTTATTTGTGCAACAAGAGAGCAAAGTTGTTTTTTGTTACGAGTGCTGATTTTGAGTCCCGAGCAAGCAAAGGATTCTACGTTTGAATCACGAGCGTAGCGAGTGATTCTATGTTAGAATCCTGAGTGTAGCGAGGGACTCAACAGCACGAGATGCAGAAAACTTTGCTCTCGTGCAGCACACACAACTTTTCACCTCATCAGCGAGAACATATTCGACATTTTGTGCTTTTTCTTCCAACGTATGTTTATAGTCTTTGTTGCTGATTTCAATAATATTATTAATCAGAAAATAGATAAGTGCTGCTTAAAAAGGATTAACAATATAATTTAATTGAAATTATAATCAACCAACACGGTTATTGTCATTATTTTATCAAATTGGAAGATTTAGCAGATACAAATGACGTGTTTATTTATAAATACATATTATATTACGAGATTTTGTTCATAAATTGATTAATATTTTTACTCCTAAAACACCAAACAAAATAAATGCAAAAGAAAATAACAAATTACAATATGAACTCGATATTTTTTGAGGTACGTTTCGAATATGCATCTATGATAAATGGTGAAATTATAAATTATAATTATATTTACAATAAGTTGAAAAATCTTATTTTGTTTGAGCAATGATCTATTGTTTTATATAAAAGGCACAATAGTTTTAATATTCGGTCGTTAAATAAAAATATAATAAAGAAAAAAAATGAGTTGCAATTAAAACTTTTTCGGGTGTTTTTAATGAATTTTTTGGTATAACGCGTATCCGAGCTGTGCTCAATCGAGGTCGGATTCGAAAATCGAATTTCAAATTGATAAGTTTCTATCCCTCTCTTTTATATACATATGAAAGAAACAGAGTGCATCGAGATTCAAATGATTAGAATTTTATAATTAACCTTTGGCTGAATAATGACAATTCGTGGTCAGATATTTAAAAAATTAAAAAGCTACTTTCTACTCACGCTCGAAACAAAATCGCATTTTGTTCACTGTTATCTGACAGCAAAGTCGCCATGTTTGAGCTGGTGAGGTGAAAAAAAATGTGTAGTCAACCTGGGCACAGAATAAAGACACTAGGCACAGCACAGAACTCATAATCCTCTTGAAATTGGATTCGACCTTGCTATATCGTCGGTAAACTGTGCACTGTGCGCTGTCCGTAAAGAACTCATGCATGGTGCGCGGCGCGACGTCCATCCAGCTCGGTTTTCTGCCATTAATAACGATGACCCCCTTTTCGATCCTTGGCCTCATGGGTATTTCAATTTCGACAAATCATTTGTGAAATTAAATGCAGTTGAAATTTTTTAGTGTAGCATGTCATGTGCAGGCGGTCGAAGCTATGAAGCCATAATTTTCCCACCTCTTAGTCATAAAATGTTTAATTAAAGAGAATTAAGCAATTTTTGTTCTTTAGATATAAAAATAACAAATGAATAAGCTGTACGACCATTTTGCTACCGTTGAGAATGTTGATATGGGTCATCATGTATTTAATTTATACTCGTGCTTATTCATTTTTTATCGTTGAATTGCTCTGTTTTATGTCATTTAACGTTCGCCGTTGCCATGTTATACATACGTTGAATGTGCAAATGAATTACAACATGTAGTTGAAATAATTATTTTAATTAATATTCTATAACTAGGATGTGCGGCGCCGTGCGCATGCGCGGTATGGCAGGAATCGGTGCTCGGCCGTCGCCTGCGCCGCTCCCACGGCCGTCGACTGAATCACGCGCATCTACATCGATGCGCGGATACGTGCAGTAGACGCGGTTTAAGCGACTAATCTTTTTATTTGATTTTATAAATTAGACTTTTTATTTTGGTTGTTTAAGTAGGTACATACTTTTTTTTATAAACTGTAGCCAAGTTTTTGTTAACAGGTGCCGGTGCTGAAATGTGAATCAATCATCGATTTTCAAAAAAATTGAATAATAGTTTTATATTAATGAAAATAATCACGTCAATTATTCTACGTCACGTCAGTCTTCGTTCTCAAGTATTGATAATGGCAAAATGATTATTCACTGTCTGTAGGTTGTGTACCTTCTGAAATCGTTTAAATCTAAAAAAGTGCAAATACCTAGTTTATAAACTAGTACCTACATAGATCGTCATCGTTTGGTTTACGTTTCATACCTGCTAAAATGAATTTAGTTGCAGTTTGTATTAGAATGTCTGTAGTATTAATAAGTAAATTCGTATTTTTTATGACGGTAATCAATTGAAAATGTCGTGTTCACGTTTTAGATGATAAGCCATCTTTTGCCTTGATTATAGGTACTTACATAAGTAGTACCTAAGTCCTTCATTTTGATCGCATAGGCGTGCCTTACGCATAAAGTTGCCGCTTTGCTTGTAACTTGTAAATCTCAGTGAAGTTATGATTGACTTAATTGGTTGTGCCAGTAGTACGTGCATCCATGTAACTAACACTACCTATACGTTAAGTCTTAGATGCACTATTAGTACAACACCAGTTTAATCACATTTACGATTATTTAATTTGTCATTCTAATATTCAGGGTATACAAAACGAGTTGGTTTCAAAATTGCTGACATTTGTTTTCTTTTTATGTTTTTAACCACCATATTTCCACCAATAAAAAAATATCGAATATCTGAATCGACAAATAAAAACTATATCTTTATCGAACCTGTTGGGAACAACAATAATATTAATAAGTATCATAAGTTTGTACTACTTATTTTACAAGCTACGGTTCACTAGATGTTAATTACATTTTTCCATAATCTTGCTTGTCTATGAATAACTGAGACTATTTGTGCTAAACATAATGGTCGCAATATACGTTTCCCAAATAAAAAGTAATTTTACTGCTGCCGTCCATCTTACTACTCATCAGACAAGCTAGTGCAAATCCTAACAGCCTACGCAACAGAACTTACTCCCAAAATTTCATGAGAATCGGTAAGAATATAAAAACACTTTTTATCTACTCCCGTAATATACATTTTTACCTAAAATAGAGATTCCCTAAAGAGATCCCACAGTCAAACCAGCCAGTTCTTTGTGGGGCATTGTTTTAAACGTAAGAAAAATTGAAAAGTTCCTAATAAATAAATAATAAATAAATCCAAACAATCGGACATACGAAAGAATTTTGGATCAAACTGTGACGGGGACGCTAGCTCGGTCAATTAGATTGAGCAGATTTTCTCTGGAAACTTACCGGTTAATTACACTTATAATGAACGTGATTAGAGAAATAAATGTTCTTTTATTTAACCACCCATTCCTCTCTTTCTCTCTCTCTTATAACGGCAATATGTTCACATGATGACAATCAAAGGAAATAACTAAAGTATGATCACTTTAATTAAACTACTATCTAGATAGGATCCAGCCAGGCCTTTAGTTTTGACCCCAAACGCCTTAAACGTGTAGCCGTCCGGGGTCCGGCATGCGGAAACAGACAAACAGACGCTGTAATTATGATTTGTCAGCTTCATTGGCATGTCTACAAGATAGGTAGAAATAAATTATAGCTAGTACTTATATATGTATATGGTGTCAAATTAGCCAAAATACAGGATGAGCAATACGGTTAAAAAAAATAACCGGACAAGAGCGAGTCGGACTCGCCTACCGAGGGTTCCGTACTATACCCTTGATTAACCTCGACGATTACGACGATTGATTACATACATTAAATACATATTATTATATTGAGCCCGTAATATCCCACTACTGGGCAGAGGCCTCTCCACTTTTCTTGCAGTGATCTCGACTTAAGGCTATTTGTGATTGACCGCATTAATTATTAGCCTTAAGTCAAGCCTTAGCCTATCTTTCAAGAAGATATCCAAGTCGTCCCGCTGCCGCCGGTGAGGTCTGTCACGTTTTCGATTTGAGTAAAAAAAGGTTTACTAATGCTTCGCAGAAAACCGTTGTTGTTTTACCGAACGTAATGTCGCGCATAATGCTCATTTCGCATACTTGTTATTCTACTGATGCCATTAACTTTTTTATGAGAAGTTATAAAATAAACATAACCTAACTTATCCTCATCTACCAGGATACAACGAAGCATTTAAAAATTTACAAAACAATTTTCTGCCCTATGAGGGTAAAGAGGAGTATAACAGTATGTAGTCAATGTCGAAATTAATAAATATACCTGCAGAGCATAATTTAAAGCCTAGTTCTTATTAAAAGTAATGATAAATTAAAACCTGCATCTCTATTTGACCCTTTATTGATACACACGAACCCGGGACATCAATCTAGTGGGTACTCGAGCTCTCGGCTACTCTCACCATTCAATAGTCCAGTCTTGCGCCTACGCACGCAAACAGTCAACAATGCACAAACACCGAGTGTTATTGTTCCGTCACAATGAAGTTTGTTTATATTGACGCACTGACGTCATTAAATTTGAATGTCTTCATCACTAAGGTAGACAGATGATTTATTGGGCTTGGTAGCTAAGTGTTTGACGTACAGTTTAATGTATCTAAATGTTTGGTATTCTATAGTCAATGTTACGTCGCTGCACTAGATGGTTGAATTAACTGAATAGGAGATAACGAGACGAGGCTTTGCATCCTACAGCATCTTCGAAACGTAGCATACATGTCGTTCCACAGACAATTTAATTGTGGGACTCCAGAAATTGGCTTTATTCTCACATATCTCCAATCGGACTTCTAGATGTACCGGTTGTTATCCAGATATACATCTTTATCAATTTATGTTGCAACCAGGACTGTCAATGATACCATCCCATTTCTTAGGGAGGATTTAGTTCTCGTCATTTTACTATTTATTGATTTAGGCTTGCATGATATCAACACTTTGGTAAAGGTATAGCTGTCTTTATTTACGAATAAGACATTGTGGATTTCAGTAGTGATAAGCATTATTGACATTTCACGACTGAATTATTTAACACATAAAATGACCAAAAATTACGAAATAGATTTTTTTCTACAAATGTCTTTTTGCTCTTTTCAATCAAAAAATAAAGATTGTCCAGGATTGCGTGTGTATTCACAAGGCGGGACGGTACCGTGTCATTATGGAACGGGTTATGTTCTGTTTGGAGGACTGCAATAATCGGACGCAGTTAGCCGCACTAATAGAAGACGAGCGATTAAATACAATCGCTTTATTTATAGCGCTAAATGCTCCCACAGCCTACAAACAACGGACTATTAATAGTTATAAACAAACTGGGTTCATAGAGGACTTGGAATCGATCACACATCGGGAGAAGGCTTACTCGTACAAGACTTACTCACTTTAATCAGTAAACTTTAAAATATTTGTGTAACATTCCAAAATCTTTCTTTTCTGAATAGCAGTTAAGTAGATCTGTAATTTTTCTTAGTTTTTAGTTAATGGACATAACACGTCTCTTTCGCGTCATCAAAAAGTCTTACATCTACACAGACCATTCCTAATAAGTACATACTTGTGCCTGAACTAGGAAAATACTATGTATATCTGAGGCTGTGATATTTTTTTTTCTTTATTGAAAGAGCTTTGTCACCCAGGTGACGGTGTCACTCTGTCGGTTTTTAGAGCTAAACCAATAACGTCTATTTCTACCTACTCTTAAAAGTTTATAAACTAGTTTTACTGTGTGTGACACAGGATGAACTAGTAAAAGCTTGCACCCACCACCAGTTTCGAAAAAGGTCTCATCGGTGATCTCTCTTCGCACTGATTCATTGCGGACACATTCCATCAAAATGATCACACAGCTTCTACAACATCACACTCGCCCCATTCGCATAAAGTATGCACACTTATTTGATGGGATGTATCTGCATCGTAATCTCATAGCAAGTTCTAAGTAATTCCGTTCCATTAAGTTCATTTAATATAACTTGGTGATCCTGAACTCAAATGCACTGATTCTTCTGGGTTGGCACGGCGCTGATCATGCATTATTAAAATATGATGTAATAATGGACATGTCCGTGTGCTCATGCGCATCAAGGCTGAGTAACTTTATGGTATTCTTTACGCTATATCATTATGGCATCATAAGAAAACCGTGTGTGACTGATTTTATTATGATTTAATTGATCATTGCCTATAAGAGTTTTTTTTTTTTTATCGCAATGTTTAATTAATTCGTATTAATTATTTCTTTTAATTGACAACAATAAGTTATTACCTATAGAATAGAATAATTTTAGCGCATACTTAGGCAAGAAAGAAATGCGGACATATATAACACATAAAATTATAATAGAAGTTGATAACAGACGGCCTTATCGATAAAGAGTGATCTCTTCCTGGCAACCTTAACCAGGCACAGCATAATTAGTACCTGCTTCTAACGGACAAGCAAACTTCGCCACGCGGAAGTAGTGTAGTGCCATGCCATAGAGCATTTTTCCGCTGGCTATCCCAAAAATGCACTTTTGCGAAATATCCACTCCAGTTGTGCTTCCACAAATCCTCTCCTAACAGGTGCCTCAACAAGTGCAAATCGTGTGCAAGAGTGCATATCTTTTAACAGCAACAATAGATCGCGCGTGCCACGGAGTTCCAACCGAAGTGGCGCGAAGTGCCAAAGTTAGTTCCGTTGTCGAATGTTGAGAGCTAAACGAGCACTCGAGGCTTATCAGCTCTTCATCACGTTTGAGTAAGGGTGCTGGAGTCGGGTACGCTTCGAGTCTAGATTTTTAAGCGGAGGGTGGGTCAATTTTAGATATTTTAAACGCTAAAATGAAATTTGAAGCTCTAAAGAGATAGGGCTTTTGAATAACTAGCATTCAGATAACTTCAGGAAACTTCATTTTTATGCGGGCTTGATAAAAAGGAGGCCTATTCTCAGTTCAGTGCCTAATATATAGGTCGCGCCACATAAGAAGAGCAGGAGATAGCGCTCTTTTTATGTGGTGCGTCTTTTAATAAGACTCATTTTTTACTGTCCCACATCTGAATTAAATTAAATTTACTAGATACTTATATGTAAATGCACAATATGCACACATCTGATTCGTGTGAAAGTCATCCTTCAAAAATACATTTTGAAATTAATGATCAAAGAATAGACGAACATTTAATGCTTCATCAAATACCGCTAAAAATCAAAAACAATGTAGACCACTTAAAGATAGCGATCTCGATAAACAACCGTTTCAACTACCAACATTGAAACTTAAATCGACCTCGCTCTTTCCTTACCACTATAGCTTTGTAAGGAAAGAGATGCGGGATCAGTGTTGGATCAAATATTGGCGGGTTGGGGGATTGTTTTACAATTGGCGATTTCCTCAGTTTACGGAGTGCGATGGCAGATAAAGTTGGTACAAAACATTTTGACGGTTCGCGATGATATCGCGGTAGAGTGGGAAGTGTTTTATTATTATAATGAGGTTATATAATTATTTTCATCATATTCGTAATAATTATTGGCATTTTGATGAAGCCATTTAATAAATTTACCTTAACTCTTGTTAATTCAAGCTTTTAATTTATGAATAGCCTACTTTTCTTATCCTTAAATGAGCGTCTTCTGAAATTCTGATGAAGTGTCAAAACGCTGTGCCAATTGCTAATGAAGAAAAAAGTTTAATGACGTGACAAAACTTTATGCTCAATTTGCGTCCTCATTTTAAAGGTTAGTTCGGACATCTATTCATTAATTTGATTCCTCGAAGTTTACTTTGACCAATATTAATCGAAATATTCAAAGTAATTAAAAATAAAAAGCAAATTATACGCAGGTCCCATTGACATGTGTTGTTCCACCCTCGGCGCGCTTGTAGCAGATTTGTATGAAAGGGTGAGTGCGGGCAGAAAGGGTAAGTGCGCACGTGTCCGTCCCCACTCTCCCCTTCCGACTGCACTTCCTATCCGGTGCCGGGGTTTTGTATTATTTTTAATAAGTCATTACGTTGAAACAATATAAAATGTAGTATGTGTAGTGGATTACTTATTGTATTGTGCTAGGTTTTACCTCTTCGTTGAATATTAAATAGAGAAATAAATTCTTGTAAGTCTCACTTGAGCTTGACCCGCTTCTGATCTGTTCATGGGCTTGTATTCGCCTACATACCATACACACAACGGGTTGTGTAAAAAAGAAAATATTTGTACTTCACTCGCTTAAAAAGAACGTCATTTTTTTCAGTTTGAACTGAGAAAAATAAATGTTATGTCACCAACACCATGCACAAAAGCTTACTGGAGATTCGTGCTTTTGGCTCCTCCAATTTTTTTAACTATGTCTGACAATTGTATGATCAGAAAAGCGTTAAAGAACCGTAAAATCCAAGCTAAATTCCGACTGTTTTGTTATAACTGCATGATATGAATGGATATTATTATATTTCCTTTATAACTGTGGTAGCCTAGTGGTTAGGGCATGCGACTTTCAATCCGGAGGTCGCGGGTTCGAACCCGGCCCGTACCAATGAGTTTTTCGGAACTTATGTACGGAATGTCATTTGATATTTACCACTCGCTTTTCGGTGAAGGAAAACATCGTGAGGAAACCACCTAAGCCCAATAAGGCCTAGTTTCCCCTCTGGGTTGGAAGGTCAGATGGCAGTCGCTTTCGTAAAAACTAGTGCCTACGCCACATCTTGGGATTTAGGTAGCCGATCCCGATTGAGAATTCATTCTCAAAAAATGGGACACGGCTAGGAGGATGATAACTGCAGTGTATGAATGGATGATTCCTTTTATAATTTATTTTATATTTATCATAAAATATTTTTAGTCAAGATAAAAGATTTTTTTCTATTTAGCTCCAGTGTCCCACTATTCCAAGATGGGACCGTCAGTCTAGCCGCTTCGCGGAGCTAAAACAACCAATTTATGAGCAGGAGAAGTGAAAAATAATATACTTACAATATGCACGTAAAACAAAACACCAACATTGCTACCCTTTTATTTACATATCGTCGTCGGTATTGAGGTATAGTTTTATTATTCATCTTATTTTATATCTCTAATTTAATTTCATAAATATATCTTCTAATTTTAATCCATTTTTTGTGATATTTAAGTTGATAATGTAAACCTTACGTTCTCCCCGGGGTTTCCCCTCTATGTTAATCCGTCACAAATGCACGCGCTGCTTTAATTGGAACTAAATTAATGCTCTGTTCGGAACTATCCCTATCAACTCTTTTTTAGGGTTCCTTTTGTCTCGTATAAAACGGAACTAATAGTTTCCAGTATTATTAGGAAACTGTTTTTGCAACTATCGAGTAAAAACTTTACCACTATGCATATTATGTGAAGATGCTTTTCTAGTCTAATTGACTGCCCAGCCCCAGAATTATAAACGACTAAACAAGAATGATAAACAACTAGTCTAAATTTTCAAGTAATTTACCACGATGTTGACGACATGTTAGTCACACGCAGAATACAGAAAACTTTTGAATATTTGGCCGTCATAATATAAGCGACACACTAGCGGTTGCCTAATACATAGTAGCTATATGGACATATGGGTGGTTCTACTCAGGAGGGACGAAAATGAAGTGATTTGCGGCACACCATTTTTTTTGCATCTAAGGTCAGAAAAGTAGCTTAACGCCTAGCGGAGGTCGTTCTTTTACTGATCTCAAACGGGCCATTCAAAAAAAAAAAATATACCAAATTTATGACCATTTAAACAATATATGGGCCCAGGAGACTGAGGACAGGATACTGAGATTATTGTAAGTTTTTAGTCAATAACTACGTCAATGCAACATTTAATATTGAAATCATGCAGTTTTGTACTCTAATGCAACGAATTTACGACCTATGAATGCAAAAAAAGTGTAAAGAAAACAATGGATTTTAAATAAATACGGGCCATGATACTGTTAAGCTGACTGGCCGTAGCACAACTTCACTTACACAACTCGCCGTAGCGACTAAGCCAACCGCGAACCGAGACAAACGCGATCATTTATATGCTAACTTCACTTCGATCTTTCACTCAGACCGAACAGCATCGCACTAGACGTGGTAATTCAAACTGATTTTAACGTGTTTTGAGCAGGAGACTGAGGTAAAAAACGAGGGACAAAATATAATGCACTTTTCTTTAATAATTTTCGCATTTAAGGTAAAATTAGACAAACACATTGAAACTACATATATTATAGATTTCTATTTTAGCGAAAATATTACGTACATACTCAAAATGCAGTTATGATGCAGCCATTAAGCTTTCATTTCGTCCGAGAGACATGCCTGGAGACTGAGAATTTGGCACTTTAAAGTAAATTTTTTGAGAGATATATATTTAGGGCTTAGCTAATTTTCAGTGTCATACTGGAAACCATTTAGTTGTACAGTTTAGATCGTAAATCAATATTATTTGCCTACAAAAACTATACAAAATAAGGTGAGCCGCGGAAAATTCCCTTGTGAGTAGAACCACCCATATGTACTTACTATATACATTTTAAGTATGTTTTTCTTCGGAAGGGTATAGAATCATTCAGCAACACATCTAATAAAATATTCGACAAAAAATATGAACGGAACCCCTTCCAGCCCTTCGGATCTCAAACTCGCGTACCTAAGCGTTATTTTTTATCGAAAGGGTTAAAGAACCAGATGCATGATTTTCGTCGATCTCTTCGTAATTGCTTCAGTTTTAAGCAGTAATTGGTTTTATTTATTTTTCACTCGAAGCAGCTGCTAAACTGTCTAATTGGTCAAAGACGGCATGGTTGCTAATAACTTAAAGTTAATAAGGTGTACCTACACTTAAGCTTAGTGAAACGACCGAGAACCGCGATCATTCTAATTTCCATTACATTTGCAATAACGTTACATTGTATGTAATCGTTTAAGATACTGTTTAATCCGTTTGATACCTATAATGATCGTAAAAACGGAATATTATATTTTAAAGTATTTTGAGTCACATTTATATGACACGTTATGATTATACGGCTATTTTATAAGTTTTGTCTCCTAAAAGTGGTTTCATTCACGTTTTTTATTTAATATTCGGGAGTCGTTTAAGTCGAATGAGGCAGTTTGCGGGTGCTTAATTTTGAATTGATCCTCATAAAATATTAAGATGAATTGATCCTCATAAATTTACCGGTCAGTTGGTTTTGGTTCTCTCGCCCTGCACGTGGTCAGGAGTCACGATGTCGTTAAAGATTGCTGTTATAGTTGAAACATATTTGGTTTACATTTTCTTCAGAAATGATCTAACCTCACCGCTATCTCGACCTTTTGCAGCGTTTTTCGAGGATATATTAGAAAATTAGATTAAATGGTTTATCTTTTAGCGGGTAAGTATAGAGATAGGCGTAAATTTGTGATATGCCAGCGGGGAGAAATCCTCGCTTCCTGGCCAAGGTAAGTCGTAAACTTTAGTCAAACCACGGGCGGTAATTAGTAAAGACCCAGATCGCATATTTATCTGCGATAGTTTAATCAGTAAGATGTGGATCATAAATACCAATGTGGTAAAGGAGATCAAAAAATGGAAGCAGTATATTTACAGTTTCATTTACTTAAAAATGGTGATGGGAAGTACGGTGATATTAATAAATTTTTATTTATTCTAATTCACTTAAACTTTCACGCAATAATTAACAAAAATTGCGTTTCGGTGGTAATTATTCTTAATTGTACTACTCGTAAATATAAAGTCTGCATTTAAAATTATGACTCTATTACCGGCTTTTTCCGTTAACCATTTCCCGGTATCAGTTATGGCTTTGCTTTGTGAAAAGTAATATTTGGCCTGAGCGAGAACCTATATTTATTTATTTATTTATTCATTTAATCAGTGATACTTACAGGAAATGGAAATATTCTTCAGTCTTTCAAATCTTGGCATAAATGGGTATACTTGCAAAGGTTTAAAAAATAAGGAAATGTCCTAAGAAAAGTGTCTGTGTTGTTGACGGTTTATATAAGAAAAGGTAGATAGGTTTTACATCATAAGGGGGTATTGGTTAACTTTTTAGCAATAAGTATGTAACTATACGTATGTGTATTAAAATTTTATTCATTGGCATGTCTAACTGTTAGACTCTAACATAAGACATTTTGGTATAACAAATCTAGTACTGCTTCTGTTTATGCGCGAAGATGTCTAGTTCCCAGATGATGATCAGATGGCTCGTCTGCTTGTTTACCATCGACCTAAAAAAAGTGGTAGACGGTAGTTAAAAGCGAACCCTGAAGAAAATGGGAAATTTTGCTAATGGTAATGAACTTAAAAAAATGCTTAAAACTATTTAAATTACGAACACTTTACTATTGTATGTATTCCACAACATTTTCCTATGTTATAAAACGTTAGCACAACGCTATCACACGAATATGAAAGGGCGTAAGTGTGTCTCATTCAAGGTGTCTTTCAGTCGTTCTGAGCGCAGCGCCGGCGCAGAGCGATGAGCGCTATCAGCAGGATCGGCTTACGAAAGCGCGCGCAACCAGACCGAGACACCCGTTACCCCCACGACCGTTTGGGGTATGGTGAAAGTGTGAAATTCTGATTTAATTATATTACTTAAGACTTCAACTAAAATACCTACTGTGCAAGGGCGGATTATTTGTAAACTTCAGATTTCACTCGTTTTCGGCCACGAGCGATGCGCGTAGCATAACTTCTTAATTCTAAAATCATTTAGCAACCCCCATAGTCTGATATTGTTATCCACTGTAGTTTTGACGGCTATGGCCTATGGTAGTGTTTTCAGATCATTTCAATGCAGACTTTGTTTACAGGTTCCTTTTATCCCGTTAAAAAGTATGATTTTCGATGGTAATCTTCAGATAAGTATCCGAAAACTTATTTATAAAGCTGGCGTGACAGCTAATAAGAGCTGGTATTTAAATATTTACTGCAAAAAGTTCAATGGCTATAATCGAAAACAATCGAAACTGCAAATGTAAAAACCTGGCCGTACAAGTAGTTGATAAAGTCTTTATTCAACTCAAAATATGTCAAGCACATTCATAGTTGTCCTGCTGACGTATTATGTAATCCAAGTTCATATTGTCCCGTAAAGGTCTTTAACATTCCCTAAGGATTTACACCCCGCGACCACGATAATAGTAACGTGCGGTGGTACAGTTACAAAGGCAAGTACCAATCGTACATATGTGAGTCGGAAAGCAGCTCAAATTGACTAGAAAATTGTAACGTTTGTACATCAATCTAGTGGAGTAGGTACCTACTTAGGTACAATCGCGCCCACAACTTTTTATAATATCTAAAAAATATATTATTCAATTTTGATCGACTAATCGGAAAATGGGCGCTTTAAATTTAAAGCGTTTCTTGAATAGTTTTATGAAGGTTAGTATTTTAATAGATTTTTAAGTTTCAGTTTATGTCTTATATGCATTATAACAAACGTTTTTATGGCAGTTAATAGAGTCACAACTCTTGATTCGTTATGAACAAACATCGCAATTAAATCATGCAACTCGCGGCAAAGTCAAGATATGTCGTTCGAAGTTTCTAAAATTTTACTGTAGCTAGCAATTTGTTTAGCTTATGTCATGACTTTGCTACTAATTGCAATTTGCTGCTGTCTGATTAAATACCTACCTATACTACTATAAAATTATACATATCGACCATCGACCATTTTAACCATGTTTGGTACATGGATAACTGGACATCCAACGATGGTTATAGGACACTTTTTACTCGACGATAGTAAAGAAAATGTTTTACACGGACACCTTTTAGTAAATAAAATAATATCGATAATTCAATCTGCGTTCGACTGTACTCTCGCGCTCGAGCGGGTGAAACAGTGTCTTGGCGGCATTAGTGCTCGCTGAACTATGCCGTATCGGAAAACGACTGGTGAACAGGTGCTCTACTGATTCCTTGTTGCAAGCCTTTAGAGAGCAGTGGCGTGGCGTCAAAGAAATACATGGGCGAGCTGGAGTAAGAATTGGCTTACGCCTTCTCTATGTGCAATAGAGTAACTGCTCCAACAGTCTAAAATTGGTAAGTAGGTGGAAATCGAGTCACGCTACTGTTAGCCACTAGATTGCTTTTGGTAACTACGGCTACCTGTCACCGCTCTTATTTTATTATATAAATAGAGTCCAACTCAAAATTCGAAGCAATTGAGTGGTTAGGTACCCATACCATACCTAAAAATATTGGACTTGTGGTCCGTTTAGCGTTTTTTTTTTATGTTGCTTTAGCAGTGTCCTCACTAAATAAAAGCCTTTCTTCTCTATGCCTACTTAACATTATGCAATTGATAAAAAGCATATAGAGAGAAGTCAACTGAAAGACGACGATAAAGGATTTCGATCTGTTTCTGGCTGAAAGTTTTAGTGCCTCGCGCATGACAGACGAATTCTAGATTCGGATCTTTTTTGCGGTTAACTCGCTAATTAGTTTGTAAGACAGCCCAAAAGAAACTTAACCAGTCGGCTATTAGATAAGCTGGGTCGCCGTCGCCGCCGGTCACGGCGTGGATAGCTATATTAGATAAGTAAACATTACAGTCAAACATTTATTATTCCTATAGACTTTCAATGGCATATTCGCGGAACTCTCGAGCAAATATAAGTTCTCTTCAACTTGCACAATCCATGAATCACGGAACGGCGGATGTTAGGCAATGCCAATAAATATCAAGCATCGACTCGATCTCAACAGACTAGGATCGATCGGGAATTTGGCCTTATCAATCAGTAGTTTATATGCCCATGTTAATTGTTTCAATAGATTGTTCAAGATTTCATTAATATTGGAAACTATAAAGGTAAAACTAATTTAAATTACACAAAACTAAAGTAAGTCACATGATATTTCTGAAAAATGTAACAGATTAGGTACGGTTTCAATGTATCGTGCCCTCTGGAAACACACAGAATCGAAAATGAAAAACCTTTAGTTACAAAAAGAGTAACGCATGACCAACAAAATTTCGCGTAGCGAACTTTAGACAAACTCCTCTGAAGTGGTTGTTATTAGTTTGACTTTTCTTCCATGTACAATAATAATTTTGTTTTTAATATTTTGTAGTTTTACGTAGTGTAGTAAAACGTTAGGCGACGTCGTAGTCGTGCAAGTAGCTAACACCAAGATTCGTAGTACGATACTCGTACCCATTTCCTCAAAGATTGTTTTCACCTCACTCGCTCGGAAAACCTCCGTTTATAGGGCGAAATCTGCGTGCAAAAGTCTATTTTATCCGCTAGCGTGCAAAAGTCATTTGAATTTCGAACACGACGATTTTGATTCTCTGTGGTGCATGTAACTTTTTTATATTTAAGACTCCTTCAACGCGTGACTGATTTCATCAGTCGATAAATCTTCGAATAACCAATCAACGCACGCTAATAAAGGGCGATCTGGTCAGGCCGGCTAAAATCATATGTACGTTTGAAAAATTCTTAAAAAAAAAATACACCTACAATATCACGTCCAGAAAGCTGGTTTGTGGTTACAGATTTTTAAGTTTTTATTTTTTCTACACTTTATTTTATGTTGAATATGTTTATATATATTAATAGTAAGTATTTCAGTTTCATATAGATATATATTTTGACTAGTAAATATATTAAATTACAACACAAATTTTAATATTTATTTGTTATAAAAGTTGGAACATAAGAGTGTAATTTCTGAACGCACCCGAGAAAAAAATCAATAATTAAAAAGTAGGAAGTTTTCACAATTCACGTAAACAACGAAAATTTGTTCCGTGGAGAATACATTACTGTTGTCTTACTTTATTGAAATATCGAAAACAAGAAAGTTAAGCCCAATTTGGAGTATTTATTATAAGAATAAGAATGATTTATTGCAAAACTGTGTACATGCTAAAAGCCTGCATTAAAACGAAAAAGGATTTGTTATAAATATCTGGAGACGATAAGTAATTTACATAAATAATCTTGTTGTAATAACTTCCAAAGCAAGTGTTATGGAAAATACTTCCGAGTGATCAACTAATCCTTCCCAGAATGCCATTCTCCCGCATTCAAAACTCACAACGAATGTGTCAAGTAGTTTTAAATACAAATATAATATAACAGTGCTTAAGAAAAACTCTACGATAAAATATACACGACGATAATACAAATTACGGCCATATTACTTTTAATTTTTAATATGTGTGCTTCTCTCGTATTTATTTGGTTTGGATTTGTGTGTGTTATGTTTTAAATTTGATGTGTTAAATAGAAGGCAAAATTATATATGATTATTTTTATGTTTTAATTGTTTTTCTTGAATCTTGCATTTTCCTCGCTGGAGTGAGGTGAAAAGTTGTGTGTTCCGCATGGCTGCAAAATTATTTAGCTTCTCGTGTCTTGAAAGCCTCGCTATGCTCAGGACTATCTTTGAACCATTCGCTTCGCTCATGGTTCAATCTTAGATTCCTTCGCTCGCTCAGCTTTCAATTTCAACACTCGCGCCAAATAACAACTTTGTATTAGTTGAAATATGGAGTCAATTCAATAAAAAATTAAAAAAATGGTTGGTATTAAAAAAAACGAATGATGATGATGCCCTATTACTTATTCATAGTATCCGTTTGTCCTTATCTATGCAGAATCTACAACTTATGAAATGACTAACATTGACCCAGCAACGCATACGGGTCATGTAAATGACTCAACAATGACTTGAAGGTGAAGATGTATGGGAACCCTATGAATCACTAGACCTGTACCTCTACCACAACTTGCACATCTGTGACTTGCGACTGTTTGTCGAAACATTACCTGTCTCTTTATTTATCGTGCGAGCAAGAAGAGCAGAGTCGCGCGACAAATGAAGTCACGGCAAGAAAGTGCTAATCCTGTTAGACCCTAATCCGACATGACCAGTTTAGAAATATCTTGGCTTTATAACAGCAATATATAAAGCGACGTTGACAAGTGGATAGCGCTCAACATATCAAATATATATTTTTTCCGCACCGTGTAATCCTCGTACCTATTGCTTATAATTTTCATATCGCTATAAAAGGAAAAAAACTGCATATTTTGAGATCGTATGCATACATGGGCTTGCCATGCTTCTTATTAAAATAGACGAATAAAAAACAAGTTACGCATCGACAGTTACAACTCCGATATAAGACATTAAACTGTAGTTCACCGACAATATATGTACTTACAACCGTGTTCCATTACAAAAAAGTTCTATTGATCGACGATCGACCATAACTTCCTTTACTATTCCTTACATGTGCCCGATCTAGAGAGAGCTCTGTGACTATAGACTTCTTCACTTATATTTCAAAATTTTAGAGTTTTCATTATTACAATTTTATAATATAGATAATTTCGACGTTTCTAATGGCATTTGCGCTTAATGTCACCACTTAATATACTTTTGCGATATGTTTTATTTACCTTTAAATGACCATTTGTCCTGTTGTTGTTTTTATTTGTGTTGTTGTCTGATGTTGTGATTGTTGTGATAATGTAATTGTCAAGTCAATTGAATTAATCGCTCAGTTACAACTGGTGACCGCAGGTAGGTTTTTCAGTTAACTTGTCTGCGAAGTCTAACAGTTCTTTGACGGGTCAAAATTCTCAGTTTTATTTCTTACCACAGACATAACAATCGGGAGTCCAAGAATCGCTGGTCGGTCGGGTAACGTTAGACAAGGCGCGGACCGCGGTCTGCCCGTTCCGGTAGGGCACCGCCACCGCCGCACCGTCGACACCCGACCCGCTTTGTGGCCCTACAGTCCATACGGGACGCCATTGTTTTTCGACCAGGTGTTTTCGACTATTTAAGTTACATGGGGTTATTTAATTTCATTTGTTATTTTTGTTTTGTGAAAATATTTTTCAGCTAAATCTGGCGTCTAGATCAGTTTTAATCACTGTAATTTTCTATGACGAACTGTGAAATTTTGATTTATAATCGGACTATTACATATTACAACGTCGATATGTTTTAAATTTTTCTATTCGTACTACATTGATGTGACACTGATAAGGTGCCATGTAAAGGTAAAAAGAGCGCATCGCTAAAGTGCTTAGACAGTCATGTCAAACTCAAAGTCATTGGTGGGCTAAATTGACAAAGACCAAACAACGGAGCAAGGAAGCAGTTTCAGAACATACAGTAGATCTTTAGACCAGAAGGTCTTTAGAAGTTATAATTTACTCCCTTTAAGCAGGTATCATTTTTTTAGCGAAAATATTATATAGATTTCATAAATAGTACTGCCAACAAGAAAAATAATAAAATAATTAGCCGATAAAAATAGCATTTCATGAAATTTATAATGAAATAATTGCAGTTGCACAATGTCGTCCGTTGAAAGCCCATCCATTTAAACCTAAAAATTAAGTCAGTTATTCAAAGCAAACGGAACAATAATAAAACTCTTCGAGTAATTAGTGCATTGCACGAAGGGTATTTAAGTATTAATCCTGGCTTTTAAGTTTAACCGCAATGTACAAATCGGTTTATAAAAAAAGCCGTAATTTTATGTAAACACTTATTTACAATTCTAAAATGATTGTAACATTTCTTGCGTTCTGGTCCAAGATACGATTAGTCGCGCGGTTGCAAAACATATGCTTCCGATGTGAACGCTGTCGCCTTCTTCCCCGAAAATATGCCATTAATTTCTTGTGCATTAAACTCAAATATCCAACTGCCATTTTGATTAAACATTATTATTTATTAAGCACGGTTGAGCATTCGACGCCTTATCGTTGCGATCTTGATCACAACTTGGGGTCCTCCCGACCACCCAACGTTGTCAATCAAGATTTAAAGGGATGGTTTTTATGATTTATAATTACGGAATATTCGCAATCAGCTGAACGATATTAACCCTCAAGTTATAGGCCTTAATAGTAGTTATTCTTTAAAGTAACTTTATTAAAATAAACGGACGTGTAAAGTATACATTCTGCAAGGTGAAACGACTGAATTGTACTATATTTATTATTAGTTTTTTTAGTTTTACTGCAACCGACGTGTCCGAATAATAATATACCTATTTTAAATAATAATAATAATGCAACTTTTCGAGTGGGACTTTCGTATCTATTAAGCTATTTATAACAAGTAGTTAAATTATTTTACAACTGCATAATATATGACAACAACTGTAATAAACTATAAAAATAGGATATTCCTAGCAGGAGTATAATACAGGTCTTGCGCGATCAACTCGATGCGTTCAGATCAGAGTAGTGTGTTACCGCAATGTTCTTCCAAATTTAAAAATGTCGTAAGTGCACATAAATTGAAGGCCGTTTATAGTCTTTTGGAGAAAGGAGTGTGTGACACCCCCCATAATGACACGGCCGGCGGTCGCGCACGCGCGCGCGGTCGGCGTGTGCGCCGTTCCGGAGCCGCGCTTGCGTGGTTCAGCGCTTGGGCTCTTTAGGGGATATGTTGAATGAGATGTTATGCAAGATGTGTTATATACCGGGAAACGTGGCCGAGTATACTAAATAGATCTAATATTTTATCGAGCGAGATTGACTGGTTCCTAGTTCTTATATAGTTTGTAGTTTGCTATGCTTAGGTACTCTACCAATTTAATAAGCTGATACCATAAACCATAAGATAGACCTCACAGTATACGGATTTTACAAGACTGCTTGAAATTTGCTCTACATAAATATGCTAATTTTTCTTTCTCAATTTTCGCGTGCATTCTAAGGATCTCTTGGGATTGCGTTACTGACCCGTCGAATTCGGATTTGATCCCATAACAAGAAGACCTAACTTTTGATTAAGTATTATTGCCACGATAAACGGATATCGCGCCTCGTGTAATTAATCAGCAAAAAGCTTTATAAATAAGTAGATGAATTCTTGTAATAATACTTCATAAACATTTTAAACATAGTAACAATTTTCTGTCCCTAATAAAATAATAAACGGTCGCTTCAAAACGTTACAGAGTTGCCTATCAGATAGATAGGCAATGGTAATGAGTTTTATGAAATAATGAGCTCGAATCAAGCTCGAATCCAAGGGAATGACTGAGCGAATGAGTGAACGAATGAGTGAATGGTTATGAATATTCATGTAGCCATTAATTTCAGTTCGCTGGGTCGACTCGATGGCTTGGAATGGAAAGAGTGACGGGAATGATTAGTTTGCTATATAATGAGATGACATATTGCAATTGGTCTATTTATTTTCGTCTGAAAACGTTTATGAAGTAAATAACACGTCAATCAATACTTGTAACATATAGGTGCATATAGTCATTTAGCGGTGGATGATTCGGCTTTTAATGGTCAAAGTGAAGTGAATACTTATTACGTCATCATATTTAAATACATATAAGGACACCATTAATTCAATAAAAAATAACATAACGTCATTTAAGTCAATTGCAATAAATAGGTACGTTATATTTTTATTTTTATTTACAAAACTTATCCCAATATTAAAGATAATACGCTCATTTCATTAAAGAAACAACATCGATAACTGCGGATCCGCGAAACCGGTTAAATAGGAAGTGGGCAGTTACAGACCAAGATAATGAAAGGATACACGTCACAAACAAACAAAGATCATATAACACATTAAGTATATTAACCTCAATATGACACTAAGTATTTTATATTCACTTCCTGCTTTCAACAAAATAACGACTGAACCTTCGGGACAATGAAATCTCTCATTTAACATTAAACCTGTGGTCATCTAGCCCTTACTTGTGATCTGCGAAGCATAACCTGGATAAGAGCTTACGATATACAGTAATGATCGAAAATCAACCTTATAGATGAAGAAACAGAAAACAAAATGACGTATCTGTTAAATAAGTAGCATCAGACTTAGAGACAGTGGTTACAGAAAGAAAACAGTGTAATTACCATTTTGATACAAATGATTATAAGCCTGAATTTAGTTACTTTAAAGTTGTTTATTGGTTTTAGTTGTGAGATCAGTAGAGATAGATGTACTAAAGACAGGGGCTCTCAACCCTCCGGTCACGCTGGGCGCGCACTGGTAATGGGCAGGCAAACAGTGAGTTTTTACCTCGCTTTAGCTTCGAAACAAATTGTTAGGTAATTCAATTTGTTAAGTGAGAATGAGATGAAAAACAAGATTTGGAACATCTGGTGGATGGAATGTTGGAAATGTTGACGTCGAGGAACTTTAAGTAAATACATTCATTCAAATCTGTGGCACTGCGCGATTTCGACTCGCAATAGATCAGCTTTTTTCTCAATAAGATGTAGGTATACGTATACTTTTAGGTATACTTTATTTTGATATATTATTTATTTATGTTTTTATTTATTTATTATGCATAAACTAGAGATTAATTAACGCTAACACCTTAGCAAAGTTAAGGATTAGAACTTAAAATTTACTTTTTAATTTCTACAAAAGCAGTTTTTCCGTGTTAAGCCCGGATTGTAGTAAGTACTTACAAAAAATTAATAACATCATCATAACATAGAACTGAGCTTAATTTTTCAAAATGCCCGATTTTAAAATATGATTAATTTCTAGATCGTTTATCATCCAATTTACATATAATATTGTATCGTTTTACCCGCTTACAAAACAGAATACAACTTTATAATAAGCAATCAACATGCTTTGTTGCTTAATTTTTATTATTATCGTTGTCCAATTAAAAGTCAAAATCATGCGCGTGACCGCCATACGTCGATCAACCCTCTTACCCCACTTCAACTCTTCCACCCTATTCCACCCGTAAACTAATGGACATATAAATTTCAACCAACACCTGCTACCGAAACACAATAATTAGAAATAACTGTATCATTCCAATATTTCCTGCAGTGTGAGTCATAAATTTATTTTTTTAGAGTAATTTTAGTTTTCCGAAGCGTGTCGTTTGCCGTCTTGTTTCCTGCTGGTTATCGGAATTTTTTCGTCAGTCATTAAACCTGCTGCTAGATTCAGTAAACAGTTGATTTATTTTTTGCTCTCGTTAATAATATAAGCAGACTTTGGAAGACAAATAAGACGAATGTCCAAAATACTACTGATGCAGGTCTTCCTAATTAATTATTTTAGAATTAGTAATTTTAGGAAATTAAACTATACGCTGCAGACGTAGCCAAATTTGAAATACGTATTGCTTAGAAGTATTTAAGCAGTAAGTAACATTAAAAACTAAACAAATTATTTTTTATTAAAATATAATGCCAGACTGCCGGACATGTTTTATTTTGGTGTCTGTATCCCCATTGGGTTAATTTTCTATGTATAATGCACAGTTCAATAGGAAATAAGGACTTTGAACACATCTATTTGTCTGTAAAATCATTTTGTATACAATTACATTTATTTAAGTGAATCCAAATTATCTAAAATTATAGACCTTGACCGACATATTCCTCATTACTCGTATAATTTACATGTATTTAAATAAAGGATTGTCCGCCCTTGCCACGCGCCAGCAACTAGACGAGTCAAATATTTAACGTCACTCTTGCCCCCCTTTGTTTCTCTTGTTTGGGCCAAGTCATGAGATCTAATCTAGAGAACTGTAGATCAAGGATGTTCGTCAAGCAAGGCTAGGTTTTTCGGACTTATTCCCATATATTATTACTCCAGGTTTGTAAAACGCAGTTACATCAAAATAAATTGAGAATACATACTCCCTTAATTCGTTTTAAAACTGTATGATTAACTAGATGCTTGTAAGGTAGTAGCTACTTACTGTTGAGATTTACTGATTTACAAGCATATAAACGGGAAAGATTTTTTTTTTTTTTTTATGTGATAGGGGGCAAACGAGCAAACGTATCGCCTGATGGAAAGCGATTACCGTCGCCCATAAACACCTGCAACACCAGAGGAGTCACAAGTGAATAAAAAGAATAAATAAGAATCATATTGGACTGGACATACATATACAGTCAATAGGTATATCAAAGGAGAACTTTGTTATCACCACTAGGCGTAAATCCCCAGTCAAATAAGTACTAAGCTACTCTCGCTATATTTCATGCCTTGCTCCACATACCTCACGGCCCATTAGCTGCACTCCACGACTAGCCAATGCTCCGTAAATAATGCGATCATTCTCAAACCAATATATTATACCAAGACTTCAACTTTCAATAGAATAACGTCTCAACATACTTTGCTGGCCAATGGCACATACTACGTATGTATTCCAAGTGAATCTGTTAATTAGAATAAAAAACTCCATTTCCGGTAAAAACCGTTACTCTGCTGTGTCAGAAGATAATCTCCGATTAATAAAATGGTCATTGATGGAATTTGTACCAGTATAAAATAGTAAAGTTGCACCAATTAATTTAATTTATAACAGTTACTGACGCTACTGGTTTTGTGTGCTCTTGATAAGAAATCTCGATTATTGCAAACAAAAGATTTATGAAAGAAGGTAGCGAGTGACTACACTGATTCCATACAATATCAATAGCGAGGGACATTAAATAGATAAACTGTAGGATATAACAATAGGTTGAATTATTTTTCCCATAATATAATAGTTTTCTCCCTGCCTACGTAACGAATTTGGTTTGCCAACTTAGTTTATTATTTGCGAAAAGAAAAGATTTCATGACATAAATCGTATACTTACTAGAAAGAAGTATAAAACCTATTGGACTCTATAGTGTCATTTCATTTCCGATTCTCGCATTCAACTGACACTGACAAAAGAGGATATAAACTAGAAAACTCGCTTCTTCCGGCCTTCTGTGTGGCAAAGTAAGTTGGATGTTTAAGAATGCATCAAAAATGCAACCATGATTAGAGATCATAAGATAAAGTAATAGCTAGAGCTAGAGATACTGATGAAATTTACAACATTTGATACCTATCGCTATCGTCGTAATTACAGTCCGACTAAAAAGAGTAGAAATTAAAAAGTGGCAATACTGTAGTGGCCTCCCTTTCTAATCAATATAAGGAAACAGGGACGACACTACAGTATTGCCACTTTTTAATTTCTACTCTTTTTGGTGGGACTGTATCTGAAAGAATATGAAATATCTGAACTGGCAATGAGAAGCACTGTGCCTGTGGCCGAATGGCGGCACAATACAGTAAAAATAAATACAAGGATATATTATTTAAAAATAAGTTCTTTGTAAGTTAACAAACTTCTATTATCGGTTTCGTTCTTGAAGAAAAAGAAATTACAAATGTTTTCTCATTTCCATACCATAAAAAAAGCTTCGCCTTTATATCTGGCTTAATTATAATATAACGTAGATATGCAACATGTAAAAAAAATACATGACTTCACACATTAATACATGCCTTCTCCACGCTTCAGCAGAGGCACCAGAAAAAGCTAGAATTAAAGATGTCTCAGAGCAATAGATACGGCAAACACGTTATGGTGTTGTGGCTAGGTGCTGATAGGTCACGCTCATGTTAATTCTAAAGGAAGTAAGTGCAGAAAGAACTAGGTAAATTTAGGTCTTTTTCAACCAAGCTGGAAGAGTTGCATAAAGCCTCGAGCCATGGAATAGTAAAAATAGATGATTGATAACGAGCCGCGCGAGGACGGCAACGGCAGCAAAGAGTGGATACGCACCTTACTTAATGTCTTAATATAAATGCTTAGTATAACTGTAAGGGGAAACAACGCAATTGTAAGTTTAAGAGAGATAATTAGTAAGTTAAACATATATGACGCACCATAAGCGTTCTTCTAGGGATATATTTTTTGTACAAATCCGTACAGAATCCTTGTACGGGACCTTTACCCCTGTTTTATATCAAACCTTTAACATCATTTTACTATGTTATTGTGTAATGCAGCTTATTTGAATATTTGTGCCAATATCTATACCTATGGATTTTAAACTAGCAATTACAAGTATAAACTATGACATCATCGGTTTAGCAGAAATAAGAAGAATTGGATATAATATTGAAGAGGATGATAAGCATATATTCTGCTATTATGGCGAAACTAAAGGTCAATACGGGGTCGGATTTCTTATAAAAAAGCTGTATAAACTGAACATAGAGAGTTTCATCGCAATATCGGAACGAATTTGCGTCTTAAACCTTAAATTCAACAGCAAAACATTGTCATTAGTTCAAGTTTACGCGCCAACTTCGGAATCAAGTGAGCAAGAAATAAGTGGCTTTTACAACCAACTACACGCAACAACTACGCCCGTCGGCAATGCTACCAACACCAAATTATACTGGGAGATTTCAATGCGCGCGTCGGACAACGTCTTGCTGGAGAAGAAAGAGTCCTTGGTAACTACTGCTACGGGAAAAGAGACACCAGAGGCGAAATCCTACTACAGTTCTGTTGGGAAAATAACCTATTCGTTACAAATAGTCTTTTCAAAAAGAATACGAAAAAAATGTGGACATGGTTATCTCCAAAAAAAACGAAAAGTCAAATCGACTACATATTGACCAACCGTAAAGAAAATTTTAACAATATTGAAGTGTTGAGCAGACTACCATTTCCTAGTGATCATCGACTTATACGAAGCACGGTTGTTATGTCAAATCTAAGGAAAAGTAGAGCTAACTTCAAAAAAATCAATACTAAATTAACTACACCAGACGATGAAAAACATTTCCTCATAACATTGAATGAAAAAATCAACACGGCTAACTTGGTCAAATGCGAAGATGTAGATTCTTTATACAACGCAATAAAAAAATGTTTGTTAGAAAGCCTTAGCAATATCAAAAATGAAACCTCGAAACACAGTGTTATTACAGAATGTTGAGGTTTTAGGTAGAAGAATAAGCATATTTATCACAAACCATATATTCATAAAACATTACTATAAGACACAATCTATTAAAGAGAAGAATAAAACCATAGCAACTAGTCAACAGTACTAGTGTGGAGACACGCAGCTAGTGCTGTACATCTCAACACTCCTCCTAAATGATAACATAGCTTACCAGTTATTATTTAATACACAACTAACTTAACTAAACAAAAAGTAAACTAACCAACTAAGAATTAGCACAAGAACATATCAATACATTTATAAAACTTGTCTGTGCTCAAACTTTTGGTCATCACATCCGCTAAATTGTCATTAGTACAAATATGTTCAATGCTGATCATCTTATTAACAACCAAGTCTTTTATATAATGAACCCGTATATCAATGTGTTTTGTACGCTTAGAATTCTCATAATTCTTTGCCATTGATATCGCACTTTTGTTGTCAACAAGTAACACGGCATTTACATCACAACCTAAGTGTTTACATATGCCTTTTAAATTAACGATTTCCTGTGCTAATGATGCGGCAGCTACGTACTCGCTTTCGGCAGACGATAAAACTACACATTGTTGCTTCTTTGAAAACCAAGCAATAGGGTTTTGCCCTTGTAAGATAATACCACCGCTAACACTTTTTCTGTCGCTACTATCTCCAGCCCAATCGGCATCAGAAAATCCGTATAAATTATTGTCATTTGTCTTTCTAAATAACAATCCTTTTTCCTTTGTTTCCTTCAAATAACGTAGTACTCTTTTTCCAGCTTTCCATAATTCTTCGTTCGGCTTATCTAAAAATCTGCTCAGATATGATACTGCAAATGTTAAATCCGGTCTTGTTGTTACAGTCAGATAAATTAGACTTCCTATTAGCTCTCTATACGGTACATCCAAAATTTCTGTATTGTCTTTTATTTCTATATTGTAATTTCTTTCCATGGGAGTTTTTATTCCGTTACATTCATCCATTTTGAATTTAATCAATATCTTTTCAATCATTTTAGTTTGTTTTAGTTCTAAGGTATCTTCATTTCTTTTAACTTCCATTCCGAGAAAGTTTTTCATTTCGCCCATATATTTTGCGTTAAACTCCTCCTTAAGTGCTTTAATAGTATCTTCCCCGTTTCCAATGATCAGGATATCGTCCACATAAATCAGCATCCAGCAATCTTCTTTGTAATACAAACAGTAATCATATTCTGATCTTTGGAATCCGTTAGCTTTCGCAAATTCGTCAAGTGTTTCATTCCAACATTTTGGTGATTCAAGCAATCCATACAATGCTCTCTTTAGTTTTAATGCTGTATTATTGTTTTTAACTTCTAAACCTTGGGGTATTTTGATAAATACATCAGACTTCAATTTTCCATTTAGGAATGCTGTGGGAATGTCAAGTTGAATAATCTTTAAATCATCCTGTACAGCTTTTGATAAGATCATTCTTATGGTAGAATGTCTCGCAACGGGTGCGTAAATGCTGTCGAAAATATCTTCTTTCTTTTGTTGGAAGCCTCTAGCTACCAGTCTTGCCTTTTTTGTTCCATCTTCTTTCTGCTTAAATATCCATTTTGTATCTATCAGCTTTCTTCCATCGGGTATTTCTTGTTCTTCCCATGTTTGTAATCTTTGGAGTGCATCTAATTCTTTATTAATTGCGTTTTTCCATTCTGGTTCTTTTACAGCTTCATCGAAAGTTTCTGGTGCATTTGCACTGAGACATATAACAATGTTAGTTTCATTTATGTTTTCTACATTTGTCTCGTAATCTTTAAGATAAGCAGGAGTTTTTATCGTTCTTTTGGGTCTGATTGTTTTTTCTTCAGTTTGATCATTGTTCATTTCTGCATCTTTAAATTCATCTTCCTTTTCTACAATATCTTCCTTTTCTGTACTGATTTCTTCTTCTTTGTCTTGAATATACCTTACTTGTTTTACTTCTTCGTTATTTTTGTATTTAATGTCGCTTTCATCAAATCTTACATCTCTGGAAATTATTATCTTATCTTCTTCTGGATCCCATAATCTGTAACCAACAGTTCCATAACCTACCATTCTTGTTTCTTTTGCTCTCTTAGCTAACTTGTCCGGTTTGGGTACTATAGTAGCCCACGCTTTGGAACCAAATACTCTTAATCTCGATAGGTCGTTTTTACCAAAAAATATTTCGCTGGGTGTCTTGAAGCAAATGGCCCATGATGGCGATCTGTTTAATTGGTAAACTGCACATTGAATTGCCTCGCACCATAGATGTTTTGGCAAATTGGTTTCCGCTAATAGAGTCCTCGTTTTGTCGCATAATGTGCGGTTCATCCGTTCTGATATCCCATTAAGTTGTGGCGTGTACGGTAATGTATATTCTAAACTAATCCCTCTATTTCTGCAAAATAATTTCAAACTATTAGCAGTGTACTCTCCGCCATTATCACATCTAATTATTTTTACTTTATTCCCCGTTTCGTTTTCAAGTCTTAATACATAGTTCATCAGTCGTTCAGTTGCTTCAGATTTGCTCTTCAGGGGATACACTACGCAAAAATGAGAGAAATCGTCAATAATTGTCATAAAATATTTCTCACCATTAGGTCCTTGTTGTCTGATCGGTCCAGCTATGTCTGTGTGAAGCATCTCGGCTATCATTCTCGTTCTAGGCTTTCGGATGGGCGTGAATGGGCTTCGGGTGGCTTTTCCTTCCATACAGGGGCTGCAAATTCTATCGGATACAGGTAAGTTTAATATGTTAAGGCTTTTCCTATTTAAATGACCTAAACGTTTGTGCCATAGATCTGCTGCATCAGTAACATTACAGAATTCGTACTTACATAATTCAGCTTGTAATTTATACAACTTTCCCTGCACGTTGCCGCATAAAAATGTCTTTTTATTAAATATTTTAACATTGTTTTTATTAAAGTTTACGTTAAAACCTGCCTCGACAATCTTTTTGACCGATAACAAATTGTATGAAACATCTTTCACAATAAGCGCATCAATATTAATCGTAGTATTTTGATATTTTATTTTAAGTTTACCTCTTTTATTCGTTGTAATACATTGGCCGTTAGCTACGAATATTTTGACATGTCTATCTAAGTACGTAATATCCGTCATATAATTTTCATATCTTTCATTTATTAAATTCTCCGTACATCCCGAGTCTACAATTAGTTCTATGCTACCACACTCACCCACATTAGCAATAATATCGCTAGCAATGAAACCTATTTCTATGTCTTCTGTGTCTGCTGCTGAAGCATGTTGATACGATGTATGTCGTACACCTGAATTTCCTCTAAATGAGCGTCCGTGCGCCCTTGGATAGATCCGTCCTCGTGTCATAGACCGTCCTCTATTCGGCCCTTGTCCTCGTCCTGATCCTCTGCATTCATACGACTTGTGTCCACGTTTCCCGCAGGAGTGACACGTGAGGAAGGCATTATTCTCATGATCTTCACTCTGTCCGTCCATTTTTAACTTTGTCTCCATGTCAAGTAGTCTTGCTTTAACAAATTGTAGGTTCAGCTGTTTCTCGGAGGCCATAGTCTCTATTGATGTAATTACTTGATCGTATATCTTTGGAAGAGAAGACAGCAGATAGCATATTTGGTCTTCAACATCGACGTTTACGTTGATTGCCGCTAATTCGCTAAGAATTCCTTCAAATTTTAGGAAATATTGCTGTAAGTTGCTCTCATTGTCATAGCGCATTGTTATCAGCTTCCGTTTTAAATAAAATTTGTTACAGACTGTTTTCCGTTCAAATATGGCTTCTAATGACGTTAGCATTTCTTTGCTTGTTTTCGCATTTTTTACTATGTCAATATATTTATCGCTCAGACACTGTACCAAAATTGATTTTGCTCGTGAGTCATCTTTCAAAAATAATGCTAGAGCATCTTTATCTGTAGGTATATCTTCTAATAACACATCGCTTAATTGCTTTTCTTCTAGCAGTAATTTCAGTCTAAATTTCCAATGACTAAAATTTGAATTTTCAGTCAAAATCGGCAGAAGAGACCCCGCAGCTGTCATCTTTCTTATATATAATTTTCGCCGATATTATTTTTCTTTTCGTGGATCGCAACCCAATATATATTTATTTACTTACTGCACGCAATCTGCTACCATGTTGAGGTTTTAGGTAGAAGAATAAGCATATTTATCACAAACCATATATTCATAAAACATTACTATAAGACACAATCTATTAAAGAGAAGAATAAAACCATAGCAACTAGTCAACAGTACTAGTGTGGAGACACGCAGCTAGTGCTGTACATCTCAACACAGAAGATATAAAACGACTTATAAAAAGAAGACAAGAACTAACACTCAAGAAAAAATTGACACGCGAAGAAAAAGAAGAACGCACCTACTTATATAAAAATATACATAAACTAATCAAGAAAGAACATCAAGAATATAGAATAAAAACATTAGAGAATCATCTTACCTCTTCTGGCAGCATGAAAAAAGGTTACAAAGCGTTGATAAATACCAAACAATGGATCCCCTGCCTAAATGAAATCTCTACTAACAAAAAGACTTTCTCAAGACCTGAAATAATAAAGACTGCTACAAGGTTTTATACCAATCTCTACTCCTCGCGAACTAACGACAAGGACGAAAAGGATTCGATCGCCCATGACTCTACCACCTTAGACAGATTCTCCGATTCTGAAATCATGAAAAAAATTGACAGGCTAAAACGAGACAAGAGTCGAGGACCGGATGGTATTCCAAACGAAGCTATTAAAATAAGCAAATTCCTGTTAACCCCTCACTTAACAAACCTGTTTAATAAAATCTTAAATGATAGAGAAATACCCATAGAATGGGCAAAATCAGATATCATATTGCTGTATAAGAAGGGCGACCCAGCAAATATAAACAACTACAGACCTATCAGCTTACAACCCAATATGTATAAATTATTTGCCTCCTGCCTTGAAGAACGACTCGCGAAATACACTGAGAAACACCAACCACCGGAACAAGCAGGTTTTAGGAAAAGCTTTTCGACGACCGATCACATCCATACGCTAGAACAGATCATGGAAAAATACGAAGAACACCAAAGTCCACTCTACTTAGCTTTTATTGACTACGCTAAGGCGTTCGATTCCATATCTCACAAAAGCATGTGGACAGCTTTACATGAATGCGACGTACCGATTGAGACTATAGAGCTTATAAAAGACATATATAACAAAAGTATATCTCAAGTAAAAATGGAAACTAAAGGCTCAGAAATAAAAATATGTAGAGGAGTTAGGCAAGGAGACCCGCTCTCACCCAGAATTTTCATTACTGTTCTTGAAAGCATTATGAAAAAACTAAACTGGAAGCAAAAGGGCTTGAGAATAAATGATGAGTTTCTCAGCAATCTGAGGTTCGCAGATGATATTATTCTTTTCTCAGAAACAGCGGCCCAACTAGAAGAAATGGTTTGCGAACTTCAAAATGTCAGTCAAGAAATCGGTTTAGAGTTAAATGCTACCAAAACAAATATCATGACAAACTCTACAAAAATACCCATCAACGTCAACAAAAATACACTGGAATATGTGCAGGAATACATTTATCTGGGAAAACAAATATCATTTAATAAATCCAGACACATAGATGAAATAGACAGACGAATAAACATTACTTGGAACAAATTCTGGAGTTACAAAGAAGTGTTGAAGTCCAACCTGCCTATAAAACACAAGAAAAAAATACTAGACACCTGCATACTTCCATGTCTCTCATATGGCAGCCAAACCTGGATATACAACAACAGCGTAAAAAATAAGTTACAGGTATGTCAAAGAGCGATGGAACGAAGCATACTGAATATAAAAAGACGAGACAGAAAACGAAACTCAGATATTAGAAAAATAACGAATGTAATAGACGCCTTAGAACACTGTAAAAAGCTGAAGTGGAGTTGGGCTGGTCATGTAGCACGTACGTGCAAACAGAAATGGACATATAAAGTAACTACATGGACAGGACCGCGACATAAACGTAAACGGGGAAGACCAAGACAAAGATGGATAGATGAAATAAACAGAGTAGCTGGAAAAAAATGGATGACCATAGCCAACGATAGAGATGTTTGGAAAACGATGGAGGAGGCCTTTACTCGTTGAGAGGTCCTTAGTAAAAATTAACTAAATGCATGACATAACCTGAAAAATAATAATAATAAATAAAAATTAAATATGTATAATAAAAATATGGTACAATGTAAAAAAAAAAAAAAAAAGAATTATCATATATTTTAATTTATTAAATCTCGAATTTTGCTAATGTAATTTAGTGTGCATGCTAAATTTAAAAATGAAATATTATTTTATTGTATTTATTAAGGAATAAATTGAGGCTATAATAATATCTATACCTAAGTACTAGAAATCTGAAATCGGTTAATTTAATGTACAACAAATAGGTCTGCCCTTGCAAAATTCCATTCTGATAACAGAATATAGACAGGATCATCTAAAATGGCGTTAGATTAGGGAGTACGTACAAGCGCGAAAAATTACGAACATTCACTTGATGTACCTACATAATTAGTACATATGTAACATCGAACAGTACCGAATGACCTAACAGTTTAGACCGTCAGTACGTAGTTCGAGCTGCACACCGTAATCGTGAACGGCGCTTAGTCAATGTCCATAGGTAGATAATTACAGTAGATTCCCCTAGAATAGACATCCTAGAATAAACGTCGACATAGGCGTGAGAACACATTATTTCCCCATATTTATACCCGAGGTCTTCTTCATTGCTACTTATGCAAAATGCTATTCAACGAAATTGTTAAAGCAATAGCCATGTCCATATTAGTGATAGTACCGGGCCAGTCGCGCATCGGTGGGGCCAATTATCATATCCACTTTCTCCGTTATGCAGGCGGGAGACACCTGACTCGATAGACATTATGTCTATTGTATATAAGAGGACGAATAGGATACGTATTTGAATAATTAGTATGTCTACTTGTGTGACCGGGTTTACAAACTGGAATTCTAGAAGTCTGCTGTTAAGTCATCATCATCATCATCATCTCAGCCATAGGACGTCCACTGCTGAACATAGGCCTCCCCTTTGGACTTCCATATATACCGGTTGGAAGCGACCTGCAAATTACTGCTGTTAAGTATATTTCACGAATTAATGACTAAATATATGTATGTTATATGAAAGAGAGGTCCTGAAGCTCTGACTAAATCTTCGATTCTCAACCAGGCCTAGCCTATAATAGAGCGTAGAATTTTTGTAAAGGGATTTTTCTTTGGTGAGGGAGGGGTAACCAACAATTAGATTTTATTTATAATGAAATATTTATGTTGCATTAGGTTAACATTGACAAGACGTTTAATATAATGCATATTACTACAGTAGACATAGAACATTTCTCGGAAGTGTGTTATGGAAAATGCCCCAGGCCTAGAAACTTTATTGTTTGAGGACAAAAATAATATTCAAGTCATAAGATTTTGTATAATCGTATGTTGAATAATAAGTTACGGTACTGATTACAGTTAAGAAACACTTGTAATATGCACCGAGAAAACTATTTAAGAACCATTTGTGAAGTTGCCATATATTAGCGGCAAGCTGTAAAATCTTACGAAGCCAATGTTGTCACATACAAAACTTAACCTTAAACAGCCATAATAAGATGGCCTTTGGAATAGTAAAATCAAGGATCCGATGTCTCCTTACACTCAGAATTTTACGTCATGCAACATTTTAGTACTGGTTGCATAAAGGTGTCACCTCTGCTTCTTCTCGAGTGGCTGTTGCACTACCTATATTTATCTTGTAGTTAGTTATGACAGCTTGTTATTACCAACATAAAGTCTGAAATCGCTTTACACATACTTGGATAATTGAAATATATATAGGGTGATTCCGGGGTCATGGAGCAGGAGTGAACGGGGTAATGGGGAGGGTCACACTGAGCAACTTTCACTATGGAGACAACCACGAAAACTCGAAAAATAATCTTCTAATTAAGAGTTAATTGATACTTAACAATCAAGTTAATTGATACTTAATTGATTGTTAAGTATCAATTAATAGTTAATTGACAGTATTTTTTTCCGAGATTTCGTGGTTGTCCCCATAGTGAAAGTTGCTCAGTGTGACCCTCCCCAGTTCACTCCTGCTCCATGACCCCGGAATCACCCTATATGTACTTACAGTCCGTGAGCTCTGAGACTGCGATTCGGGTTTGTGCGAAAACTCAGAGGTTCTTATCTGGATCGCGTAAGAGCGATAAATAGCACAGTTTCTTTATTTTTTTAAGAACGAAACATTGATAACTGTATATCATAGTAATTTTAAGAACAATATACTATGAATGTATTGAATGTTTAATTAGGTACTCAAGCTTAATATTAGAAACTTTACTTTACTTTGTATGTAATTATTATGCTATACGCTTAAAGGTATTTAGAGTAATATAAATGCATAATACTACATTATATCACCTAGTTTTCAATATTGGTTGTTTCAACTATGGCTTATGTCCTTTTATGCCTTCATTTTCCCTGAATGTTATGATACAGTATTCAGTTTTGTTATGGAGTAATTTACCTTTTATTGATTCAAACTATAGTACTAAAGATTACATAAGTTAGCACATACGAGTATACGTATATCTACCAATTTTAGTGCTACGTATCTTAAGAACAACCTACTTTCATATACTCGTAATTGTTATAGTTTCAGCAGTGGAAGTGGAGATTCGAGTGTAAACGTATAATTAATGAAAATAAAGCTTTTAAATTATTTTCATGTATTTCATTCTTGACGTGACAAAATCTAGTGACATTACGTTCTTATTTTCTATATAAAAATTCGGAATGCTTACAAAAGAGGTTTGAATACTTAAGGTTACATAAACTGCAACACTTTCCCTTATCCACTACATTGCTTTTGGTAACTACGGCTACCTGTCACCGCTCTTATTTTATTATATAAATAGAGTCCAACTCAAAATTCGAAGCAATTGAGTGGTTATTCAATACTTCTGCATTCCGAGGGCTGAACAGAGAGTATAAAATCTTGGACGAGGCAACCCTTTCGTTGGGATATCAGCCAGCTGGTCCGTTGTGCTGATTTTCTTCACCTCTATTGCACCTTCAGCAACTTGCTCTCGAACATAAAAATTTAATACGAATATGCTTCGTTCGCTTGTGAAACTCCGGGTTATGTGCCAAACGAACAGCTGCTTCGTTGTCGACAAACAATGCAGGAGTATTCTTGAGCTCTGGCAATTCTTGCATTATTCTGGTTAGCCAAACTAATTCTCTGGCTGCCTCACTAGCGGCTACTAATTCTGCCTCTGTAGTAGAAATGGCAACCGATGCTTGCCGTTGACTGAGCCAGGATATGACGCCTCCTGCATATCGGCAGGCCACGCTTGTAGTAGATCGGCTGGTCTCTTGATCTCCTCCATGGTCAGCATCGCTATATCCTTCGAGTAATCCTGCTTTATACGGATCATATTTAATTCCATAGGAATACGTCTCTTTGACATAACGTAGAATCCTTTTTACGCCAAGCCAATCTTCCTGAGAGGGGGATTCTAATTTTCGTGAAGCAACACCCACTGCGTATGCAATATCCGGACGTGTTCCGACCATGAGGTATGCTAAAGCACCGACAGCTTCTCTGTACGGATACTTCTCCTTCTTCTCAGTTTCGACTTTCCCTGATTGAGAAGTTTCTATGGGTGTCGTTACAGGATTACAATCCGTCATCCCAAAACGTTCCAGGATTTTTCTCGCGTAGGCTTCCTGATTTATGAAGACAGAGCCATCCTCTCCTCTTACGATTTGTAGCCCAAGGTAACACGGCGCAGGCTTCGTAGTATTCTGCAATCGTTTCCGTAAATCGTTCAGGAAAGAATTTGCCAACTCTTTATCAGTTGCGGCAACTAATCCATCATCGGCGTATAATGTGATTAGCAACTTCTTGCCGTCTATTTCCTTGGTGTACAGACAACAATCAGCCTCGCATTGCTTAAAGCCCATCTCTAATAGAATTCCTTCGAAACAAGAGTTCCAACATCTCGGAGCTTGCTTCAAGCAGTATAAGCTTCGTTTCAGTCTCCAGACTTTAGATGTTCCGTCGCTAAAGCTTGTCAGGTTGCTGCATATAAATTTCCTATTCTCGTTTTCAAACTTCAAACTGAACTAGGTGCATGTTCTCCTTTGCACTGACACTCAATAGTGCTCTGACGGTTGCTAGGCGTGTGACAGGACTGAAGGTTTGATCGTAATCGATTCCTTTTCTCTGTTTAAAGCCTTTCACAACAAGCCGTGCTTTATACTTGTCTATTGAGCCATCTGGGTTTCTTTTCGTTCGTAGAACCCATTTGCACGGAAGCGCTTTTCTTCCCTTCGGTAGATCACATGCCGTCCACACATTGAGATCCTTTAGAGACTTCATTTCGCTATGCATCGCTTTGCGCCATTCTTCACTATCGTTCCGATTCATCGCATGAGCAAAATTCAACGGGTATGTCTCTGCTATACATACGTAGTCGTTGAGTCTATCGGGCCGTCGTATTTCGTTGCGATTGCGCATATTGTAGCGCGGCGGTTCAGCGTCATAGAACTCGTCTGCCTCTCGATTTTCAAGATGTGGTTCCGGTTCATGCACGTGGTTTTGGTCTTCTTGGACTACTTCGGGTTCCAAATCATCTCCCTCGAGGCCACGTTCATGATCATCAGAGACTGATAGCCGATCATCTTCACGGTCTCTTTCGGGTTCGGGAACTGGATCATGATGAGCATCAATATTTTGAGCCGATTCCTCGTTCCTGATGGCGTTGTCCATCGGCAATCGCAGTGTGTACTCCCTCGTATTTGCGTCGTTCTTAACACAATCAGGGTGAACATCGCAGATAGGAAGCGGTTTTTCATCAAATGTGACACCACGGGAACGGACGAGCCTGTTGCTATTTCCGTCGGTGATCCAGATGCGGTAGACATCTTCATCATAGCCAACAAGTCTTCCTTTGATGGCTTTCTTATTCATCTTCTTCCGTTTCTGCTTTGGTATGTGGACGTAGGTACTGCATCCCATAATTCGAAGATGTTTGATTGCCGGTTTCTTTCCACTCCAAAGTTCGTACGGTTCGTACCAGTTCTATTAAGGATGTATGCGGCGGTGTTCATAAGTTCTGCCCAGAGTTCTTGTGGCATCACTTCGTGTGCATACATCATAGATCTCGCTGTTTCAACCAAAGTTCGATTCTCACGTTCGCTGACATCATTTTGTTCCGGTGTGTATGGCATTACCAGTCGTTGTTGAATTCCATGGGAGTAGTTCTCGAATGGGCTTGTTGTCAAATTCACCACCGTTGTCGCTTAGCAGGAATTTTATGGTATGTCCTTCGGTCTTCGTCTGAGCTAACATTAAGGCGAGTTTGTCCTTAACCTCTGACTTGTGTCTTAGGAAGTATACCATACGGTAGCCTGGGTAGTCGTCTTTGAACAACACGTAGTACTGGAATTTTGAATAACTTGGTTGAAAGGGTCCACAAACGTCTGTATGTACGATTTCCCCTGGTGTGGTAGCTCGGGTCCTCGTACCGAATTTAAGTCTGTGAGCTTTTCCGTATATGCAGCCTTCGCACAACTCCTTGTCAAGAGGAAGGTCTAAGTACAGTTCGCGTTTAACTGTAGCTTTCACGTGCCTCTTGTTTTGATGCGCAAACCTCTCGTGATACAGTTGCATAGTATCGGATGTCGCATAGACTTCGGCGGGATTCGCAGGATGTGTACGACTCTGACGTCTAGTCTGTACAATCCGCCTTCTTTCTGACGTTTTCCTACTAAGCAGGCTTCTCCGTTGACATAGACGGTGCATTATTTTGTAGTCGATGAGAATGGACTGCTCGGAATATTGTCGTGTACTGCTAGTACCGAGATTAGATTTTTCGTAATGGCTGGGATGTATCAAACATCTTGTAGGGTTACTCGTTGTAGCTTCTCTCTTACATTTGCTTCGAGTATTACTGAACCTTTGCCTTTAGCACGAATCGAATTGCCATTAGCCGTTGTTATAGTACGGATCTCGTCAAAGCGTTGGAAATGTTGGTATATATCCGCCCGGTTCGTCACGTGGCTCGTGGCGCCGTTATCCACGTACCAGTTTTCTGTGTCAAGATCGATTGAAAATATTTCTGTGCTCTCCATAGACATAAGGATCATGTTCGCGGATTTGTGGAAGAAGGTGTCGCTTGCGAATTACTGCTTTTCGGAGGCTTGCCGTCTTTGATCCACTTCTGACAGTTTCTCACTCGATGGCCGATAGCTGGCAGTAGTTGCATTTCAACTTCCTGTCCTTCTTCCCTGCAGTAGACGTGGTGGCGGAATTTGAAACGAGGGCTTCCTGTTGAAGTACGTTGTTACTCTGCAGTGCTCGTTCAAATGCACACAGATGGCTTGTGAGACTTTCTATATTTCGCTGGGATTTCGGTAGCAATAGCCAGCTGCTTCTGAAGGAGAAGTAGGTCTCGTCAGTGTATCCAGAATCTTGCATAGAAGTAGCAGTTCTGGTAGCTCACCCGTCTTGTCCTTACTTAACTCCTGATTAAGCTGCGTCCAAATGTTTTTCAACTTTGACATGTGTGTGTCATCTGCTGGATCCTTTCTAAAGCCAAAGAAGCTCATGCATAGATTGTAAGACTTATCCTCGTCGGTACCGTCGAATAGTCTATGCAGCTCAAGCGATACGTCTCTTGCGTTCGTGTATTTCATGACCTTTCTTAGTGTCTCTTCATTCATATTGGTTGTTATTATGAGAAGAGCAGTTGCGTCTGCTTTTACAAACCGTTCTAAGTTCGCTTTATAAGTAGCAACTGCAGGTTCTCCTGCGCCAGGACCTGGTTCGACTGGTTTCATGAACGAGCCTTCTGCTACTTCCAGCGCGTGCGGGACGGTGCGTAGCAAACTCACGGCTTTGTATTTCCATGTATCCCAATTAGATTTTCCTTGTAACAAACCAATTTGTAATTTCGTTACACTCTCCATCTCGTCGTGGGGTGGGACCGATAACCTGTTATAGTTTCAGCAGTGGAAGTGGAGATTCTAGTGTAAACGTATAATTAATAAAAAAAAGCTTTTAAATAATTTTCATGTATTTCAATCTTGACGTGACAAAATCTAGTGACATTACGTTCTTATTTTTTATATAAAACATCGGAATGCTTACCCGAGCTGGCTGAGGAGCAAATTATATATAGTATGAGGCCATATATTGAAAATGTTATTATTGCTCATTTATTCGATTATAATTCTCAATGAATATTGACATAAGATTCCACTTACGACCCAATTTCGAAAACGAGCCCAAATATTATTGCGGTGCAATGCCATTAATCTCCTTAACACATCTTCAGAAGATCAAACTGGTCTCTTTCCGAGCGGCATTTGTCACGACAAATGAAGAGGTGTCGAGCAGGTTTCCACCAAAAAATCACGTTATTGATAGCTTGTGCCAACATTATTAATGTCATTGCCGCTGTACTAAATAAGCCAACTTTTTATTACCTACGGTTTTCGGAATTTAAGTAAAATTTCATAACGAACTTGCTTGCCAGTGGCGAACTCGCTAAAAGTAAATATAAGTTGGTATATCATTTGGCAATTAAAATGGCCCATTAAGGATGGCGATATAATTTTGATAACGATTCTACATGATTTGAAGGAAAACATGGTTGTTTGTGTTGACATTTGTGTCTATATAGGTAGACTGCATATCTATTAAATTTAAGGAAACCCGAATAAAATTAACGGGAATGACGTAGTGTATACCCAAACACATAAATTTATAGTTCGAAGCTTCGAAGTGTGTTAGTGTTGTGTTGTAACGGTTGAATCTTAAAAACTAGTACTAGGCATTGCGGATGTACTCGTAAATGTTACCTACGTTGATTTAGTGTGTAGATTAGACTACTTAGTATATACCTAGTATAAATTATTGACCGAGCGAGCGAAGCGAATGAAGCGTCTCCGTTTCAAAGTAGTCTTTCGTATTTTCGGACGTTTGGATGTCCAGATGCTTTCTGGTTTTCTCGCCTAAAGGTCGCATTTTACAACCGATTCACATGAAATCTTGCGAGTAAGAGTTTTACTGGCGATTCAGATTTTCTTTTTTTTTCACGTGGCGGAGATTGAGGGAGTGAAAACGTAAAAAAAAAATTGCAATTTTTATTAAGAAACTCGCGAGGTTTATACAGTCACTATTTGTTTGTATATGATTTGTGATTTGATCTGATTTATGTTATAAAATTGTAAGCTACCAAATGAAGGTAGATACATGCACGTAAAGTACGTTAACGCCGTATTCGTATTTCCGGTTTAGATACAATTATTTATAAACCGATAAACGGCGTCAAGGATCTCTAATTAACAAAATTACACATACATTAAGACTCATATTATAGGTAGGTATTATTTTATTTCACCTTCACTTGTTTAATATAAGGGTCTTTAAACAGCATGATTTTCAATCAAATAACTACCTACTCAATATGGCTTTTCCGGATGTTGTAATAACGACCACCGATTACAAATAAAAGCTCAGTAAAACTTAATACAATTATCGCGGAAACTTCCGTTTAATTCAGGAATGTGGACCCTCATCAGTAAGCTCTGCCTCTTAGCGCCGCGCTGCAGTGGCAAAGACTACACAATAGTTTAGGTACGTGATTTTCTTTCTCAGGTGGCGCAAAATGGTCCTTCCAATATAATTGTAGCATACTGACAACTGTACTTTGATAATTCAGGTTGAGACTGTTCATTAGCATTATTAAGGATGTGTCTCCTAAAAATGAATGCTAAAATATCAACAACTAGTAATAAAAATACGAATTAAAAGTAATTATAACTTCAAAATTGTCCAAGAGTATTTTTAGAAGACCCTGTAATAAAGTTGCGCTACGTTAATGTTGTAATGCGAAGGCATTTTTATGCTCGAGATAGACCTGTTTTAATGAATAGTACATTCATATAAAACAAATTCGGGCAATAATCTTAATTGGCTAATAAAATTAGATCCGTTTACTTTGTCTACTAATTAGTAACCCCGTATAGAGAGTTTGATCTGTTTGTGGAATACCGACTTCAATATTTTGCCCTACTGACTTCGTGTTGGGTACTAAAAGATTTTATGGTTCATATTTTATCATAATTAATTGATTATTAATAAATTGATAGTTAGATTATCTTAGTGAGTTTAATATTTTGATCGCGGGTTAGATTTAGTTTTATGTGTGATCGTGTTTTGATTCTTGAGTCCTTTTCTTATTTTGATTTATTACCCTTGTAATTTTAGCCTATGATGATTTACACAATAAGAAAAATTGTAGATGCAGTTCAAAAGTGGAATGACATACCACCTCGTTGGTATGTCCATAGATACTACCTTCTCCCCTAACCTTCCTCAATTACTACTTGTTCTGTGACTTGTTTCTCCGAGACAAGTCACCACATCAAAAGGTCATTAAGAGGCCAATCAACTGACCAGGCTGACGAATGCTAAGAAAAAAGCCTCTGTGTAGGCACTTTATTCGTGACTTTACTCCGCCCCGTCTGCGTCTTCCGCTGTTGCTCTTTGCCTGCTACGCCCAATAATGAATGCGAACGAACGACTGTTTACTTTGGTGATTGTAGCGATCCGTTACGGTTTCGACACGTGATCTAATTACAATTACCTGAGCATTGACCTTAGAACAGGAAACTGACCACAGTAGTAAAGCACACATACGTTTTTATGATATCCAAAGTAAAAGGAACCAAATGTAAAAGTCAGCAGCAAAATATAGGGCCACCCCCGAAACATCTTTGTACCGGTTAGTAGAGCAATAATAAGAGCGACAATGACTGCCCAAACTCGCAGTAAATGAAGGAATACGGTTCGAGCAAAGTGCGAGAAGCCCCAAGATAACAGAAAAGGTGAAAATATAACTAACAAACTGGATATTTGGGCCTTTTGCTTTAAATTATCAAATAACTCAAAACAGGGCTTATTAAAATTTAAATTATCCAATTTATAACAGGGTGAGGAATAATGCGTGTAGATGTTCGTCTGACGTTCTGGTCAGGATCGCGCGAATACGTACGAACCGAGCAGCCCACGATTGGTCGTTGTGGGAATCGTTAGGGGAGGCCTTTGTCCAGCAGTGGTGGACGCCTTTTGGCTGATATGATAACTAACCCGATCATAATTTTATATGCCGTAGTTAACTAGAGTGTCATCCGCGACCATCCTACGTAGGTTCATGGTTAAATAAAATGTGCCGAAACATTGCAAACACTGCAAACATTATTAGCGTACCCATTTTTTTCCTTTTAGGCTAACCGTAAAGCATTCCGTTGGAGTCTTGCAGGTGCTTTTTGTGTGTAATTATTAATAACATTGAAACTAGTATCATTATTCATTGCCTAACTTAGTACTTATAACTTAAATATTTGATGGTTACTGTCTTAAACGCATTGGGGCATAGACTTTTTGCAGAACATGTGCATGTTATCTACATGCAACAAACCCTTTGCGAGATGACTTAAGCAGATACAAAGGCGAACTTAATCTCTTAAAAGGATCTCGCCTAGTTAACCTTTAATTATGAAACCGTTACGAAAGAAAGTCACTGGGTCTGTTTATTCAAGATATAATAGGATATGAATACCATCGTATTTACGAGTATTACGATCTCAGAAATCTGTGTATTTTTCGGAACTGTATTGAAACCAGTGTAAGGATAATTTCTAATTTAAAAGTAGTTGCAATGAACGATCACGTGATAGTCACGTGATCGCCCCCTTCCACTCCGAGCAATGGCGACCGGTCACGTGGCTGGGAATAAGAGACATTCGCTAACGGACATTGTCCGTGGTCGGTCGGTTGCTCGCCGTGGAGGCATTGTTGGATTTGTTGGTTATTTAAGGGCTAATTATAAGTTCAAGCCTACCGAATTAAGTACAGGTCAGTATCGCTCTCGTATTGATTGGGTATAATCAATATTAATACTATTTAATGAGGTCTATGCCTACTCACAAGTTGTATTCATTGTGCGAATAAACACCATTTGTTATCAACTGTCGTTGTTTTAATTAAACGTATCGATTCCTTATATATCAGAAGTTGGGATAGGCGAGTATTCTTATAATCACTTGCTTATCCCGCCCGCAAATTTCGAATTATCGGCCTTCACACAATGAATACGACTAACGAGTATTAAGAATAAGTATTAATTTCATCCCTAAACGACGCGAAAGTGCTAAATGTTTTTAATTATTTTGTGGAATTTTTGATTTAACGTTTGAGATAAATTTGCAAAAAATATATAATTAAACGACTACCTTAAGGGTATTCATAATTAAGCGTTCAATATATTCGTATACCTTTCACTCCCATTTACTCGGAGCTTAACTAAAAGAAATCCCTTATAAATAATGACGGGTTCGTCTTTGTATACTTTGATTGTTTTTATGTTCTACTTATAATATTGCTGTTATGATAAAGTGTCTACATATATTAATGCATAATATCAAATATCCTCTTAAATTTGTGTTGTGAAATAATTCAAGGGCTACTAATACTATGGCATTTTAATTACCAACTAAAGGGATATAATATATGTACATTCAATTAGAAATACAAACTTTCACTTAAAAATGCAATGGTGAATGTCCGTAAAGTTATAGTGTTCGACCATATTCTTTTGTTGGGTTTTAGATAGTTATCTTAATTATGTTTTGGTGGTTCAGATTGTGTATCTGTGATATTACGAGTTCTAGTATAGGTAACTAAATACCTGAACATTGCTTATGCGAGAACTATTTCTCTTTTATTAATGTTTCTGGGCTTTGTTTCTTGAATGAACACACAAAATATACGTAGCCCTCCAACTGAAAAAATTATGTAATTTTATGTATAAAATATACTTACTGTTTTGCAAAACAGCCGACATTCATAAGTGCATTGTAATTATGCCTAAATTGAAGAATAAACTACTTTGACTTTGAATGTACCATACCATACTAGGGTCTACTCTATTCTGTTCTTTTACTAAGACTGTACTTTGAAACGTGAAGATGATAATTTTCGTGAGAATGGAATTAAAATACTACAAAGATACATACATGGTTATGGTTTAAGAATTTATTTCTCCAAAAGAATACAATTCACTTAACTAGAGAAATACATGCACATCGTTTAACTAAATACTTAACTAAGTTCAAAGTGTACGAATCGCAAATAATACAACATAAGGTAACTATGAATAAATAAATAAAATATAAACAACAAAGTGGGTGCCTAGATAAAATATTCCAGTTGCTTATCAATGCGCTGACCGCTGCACTCGTAAGTTGTAGGGTTTTATTACGTATCGGCTTGTTATTACTATGCCGCTCAAGGCGACCAACAATGTGATAGCAATCAGACTATTTTGCGAGTTACATACCAACACATTCTCGAGATCGGTCTTAAAATCTCAAGCTCACGACCATCATCGAGGTTTTCTGGAATCCTACCATAATATACGAGTAGGTTCTGAGAACTTACCCCAAAGATATATTAGAAATGATTATGGGTTAATTCGAGAAACTGGAAGTAAGTTTTTGGCACTTGGTGAATAAGAAATTTAACTAGCTTTTCTTCGCGGTTTCGTTCGCGTAGAGGGGATGAGGTGCGCCCGTAGAAACCCTCGGCTCCTATTTGTCCCTCCTTTGAATGAGTACCCTATGATTTGTAACCATAACACTGTGTCTGTTCTGATGTCTGGTTACTGAATTAGTTTTATGATGGTCTATTGCCTTTTAAAGTTGAAGGTATATATAACTATATGATCATAAACTTTCACGTTTGTAATAATGTACAATACAAGATAATCTGGTAGGACTCCTCGAAATGACGGACTAGTAACTAAGGAGTTTAACAGCTGGACCCTTTCCTGGCTTTGTTCCCTATACGATAAATTTGTTTCATTTTTATGATCGAAGCACCGATGTATGCATGCTGATAAATAAATTATCAGTGTAATCACTGTTTAAGTGCAAGTTTCAGTGATGGAGGCTGAGAAATAAGGAGGGCACTGATACTGAGCCCAGAGAGGAGCGCGAGAGAGGAAATACGATGAATTCGAGATTCATCGACATTCGCCGCGGAAGTCATGCTAAGTGAGGGAGCGGAAGGGAGCCTGAAGGTAGGCAAAGCCGCAAGCACTTACATGATGGAGGCAGTTCATCGACATTCGCCGCGGAAGTCATGCTAAGTGAGGGAGCGGAAGGGAGCCTGAAGGTAGGCAAAGCCGCAAACACTTACATGATGGAGGCAGTTATGATCGCGCAGTATATCGTGAGAGAGTTTCACGCTCGTAGGCCGTCGAAGCACACACCTCGTGATCAGCACAGATTGCATGATGTAGTCGATCGACGGGAAAGACGGTTGCCGAGGTCGCGGAGTTCATCGTATGAACTCCGCGATGTGAATGTGAGCCCAAGACGGTATGAGCGCATGGAGACGGAGAGGCTTTATATTTATAGTAGTAGTTCCGATGATGACAAGCTTCTAAATTCAAATTTTCAAAAGTTGTACTCTCGTTCTCCAAGCGCCGCTCAACTTCTAAACTAGAGTCTGGCTAGTCAAATAATGTTGACAGATATTTCTTTGTGGTATCACCAAATGTTTATTTTAAATAAATGACTCATATTAACAATAACCATACCAAGTGAGGTCCGCAAACTATTATTTAAGCTCGTAAATAATTGCGACAATGTGCGAAGCCAATGTGAAGCGTCGTATAGCGAAGACATTGAATGTTAACAAGTAGAAAACAATTTAATTGTTGGGCTATTTGTAAATATTTTGATACTTTATTTACTAGTTCTATCTTTTACCTATAACCTTGATTAGGTTCGTAAGTTTATTAATTTCCGTGAAACTCATAAACAGGGCAAGTGTGTAAGGAAACGGACAAACCGAAAGTTCTGTAGAATATAAATAAAATCAAACCATTTGAACGCAAAAACTTACTAAAAACCAATATTTAGAAAAAGAAATTTGTGGAGCAATTTGATATTAGACAAAAAAAAAACATTGTAGCGGAATATTTAGAGGCCGATTTTGACTATAGCGAATAGGTCATGGTTAGTAAAATTAAAAGGTGTAAATATTCATCTTAGTCAAAATGATTGATTGTAGCTTATAGTTAGTTTCTCGTGGTTTTACCTATTCCGGTGTCGATCTTGTCTGTAAGCAAGCAAACAAGAAACGCGAATATACTAAGTTAAACTTGACCCACTTCGCGGTTTCCGATTGAGCTGAAATTTGGCCTAGTAATTATGTAAATCTTTTTGTGACGGATTATTATTACGGTATTATCGAGCTGGGTTTTATTTACATTACATTTCATCTTTCGCCTTGTTTATGGTTAGAAAGTGTAAACATATGTGTTTGTTGCTTACGGTACTGTACATAGTGGTAAAAATTATGTGAGCTGACTATGAGTGCATGACAACATATATTTAACTTATTTATTTGGGTGCCTTACGTTTGAATAGGAAATAAAAATCATTTTTTTTAGTACCAAAACTATATTTCCTACTACACACCGTGTGACTAGCCACAGATTATTTTTAAAGTGTCCGTCGTAACTTTGAGTATTAATTCATTAGCCAGATAATATCATTAAATAATGTTTTTCCTGAATTCAATGTCGGAAGATCACGATTTTGACGTGGCCCACCAAAGTAAAGGAGTGTACTGAAATTTTGGATGGACTGAAAGAGAGACGGCACTTCCCAAACTTACAGAGCTTGCCAAGTCTTGGTATCGGGGTCTCGGCACGGTCCTATATTTCATGGTCAGTGTGGAAGATACAACTTATAGAGTCATTCCCTTGCCGTGACGATTACGCAGAGCTTTTGTTCTGGTCAGAAGAAAAAGATCGATATAGTGATTCCCTTGAGCACTACTAATACGCTGAAATCAATTTATTGAACAGGTGTAGCATAACAGGTTATAAATGGGTGGATTATTTATTCACATTCATATTATTCATATTCGCTTATTGCTGTCATGAGTAGGTGCAGTAGGGTGTTAACATATATGGCAGTTAAACGCCCTGACAGGGCATTGCAATTATCTTATAACTAGAAACTAAAGTACTTATATTAGATTTACATATCAGTTTTAAGTTAGGTAAATAATATCAGTTGTTATAATATCAGTTGTCAAACGGTATAGAAGATCGTGTTGTACGAGTAGGTGCTCAAGCCGCCTACTTTCGCGAACCTGAAGAGGTTCTTAGATATCTAAATTGCAATGAGGACGGGCACAAACGCTTCCAGTGCAAAAATACTCTAATAATTGTACTACGTGTCGTGTGGCAAGCTAGATCACCTTCCAACATTCTGTCCTTTCGCTTGTAATAATGTAAATGGTAAATATATCAGAAAGTATCAGCTACAAAGGGAGTCAAATGTTATCGAGTAAAGTTGTCAAAAAAATTAAATTCATGTTGGTAGGTACCTACTTTAACATGTTGATAGAGGGTAGGACGCTTTTAAATTTAATTCGTTTTATTGCCAGAAGGAAAAACCATGCAAAAAAAATGATAGATTACAAACTAGATAGTCTAGAATTTAAATAAAATACCAAAATGAAATTAAAATACAATAATCAAATTCCATAATCAATAAAATCACATAATAACATAAATAAGTATACATAACAAAATCAAAGGAGACTTTTATGCCATGTCGGTAGTCAACGCACCGTCATTAGATGATTCGATTCATTAGATAAATATTTAAGTTTCCTGATACGAGGCGTATTAAGTAGGGCGCCTCGAGTGTGTCAGTTCTAGGCATGAACACACAATCATGTTCTAAAATATCCCATTCGGTTTGAACTCATGTTTTTAGTGTTGCCGAAAATACTCAACTATTATAAGGATTCCACATCAGTTAGTTTCGAGAAAGTAGAATCTAACAAACTGTTCTTGCAACAAATCAAGAAAGATTCAGTGGATAAATCTGTGAACGATTCAGTGGATTAAAACCTTATTAAAATTGGCCCAGCCGTTTGAGCGTGGGGAAGTAACAGACATACACATAAACACGCTCGCAAACTTTCTCCTTTATAATATTTATGAGATAATATTGAGGTGATAATAAGCTTAGTAGTGATTTCGACGAATAATAAGCATAGTAGTGATGAGAGTGCTGGCTAACTCTTATGGTCTATGGTGCTAACAATAATTAAATTACTACTGTGTAGCCATTATAATTTCCTTAGCTTTAGGAATTTATTTATATGTATATAGGTTTTCTTGCTGCAATTGAATGCTGATGCTGCTGTATATCTATACTTGAAAATTTAAAATATAATTCACATATTTTAATTAATTTGCAAAATTATTTATAGACACGCCCAACTAGTTAGTTTCATTTGTAAGTGTCCCAATAAAACAAAATAAAAATTGAAATCTTTTGATCATACGATGTTATTAGTAAATGACGATATTTTATCTAAGTATATTTAATTACACTTTACTGTACAGTATAAAATGGTAGGCACAAATGGTGGACTTAATGCCGTGGCGCATTCTTTACCGGTCAACCATGAGACCAAACGGAAATCAGCATTTGGTGCATTGGCATATCTAATATATCTATATCTATGTATGTGTAATTAACTAAGCAATTATTACGACACCTAAAAGAAAAGATAATTAAAAAAAATATAACATAAAATAGAACAAAATACTGTAATGCTTTTTGTAAAATTATAATGATTTACCATAATACAATATTCTCAAAATATTTATATAATTTAATAGCATTGAAAATATTTAGTCTCTTATTCGACTTCCGCCACTATGGCGTCCTGGCCGCTGATTCCAGTCTACCTACATATTATTCGATTTTATTAATGATGAAACGTAATGTTCCCGCGAAATTGCTGGTGACGGTGACACTACTTTCCCCCTCCTCAGAAACTTAATGTCACAAATGATTACCGAACATAGGTGTTTACCTGATTTTTTATATGAACATTTCATATCTATCATCTTTCTTGACAAATTTGATACTTAGTTAATAGATGCTGGAAGGGTTAACCATAATACATACCTAAATGTTGTCTGGAAGAGATCGCTATTTAAGCGATAAGACCGCCTGTTGTTTACCTCTGCCTGTTATTTGAATGTATCTCATGTTGTGTTGTATATTCCTTGATGTTGGTGTGCAATAAAGAGTATTTGTATTTGTATTTGTACATTTTAAATTAAGACATGAATCTTTGATTTTAGAAATTATAAGGTTAACCTAGGTTTTCGCAATATACTTACAATTTTATTTATATTACTATGATGTAGTTATAGAGCGAAGAGACTTGCTCTAGCAGGATGGCCGAGCTGTAAGGATAATTTCTAATTTAAAAGTAGTTGCAATGAACGATCACGTGATAGTCACGTGATCGCCCCCTTCCACTCCGAGCAATGGCGACCGGTCACGTGGCTGGGAATAAGAGACATTCGCTAACGGACATTGTCCGTGGTCGGTCGGTTGCTCGCCGTGGAGGCATTGTTGGATTTGTTGGTTATTTAAGGGCTAATTATAAGTTCAAGCCTACCGAATTAAGTACAGGTCAGTATCGCTCTCGTATTGATTGGGTATAATCAATATTAATACTATTTAATGAGGTCTATGCCTACTCACAAGTTGTATTCATTGTGCGAATAAACACCATTTGTTATCAACTGTCGTTGTTTTAATTAAACGTATCGATTCCTTATACCAGTAACCTTATAGGTTAACTTATAGGTTAGGTAATAGCCATGAGAGAGGTAACACAACAATATCCTCGCCGGTTACTGACAATAACTATGTATGTCATGTAATGTTCTTTTCACTTCTCATGCTCTTAAAATGTTACTTTAGTCTCTGCATATCGGGACTAAAGCTCCTTATTAATCTCTAGGGATTAAAGTAAAATTGTTTTAATTTACTTTGGAAACCCCTAAACAGCCAATCACGATGTTTGTGAATGGAACTTTGTAGCCATTTTCAGTGAAAGGTATACAAACTTTTTGGTGCGAGGAAATAACCTCAAAATTACAACTGCTCAAAAATAAAAGATTATATTTCATGAAACACCATTAATTATTAGGAATGCGAATGTATTTAATAATATTAAAGATGAATTAATTTTATCATCCATGGTCCGTAAGTCCATATTAGTCTTAAATAAAATAGTTTTAAAGTTTGAATCTGTTGGCTAAATATGCAAGCATTTAAAACGTCACTTTAAAAAAAAGAAAAGAAACATGGAACATTTAAATTTTCTATTAGAATTTTGAATGATAATTACCATTACTCGTATTAAACTTGAATTGTAATCACCAATTAGACCAATTAATTGCGTCACTATAATTTACGGACAAAATAAGTAATCATCATCTTCCAGTGAAGAAGAATTAAAGCTGAAGGCTATTGCGATTGACTCTTCTATACAAGAAGAGTCAATCCAAATAAATAAAATATTTATCGAAGGAATATATTGAAGGAATTAAAATATCCTTAAAGCAGAAATCACAACCAACATTAGACCCACGCCCATCGACATCGTGGGATGAGAATGAGCCTAATGAAATAACTATCGGCAGCTTTTTTGAGGAAAGGTCTGCGTCTCTACTATACTCTCCATTCTCTCCAACTTTTACTGCGATTTCGAGTGAAAATATTGAACTTACTTCTGATTCTGAAATACAATCCACGCCGTCCCAGCTTAATTTTCAGGGGAAAACTATACATTTAAATGTAAAGAATTGTACAAATTGCCCTTTGAATTTTTCTGAGGTTGGATTAACGACTGTAGGTAGGTACTACGTAATTGTAAGAAACTTTGTTATAATAAATATTGTAATTTTATATTGAACGTCGTTTCTTTTCCTCGCATTCAAAGTGAAAAGTAGAGTGTTTAACGCGAGACTAAACAACCATAATGACACTCGAACTATTAGCCACTAACATCTCGTGTCATTATGGCTTGTTTTAGTCCCTTGTTGAACAATCTACTATTAGTACCGATACCATAGTGAACCGATATACGACCAACTTTTTTATGGAACGGCGAAATTAGGGACTACGACTGTGATGCTGAAATTCAAGTGCTCTGTGTGCGAAGATTGTGGCGACGCCCGTTCACAAAAAAATCGGTCTTACTATGACAGGGAACTATAAGATTGTTTTTTTAGAAAAATACATGGGTAACAATCAGATCATAACTTTATATATGTACGTGACAATATTAATGATTTTATTCAACTATCTTGTAATAAAACTTAATGAATCAGATAAAGATAAATCGAGTAACTATGTAGTTTATCAAACTGTATTTTTATAAAATATATCGAGCTTTTAATTAATTTAATTCATTAGACGTACTTTGTGCAATGATTACTTCATGTAACTGTATATTAATTCACTTCAACTCTCGCGGAATATTGGATTTCAAGACTTAAATAAACAACAAACAGTTATAATCAATAAAATAAAACGTCTAAGTCACGAACTTCAGCCACTCTATTATTGGTGCTTATATATCTTTAAACATTATCTCATGAAAAAGAACAGAAAATTTCGCAAATCCCGTCCGTGACACTCGTAAATTACTCTACAAGGCCCTGAGCCTGCGATCGTTGAGTACTCGATGTAGACCGGAATGAGGGACGTCATGTTGGAGTCTTATCACTGAGTGAATTTTTTGTTCAACTGATAGCTAATAATTTACAACCTTCACAAACGAATCATTTTGGCCGAAAGGCCTCATGTTCCGGCGTTTTCGTGGTCGACTACCCAAACTTTAAGCTATTTTTTGTATTACTTATGTATGTTAGTCTGTAAGTGTAGTCTGTATCCTGAAATGTAGTTTTGAAATTTTAATAAATGTACCTACATTATTTTTAATCTTATCAGCGGACATGCTTATAATTTTGTATATAAATGTATTTACAATTCTAATATTCAGTAATTATATTGAAACCCCAATTACATACTATACCTGCTTGGATGAAGTTCCACAGTTAGGTAAATATTATCCGCCCACGTCAGACCCGTCAGCCTCAGCGTAACAAGGTTCGGCGCAAACAATTTCACCGCCATGGACAGGTTGACATTAATGATGCTGCATTTTATTTGCACGTTTTGCATATAATATGCACTGTGCCGTATGTATATGACAAAACTCGTATAAATTATAAATCTCAATGTAAATTTGGCACTACAAACTTCAAGCCCGTAAAACGTCTGAAGACTAAATGTTAGACCATGTCATGCTTCTTGATTTTGGGTAAAAGGCGACGACCATTAAGTAGGTACAACCTTCTTACGATTTGCCTATTATTGAATCACGGTTAACTTTTTCTGATGTGGTGTACTTATAAATTACATGACGTACATCGAGTTGTTGTCGTTGTCCCAAAGACACCCCGGAGGAGCAAAGGGTCTTCATAATCTCGCTCCATGCATTCCTATCTTCAGCTAATTCCTTGGTCTCACTCAGGTCCACTCTGACAATATGCAGCTCGTTCTCGTACCCACAAACATGAAAAAAAAAATGAATTGAGGTCCCACAGCTACGACAGCTGTGATCTTATCACTACGATCGTGCAAAGCTAAACAAGAACGTGAAAAATTTATTAAATTTTGGTACTTACCTTTAGAAGGATAGGCCGTAAGCTCATGAAGGACATGAATAAGGCCTTACTTAATTACGGTGAAGTCTAAGATTACGTTATTCATTCACACGAATAAAATATAGACTGTTCTTGAACATAACACTCTTTCTTACATTCCTATAATTACAAGCAGCTTGCTGCGGAAATTAACCGTCAAATGTAGGTAGTTTTATGTTCCTCTGAGATTCGTTAATTCAATTTCCTTCCTGATACAATATTATTAAATTTCGTGAGATTCGGTCGCCATCTCGTCAAATACAACATCCAAACAAATCCACCGTCCACATAACCTGCGCTGAGGCACCATATGATCGTCAGTTGTTCACAGACTTTTTACTCAAGCAGGTGGCCGACGCCGGCGCAATCTGTGCACGAAAAACCTGCGAATATAATACTGTGTTAAACAGAGACAGAACAACTAAACAAAGAAGACTAGAGCGAGACAAAAGCTTGTCTTTCCGTTTCCGTTTAGTATAAAAACACGAACATCTGGATAGATTTGGCCTGAGAAAGATTGATAGATTTAAATCTAGACAGTCAAATTTTTTGCAAATTAAGTTATTTTTATGGCTTATTCGTTATTGGTTTGATGAGTTTGTTGCGTCATGTATCTTCAGATATCTATGCTAATTTTGTTGGTCTATGCAATTTAATTAATTGCTCGATTATTATTAGGTTTACTGCTCAGTTTAACGAGGTACTTTGATAAACTTTTTATATTTAATTTGGTTTCTAGCAATAAACATATAGTCGGGCCAAAGTTTACAACAATTAAACTCATTTTTTACAACAGAAACAAATATCAATTTGAAATACCAATCAAAGTGTTTATCTAACACAAAAAGACCGGAAGTTGATAAAATTTTCTTAAGATTTCTTGACGACTTAACAGTCTATCATATATATTATTAATAACCATTAACGCTCAAATTTATTGACCATAACGACATATTTTGAAAGTCTAGTTACACTTGGTATTGAATACCTCTGTCTAAAATAGACTCGGGCATGTTGAATCTATAAATCATCTCTACATACCACGGTACAACTTAAAACGCACTAAAAAATCCGACCGCTTATTCCGATCAATGAATCGTAAAAAATTAAATAGACTTTCTATTTAAATATTTTATAGAGATATTTATTTGTACAGTATAACCATGCAAGCATTCGTTACTACATACGTCTCGTATACGAGTCTAGTGTATTCAAAATCAATACAGATAGTCAGATAAGTCAATAACTTCAGCAGACTTCGTCTCTCTCATTATGTTTTTTGTACATTTATTTGAAAAATGTAGGTATTTGTACAAAAGCGGACTTTTCGCATTAAAGACTCTCTTCCAGTTAACCTTTTTAAGTTAATACATATAAATAAATAAAATAATAAAATAAAATACCAATATATTATATAATTTTTTAATTTAATGTATGAGATATATTTGTAGTGTAGTGTAGCCTGTGTTCGGATTCGAATGAGGATGCACGATTACACCTGACCAATGATCCAAGTCATCGGATTATTTACAGCCGTTGCGTTTGAATCGAATCATAATTATACGAATATGTGTATGTAATCACTCATTACGTACATACAATACCTACTATTCTATAGCATAGTATGGATGGTCCCGCTTTGTAGAAATATAACCAGATTAAATAAAGCACACGAATCACTAAGAAAATACAATCGCACGTCTACCTTAGTTAAGCTGCACAGAAAAGACATCGGCTTTTATCTCAGAATACGGCCGCTGTTTATTTTTAGGCAACCCTTTTATACGGGAATTACGTTCATTAAGGGTTTTTATACTTTTCTATTTCGATAGTCCGCGGCAGATGGCGCTTCCCTCATTGTTCAGATTAACCCTTCGTGGAGACAAAAAATACTAAGCTCTTTAAGTAACGTCGAAGCAAACTTAGAAAACAATTAAAATAAATTGTAAACAATATTTGCCTCCATATATAGTAGCTACTCGTATATCTTCATCTCGTTAAGATATAGTGTCTATGTCTCTATAATATAGTGTCGATGTTATCTTACTATATCGTATTTATGTTTTTTATCCTATAAATTTATATTTATTGATTGTAGTTATTAATTTAGCAATAATCGTCACTAATGTATTCGCTCAAAAGATTAAGAATAGTTTATATTTATTGGTAAATTGTTTCTTCTACGGAAAGTTATGGTGATAATCGAAGCATTTCTAGATTTCTGTTGACTTCGACATACTGCTTGACTGTCTATGGTAAATAACTTTACTTCGCTTGAAGAATATATCCTTCACCCTAACCTGAATTAAAAATAGTGTATTTTGTGGTATATTGAACGAGATTGATAATGATTATCGTCAAGCGCAATGGTTCTGAAAGACTTAGATACGATCTATCCATTAGGATAAATGACAGAATAAACTATTCTGCTAAAAATCTTAGCAGATTACGCAAGGGCGTTGCTATTCCATATAATCCTTGGACTAGAGAAGTCAGAGTGGACCTGAGCGAGACCAAGAAAGTAGCTGAGAATGGGAAAGCATGGATCGATATTATGAAGATCCTTTCTTCCTCCGGGATGTATTTAGGACAGCAACAACAACTTATACGAGGTACGTCATGTATTTAACGGATGCTCCAAGAATATGATACTTGCTGTTAAAGGAAATCAGCCTTACAGGCCACTCCCACTCCCAATTCCTCGGCGACGCGTCAAAAGTAAACGAGCCTTCCTACCGGCTCGCATCCGTCTGCAGGTATTCGCTGCAATTGTACAAATATTCGCCGGATATCCTCCCGGGCTCGAGTTGCATCGGATGTCATCTTGCCGGTTTGTACCCAAAGGTTAGTCCCATAAAAAGAGGCAGATACGTCACTAGTGCAAACGAAAAGCTTTTGTTGCAGCGAGATGATCACCGGTTTTGTGTAGAAACATAAAATCGATTTATTTCTGTTTCACTTATATTTCTACTAATATCGTTTCAGCAAATATGACTCAAAATTTGAAAAGTGTTTAACTTGCAAACCTCATATCTTTCCGGCTTTTATCGTTTGTCTGATTAACCGTCAATATGTCTGAGAGAGGTAAAAGTGGTTATTGTGAGAACGAGAAACGCTTACGCGTGGATTATGTCTCATATGGGAAATATTGCTCACAAGTGGGGCCGGTAAGGGTCGGATATTGGATTTCCGCAAGGAAGTATCCTTTTCGGGCCAACTTTCTTCACGTGGGAATATAATTGAAACACATTTTGTGCATAAGTTATTGTGAGACAGAACGCTGCAGATTTGAGTGATTGCAAAACGACGTCGTTTGAATAAAATTATGCTTGTATATCGAGATTATGCGAAGTTCAGTGTTGTTCGAATCTTAAATAATTATGTTCTTCTTGTTCAATTTAGGTAGATAGCTGTTGAGATAAGTAGTTGAAAATAAGTGTTAAACTTTATAGATTGTTGTAAAAATATCGTAAGTGTAAAGATAAGTGATACAAATTCAGAGACCTGGCGCCAAGAAGCTAGCAATAGGTTTAAGATTCCCATCTATATCTAACCAACGGGCCTTACTTAAGTGACGTAATCACCGTGCAATATTCATTGAAACCCACGATTACCATTAAAATCTGATGAGTAATCCCTCACGGCAGCTGCTTAGTTCTATTAATAGGCGATATGCAGCCTTTATCCGATTAGTCCCGTGCGTAAATCATCTCTGGTTAGCGCTCACCCCTTTTTGTTGCTCTCCGTGATTTACATCTACGGGGTAGCCTCGTCACGTTATTTAGAAGCTTTATAACACTCTCGTTTGCTTTTGATCTCGTGTAAGTTGAGTCATTCTTTACGTCATTTAGATGTTAAGTAGAGTAGAAGTGTTCGTTTTGATTGTTATAAGTATTGCTACTAGCAGTATATAACTTTTGGGCATTTATTACATAGAACTTTGCGGTATCTACAATTTGGCAATATCTTGTCTTTATCACGGTATTTTCTTGGATCTATACCCGTTCTCAAGCTAACATTTTAAATGGCAAAGTTAGAAAAAAATGCTTGCTCCTGTTAGGGCTTGTGCACAAATCACGTGAGGCTTTTTCGGCTACTTTTTGACCCCCCCTCCCCCGTGGTGATATTTGGTGAGGTTCTTTGCTAACCCCCCCCCCCCCCCTCACTACCTCACGTGTATTTATTTTCCGCTTAATTTCGAAAAATAGACTCGCTTTTTTGAAAGTCAAGTTGTTTTGATATATTCAATAGAGTCTGGCTAGCCAAATAATGTTGACAGACATTTCTTTGTCGTATCACCAATCGTCTATGATTTAAACAATTTTATAGGTGGGTCCTCTATAAATAATTTTGATACTTTATGTACTAGTTCTAACACTGATTGAGTTGAAATTTGGCATAGTACTTATGTAATTTTTTTGGTGATGGATTAATATTATGGATTATGGTATTATCGAACTAGGTCTTATTTACACTACATTAAATTTTTCGCCTTGTATATGGTTAGAAAGTGTAAACAAATGTGTTTGTCGCTGACTGTACTGTACATAGTGGTAGAAATTATGTGAGCTGACTATGAGTGCACGTCAACATATATTTTAACTTATTTCTTTAGGTACCTTACGTGTGCATAGAAAATCAAAAATATTTTCTAATATCAAAACTATAATTTCTACTACACAAAGTGTGACCAGCCGCAGATTGTATAAATTTCCCGCAAAAACTTTCATTAGCCAGACTATATAATTGGATTTCATAAATTTTAAGGTTTTCTTAATTTTTTAGTTACTTAGTTATTTTTAGTTTGCTCATTAAGACAAAACATTACTGGGATCGTGTTTGTGCGTCTGTGTGTCGCCGTTTAGGCAGAACAGATTTTCATTGTGCCCTAACTTACCTTAAAGTCTACTTTTTATACCAAAAAAAACATGGCTCCCGTATGCTTGTGTCATAACACGACCAAGGCCGCGGGCAAAAACCAGTGCAAGATAAATATTTACCTTACCCGTCGTAGCTAATTTAATTTTTGTTAAAAAGCAAAATTTTCTTTATATCCTTAGGGATCGGGTAGAATTCACCGACAAATTTAATTCCGAGTTAACCTGTCTTTTAAAGCTAACGTGTCTCCCAAATTTCTCAATGGCACCGTCCCGTGGGAGAGTAAAGAGCAAACAATCCGTGTTGTCGCAGCATATCTCCGAGATAGATCACCGCGGGTCAATGCCCTTTTGACAGATAGATCACTCAGCTGACATTTGGGCATCTCCGGTCAAAGCGGCTTGATTGATTGATGAGGTAAATGATATAGTAATGATCTTGTCTGGCAAATATACGAAGTCAGGTCACTTTGATTAGTAACGCGAGTTCCCTTGATTGTGATTGAGATTTCACACCTCTCTACGATTAAATTGTTCTTCGAATACGTAGTTCGCGGAGGAGGGCAATGTCATGTCAACATCTCCATGTATCATGTAAAAAGTATCCTATTTATTTATAACCATCTGTGCATGTCAGGCTATCGCTGTGTGAAAGAATTGGCATGTAGAAGCTGCAAGGTGGCTCTTCTAGTCAAATGAACTGTGACTGTGATATAGGTACAGCGAAATTGTGTATTTTGCAGATTTTGCTTTATTTCTTGGCTGGTCTATCCTGTTTGATTACAAATGTCTATACATTTTTTTCCGACTTTTCCTTATAAATATAAGACGGTATTACTTACCAAATTTCACAGTTCTAGGTCAACGGAAAATACCCCATAAATTATGATTCCCTTGAGAGTGTCGAAATATGTTTTTGCGGTATAAGCGGCCATATGTTTTTTGTTACTGTATTAGAAGTTCGATTGTTTTCAAATTTTCACAGCTTTAAGGGGCTGTAAATCTGAGTAGGTATGGTTTTAATTCCCGAGATAAAGGGTCTTAACGGACAGACCGAAGGACAACAAAGTGATATTGTAAGGGTTCCGTTTTTTCTTGTTGAGGTACTTAACCCTTAAAAGAAACCCGTACAGTTTCGTCATGTTCGTCTGTCCATATGTGACCGGTATTTTTTTTATCTATGTATGACGAGTAAAATCTATGTTTTAATTTTTTGCTCCTGTTACAGGGCACACCTGGTATACTTAGTACTACCACAATACTACGCCATATAAATTTTCGATGAAATAAACAAATGACGGTGCCGTATATTTTACTATGGTTGTGCTTTAAAAACATATCTATAGAAAATACTAAAAGGCATGTTAATTTTGCGAGAATCTGAAATAAATGTGTCGCGTTATTGCCAACTAAAAAACGAAGGTGAAATATAAACACTACCCCGTACCTGTATAAAAGTGTATAGTCGGGTATTGAATCCGCACCCTCCTGCAAGCAGGCCACCTGTTGCCGATCTGATTTGAAGGCTTGTGTTTATAATAATATGGACTACAGAAAGCCTTGGAGTTAGGTTAGTTCATTGTGCAAATTTTTAAATTTTAATACATCACAGGTTAAAAAGTAAGTTTTCAGCGAAAGCTTGTACACTTAATTACTTATTCTAAATTGTTTTTAATATAACAGAATATACTATATACATCTACAAATGTTTTATTGAATGAGAATAATAATTGAATATAGGAACAATGAAGTACAGAAACCAGCAATGATTTTATTCTATTATTATACTTTAGATAAAAAAAAAAACAGATTACTGGTATCTAAAGTACATTAATGATTTTAACAAACGATCTGGAAACAAACGTCGCCGCCATAAATGCCATAATGAAGCAGCATGACAGTAAGGACCGAGTTCATCAGGCCCAAATGAAAATAAAACGATGCCTTCTCAAGGGATGTTCTTTAATAAGACCGGAGGGAAGGTGAGGGATGCACTGTTTCCGCCGAACGGGTTGCCAGACACATGCGCCACAGATTTCCGGTAAGACGTTCCAAATCCGAAAACACCTGGCCGAAAACAATCAAAAAGACTCCACTTTTTACAACAACCCTTCCAAATTCAAATTTCAGTTCCCCTTTCTTTTTTTTATATTTCTTGTCTATGCTTCAGTGCGTTCCATTTCTCGCAGAAGGTTTTAATAACTTCTGACCCCATTTCTTATCTATATTTGAAGGTCTTCGCTGTTTTTTACGTGTAAGATGGTTATCGGGTTAGTGTTTCGCAGTTGCACGCGCGTTTTTTGGTGTGCATATGGCAGATTATTTTAGTTATTTTCGGTTTAGCATGTGCGCACGCCATTCGCGACAGACGGTGATGTCACTCCTTTATTTTTGATTATTAGTCGGAAAGGGGTAATGTTTTTGTCTAACGGTTAAGGAATTTACGTTTCGTTCCAATTATAGACCGTGACTGTTTGTTTTTATCTGAAAAAAAGAGTCTGCTGTCATCACAATAACTCGCAGTCAACAACATAATTTTAAGTGTAGTACTAAGAGTATATAAGTGGTTTAAATTTATCACCATTAGTAGATAGGCTACGAATTTGGACTAAACATCAACAATAATAATAATAACTAGAGACCCGTTGCGGCGTCGAACCGCCGCTAGAATATGGAAATCCGGTAGTGTTACAGAAAATAACTACTTTATCGATAAGAAGTTTTTGGGGAACGAAGAATAAATACTGTCAAAAAACACGTTAAAATGATGTTTTAAAAACGTTAAAACATGCCAGGCTAGAGTCAGGCCTGATAGCCAACTGCCAGCTTCATCGTGACAACTTTTTCAACTCTTTTGTAAAAATTACTTGTGCGCATTTAATGGCATGTGATATGCTGATCTGTTTCACAAATAAAATGCATATATTCGATTTATGGAAAAATATAATTCATGACAATAGTCCCATAATTAATAATGGTAGAATTTTAACTTGTTGTTCATTCTTCAGGACATAAATTTATCGATTTGATCGATTTCTATCAATTTCCAGAAATAGCACATGAACCGAAACGACAGATTTGGTCACTCACTTACGCAGGTTTTAAAAAGGAAATGATGGAGTACGTAACTGTTTATGTATTCATTTATAATCGTAAATACTTCAAAATATTGATAATAAAAAATGTTACATAAACTCAATTGTATGAAATAGAGAGTAAATTTTATAGATACACGAAAAACACTATTATCAATGCTTGTTTTTTTTTATGAAATTTAATAGATAGTGCAAATTTTCTTAATATGGGTGCTGCCATGTCGTCATCATTTATTCAATAACAATAACACATTGTGTTTGAAATTCTTACGCTAGTTATACTTAATCAAACCCTTGCTAATCTAAATAAATTACTGACCAACAATAACTCCACCATAAAAAAAATGTGTCTAATATGTGTGATAAAAAAATCCAATATATAAAACAGCTAAACATGTTTGAAAAAAGAATATAAGCTATATTTTTTTCAATAAATTTAGAGCCTAATACCCGAATTCGAAATTCAAACTTTCGTGTCTTTCCTCTCATTGAAATAGTGTCTGACAGAAGAGTGAGGGAGATGCTATCCAAAGAGTATGTAAATGCTATCTATACTCTCAAGTCTGTAATATAAACCAAATTTTAAGGTTCCTTACCATAGTCGGTAAAAACGGAAGCCTTATAAACTCAATTTGTTTTGTTGACAGCAGAATTTGATTTTTTTTATTTTGAATGAGAATAAGAATGATCAGCCAGACGTCATTAATTCAAATATGATTTATTATTGAGCGCGTCGATTTTTTGAAATTTGCATCATACGTAGGTTATTTCTACCATCAAGTTTCGCATGTTAGGGTAACATGTTAATTATTCCACATTGCCAACTCGTCCACAATGTCAGCTCGTCTATATTCCCATCTGGGTCACAATGCCAACTTGTCCACACACCCAACACGTCCATATTGCTTACTCGTCCACAATGCCAACTCGTCCACATTTCCAACTCGTCCATATTCACAACTCGTCCACATTCCCAACTCGTACACAATGCCAAATCCTCCACATTGCCCACTCGTCCATACACCCAACCCATCTACATTTCCAACTCGTTAATATTACCAACTCGTCTTTATTGCCAACTCATCCATATTCCCAACTCGTCCACAATGCCAACTCATCCATATTGCTAACTCGTCCACATGTCCAAGTTGTCCATACACCCAACTCGTCTACAATACCAACTCGTCCTTATTATTAACTCGTCTTTATTGCTAATATCGTCCATATTATCAACTCATCCGTATTATCAACTCGTCTTCATTGCCAAATCGTTTATATTCCCAACTCATCCACAATGCCAACGCGTTATTACTTGCTCGTCCACAATGACAACTCGTCCATATTCCCAACTCGTCCATAATGCCTAGTCGTCTACATTACCAACTCGTCCATACACCAAACTCATCTACATTGCCAACTCGTCTTCATTTCCAACTCATCAACAATGCCAACTCATCCATATTGCTAAATCGCCCACAAATACAACTCGTCCACATTTCCAACTTGTCCATATGCCCAACTCGTCCACAATTCCAAGTCGTCCACATTGCCAACTCATCCACATTTCCAACTCATCCATATTCCCAACTCGACGATACACCCAACTCGTCTACAATACAAACTCGTCTTTATTGCCAACTCGTCCATATTCCCAACTTGTTCATTTTGCCAACTCATTTACATTCCCAACTCGTCCATATTATCAACTCGTCCACGTTGACAACTCGTCCGTATTACCAAGTCGTCTTCATTGCCCACTATCGTCCGTGTTCCCAACTTGTTCATTTTGCCAACTCATCCACATTCCCAACTCGTCCACATTCCCAACTCGTCCATATTCCCAACTCGTCCACATTGACAACTCGTCCGTATTACCAAGTCGTCTTCATTGCCCACTCGTCCGTGTTCCCAACTTGTCCGTATTACCAACTCGTCTTCATTGCCAACTCGTCCATAATACGAACTCGTCCACATTGCCCCCTTGTCCATGTTCCCAGCTTGTCAATTTTACCAACTCATTCACATTGCCAACTCATCCACATTTCCAACTCGTCCATATTCCCAACTCGACGATACACCCAACTCGTCTAAAATACCAACTTGTCCTTATTATCAGCTCGTCTTTATTGCCAAATCTTCCATATCACCAACTCGTCCGTATTACCAAGTCGTCTTCATTGCCAACTCGTCCATATTCTCAACTCGTCCACATTGCCCACTCGTCCGTGTTCCCAACTTGTTCATTTTGCCAACTCATCCAAATTCCCAACTCGTCCATATTCTCAACTCGTCCACATTGCCCACTCGTCCGTATTCCCAACTTGTTCATTTTGCCAACTCATCCACATTCCCAACTCGTCCATATTCCCAACACGTCTATATTGACAACTCGTCCAATTAACAACTCGCCCATATTAACAACTCGTCCATATTCCCTACTCGTCTATATTACCAACTTGTCAATTTTACCAACTCATCCACATTCCCAACTCGTCCATATTCCCAACTCGTCCACATTTCCAACTCGTCCATTTTACCAACTCATCCATATTCCATATTACCAATGTATGTAGATACATTCCCAACTTAGCTACATTGTCAAGTCGTCCATATTCTCAACTCGACCACATTTCCCATCCCGTCGACATGCAAGCGGAAGGACTAAGTTTTTTCTTGTACCATTACCATTTAATTTACCATAACTCATGCCATTTTCCTTGGAATTATTTTTTTAATGGACTTATATAATCATATTTATAATAATCTATCATAAATTTACTTGTTTCAATGACGTTTAAATTAGTTTTTCTAATTTTTTTCTATAAATAAAAATGTGGTATTACCACATAAAAAATATGAATCGATAAAAAAGATTCTATACAAATATTTTTTTTCTGTTTTGATTTATTGTAAAACTCGCCTATAAAAATAATCTATTCTTGAATGATGGTCAGTTTTTCTAGTCTTTTGAGCACCAGTCCAACTCGCACTTAGGCGGCTTTTTCTCCACATTTTTAACAGGTAGGTATGTGAAAAAAGTTTCCATATCAACATTTTAAAAAGAAAAACAACCTGGCAATTTAGAGCATTGACATAATAGCCCCCAATAAAAAAGACATTAAAAGTTGTCAGAATATGGTTACTGTCATTCATTGTCAACAAACTGTAAAATTATTTTTGCATATTCGTACATGTTTTAAGTGTTGCGGATATTATGTTGCCGACTCAAAAATTATATTTCATCATGCTGAACAACTTACTACAGGTTTGTGAGCAAATCATGCTTATTATTATTTGGTCATCTTATGTCAAAATAGGGATCACAGGTCACGTGGTAAAAGTCACGTGGTTAGCGCACAGTAGTTTTTTCAAATCCATTTTTCAGTACCTTTCCAGGAAAAAAATAAAATTCCAAGAGTTTTATGCACCTCTCCAGCATGAGACGAATCTAATGACATATCATTTATCAAAATCGGACCATAACTGTAGATCTGATGGGATGTACAAAAATCGGCCTCGCGTAATATATATATAGATAACAATAGTTTTGTCAACCACAGGCGTCATTCCTAAATACCTCCATCATAGTCTGAAACTAATTGATCTGAAAAACAACACGTACTTACATCCAACTACAGAAAGCTGCAATACTCAATACTTGCCGAATTGTACAAAATTGTTTACAAGTAGACGAGGAGTAGACCCGCAAAACTTAGACACATCTTATGTAACCTACTTGGCATTGTCCCGTAGGTAACATCAATTGCCAGCTCACGCTGAGAATTTTAAATGTAAAGAAAAATAATAATAATAAATATCGGACAACCTCACACAAATCGATCTAGTCCCAAATTAAGCTCAAGAAGGCTTGTGTTATGGGTACTAGACGACGATATACGTACTTATATAGATAAATATATACTTACACACTAATATTTGCCCCGGCCGGGATTCGAACCCGGGACCGCCGGCTCAGTAGGCAGGTGTCTACAAACCGAGCCAAACGCGTCGTCAAACAATTTGAAATAATATACTTGATATAAAAATCAATATCATAAAGTAGTACACATTTTATAAGAAACTAGTTTACTAACTATTAAACATAAATAGTACATTACTGCAGACGCCGGGAAATAAGGGCTTGCCGGCTGAGTAGATATAGACGGCCGACCGTAGGGAAGCCGGATAGTGATACGAAGCCGGCAGGCCCTTTTCACGGCTAAGGCATGTAGGTACCTATAGTGCTATTCTCAAACATATGCAATGAAATAAAAAATACACCACTCAATAAAACATAATTCAGCTGTTTAGCCCGATCATGAACATAGACGCCATGTTTGAAAAAAAATACTTCCCGGCCTAAGCCATCAATTTTGTATGTCATTCCTTTACAGTTCTCTCACATTGTTCCGCCCGAAACGTGACACTTCCTGTTTTAACGCGCGTTATGACGATATTTCGTTGCATGTTCAGAAAAATCACTTATTATAATTAGGGAAATATTCTTTCCTTTTTCGAATATCATAACGAGTACGAGTAATAATTCATATTTAACGGTACCTAAATTAAACTAATTATGTTGTCCAAACATAACAATACGTTGTCATTTACATTGAAAATATTTAACGATGGTAGAAACTGTTTGTACAACAAGAACTTAACACTAATAAAATGAATATAAATGCTCCATAGCGATAGAAGTAAAAAATAGCGTTTATGGTTAATCTGACTAAGACAGATAGCTAATGGAGAGGTGAAAGTGATCGGGCACTTTGACCCGATCTTCTGCAAACAGGTATACAGACTAATACTCTGTACCTACTTCCTGACGCATCTTCGAGCTATGAGGAAGTTGTACAGTTAATTAGATGGTATCTTAGGTAAGGTATGTTTGAATATTAAGTATGCCTACGATAACATGTCATCCTTTAATTCGTCTGCATTCAAATTCTACGTTATTACGGCCGGAGTGCAGCACACTTTATATAGAAAATACTGGTGAAACTGAATCGTTATATTTTTAGTTACACCATTAACATTCCATATTTTTGCATCGATCATTTGTTTAGTGTACCTATCAATCACGATCACGATACACATACCATCACTCACGGGTAATTTTTGAGTGCTATCCGAAAGGGCGTAAGCACGTAAGATTTTCTGTCAAACATGCGCTGTTTTTGATTGCATTTTAACGTAACTGTTACGCGACCTGCGACCGGCGCGGGCGCAGGCAGTGCTGCGCTTTGATACACCGGTGGTAATTGATCAGACTCCGTTTAATGGCCTTTCTGAACCCCAAGTGTAAGTTAAGTGTAACTTTTAAAACCTACTTGAGCAAATATCTTTGAAATTCAAGAAATATATAGGAATATATTTTCTATAGTGGTAATCCTAGAAGTCCCGCTAATCCAGCAAATATAACTATGTTGATTCACTAGATTATGTTGGGTTTAATTCTTCATCGTTTTAATGCAAAGAACCGAGGAACAAGGAACGGTGTCAGGGATGATTCTATATATATTTTTTAAATAAATGTTGCCATTTTTACCATAACTTGACAGGTTCATAAGAAGTTCAGAACTTGATGGGCTGTAATTATTTTTGTACTTATATGCGCTAATAGTCGTCTGATTAACCGCTACTTACTATTCATTTTTAATTAACTTACTTTCGTAATCAAAGTCATTAAAATTAAGAAAGCGAATCGTGTTAAAGATGAGCAGAATTAATTATATCAATCTATTGGAATGATTCCGCCATTTTGCAAGTCTAGAAATTTTATATCCTGCGACATGTAATTAAAAACCTTTCATTTATCGCCGGTCCCTAGTAAAAAAGTCGGATCTACAAAATTGCCATTTTCGTTTTATTGCGTTAATGCTTATTAAATACATTAATCTTTAATCGTACATTTACAGATTTTTCAAAATTTCATTATTTTCACGAATAATCAATGTCAAAAATGTCGTATCTTATACAGTGTCCATTTAATATTGTCAGATGTGGTACTTCCGACTATGTTAACTGGGTTAGCTGAAAAGTTTTGTGTAGTATGTGGCACTTCCGACATTACTATTCGGAATTTTAAGGGTACCTTATGTCGTATGTACCACTTACGACATTTTATTACGGAATATAAATTGTATCTTGTGTCGTATGTGACACATCCGATGTTTTTTGCCGGAAAATATATTCCAACTTTGGTCGCATGTAACATATCCGACATTTTTTCACGGAAAATAAATTGCAGTGTATGTCGTAACTATCACAATATCTTTGGATGCTTTAAATTTTGTCTTATTGTTTGAATATTGCAATCAACAGTTTGAATGAAATTGGGTATTTAGTAAACTTATTGATGGTTTCGAACGATAAATAATAATTGGGAGATGTTTCTGGTGAATGTGGCAACTTCAACCAAGCTCCTGATAAAAAAATAAATCCGTCTGACTTCTGGTTCTTCTGAAGGAAAATAACCAGAATAAGAACATAATGAGATAACGATTACTCGTGGCAATGCCGAGAACATTTCAGAATGTGTGTAATTAAATGTACAGTTAAATAATAAGTAACGGCTCATGACTTCTTCTTTAGTCGAACACATATTCCTGAGAATCGTGATCACTAGATTTCATATCCCTTATCACTTTTCTCTATTGGTCTCAATTGATGGTCGCCATCACCGCTTGATAGTTCTCTTACTTTTGGTCAGTTTATCTAAGTCAGTAGGAATCTAAGCTCTTTACCCCACGGTGAGAGTGGAACTAATCTTTCGAAAGAACTAGAAATATCCTTAATGGTGCTTTCGAACTCATAAATTAAAAGAGGCGATAAGTATGTTTCTGCATTCCCTTGACGATGCCACTTATTACCAAAGGTTCAACAATAGATCTCAGTCTTTAATTTGTGATTTGCACCAGTCCAATTGCAACGTGTTTCTAGGCGAGGTTGAGATGTCTTACAAACAGTTCCAAAGGTCAGGTTAACCCGACACTAATTTGAATAAATCCTAGATAGCAACCTATACAAGGTTGGTATGGCTATCAAATAACTTAAAAATGCAGCGGATGATGCTGGAGCGCATAGGCGTATCTAGGGGGTTGCCGGGTGGGCCGTGCCCACCCCAGTATGGTCTAATGCCCACCCCAGGATTTTGGGTTACCGATAGAAATTCATGGCTTCATCTCTTAGGATATGGCCAGGCCCCTCCCTAGGCCCACCCCAGGCCCCCACTGAAAAATAATCTTAGATAGCGATGTCTAAGATTCTGAAAGCAGCATGGTAAAATGGTAAAGAAAACCCTGTAGAATTTATTAAATCATGTTATAATCGAAGGCAAAACGATAGGAGCATGGCCGAAAAGTGTGGCATGTATACTGCTCATCTTCAGGGAGGTTTATATGACCCTTCTCATAAATTACAGACCCATCTCGCTTATGAATCATGACTATAACCTGTGTAGTCGACACTCTTATCACGAACCGTCTCGCACGCAGGTTTGACGACTTTCATCCCCCCAACGCTGGTAACCGCTAACCCTAGAACCCTAGGTACCGTAAACCACGTCCATATGTATATGTATATGTACTTCCATTTCTTTGTACTATTAGAAGGCTCTCGATTCGACTACGACTTAGTTAGACGGTGCTGCGGTCTCTCAAGTAGTACTAATGTCTCCAAAAAATTCACAGCTGCATAGAAAGATTAATTCAATTTTTTGGTTTTTGACGGACTAGTATCAATATCAAAAGCAAAGACGTCAGCCACCTTCTCTCTTCTGATGATATCGTCGTAGTAAATGACTAGTCATTGCTGAGGCTCTCAAAGATCTTGGAAAAATGCTCAAAGACTTCAGTCGTCTCCCAATAAGTGTATCTTAAAATGAACATTAAAAGACAAAAATTATGTTAATATTTTTTTTGATATCAAACTAACATAATTAAAAAACAATATTTATAAATTTTATTATACTGGGTAAAACCGCGGATTTTTATACCACTAAAATGTCGTATCTCACCACAAAACACTGTGTACAATCCAAATATAATTGTAGTAAGTGACACTTGCGACATAAATAATAATGCAATATCCGATTATAAAAGTCGTTAGTGCCACATCCGACTAATTACTGCGAACCATATCATGCAAAAAAGTCGTATGTGGCAGTTATGACAGGATATCGGATGACAATTTCCAGGTAAAAAGGTAGCATGTCTTATTTCTGGCATTTCTAATAAATAATTTATAGTTTTGTTTACACATACTCTAAAAGTACTTAATAATAATAACTTTGGCCAAATTTCGTAACAATAGGACTTAAATTGACAATTTTATACACAAAAACGTCTTTAAAAAACTTTAACTGCCTCTCCTGGAAAGTAGTCATTTTGCAGATCCGACTTTTTTACTAGGGACCGGCGTTATATGGTACGCTAATTAATATTAAATAATAAGTTGCTGCCATAAACAACATTCTAAATTTCAAAACGCATTAATTTCGCGATAATTTTGAGGTTAAACTTATTAGTACAGATTTTACAAGTCACTGTTTCAGTTTTTAAATTACGAGTAGCGATGTTTTATGAACATAAAGTCTGTGTATACAGTACCTACCTAATACGAATAAAAAATGATGAATGCAATATCAATAAGAAACGCTGCAGAGTAGATATGTGACATACAAAACATACTTACCTACCAGATATTTACAATAAATGTTATCATCAAATTATCAAAAAACATACAAACATTTTGTGTGGTCCCGTATAGCACGTGGTAAGAGCAGCTGTATTAAAAGGAAGTGCAGCCATTGCCGGTTTTTTTTCTAAACCAAGTGCACAGTCACAAGTATTCATTCAGCCGGTGATTAGAACAAGTTGGATTCGAATTACGTAATGTAGTGTGGATTTAATGCAGCTGCCAAGCAGATTGTCTATGGTTTTGGTTTATAATTTAATGTATGACAGGTTTCTTGTTTTTAACGAAAGGTTGTTTAATATAATTTTTCAATGTAAATCGCGGCTTATATATTGCGATAGATAAAGGTGACATGAACTTTTGAACACAAAAAGTGTTATTGCAGCGCCAGAGTGTCATTTATGCATATGCAATTATGCAATGTATCGACATCATATGAGCCCAACGAAAGGATACAATATTATGACTAATCGTAAAATTTGTAAAAGAAAATATATAAAAAATTAAGTGCTAATAAACACCATGTCTACATTGACATCAACTGCCGTAAAAACTCGGAATTAGAAAAAAAGCATTCATATAGCACGTGTTCCGTCTACCGTCACATGTGCATTATAAAGAACCTCGGATTGTAAAGGAAGAATCGGAAGTACCGTATCTGAATGAGCTCCATATTTGCTCTCCTGGAACTAAACAACATTAAGTTCGAAATGAATCCACTTAAATTTCACCCTTGATACAAATGCATGACGTTTTAAAATAATAATTTATTTTGAGTAATGTTTCTGTTTTGATTTCAAGTGATATTTGAATTTTCAACACATGCTCCGCCTCCGCACAAGTTCATATCCGACCTTTTTAAGTTGAACTATTTGCCTGTAAACTCCTTTTATATTTCGAATCGGGAATTATATCTACCAAGCATTAATAGAGATCAAGAATATTTCTTAGTGAAGTTAATAAAATGTATGAATGAAATAGCCGGTTATAAAGGAATTTGAAATATGAATGGCTTTTATAATCGCATTTTAAGTAACGAATAATTTTGTATTAAAAGCTATACTATATTTTTTATCCTGTTATTTCGTTCGGAATTATTGGAGAAAATATGCGGACAAATGAAACTCCGAATTCTACTTACACAAACTGATATCCTGCATCTACTACTTATTTCAATTAAAAGTCGAGCCTGGGTTTTATAACGCCTGTGTTCAAGTAAACATCACATTTTAATTTTATCAACCCTTAAGGGTTTATTTACAGGCACTAATAAATAAGTGTGTCATTAATTTTTATATTTGAAAGAAGTGCCACATTCGCCATTCGACGTGTTCGTTTGTGTTATTACCTAATTATATTTAATGAGTAGTTAGTGTAATTATATGGTCATGTGCCATAATGCTTAGTATAGTCACCATCGTATATCAAGCCTGTAAAGTGGTGGAAATTATATCATGATGAAGCAAAATGGTCATTTGAGTTTACGAGTTCGCTATATTTTTAGCACTTGTTTGTTCAGGGTGATAATAATGCTTGTATAACGTATATTCTAAGATCTTAAAATATATATATTTAATCGTATGGCGTTTAGTACAATAAATTATAGGCATTTTGTTCAAATTACAATGTCACAAAATTAAACTAAAATACTGACTATAAACTAAGAACTTAACTAACTAAAATAAAAGGCTAAAACAGATTAAATTTAATATTAAAAAAGATTTAAAAAATCGGTCCCCTTTGGCATAGTGCCGAAGACGCTGGCAGCATTTCCTCGCTGTAGGTATAGCAACGCTAATGCGCCCCGCGGTGTTACCCGCGGTTTATCAGATAAAATAAAAAATAGTAGCCTATCCAAGGTGTCAGCTACCTCCATTTTAATGTCCATAGCGAATTTTATCAATATTGGTCCAGCCGTTTGAGCGTGAAGAAGTAACACACATACAAACGCGCACGTAGGCGCCCGTGTTGGCCCGGAGAGCCTTCGGAAACGCGGGGTCGCGTCCTGCGTGAAGCATTAAAATTTTAAATTTTTTCCCTTCATTATAAACATTTCGCGATTTGAAATATATATGTTTATGTATGTAATATTATAGAAAATAAGAAATGTTTCTATGAAATATATCATGCCCTATCATTAATGTAAATAAATGTCTGCGTAATTATTCTTGTAATGCATTTCATTTGGCCGCGAAGAACCTACCCTATGGAGGATTTGACCAGTTGAACTACATGTATTATGTATACGTAGAATATCTATTTATTTATTATACAGTTTTTGCAGTCAAGCTGAAATGTAATGTATTATGCAATGTAGTGTTATTTTGGAAATTGGATATTTCCAATGCGCTTTTGCTTTGCTTGTTTCAGGTAAGCTAAGCGCGCGGCATGCGGGCGTTTGGTTTCGCGAGCTGTTGTTTTGTCGCGCCCGGAGCACTGAAACATATCAGAACGCTAAAAAACCGAGCATATGCCAGGACAAGATACGTGTAGCGCGCTCATGTTGTCTTGGTACTTGTACGGTGAGATTGGGCGGAGACATAAATTGGGTAAATTTTAGTAGATAAACTAAACTATTACCGCTGACATTGGTGCATTTGAGATGTGGTACTGGTGAGCAGTTGGGTTGAGTGTGGTATGTTAAGAATACCTATAAACCTTTTTCTCTTGAGGCTTGTAGGCTAAAGTATTTTTAAACATCAATATTTCGGCTAGGATTTCAATATGGTTAGTTCTTAATAAGGCAACTAGCTCTGTGAGTCTGGGTACTTGGCTTGGGGGATAAACAACTTAAAAGGCTTTTAGCTGTCTATTCGATGCGAGCCTTAAAAAAAAGAGCTGAAAGGCTCGAGTCTTTAGGAACACTGCCCAGCGCCATTTTACGTGCATCAAAGATGTATGATGGCAATATTAATGAGAGTACCTATCAAAACCGTTAAAACCAGATACTGGAACGACAGACCCACACGTTTTGATTTTTTTATTAAAAAAATTTGGGAAATACTTCGGAAATCCATTAAAAAGTTGACAATAAATCATCTCGCATCTGCCGGTAAAATCCGCTTTTGTGCTAGAAAACCGATTACAAAACAAAATCGCTTTTTACGGTTCGATATGATTGATTCGCCGCTCGCGTGCAGTTTGGGAATGCATTGACATTGTTTTGCAATCGAAACATGTACGTTTTTAATTGGCGTTCCGTTTTTAAACCGTTTAGTTAAACGGTTGGTGTTGTAACCAGCATTTTTATTGCACTAAATGCTAGCCCATGATTTTTCAGCGCAGATTTTTGTCTGGTTAAAGAAAAATCACATTTGCATTTATTTTATAGGATGTACAGTGAGCTGCAGAATTGGCTGCATAAATGCCCATAATACAAACTGCCCATGATTAGCGACCGTGATTACCGACTAATTTTGATGCTGACTGTACCTAGATCAATGTAAATATAAAGTAAGTCATAATTGTGAATATACTTTAAATCACAAGATAGTATATAAAGGGGAAAGACGTATTTTTCTCATGATTAGTTTTTATTGATTAGCTTCAACGCCTTTCAAATTGACTGTGATCCTCCTGACATACTTAAACTTTTGTAGAAATCGATAACACCGCTACGGCCATAAACGCAAAAAAAATCAGACAACTTGTTTTTCAGAAATTCTTAATGAATACTAAGACTAATTATTCATAACGGAACAAATAAACCCGGACAATCTGTGAAGCCTGCGAAAAAATTCTTCAAAATGTAGTCGCCTTAACTATTTAAAATTACACGGTTGGCTTGATCAGAGTGCACGAAATTGGGCAATTTTCGCACTAAATTGACCAATTATTGTAAAGGACAAATTATGCAATAAATCAAGAGGTTATTATGGGTAAGCGGCAGAGGACAGGAAATCGATATCGTTCGATAGGCAATACTTGTGAAATGGGTACCTAATTATCGGATTCGGATTAAATTTGGAATTCGCTGTGGGGCGGCATCAATTGTTTCGCAGAGTGCTGTTTCGTTTTTGTTTCTTTTTTTTTAATGAAATGTCGTTACGTCTTTCTAAAGCGGAGGCTAAATTCAATGTTATAACTAATGATAATATGGCCGATACATAATTTGAATTAAAAGAAAAGAAAACAAAAACAGGCAACATATTTCTGTTTAGCCCAGTGGTTGACTGGTAGAGAATGCCTTATGGCATTAAGTCCGCCATTTGTACACTTTTTGTTTTGTGCAATAAAATTTAAATATATAAATAAAAATAAATATTTTGTCGCGCTACAAAGAGTCGCGTGTTTCGGTTGAACTAAGATGCCATAGACACAGTTCTAACATTGCCATAGACAGGGATGAAGAAAGTCGAGGTAAAATGTAATTGTGGTGGTCTATTTTTATATTTACATCATTATTTTATTTTGAAGTAAAATAAGCTATTTTAAAACAAGTTATAACTATAATATCATATTTTTTTCCACGAACAACGTTATTGATGGTGGCAAAAACTTCAACGACATCGTCCTTTTTTCTCATTATAAGTGAATTATTCTACATTTTGCGCACATTTTTCACAGTAGGTGTTCTAAGGAATGCGTTGTCAGGCAAATTAGTGCGTGTCTCATCTGTAATGACGGAGCGCATTAAATCGCGGGGCGAGGGCTTGTCTCGCTTGGTCAGATTTACATTACGCTAAAAACAATATGTATACCTAAAGTAAATTTATTTCACACTAATTTTATCAGGCGCTACGGGTTTGGTAAACTGAGATTTCTTATTCTGCAAGAACCATCACTAACGTAGACAAAGAGCATGGAGATCATGGACACATTACACGTTAGAAACGACGAAATATGCTCCTGTTTCTTCAACCAATCAATGCTTATCTTTCTTATGAATCTTGCGGCCAACTCGTTTAACGTGAATTTATACATCAATAAACTGACAGCGAATTCTTAACTACGAAAAATGTATAGATTTAATTAACATTTATCTCTCATATTTCGTTAACAATTACATTGTATGACTTATATAATCATCTAATTATATTAACATGTATTTCGTGTTCTCGGCTATGTACATAACTTCGAATAAGGAATATTGTGCTCGTTACCATTAGAGAAACGCCCAGGATTAAGGAGTCAATAAATAACAGATCGTTTTATATAACGGACCATTAATCCTTTTTCCTGCTATCTCTAAAAGCATTGTATTCTCGCGTCATTTGTCTCTTACCGCATTTTTACCGAGAATGCGACTATGCGAGATACATATAAGAAATAACTATGATAATAAAAAAAACAATTACCAAACATTAAACAAAATAGATACCTATTACATTACTATCATACTGAATTGCACTAATCACGTAGCGAGAGTATCTCATCTCTCCTCCAGACATCAGTCAGTCTAAAATGGTTCTTATTTTGATGATTCTTAAAGACAGATTAATATTGAACGAAGTGGGTTCCTCAAACGCTTAACGGATCGCTGTGACATTTTTATTACGGAGAATTGTTTCTCACGTTGGTTTGACGTGGGCATGCGTTTTTCTAAAATTGTTCATGTGTTTATCACCAGTCCTAATACGAACACACTAGAGTTCCATTTTCAATGCCAGTCAAAGTACATCTACTACCATAAAGCATGATATCGACACTTAAATCTATTCCAAGTCCAATCTTACTTCACCTTAATAGAGTTTGAAATTGTAGTAGCTACCTTGATGCTATCTAGTTTTAACGTAGCAACGTATTATTTGTTAGATAAAAGATATCTACGATTTCATTGCACCGTTAAACATTCTTATTGTGAAGCAGGAGAGTTGAAAATTAAGGAATAAGTACTTTTATTGCGTGGTAGTTAGTGAATACGGTGAAGTTATGATATAAAGCTATGGGAATTTTTTGATATTAATGAGTTGTACATTCAATTAAACGACCTAGATCCAGGATGTGTGGAGATTCTGATAGCTGCGCTCTGGGATGGCTCATAAAATACCTCATTAGGACTGAGATATTTTATTGCCGACTCGACGATATCGATTAATAGCTTACTCGTATCATTCATTTTATTTCGTACTTTATCGATTATAAAATAAATCGATCTTTCGTTCACAATATTTATTTAGCAAAAAGGTATTTTAATGTGTGTAAAACTATTGACAAAATTGGTGAACGAAGTCAAAATCTCAAAGACGCTATATTGGTAGGTGGAATTAATATGCAATATCTTAAATATTTTACAGAATTAATCATTCTTATTCTTATCTCTTTAGTTATATATTCGTAAAATGTATGTGGACAATTTCAAAGATCATCCCAAAAATTTATAATCATCTCTTTCAATCACATAAATAGAAGTAAAGCCAGCCGAGACACGTAAAGACCTACAATTTGGACGCAACGTTAGATTCGATACAATACCAATAAATTCCTTTCCAATAAAACACAAAGACTCCCCCGGTGACCTGATGACCTCTTAATATTGATATTTGGCCGCTTATTCAGAGAGAATCATAAGAACGAACTTTAATTATAACTATCTATATATGACGAAAATAAAACCTCTTATAAATATCTAAACATATTGCCATAAATTATTATGTAATTGGGTATAATACTACACAATAATTTACTTGTTATAATTTCATATTTTTCAGTAACTTCTTCTTGTAAGTAACTGTGCTGTATCTGTGTTAACTAGTTTATAAATATTTCTTATAATTATCAGTATAGACGAAATACTGTTCACGGTTTGTAGGGTGCAAAACAACATTTAAAAATGGATATTATGATCGCTTCTTAAAGTCAACTATATACCAACTTAATAAAACATATCAATGAATGGTCTCTGCTGGCTTTAAATTAGTACATAAAATAATCTGCAGACTAAAGTAGACCCCCAGTTTTCATAGGAGCATGTTTTTTATCTTTAGTTTACCCATGTCTGTCTATGTACCTACCTTTACTAATGTGACTTACTAAAGTTATGTGATCACTGTCCATTATTTTCAACGTAAAGTCACTTACACCATAACGCATATGCAACCACATCTTAAGTAAGTCGACACAACTTAAAACACGCTCAAGTCAGCATCTCAGAATAACACGTCCTCAGACTGGACGGGCATCGCTTTTGAATTAGCCACGGATTAGCTTGACAATTAAACATTTAACTTCGCGCTTTCACCGTCAGTTCGATTACTCTATCACGAGTTAAACATCGTTTAGTTAAATTATTGTTCTCGTTGAGGTATGGTTAACGATTTGTGTGTCGGTGTTACCTATTGTGTTGGCCTGTTCAGTGAGCATTTTATGATATGATTATGGCAAAAAGTTACCATTTACATGTTTCATGGCTAACTTGACACTTTTTATTGACAAATAGATTCATAATTTTGTACATTTGTTGAGTAATTGACTCACTAAAACCACAAGTCTCAATTACTGTTGATTCTGAATTAGATTTATAGATTTATTAGTTATCGACACTCGATATGTTATTAAGTCGTTTAAGAAAAACAAGGATATTTAAGTAATCTTTAATACGACTATGCTATATAATTACTCTTCCAATTATACTATCAATAAAACTTCATTACTACAATCAGAACCATTCAAGTTGCAGGGCAGATGCTACTGAGACATAAAACTATAAAAACCTATCCGAACCATCCAATAAAATACGTAATCTTGTTCTGATCTGACGTATTTCTTCTAATTTTATAGGAGTCAGTATAGATAACAATATAGACTTATTTGTGCAATATAATTCTATTCTAATCTGTAACGGAACGAAATCTGTAAAATATGATTTTTGCCATAAATAGTTTAACTTCTTGTACCGTCGGCAACAATTGGTATCGGATTAAATGGGCAAAGCCGTTTAAACACCGTTACAGGGGTGACTATAACAAGCACAAGCAAGGATGACTTATATTTATTTCTGCCATATATTTTATTATTCGCGTGGTTTGTCGAAGTTATTGGTTACCATGTTGACCAACTGAGTCTTTTGCCCTAGGAATCTCGGAGTAGGTATAGCTTGCTACATTACCCTTTCAGTCTTTTGATGAAGCTCATAGTGAGCATCTGAGCGACCATATCTCAGCACCGTACGTGATCACACACTTGTTGCAGGATGGCCAAGGTCCTTGACATAGCTTCTTCAGTTGCTAGACATGAGCAGAAATTGCACCCATTGCATCCCCAATCCCTTATCGCTGCTTGATTTTATAATATAACTATTCAAGTTATTCTCAAAATAATTTTAATTTATGTTGCATCTGTTATAATATCCAGAACTTATCCGCCCTCATATTTCTTCCACTGAGTTTATAGTACTCTTTCAATTATCAATCGATTTTAAAGTCAAAAGATTTTAAAGTCATTGTGCAATGAGTACCATAGTTGAATGTTATTTATGGTCATTTAAGATAGGTTTTACAATAGCATTCAGGACGAGTGGGATCTATTTGATTGATGCATTGACAGTGATTATGTTGTTGTATTTTTTCCTCTATTGACAGTTTTAAACTTAAAAGCTCAACGTACGTTTTTACGACGAATTAAGTAAATCAGAGAAACCTTCTTCCAGTGATCACAAGGATATAACGAGTGTTTTTAGGCTCTTACATTCTTGTCAAAAAAGTAGAAATAATATAATTATTGCAAACCTAAACAAGAAAGAAATAATATTGTTGTAATATTGCTTATTTCTACGAATTCAGCGTACATACATACGTATCTTATCTAATTAAAATACAACCAACATTACCGTAGTATAAAACCCGTTGAAATTCTTCAAACCTATATTTCATGAAAGGCCCTTGGTAGGCAGGCCCTGTTTTGGTTGGTTCGCACTTCTCACCTGTTTAATAAATAATAGTCAAAGTGATAAAATATCTAAAAATATCCGTTAAATACGCTGTACACGCGCAGTGTAATAAGTAACTTATTCGACCTCCTATCTGCTACAGCTTGACAGCTAGACATTTAGTGCTTGTAGTTATGTTGTAAATATCCTAACAATGGCGAACAGGATAAAATCAAAAGCCAACAGGTGGCGATTGGCGAGGGTAGCAGATGCGTCGGCGCACGCTCGTTTACTGCGTCGTAAACCTGGGTCCGGGGAATACGGACTAACTAGGTACAGACTCATACATTGTAACTGGCGGTTCCTCTTATGAGCATAGCACGCAGACATTTCTTCCCACGTTTGTAGCATAAAATCCTGACCAGATAGCGTGGCCTGACCTTCATCGAATGAAGTATCACGTCACGCGGCGCTATACTTATTTTCAATTGTCACAACAGTCAGATGAATCTCGTAGTATAAAGTTCTCTAGCTTCCTTGCTATGAGCTTCCAGGCCATCAGACGTATTCTTTTAAATGCTGAAAATCAAATGAATACCTACAACGCATGCGCATGGTATACTTACAACCCGACATCGACGCCGACCCGACGCCTAAGTTTAGTTCAAAAGAGCATCCCAAATAGGGATGTTTCCTGACAGTTCAAATCGTTGTTTCCTCTTATTCGGTTTTGGCTAAGTTTAAAATATGATTATTCCGTATATTTTTGAACATTGGATATATTTAAAGGTAGATATCGATCATTTATTTTGAAATCAAGAAACTGAAAATGTCTAATTATCATATCATAAATAATCTCTAGTGGTGTTAATGTAACTTAGTCGTACTTACTACTAGCAGTTACGCAAAAATAAAGTAACAGTTTTACAACTATGTAATTAGTATAAAAACTTCGAGTTATTAAAATGATGCTACATTTCAGGCGGCTTATGTGACCATACGCCCAATGTCCATCTGGTGCGTGAACCGCAGAACATCAGATCAATGCACATCTCTATAATAAATAACAATAACAGATCCTTCAGTCGACCTACATATGCCTTTGTCTGCCATACGGTCTATACCGCGTTTATTGTAACATGACCAATCTCTCGAATATATCCTTTAGTGAATTGACTTAAAGACCGGCCATATTGTTTTACAGAGTATAGTCTAGACGCACAACGTATAATTAGAGTCTGCAGTGACAGATGGCAAAAACTAGAATTTAATGTTATGATCTAATCGCTGGATCATGTGCACGACTAAATTAGACTGTTTTAGGTTATTCATAAAATGTTACGACACTTACCTTAGTAGATTATTATGGAATGGAACACTATACATGGGCATACTAGAAATGACTTTGAAATTTTAAGAACAATATCACTACAACTCCAAACAACATTCCCACGAACAACATATTTGTTTTCTTGTCACCCTAGGCGTAAGTGGAATTTACTGCCCGCTCCACTACGCTGGAAGAAAAACTCACTTCGTGGCCAAGGCAAGACGTACGACTTTAGACAAATCACGGGCGCGGGCGGTAATTAGTAAAGCTCCAGATCGCATATTTATCCTATCCAAAAACAGCTGCGATCTAGGTCATTCACTAATTCTCCGCCCTAGGTATGCATGTAATTTATAATAAGTCCCTAGCCCAAACTTTTGAATCATTCAAAATGAGTCAAATAAAAGAAATTAAATAAATTACGTAATTTTTTTTCTAACTTTACAGAACGAAACAATGCGTGTCTCCCTCTTTTCGCTTTTAACTTCCTGGTAAATTATCAACATACGAATTGTGCATCGGGAATTCCAGGATGACAAAGATAAGTTCCAGTTTGCAACAACACGTGTTACAACAACGCCTACATAGAGAGCAGTTTACGCTTAAATGTATTTTTTTTCCTTTGTCCTGTTATAGTTATACGATACAATAATATGCCAAAATATGCCAAAGTACATATCCTTGTATCAATAGTAAGTGGCATAGGTCAATAAAAACATACACATACAGTATTACTCAGCCGTGTGCACAACTTGAGGAAAAGGATTAAAACAATGTCATTATTTAGAGATGTAACGCCCCTTTATTAATGTTATGACAATTTATAATTACATATTGGACGTAAAGATTCGAAGGATTCAAAGGATTTTTCTTGAATGTCTTGATATTCGTCGCAAATATCTAAGACAAGGTTTAATTGTCTAATTATATTGTCAGAAGTTCTTATTATTGATCTAAATATATTGTCACTGTATAATTTTTAATACCAGCTTATGTATATAAACTTCTTCATGAACATAATAGTTTGTAATTGTATTCTGCCTCCTAAACTTTTCGATCCCCAAAAACATCAAAGCTAACAAAGACTAAATAAAGACTTAATTTAGTCATCATCTCGCCAAATCACAGGCTAATCAGCAAACGAAAACACACATGAACATGAACAGCGATCGTAAACGTAAATCCTTCAGCAGCGCACGCGCCGTTCATTTGTCCGAACGCGATGACGTCACGCGTAACGTCATCGCCGCCATGTTTATAAACAGCTGAAACAATTGACGGTAGACAAACGGCGGGAGAATGTGGTGACGTACATTTTATTGCTCTATGCCTGGCGGAATTTGTTCCTATTAATTTACGTACTCGGTTCCGCGTTGCATCGGGATAAGTATTGAGCACAACTTTACCAACCACGAGTATGCGCAGAACTAGACATCTTATGACCAGACAAAGTAAATGATCGGTAGCCAAAATGGTGGGTCATAAATATATACACATAAACATCACCTAAGTTAATCCGACAAACTTTTTACCTTAAAACCTTTACTCGCTTAAAAAATCTGTATTTATCTATATAGAAAGATACATAATTATATTAATGAATGGGCTTGACATACGAATACTATTAACAGTATTTATACAAAATTTGAGCATCTTATGATGCGATCATAAAGTGATCAGACGTCATTGTTTATACAAAATTTAGGGTTTTATTTTCATATAAGTAAATACCGGCCATTCCATTGAGAAGAGGCGTAAGACAGGGGGACGTTATTTCCCCGAAACTGTTTACGGCCGTTATGGAAGACGCCTTCAAGCTCCTGGAATGGCAAGGACTTGGCATCAACATCAATGGCGAATACATCACTCACCTTCGGTTTGCCGACGACATCGTAGTCATGGCAAAGTCGATGGAGGAACTCAGCATGATGCTCGATGACCTCAATCGAGTTTCTCAACGGGTGGGCTTAAAAATGAACATGGACAAGACGAAACTCATGTCAAATGCCAAGGTTGTGCCCATCCCAGTCTCTGTTGAAAACTCGGTACTCGAAGTTGTTGACTCATACATCTACCTAGGACAAGTGGTCCAATTAGGTAGGTCCAACTTCGAGAAAGAGGTCAACCGCCGAATCCAACTCGGCTGGGCAGCGTTCGGGAAACTACGCAATGTCTTTTCGTCCGACATACCTCAGTGTCTCAAGACGAAAGTCTTCAACCAATGTGTGTTACCAGTAATGACTTACGGCACCGAAACGTGGTCTTTCACTATCGGCCTCATCTCAAAGCTCAAAGTCGCTCAACGAGCAATGGAGAGGGCTATGCTCGGGGTGTCTCTACGTGATCGAATCAGAAATGAGGAAATCCGTAGACGAACTAAAGTGACCGATATAGCTCACCGGATTAGCAAGTTGAAGTGGCAATGGGCAGGCCACATAGCACGCAGAGCAGATGGCCGATGGGGCCGAAAAGTGCTCGAGTGGAGACCTCGGACCAGCAAGCGCAGCGTAGGACGTCCACCTACAAGATGGACAGATGACCTTATAAAGGTCGCCGGAAGGCGCTGGATGCAGGTCGCTTCCAACCGGTATATATGGAAGTCCAAAGGGGAGGCCTATGTTCAGCAGTGGACGTCCTATGGCTGAGATGATGAAATACCGACCGTACGTATATAAATATATTATAATGATACCGATGCAGATTTCCCAATTACAAGTAATAAAACAGTACCTATTGTAAATCAAGCTGCACACATGTTCGAGCAATCTTATCTTTATCAATGTAATATAAACACAGACATCAATACGAGCATCTGCCCGTCAAAACAGCTTTGTTCCCAATAAAGGTGTTTACACACAAAAGTGCGTCCACAATGCTAGACTGACACTATCTAATTGTTCCATCTTTTTATTCGTTTTGTGCGCGAGGTCGATCTGGCGGCGACTGTTGTGCAGAAAAGTGTTCACTGGAATATGACTCTGCCACTATATAAACATTATCTCTACTCATATAATACGAACGCTTCAATCTAAAAAACATGTGGGAAATGCTAGTTTCTGTTTGGCTCCAGGATTGACTGCTAGAAAATGCTTTATGTCCGACATATTGTGAAATGAAGTTAAAATAATTAAATAAAAGTAAGGCAAAAGCATCTAGGTCCTGGGACTGAACTCTTGAAAATAAACAGCTTTGAGGGATTTCAGTCGCCGTTTCCGTTTGTTATGAAATGTTTAGGGACACATGATACTTAATTACTCGGTTTGAAGTCCATTATAAGTGAGAATAACGTTAGCGATTAAGGAGTTGAGCTCATATTGGCCATTAAAAAGTTTCTTCCAGACCATGGGTTTATGGTATAGTATGGTAAGGTGTCGAAATGTGCGTTGAAAATATAAACGCAATTTACATATCTATCGATTGTTTTCAAAATCGACTTCAATTCAATCAATACACGTTTTATTTGTTTGTTACTTAGGTATGTCAATTTCAAAAAAAATTAAGCACAAAAATTAACTTCTGCCTTCACCAGTACGTCATGACATTATAATTCGGTTCACACCGGGGGCTGATTTGGACGTCAATGGTTGCCAATCACTCCATCTGTAATCGCTTGCATTCTATAATTACTAGGTTAACCGATGCCTTATTTTATAATGGGCCTGTTCAATTAGCTATGAGCTCACGATATGCGCACGAGTTGAAATTTGGGCAAAGCATGCTATTATTTCCGCATAGTTACGTAATAGAGTTATCCTTTACTCATATTTAAAAACGTATATTACTCGCGGTGTGTAATTTAAAAATATCCTACGTAAATTTAATTAATTTGAAATAATAACCTGCCAATAGAAATAATTTTGAAATAATAAATACCATGTCTTCCAATTGTCGCGCAAATCAGCGTCGCCCGTGTTGCGTTGCGGCAACGTGCGGGCATGGTACCGAAAAGAAAGAGACGAAAAACACTCTAGTTCTTAGTTAATCGGACTGTCGGAACAGTCTACAATTTCAACAACATGAGATTCTAATAAAAATTCAAACTGGTCAATTACAAATATTTCCCAGAACAAATGCCAGTATTTCGCAAAGGCAGGAACTCATTTTCAATAACAAAAGCAACGCGACAGTTCTCGTATCCGCTCCTCACTGAACGGAGAGGAATGCGAAATATTTCTACTGGTTATCCATTGTTTCTCCGTCATAATGTCTACGAGCCGAATAACGGTGGCCATCATATTCATACCTTCTGAAGCTAAGTTCGAAGGTTTTGATGACATATGTCTGAGATCTCACCTCTTTATGTCTACTTTAAAGACAGTAAGTAACCTTTCTATCATTTTCTTTGTCCTTGAAATTAATTATCATCATAAATTTAAACGGTAGACTCTTGCCGGTGTACTTGGTGAGCTCTGTAGATCCTATCCATAGTCACTTGCGATATCTCGCATAAATAGATGTCAGTGTCAATCGTTGAATTTAGACCCATATCATTGAATAAGTAGAGATACTACTAAGTAAATTGATAATATCGCTCTACATTGTCGAATTAGATCCACATTATGTTTATGAACTTTCAGTGACGTTCCTTAGATTATGAGCAGGTAGACTATTTATTTTATACAGCGTGTAAAAATAATTTGCATAAATTAAATACAAAGCGAAAATAAGAAAGAATCGTGTAACAGCAACGTTTCTTTCTTAACGTTTGTCGATGGGAGATCGTTCTATAAAAAACGCCTTACATAAATGGATAACTATTTAAATAAAACGTCATGCTAATTTTTGTTAAAAATTAAATAAAGAACAGGTTTAGAGTTGCAATGCTTTTGAGCTTTTATTCTGAAGTAAGGTGTTGTCATACTATAAAAAGAATGAAAATGCAATTTCTGGGTATTTGTAGTTATTGAATGATTTGCTCATAATATTCGAATATAATAGTACAGAATAGATAATAGTAAAATGAGCAATTTTACGCTACTTTTTATATATATTTTTTTATTTTATTTGAATTCTTAGTAAAACAGATATCTCAAAGTGCCCAGTTCCGTTCATCGTTTAGTAATTTCACTGAGTTCAGTAACAAAACAAGTTGCACTCATTTATTAACTGTGGAACTATTTCAGTTAATTAACACACCGGCCTCGAGCTGAATGAAACCCTAGTAATGATTGATTGATTAATTATTTATTTGTTTAACGTAAATAGTTAATTAAATGTGCGCGCTGCTGGCAACATTGTATTATGCAATGAGCAAATGAATTATCGCCGTCAGCTTGCGTCTTTAAGTATAATGTTTAAACAGTTACAGGATACAGCTTCCATAAACACTCCTATGCGACTGTAAGTTTGACACAGTAGCGAATATTCTAGTCGTATAAGTGACACAAAAATTGTATAAGGCAGTGGTCCAGCGAGGGTTAAATGCAACTGAGACACATACAACTGTGATACGCGACTCTGTCGTGCGACACATTTGCTTATCTACTTGTGTCTAGTTCGGCTTAATGATATTTATAACAAAAAAACTAGTTAATTTTAAATACACGCGATCACATATGAGCAAAACACTGTTAGGTTTAGTTTTATTGTATTTTAATCTACTTATGTACCTATACATCTCATTTTGTATGAAATTCCTCTACAGTTCTCTCAAGTTGTTCCAAAACGTGATACTTCGAAGCCTGTTATAACGCACGTTATGACGATATTTCATTGCATGTTTGAGTAAATGTATTTTGGCGTGGAATAAAACACTGTAAGTTCATGTATTTAACATAACAGTTACAGTATTTTGCTTCTGAGGTACGGATGTAATATTTGACATAACACGCTTTCTGAAAGTATTGCAGTCTCTATCCTAACCTAACTTATCTGATAATTTACAAGTTGATAGATTTGAAAGAAAAAAAATCAAAGGAAAAAAACGTGTTATATATCAAAACATTACATTAGGACAAAAACGTTATATCAAACGTCGAGCACCCTTAAAATACAAATATTCATAAAGGACGGCTGCAGCACGTTTCGAAGAGATGATGGTATAATAATAATAATAATAATACAATACTTTATTGCACACCAATAAAAGTTTACAAAAGGAAATAAGACAAATACAATTTATAAATAACGGTAGACAACAGGCGGTCTTATCGCTAAAAAGCGATCTCTTCCAGACATCATCATCGTGGGGATCCAGATCATTCTTCCTATTTCAGTTCGAGACCTCCCGTTGGTACACTCTTAGTTAAAGAGCAACGGCAACACCTACTAGCAGGCTTACTACAACTACAGGTCAACTAGATCAATGCTGTAAAGTCCATTTTCAGCAACCCTGTCTTCATCATCTCAGCCACAGGACGTCCACTGCTGAACATAGGCCTCCCCTTTAGACTTCCATATATACCGGTTGGAAGCGACCTGCATCCAGCGCCTTCCGGCGACCTTTATAAGGTCATCTGTCCATCTTGTAGGTGGACGTCCCACGCTGCGCTTGCTGGTCCGAGGTCTCCACTCGAGCACTTTTGCACGAAAAGTGCTCGAAAAGCCTGTCTTAGTTCATACGAATTAAATAAATATTATAATATACCATAAAATACCTGAACCAATCAGAGCTTCACCTACAGAACGCATTTACATCAGCAAACTTAAAACTTTTTGTATTAAAAAGGCGTATTACTCTGTCAAGGAGTTCCTTGATGAATGAATGTGTCGAGATCCCCGTTTTCCGTGTAATATTTATATTATGTTATTGACATGTTAATTTTAATTTGATAACAGCTGCATTGGTTTCGTTGTGTACAATTGTTAATCTATTTTATTTTCTTTCGACACTCGTGTTATTATTATTTTTTAAGACTGAAAATGTAATAAATGATTGACTTACAATTGTCAATACAATGATGCAAGGAGGGCAGTAGTAATGTCCGCTTCCTTGTGTTCTGGTGGGGGGTGGGGGACGTTCCCATAAGGCACGTCGTTAACGGGGGCAGCCGCCAGAACGACTAGTAGGAAGTCGGCGCTTAGCCGTGGCCATGGCCACTGACAAACGAGCGGGGTGGACAGTACAGCTTAATATATATATCCATGGACAATGGTAATGGGTTACTATTAGGAGACCCGTATGCTCATTTGCCTCCTATATCATAAAAAAAAACTTGTTGTTTTTTTAGTAGATACTATTCTACACTAGGCGTAAAACTCTAAATTGCGAGTTTCGTCCGACGAACAATATTTGTTACTGGATCATGGATGATTCTGGATGGATGGATCTACATAGGTGTATCTTCGTCTAGTAGTACTCTTAACACAAGCATACTAGAGCTAACTGTGGAACTAGCTCGATATTTGTGTATTCATTTATTGCACATCTCCATAAGACAGGAGCAATATATCTACATTAGACAATTTATCTCTTTTAAAATTTCAACATGCCAATGTCAGTGTATGCAGCTAGAATATTTTGAGATTAGAATCCTAATTACTACGTTTCGTAATAGAGTTTTCATTAGATTGATCTAAATCATGGGTGTAAAATAGGCTACGATTATTAACTGACTTCTAAAAAAAGGAATGGGTGCTGCTCTACTCTATGTTTTTGCAACTATATTGGCGGCAATAAATAAAATAATTACTTACAATACCTATAAATTACTCTTCCAAATATAGCAGTGCTCGGGGTTAATACTAATAATTATTATAAAATCATATCAAATTGTCCCAATATATAACATAAAATGTCTACACATGCTAATTATAAGATAGAAAACGTGACATTAGAGCGATCAAAACCAGTGTCTAGTGATAAGACTCTGGCTTCTGGTTCCATCTCATGCTGTGAGCTCTCATCGACCAGCTCCAGCCGGGGATATGTCCGTTGAGCTCCTAAGTCGACACGGTCACGCGGCGCGCGCTTCATGCCGCTCGGAAACCCCAAGACACCATGCCTCGAGTAGAACACCATGACTCGAATCTCACCTCTTTACCGTCTACGTGCCCTTTGATCGAATAAGTACTATATACCTAGGTGTAACTATTTAACTTGTAATATGACCTCATTACTTGACACCTTTAATCCCATTTATTTTTGGTACCTAACAGACCTACGTTTTTTTATCGAATGTAACGCGTTCACGTTTTCTCAAACGCTTTCCTCATTTATATACATTAGTTAATAGGTATCAGTGGCGAGGTGTCCATTATGTAACTCGATTCCCGCCGACTCGCCGTGTTTTAAAGAATTTGTACATCATATTCTACTAAAGAAAAATTAAGCCGGGTCCACTGCGGCTTTACCACGTACGTCTTTACGTCCGACGCTACGCCACTGGTAGGTATTAAACACTGCGACCATTAAAGTTTGTCATGGCTTCACGATACTGCGATCTCAAATTACCTAGACTCTTCACTAGGCGTCTCTCAAGAAATAATAGTACATTACTGCAGACGCCGGGAAATAAGGGCTTGCCGGGTGAGTAGGTATAGACGGCCGACCGTGCTTTTCTCAAACATATCATATACAATGAAATAAAAAAATAAATCACTCAAAAAATATGCAATTCAGCTGTTTAGACAGTTCAAGAACACAGACGCCATGTTTAAAACATATTTACTTCCCGGACTAGGCCTTCTATTTTATATGAAATTACTTTACAGTTCTCTCGAGTTGTTCCGCCCGAAACATGATACTTCGAAGCCTGTTCTAACGCACGTTATGATGACTTTTCATTGCATGTTTGAGAAAACATTCAATAAAATATACGATAGGTAAGTAAAGATGACATGGTTCTTAATCTTTAGTGTAACGACGCAGTCGCAGTTCAAGATGGTTCATATCGCAGCCACCTTTACCTTGCCTCGTGATCGTGACCTCGGGAGGGTGCTGCGTTATCAGCGTGCGCGCGCGCCGACCACGTGGCGCGTAGGCAAGGGAGTTGATGGAAACGGACTGGGACATTGTAATTACTGTTATAGCTGGTCAGTAGGTATATTTAAAATATTTCACCATTAGAATACAGCCTAATTTGGTTGACATCGACACTACATTTAATATCGCCGTGAGATATTTTTTTGCTATAGAGTATAGGAAAGGAAATAGGTACAGCACGAAAGAAAATTATAATTAGAAGTAGGCAGCATCTGAAAATTTGGAATTCATGTTCCTTAGGGAGCAAAAGCGCAATAAATGATTTTCTGAAAATCAACCTCAAAAATTCAAGGAGGATGAAAGCTTGTATGAAAAACTAAAGAATCCAGGCGGACGTGACGTGGTCTAAACTCTCAGTTTTAATTCCGTGGAAATCTGACGCTTCATGGTATTACCAGACAAAAATAAACTCCTTGTGCCTGTGGTAAGAATTTCAAAATAAATAAAAAGCAGAACTTGGCTTCTGTATTTTATATATGTTAAATTACAATACCTGTAATATATCATCTATTACAACATAGAAAGCATAATTTTAAATTGCATAGTATGGACACAATAAATTACAATGTTTTTTTCTAGGGAAAAAAAAAAATGTTGCTGGTATCACTCTGATGAGTTTCATGTATTACAAACCATTTGTTCAAAATTATAAGTTTATATTCTTGATTATTAGTAAATTATTTTTTATATTGGCAGATTATTATTTATATTGCAATATAAATAATAATCTGCCGCATCCCGTCATATTAAGCAAAATGCAAGCTGTCAACTGTCAACCATAATGTGTCAAACTATGCAAAACAATTCTTTGACGCGTCCATCGTGTCCCGTCATGTCATTCGGCTTCTAGGCTTCTACCTTGAATGTTCGAATGTGCTCTCTCTCCTTTGTTCGTGTTATTTTCGCTGCTTTCGTTGAGTTTGTTGAGTTTTTTGTTACGTTTTTGTGTTACCTGTTACTGTTACGTTGTTTGTGTGGTTTCTTGTTTTAATAAGCAAGATGAACCCTCGACCAAGTACATCCCAGGAGAAGCAATCCGACTTCCTTTCTCCTAAAAAGAAAAGGCCACGTGGGGCTTTTTCTCACAACGAGAAGTCAATCATAGCAAATGTATACAATTGCGTTAATATGGGCACAAGTAAAAGGACATGTCGCTAGAAATAACAAAACATTCAAGATGGCGGAAGTGAAGGAATTGTTCCTGGAAGGAATAAATAAAATAACTGCGGTGGAATGGCAGGGGGATATTTCACATATAATAAAAGAAGAAGACAAGCTATTAAAGCTCGACCATTTAATTGACAGTGTCTGTGACACATTTATAATAAATGTTGGAGAGAGTGACAACAGTAGTAGCTCTGATGACACAGATTCTAATAATGAATAAAGTATTTTTATAAGTCTTGTTTTACTTATTACCCATAGGGGAAATCCACTCCAATTTACTTTCTGTCAAATAATTTTTTCCAATCTTATTGAAAAATTTATTTACTATTTAGTGTAGGCATTACCAAATAGTTTTTTATTGGTCAAATACTTAGCAATGCACCTTTTCACCTTTCGGATTTTTATTTCATAAGAAAATTATAGCCCTCCTACTTGTTATTTCATTATGGACGATATTAATAGTTTGTGGATTTACTTACATATATCACTCAACGTAAAGCTTTACTTGTTACTTATTTTGTAGCTTTAGATACCTATCGTAGAATATTTAATTCCCTGATACTAATTTTAATGCAATCCATGATACAAAATTATTAAAACAGCGCATATTAAAATATAGCTTGTATAAAAAATGTTTCTTACCTCTGAAACGTCAAATTATGACAGATGTCCGAATTCCACGGAATTTTAAATCAGAGTTTAGTAAGAAATAATGAAATTTAACATTATTTTCATTTAAATGTTATTGTTTCATTAATCATAATGAAAGCAAATTGTCTTATTTAAAAATATTTATATTAAGTATATCTGCAAATTGATAGTTTACTGTCGCTAGTGTCGCTTGTTTTGAAAGTATAGTAGGTAGGTACCTATATATAAACAATTAACTGTCCGAAATGTCATTATAAAATCATTGGGTCGTTGTTTGTTATTTGAAATTAAAATAGCCATATTTTTTGTGTTATACATTGTTTAAAAAAACATATAAAAATACCAGTACTGCCAACAAAAAAAGAAAATTTATTACTGGGATTGAATTGTTAAATAAACAGCTATAGATAAATAACACCATCTTATTACACGCTAGCTTGTCCTTATAAAAAGTACCCCCATACTAACATCACTAACACTTATCAAGGGGGTAAGTAAACAGGCGGGGGAGGGGAAGAGGGGCAACCTTGATGCGCGCACGCAGCTGCCCGCTGGTCACCTGCTCGCGGCCATATTGCAACGCGAACTATTTTTATTAACGATTTCGGCGTCAAAAATGTTGTTGGCATTTCTGTGGGATGTAAATTTCGTCCTCTACTTTCATCTACACTGTATATGTTTCAAGGTCGCATAGTAAAGGGACTGCGCGTAACCATACGAATCACCTGAACGCTGCGAATCCGTTGTACATATGTATTGACACAATCAAATTCGTCTATTTTGCACTTACAAGAATGTTTACCGATTTTTTGTGTAATTACAGTGTTCCGAGAGTATGAAATTTATAGAAATATTACAACAGAATGACACTAATATACGCGTTCTCAGCAAATAACTAATCCTTTCATTAATTTAATAAATACCACTAAATAAAGGATACAAGCCGTCCACCTGCCAACATGGATTCTACTAGCACGACAAAACGATGGAATGTTCATTGGATTAAAATTGGCTGTTTTGTTGTCATGCCGCTATTACAGGTTGAATTCAACGTGTTATTTGTATTTTTATATGTACATAGATATGTATAGTAGGCCCGAAAATGTAGGAAATAATCAAGTAGGTATGTCAGACTGGCACAAGTGGAAACCAATTTGACTTTATAATTTTTTTTTTGTCACTTGTCCTCGTTTTAAATATATTGGTCTTCAGAAACTATGTAATTATTAACATAACATAACATTTAATACTAACATAGTGACATAAAGACTTAGATGCATTCCTAAGCAACTGGTCGGGACACTCCCTATTAGGCTCCTATTAAAGTGATTACATTCAAACATGATCATATCATAAGTTATTGTTTAAATTCGCACGTCAATTTCTTTGACGCGAAGCACTTTAGATTTAGCAAGTGCCTAGTTAAAATTAAATTCAAAAATATGTTCCTAAAGTTCAGTTTGTTCAGTTAAGAACCAAGCATTAAAGATAGTAGAGGAAGAAACCACGTGGTGATGGCGCGGTGCGAAAATGATCTCAATCAATAACCAACTATAGACAAAACATCTTCTCGGATGCATTAATAAACTTATTACTGGCCATTAACAAATCAATGGAAGTTCACTGCACTCACAAAAGGCGGGAAAGTTTTTAAATTGATCGTTCCATTTAAATCTTGACAGCGTTCGTATTTTGAAATTCAATCGGGCAATTACACTTTCGATTTTGGCGGGGAATAAAGCGGATGTTTATTTTCTTTTTAAATTTTAACTTAAAGGTCAGATCGGATATACTTTAGGAGCTCGTGTGACACTTTCACGCGTGTTGGATTTTAAACTCTAACTTATAAAAAGTATAAAGTTGAATCAATAAAATTATTATTATTGAATGATACTTATTATTATAGCAGCTAACTTTCCTAAGTGATCCACTGGAGTGTTTTTTAAAGTATGTAGGAGTGTTTAGCAGTCAGTAAGCATTTGCGCCACATTAATATGGATGCATACATACCGTAAATTTCTGTGCAGTTGCAACTATGTATTTACTATCTATTACTAATAAACTATTGCAAAAGGTATCGCGGTAGTAAAAAGTGCGCTAACTGCTTATTATGTTCTATTATTAGAATATGGATAAGAGGCCTGTTGAGGGGCTAAAAAGAATTTAATTATTTTAACTTAAGGTCTTTCATGGGCACCATCTTATTTCTAGGGATATTTCAGGACCTCTTATTTCTACAAAGATATGCACAATAAAGTACCTACCTATGTATGATGATTAAAAAAATCGTTTTCATTGGTACCGATTAAATAAAAAAAAATTTTCGTGGTATTGGTAAGTTGGTGAGCATTTTTTACGCCTGTCATAAACAAAATATTAAGGTGTTTCAATTTAAAACCGGGAGCAAGTCAAAATCCAAACGTACAGAAACACCTTGCCGGCAAAAAAGAGGCTAACGCAGAAGGCAGGTGGAGCGCCACATTAAGGGATCTTTGGACTTCCTTATCTTAAAGTGGAGGAAATTAGTTTGTACAGAAATAGTTTGGAGTTGCGGTTTTTGAATTAGCTTGAATAGGTACGTAAGATTTTTTGCTGAAGTGCTTCACGTACCTAATCGATGAAAACTAAAATTAGTAGGTACTTAAATATAAACGTTAAAAAATACTTCAGTTAAATTCTGGCTAAAACTGGTAAATATTCCACGTAGTTAGGTACACCTACGTATACATAATTATACACCGACTTTCTCCTGTTATAGGAAATCACAATTTATAATCACGACATACTTGATCTGTTTCTTGACAATGTGCCAAAACATTCAGCTTTTTCGGAAATTCGGAAATAACCGCCGACTAGTTTGTAGATAGAAACGTCTATTTCAGGTCGGCATTTCCGTTATATCCGGCCAATTCTAAAATTACAAACAGGAAAATGTATTAATAGCTGACTCATGGTGGAATTAGACCACTACACGCACTCTTAATTCGGCCCGGTAACCTTGCCCAAATATGTGACGCAATCGACACTGAAATTGTCGTGGAATTTAGTACAACTTACACTGACAGAGCAGACACAAATTAGGTTTTCACCTTATACAACCTTATATAACTTTAGGAATATACTAATTTTTGTTTTTTATTATAACTTCTTCCATTATTATTTAATGCCACTCAAATTACAACAATCGATATTCACCTACATTGACCATATCACGACGACATACATGTCCGCAATATCGCGGGAATACTCTCAAACGGTTACGGCAATATTAATGGAATTAGCTTGCAATTTTATCGTAATAATATATGCTTATGTATGTCATAATTATTTACTCAATCGAAGCGACTAAATATGTCATTTACTTACTTGATTTTTTTTTATGGCCACGTGAAATTTTTACTCCGCCGGTGATTGGAAATACTAAGATTTTTTCCTTATACCATTTATATATTAGGGTACCATTTATATACATATTCATATTAAGGTAGGTACCTTTCGGATAATTTTAAACGTAGACGATGTCCATGTCAACAAAACTCGAAACGTGAGAAAAACGAATATCTAGTAGTTCATGGCAATGATAGTCGATAAAATATTATATTTTATTAGCTTGTAGCCATCAAAAGGAACCATTTTTCAACCGTCTTACCTGATGAGAAAACTACCCTCACCGTTTTTTGCCCTAAAGGGTTGGTTAAAAAGGCAGATGTCAAGACGTTGCAGATGGCTGGATTAATGATCTGATTTACCCTTCTTCTTCTGCTAGGTATCTTTGTAGTTTTTAATACAGTAGTCCAATGTGCAAAGCACGTTCAGTCGTAAGTTTATTGTTACAATTACTTACCTACCAGCGGTTATATTTTGTAACAAAAATAAAGACGCTGTTTGTTGTATTGACAATAGAAGAGCAGGATTAAAATAAATACTTGTACTATTTTGAAAACAAGTTGCGTTCTCTAAAAATAACATTGCAGCACTCTTATTTGGTTAAATAGCATTACAACTACAAACTAAATAAAGTACGAATAGCTACCGCTTTACATCAACATATTTACAAATACCCGTTTTGTAAATAGGTAAAGAGCGCGCGATTTCAGGATAGAGGCTTAATTCGATGTGCGCGATACACAGCAGTGATAACGATGATATACATATGTATATCGATTGTCGTACGAGCTGTATTTAGCGACACTTACAAGTTGCATCGCTTACGTAGACATATTTCGAATATAAGTCAATTGAAATTTATAATTATCCCAGGATTTAGTCTATAACTTGTATATATGTATACATTAAAATATAATACCACAAAAAAATATAAGTCGAGCTTATTTATTCAACATTACAATTTGTGGTCACAGAAGCTTATGCAACAAGCCTATAAATAAGTGCAATACGCGTTGCCGAATATCAATTAATGGTGGTAAAGTCGTAGCGTGGTGTTGGTGGTATCGCGCGTGCGCATGCGCGAGCGCGCTGGAGGCGCGTGCGCTGCACCTGTCCGTAACGGGACCCACTCGTAATTAACCGACTTGATATGTAGACGGAATTGTTGGCTTTTGGCGTGAATAATTTGAGCTTGGAGCGAGTCCCTTTAATGGTTTTTAGGGCGATTAGTAAAGTGATCAATTAATTTGAGGCATATGAATCTAATGGCATCGTACTATAATGGGTCCGCACTATATAAGCATGCTAAAATAACATAACTAAAGAAACATCATACTATGTTGTGAAAAAACATTTCTAGCAAAATAATATGTAGACAAATCATTACGGTCAATTCTTGTAAGATTAATCTACATAAAAATATGCGCAAAATTTTCGTAAAGTTGCATATATATTACTCGAAACAGTTTCTCAATTTAACAAGTGTAGGTAATAAAGCGGCGCAGTAGTACTAAAACACTTTAAACACACGTTCATTCGTGTGTATTTACAGTTTCTGAGGACTCTAAAAATATTCACCGCAAGCGTAGACACGAGCCAATGCCGTTTATCAATAAATTGGCCGTATACTTACGGACAGCCTCTCGCGCACCTTGTCACCGCGGGACTTTCAGATGCAGCCAAATTACTGCTCAGCTGGCCGGTAAATTACGTGCACTTGCACTAAAATATATACCGCAACTTGCACTTAAGGAGATCCACTGCCTGACTATTACCAGAATAATATGTTTTTATTTTTATGTTATAGCTTATGATAAAAGTTTACTTATGTCCTGCTTCAGTCCAATACCAGTATCCGATATTATCTCTTCTGGCAGAGGCAATACTACTGCTTATTTTTCCATACAAATCGAGGTTTCGTTCTCGTCTCTTTCCTCTTCCAAAATGTAACCAATCTTTACGATTTTTAGGAAGTGAATGAGAACGAAAAGTTCTGTGTCGAACCGTTTAGATTTTCGCGCAAACTATTATTTCATTTGTGTACTAGCCGTCCCTGGGAGGGGCCAGGAAAAGTGCATAGATCATTCGGAAAAGTAACTGGAGCGTAGTCATGACAATGTTAGGCCAAAAGATTTTTTATACCACGTTTGCAACTCTACAGGATTCGCATGCGTGTTGTCGACCCGTTTTTTAAAGGGCCACAGAAGGTTTACAGATTTTTGTCTGTTAGTGTTCCCGTTTTTGAAGAACTCCACTGATTGTAGTCTCCCGAGAAAACTCCGGCAGCAATAGTATCAAGCAAGGACTAAGCGCCATAGGAATTGTATGGGAGAGTGACCTTTTTATGGTTGTGCTGTCGCCAACAGGTTGATGGAACACGACTTAACTGTTTTGTACTTTGTACTATTTTTACGTAATATTCGTATAGCTACGTGTCCGTTATTCAAATAAAAGATTGCGTTCGAAAAACGTCTATAAACCCCTATGAATCAAAATGACCGGGATGAATAAAAAAGATGGAAAAATCATAAAACAACTAATGACAAAATATAATATCTGTATTACCTATTTAAAACATATTATTCTTATTTTTATTTCAGAGCCTAGAATCTCCGAATCTCTAGAACGTCTCTCTATTTTAGTCTTGTTTCAAATTGATGATACTTATAATATGTACGTTTACATACACTTTTGAATCCATGCATGTACGTATACTGTACCTACATAATTTGGCATTAATACACTATGTGATCGTATTATGAAATTCGCCTGCAGCTTGTTTTGTAAACCGATCATTATGTAGCAGTTGCAAAACATACCTATATGAATACTGTTTCGCTATGCTTGAGTAGGTATAAAAGTATAATATCTCCTTAAAAAAAAAAATTTAATAAGTAGTTTCACTATTATCAAGCAAGCAGTCAACTCCTTTTATAGTGCTGTTCTTCCAACTGGTATATTCAATTATGTTATAAAGTGGCTATATAGGGCCTTAAATAAACCGCTTCATTTTATTCGTTAGTATTGTCACTTGCTTTTATAGACTATAAATACAACGAGATAAAAAAGATGTCATACTTCGAAAAAATACTGTACTTAATGTGAATTAATGAGAAATATGAAAATATTTTTCGTAGTTACCTACTAAGCCCGTCTTTGTGTTCTTAGTAGGCAACAGTCAAGGTAAATAGCTATATCATAGAAAGCTTTCCTCTAAATAAAAAAGTAGGTACACTGTAGTTCGCTCGTTTTTGTGTATTTTTAAAATATATGCCAGATTTATAGTAAATGTCGTACGTATAGCCTAACAAGCCTCGGTACGGCCCAGGGATAGAGGCGCTACAAACAGCTTTCATTTGGAAATAATGTGCATACGTCATATATTTGCATTATTAAACGTCAATAGCGATTTGTCAACCAAATTCAAAACATTGTTTACCGGAATGCTGCTCAATCTTTCGTTCTTCTTGCGAAATAAATACTGAATCCTATTGCAAAAAAAACTTGAATTTTATCACTGGATAGTTTTGGCTTTATTATGCAAAAATTACTTGAAATATGCGATATATTTAGGTAATCCTGTTTCCACTTTGTTTACATCAGTGTCATCACTTTCAACGTCAGTTACCAAAAATCTGTTGATGCCAGTTCATGGACCAAGTAACCTCTGGACATGACAAGCGAATAATAATACCAGGAGGGAACGGGACAACTATTTACAGAAACCGTTAAGAGCGACAGAGACATAGACAAGATGTTTTGTCCTTATCAGAGTTCCGCTTTTTTTTGTTTAGCGGATGATTGTCAAATTGACAGAGCTCCGCTAAATACTGCCGGGCAATTCAAATGTGCGTTGTAGCCTACTATAAAACAACGAATATTGTGGATTATTTTACATTTCGAAAGTTTATATATGAATAATAGTGAGTGCTATTAGCTATAGATTTGTAAAACAACGGTGCGTTGCTCCATAATTGGCTGTAAAAGCGACACTGGCCTAAAAAGTGAAAATATAAGCTTTCATAGGTAAGTGCGATGTTTCGACTTTGCTTTTGCTTGATTTCTGCAAATATATACGTAATCATTGTTTATACGATAAATAGCACAGCAAAATGATATCAAAACATCAGAAATCTGCTTAAAATCTCATTTTGTAATATCTTATTTTTAGGTATTACCCCTTCAACAAATTCAATAGTCTTTACGTCTTGTCAGTGTCAGTAGTCTTTACTCTTAAATTAAATTAAATCCAGGAATGGCAGCTCGTGGCTTTTGCCAATGTCAGTTTATAATAATAATATTCACTTTATAAAGAATAAAACCATGAATAAAAACAAAAATTAAATTATTAAAACGAGATGAAATGAACATGAACAAAGATGGCCGATGAATCCGTCTTTACTCTTTGTCTTCACCTTTACTTGACGTTCCGCCGCGTTTTTTACTGCTTTTTAATTTGTCTGCTTTATTTGATTTTAAGGGATACCAGTATAAGAATTGGTAAATTACCCTTAACTCATGGAGTTTTACAAATATTTTTTTTTTGTTTTAGATTTCCAAAACATGATCCTGCTTTACTCCAATGTTGGATACGTGCAACAGGACGATCGAATTGGGAACCAACCAAAAATGCTTGTATTATGTTCACGACAATTTTGTTTAAAGGACAGTAAACATCTTGCCTCATGCCTCCTATGGGCTATCTTGCTGCTCTCTCGAAATTGTAATTAAATTTATGTAAATAAATATATTTTACCATTACATTTTGACAGTTTTTTTTTGTAAAGTTTTATTGTAATTATTTTATAATTTGTCCCATACAATATAATAATACATTTAAAACTAATTCACACCGCTAACAATTAGCACTGGAGAAACGGGAGAATTATTTGGAACCTGGTAACCCTGTGTTAGTCATGTACTTTGCTGCTGTCCCTTTCGGGTATACGCATATGCCAAATCCATAGGTACTTCATCCAAGTGCCAGTTATATAAATTACTTAGTACCACTAAAAATCCGTAATATGGCGTGGGTTGTAAAACCCCCTGTTGAGCTATATGATTACACCATTATTATGCCATTTTTTTTACATTTTATTAATCCAAGTCCGCCCCTCTTATAGACTTTATTTATTTATTTTTATTTATAATGACTTATTTCATGTCATTCGTACTTCAGACTTATTAGCAGTGTCTCGAAAGAAGTGTGCAATAAATATAGGCGTAGCGCAACAGCTTTTAATTTAATTTTTATTGTGCTTATTTATTTTTCTCTAGCCCTTTTTTACGATGCTATAAATTTATAGATACCTACTACGGCAAAATTGTACTTTAGTTTATGATTATGATGATTGACACTCGTTTTATTAATTCACTATCTTTTCTCAGCGGCTTCGCTCGTGCAAAAGCATGAAGAGTGTAAATGTCGTTTTTCGGCCCGCTAATTGAAAATTGCATTGCGAATATCGATTTTCGCTCTTCGTCGAAACTAATTGTTTAAACTCGTGATATTTTTAACACAAAGCACTGGTTTGTGTTAAAAATATTTTAAAGCAGATATACCGCTACTATATTGTTATATTTTTGTAACACGTTAATAACAATATTTATTATGAGGCGCTACAGAGACTCGCGCGCACCACGTCAGGACCTACATGTTGGAGATATAGTGTACAAAGGCGTGGCAAAATTTAAGTACTTAGGCTGTACCGTGACGGATACCAATACCCGCAGCGAGGAAATCAGCATCCGTGTACAAAACACACTGCGGTGTACCGCGGCCCTTCATAGAGTGTTGGTGTCCAAGCTTCTGAGTAGACACAACAAAATTAGGATCTACAAGACCATTATACGGCCAATCCTTATGTACGGGTGTGAAGCATGGACTCTAACACTCAAAGAAGAAAATATGCTACTGGTCACAGAGAGAAAAATTTTACGCAAAATCCTCGGTCCAAAACGCACACCGGATGGGAGCTGGAGAGCACTGAAGAACCAGGAAATAGAGGACATGGTAGCTGAGCCCAATATACTAGGAGAAACAAAATCCCACAGACTCCGCTGGCTTGGCCACCTGGAGAGAATGGAAGAGGGTCGTGGCGTCAAGAGAGCATACCTGGGGCACCCAACAGGAAGACGACCGGTTGGGCGCCCGAGATATCGCTGGAAGGACATGGTCTAGGCGGATCTGCGCGGACTCCCAAGCCTCCAACTGGAAAGAGCTGGCGCAGGATCGAGAAAAGTGGCGTGATCTCGTGTTGGAGGCCAAGATTCGCTTCGGGTCGCTGAGCCATCGTAGTAAGTAAGTAAGTAATAACAATATTAATTATTGTTTTAAGTAGTTTACACTTATGTGAAGTTGCCAGGAACGGCCCGACATGTTTCGAACTCGTATGAAACAATATTAATGACAGCAATATGTAGTAGCAGTATATCTGCTTTGTGCTTTATTATATTTCATATAGAGTTTTAAAACAATATTAATTGAAAGTGGCAATTCGAAAATGGACAGGTAGCGAACATATCTCACATCAAGTTTATAAAAAATTGGGCTCATACAAACTTTCAACCCCAATTTAGCCCTTTATGAATGAATATCTTTATAAATTTTAGCCTATGTCCCATCCATGATATGTACCTATCTAAGCTATATTACTACAAGTTTTAAGGAAATCTGTTGCACAGTTTATGCATTTACTTGCGACCCGCCCCGGCTTCGCACGGGTGCCATGCTGATAAATTATGCATGTATTATACACATTAACCTTCCTCTTGAATCACTCTATCTATTAAAAACAAACCGTATCAAAATCCGTTGCGTAGGTGTAAAGATCTAAAGCATACATAGGGTCAGACAGACAGACTGCAGGAATCGACTGTTTTATACTATGTAGTGAAGTGGAAGGCAACACACGTACGTACACACACTTGCAAACATCACATATATTATAGGAATATAAGATTTTAATCGCTTTAAATTACTATTCTCCGATGAATCAATTAGGAAACGTTTCTGCGACGAGTTTGTTTAAAGTAATATAAATGCTTAATTTCATTTGCATTTTTATTGTGCAGTAAACTCTATCTTATGTGTAGCTATGTCCGACTTCACCTGTTGTTATTGCGGCTTTGGACATTCCTCTGATCTCATAAATTAATAATTAATATCGCTAGGACAATAAATACAATAATAAAAACAGGTATACTAGTTCAATAACAATTTTAATTCATCATTACAACAATAGCATAGTTCGAATAGCGTATAAACGACGGATTAAATTCCAACGAATTGCTGAAACCAACAAATCTTTCATTTAGTTACGTACCAAAAAGTTTCCGTCAAAAATGACATTTTTGTGACAAGCTTTTATAGCCGACTGTACTTTTTTTGAACATCCATCAATTGCTCACTGAGACAATTCTAAATACCCCAAATTCGGTAGGATATCTTTATCTATTACAGAGTTTCTAGGGCCACTTTCCGGCTCTTCATCAGACCAGCCCCTAGGTACCATATATTATTGAATTGCGATTAAAATTATGTAGGTAGGTATGCAACATTTCAGCTCAATCAGCACTATACCGAAGATATCCCGGACGTTAGCCTGGTGATGATGGAATGACTTCAGAGCTTCTAAAAGTGGGTGGAACAACAGTACTTAAGTTCCTTCAAAATCTGTTCAATTCCATAGCGCATAGGGCATTACGCCAGAAGCATGCAACGTTAGTGTGGTGGTGCTGTACTTCAAGAAAGGTGATGAAATACTGCCCAAGAATTATAGACCCAAACCCAACGCGCTTCTTCAAACATGGCTATAGCCATGTTTACAAGCTGTTTTCCAGGGTCATCACAAATCGTCGCTCAAACAGGTTCAATGAATTACTGCAGCCTGCCGAAGGAGCCAGGTTTCGAAAAGGCTTCAGTGCCTACCATAAACCAACTTCGAGAAAGATAAATTGGCGGATCCTACTTGGATGGGCAGTGTTAGGAAAGCTGCGAAATGTCTTCTCGTCCGAGAAACCTCAGTGCCCTGTCGGCGATTAGTTCCTAATTCTTAATTTTACACGTGTGAAATTTTGCAAATTATATTCGGGACGAATTCTTCTTTATGAAAACTCTTAATTTTACCAATTCTTAATTTTCCGAATGCCTCATTTTCCTGATTATAGTTAGTACCAATTCGGATTTTTTACAGACGAATGTACAGTTAGACATATTACTTTTATTTGCGAAATTCATAATACTTATAACATGCGGCAAATTCATTTTCATTGATATATCGCAATTTTTCTATTTGTTATGTTGCATTATTCTTTTTTATAAGTACGTATTATTACAGTGTTTAAAAATAAAACAATACAATTTTGTGTTGCAGTGGTTTGCAGCAACGCCAATAAAATGTGGCCTGGTGGTGGATTCAATAGGGGATGCGACTGATGTTGAACTCTATAACATGGTGTAGTTATATGAATAAAATTAGCTCAATATGTCATGATACAAAGAAAAAAAATAAAAACAAAAAACAAGAAGTCACATATTTAAAAAAATATGAAATATGCGACTTCAAAGGTATGAAAATTTTGTAATTTTTTTTTAAGACAAAAGAAATTTCTAATTTTCTCCATAGAAATGCTTATAATTCGGTCGAAATTTATAATCAAAGACACTAAAATTATCGGAAATATAAATAATTAATATCAGACAACCTCACACAAACCGATCTAGTCCCAAATTAAGCTCAAGAAGGGTTGTGTTATGGGTACTAGACGACGATATATATACTTATATAGATAAATATATACTTAAATACATAGGAACAACCATGACCCAAGCACAAATATTCGAGTTCATCACACAAATATTTGCCCTGGCCGGGATTCGTACCCGGGACCGCTGCTCAGTAGGCAGGTGCTTGCAAACTGAGCCAACCGCGTCGTCAATCATCGTCAAATGTAGAAGGACTGATTCAAGGAAAACTCACACCCGAGTGTCTACAAAATTCGTGTCGGTTTAGGTAAGCAGGTAATAAAGTTCCCACTGTCCATCAGGTGGGCTGAGAGCTCGTCTGCCTACTCGTGCGTTTGGTTGTGTTGTGGCTACTGATTGGTCTAGTAATTTTGAGTTGTGTTGGTCTGTTTCGTTTAAACATAATTTTAAGCAATGTATAGTAATGGTTTTATTAGTTTAAAATAAAACTTATGTTTGTAGTCAATATACATATTTGTTCTCTTTGGTGATCTAAAAGTATATGACTGTACTGACGTTAAAAAATCCGAATTGGTACTAACTATAATTAGGAAAATAAGGCATTCGGAAAATTAAGAATTGGTAAAATTAAGAGTTTTCATAAAGAAGAATTCGTCCCGATAATAATTTGCAAAATTTCACACGTGAAAAATTAAGAATTAGGAACTAATCGCCGACATCCTCTAATTATGGGTATTTTAAGGAAGCTCGGACTCATCAGCGAACTATGCAAAGGGCTATGCTTGGGATCACTCTACTCTACGAAATCGAAACAGAAATGAGAAATTCGTAAACCAATGAAGGTCATCCACGTAGCAAACCGGATAAGCAAACCGAAGTAGTAATGGGGCTGGACACGTAGCTCGAAAAACCGATGGCCGGCAAAACGGTTCTCGACTGGAGACCACGTATTGGCAAGCTAAGCGTAGGATGGCTATACTCGCAAGGGTCCGTCGCGATCTGGTTACGGTTGCCTTGCGATACGGCCTATGTGGATAGTCTAAATATTTTGATGAGGATTCCTGTGTCCAGCAGTGGCCGTCCTATGGCTGAAATGATGATGATGATATCAGCCTAAATACCTCTGCTGCTACGGACAAATGCTAGAACCCAACTATCTCCTCTACAACCAGTCGTGCGCTGCCCTCATTTTCAAGATGTAGCAACTAAATGAAACCTTTTTTAGGGTTCCGTACCCAAAGGGTAAAAACGGGACCCTATTACTGAGACTTCGCTGTCCGTCCGTCCGTCCGTCCGTCCGTCTGTCACCAGGCTGTATCTCAAGAACGGTGATAGCTAGACAGTTGAAATTTTCACAGATGATGTATTTCTATTGCCACTATAACAACAAATACTAAACAAATATTATATAAACATTCCTATATATATCTTATATTATTGATTTGTGTTTTAATTATTTTGTTTCTCTGTAACTTTGAACCTGCACCGACTACATATTTCTGTTTAACCCAGTGGTTGACTGGTAAAGAATGCCTAAAGGCATTAAGTCCGCCATTTGTACTTTTTTGTACTGTGCAATAAAGTTTATATGAATAAATAAATATAAATACTAAAAATAAATAAAATAAAATAAATATTTAAGGGGGCTCCCATACAACAAACTTGTTATACATTATGGTACGGAACCCTTCATGCTCGAGTCGGACTCGCACTTGCCCAATTTTTTGTAGCCTTATGCAGATTCCTGCGGAATGCGTCCCAGATCGCACCACTACTCCTTTTGGCCACACCTGGTCCGGTATTCAACTACCGTTAATCAAAGTTTATTCTTTAGTTATAATGTTGTGATCAGATGTGTCAGATGACGCCCGTATGACATGTTTACCTCCGACGTCGGGGGTGGTCCTCGATCCTCACGTGCTCGTATAGAGGCTCCTTGTAGCGCTTCCGGGACAATATTTGTAATCGCTTACGTTGATCGAAGGGTAGATATTGCCCAGTACTGCAAGTGTATAAACTTTGTACAATATGGACATATGTACAAGTATCTACCTACTACCAATAACCCCAGGATTAAACAATAGAGACGGTTTTTTTAGCTTTTTAAAAGCCATTTGAGAATCTTACTTAACTATCTGTTTTTGTAAACTTTTGCGATGCAATCAACCGACGCGTACGAATGCACGCCGTTTTATCAGAACAAACGCGCGCATCTTGGTGCGTGCTAGCGCGTCAAGTTATTAGCACGACGATCAGGGCGCAGTGCGCCCGTCTTGGTCTAAGTAAGGTATACAACTTGATAATTCACAATATTTTATACATTTGACTAAATCTAGCGTTCTTATAAAAATACTTATAGGTACCTATGTAAAGGTTTAAAAAAAAAAACAATTACTACGTATGTAGGTCGTATAATTTTCAATAAGGATTTTATCAAGATGCTTAAAATCACAGTAACATGGCACGTACCAACAACACACAGCGAGCAACACACAATTCGAACAATGTTAACTTTATTTATGCACTTCTAATCATGAAAAATCACAAACACGGAAGGCGAACTCCATCCAGCTGCCAAACGCCAAAAATATTCCGAAAATCACGCGCGACTAATTCCATTTTTTCTAAAAGGTGCAATATGGCGGCCAACTTGTGCCCGCATGCGATTTTTTTCAAACCAGCACGTGCTTCTTTTTGTACGGCTTCCTTACGCCGGTGTAATACATCTGTCGTTGCAAGCTGTGGTTTTCGGCACAATCCGGCCAACTTAAATACGCACCTTTCTCTTGCACCGGACTTGCCAACCTGGCAGCTCTTAAATTCGGTTGGCTTATATAATTTGCAACATGATGCTGGCTGTTTTGGTACCTGCCGCGTGCATCTGGTGCTTTCCTTGTGTTTCGAACATGTAAAAATAGAACGCCAGTACCTACTCCAAGATGACTGCTTGCATATGTCTTCGAGGAATTCTTGTAATTCTGGCCACTATGCTAAGCGAATGTGGTGGTTATGGTGTATTTAATCAAAGATGCTTTATAGATTTTTATTTTATGATTTAATGGCACATTTTAGTATCGCAATTACCAAAGTACTAGAAAACTGCGAGGTAAGTGTTTTATGTGGTCTTCACAATCACGCTTAAATGGGCTCGCTATTTAAATATTGTACCAATATGGAATAGAAGGACTTTCAGATGCGTTGTTATAGAAATAGCTTCCAGGCAGAATCAACGCGTAAGCGCAAGCTCTAGCGTCGAATTTACACCTTCACATAAAATTATATATTATGTACGTTACCAAGAATTCTAAATCATTTCCATTATACAAAACCAACACAACGATTAAATACCAAAGAGAATCACCCTTGCGTATTCCCCCATTATTTTTTAAGACGCATCCTGCAATTCAATAGATCACAAGAAATCGATATGATCTTGGGTCAACAATCGATTGTTGTGGTTTCGGACCCCTGGTTTTGTGTCGATCGATCGATCGATTCAATAAAGCACATAATGAGATGTATTGAAAAGCGATAAGATTCATCAGTCTTAAGATCATTTACCACAATTTTGGCGTAAAGGTACAATGAATTACGAACTGACGCTAATATTATAATGTTTTTAATGTAAGTACAATACCCACTAATATAATATAATTATGTACCTGGTGTGTCCAGTTCAATTCGATTTCTGGAGCCTGGTTCTGATTTTCGCTCAGTTCCTTGTCCATTACCTATACTAGATGTCCAAGTCGAGTTGTCTGGTCGAGTATTTTTTCCGCTAAAGGCGTTCGCTACCTTTCTTGTTGTCACTACACGAATGCACGAGGAAGGTGGCCATCAGAGAAGAATGGCGACGTGTTGTGAAGCTTGCCACCAACATCTGAAATGATGACCAGGACCACTCTGACAAGAGTGAAACCGATTCTTTCTTGTAATAGAAGTAACCTTAGGTCAGATAAGCTACGTATAAAAACAAATCAATACAAATTAAATCAGAAAGACTAAAATCAGAATATGACCTATGCATTGCATACAAACATTAATGAATATCTAATATATAAAGCCGCCACGAACATTAACATTTAAATTTTATCAATGTATATAAGCTTAATTTATGTAGGTACACTTACCTACTACCCTAAACAATACATTGGATAGGAACGCCAGAGGCTATTTTTTATATTAGTAAATCGTCAATACTGCCGTTATTTTAATGCAAATCAATTATAATGCAAACACCGCCGTTATTCATTATACATACATATCCATTTCAAATCTCCCACAAAACGCAGAGCCAAAATAATTTTGCTCTCCCAAATATCGTCAGCTATAGAACTATCATAGTTAGATGTTCAAACATAAGGGTTCCAGTTCACTTGGAATGTAGATTTTACCGGCTGGTATATTTGTAATAGCATTTTAATGGAGTGAACGAAATTCGTCCTTGCATTGTCCCATTGTGTAGTGATCTATTCTGTATGGTTTTGCTAGTTGAAATACCGTTTGGTTCTTATTCTTGGTTGTAATGCGTTTCTTATAGATTCCGCGTCACCTGGAGTTATTGTCGTTTATAGTAAAAAAGAATGAAAAATAATATTGAAGCTGCCTATGGAACAAGCCAAACACAAGGTACATAGGTCGAAGACGCGTCGCAGATACAGTTCATTAACACGTTCACTGCTGAACAAATCTTGAGGAACTTTCAACTGGTGCGGATGAGATCGAATCAGCCCAAACCTGAGCTCTTTTTCAGTGCGGGTGAGGCCTAATCGACCTCGAATTTCAGTAGGTGTTTAAATCCTCTATAACTTTGCCTATACTCGGACTAGGCATATTTTTTTATGTGTTCTACATTCGTCAGTAAATGCTTAAAATACCCTTAGCGTCGCCCGTGGTCCTGACTTTTGGTTAGAGAAAAAAAACCTTAAGAATCTTTGAGGCCTTTCAGGTCTCAAAACGCACTAAATTGTATCCAAACCTAGTGAAGAGAATGGCAATTATCGCTAAATTATCGATAAGTTTATTATTTGTTTCCTTGTAACTAGAGTACCTACATGCTTTACCTATTTAGTTAAAAGGTTTGTTTTAATACTCTAAATGGAAGAAATAAATCTTTCGATTATTTAAAACAAACCCGTTGATTTATGACATTCTGTAAACAATATAGTCACATGTACGATAAAAAACACTTGTCTTCAGATTTACTTGTGTACAGAATAGGTATATTTCTTTATATAGGTTAATTTCACGATAAGCATTTTTTATAAGTATCAGTATATTTAAGGAAAGTTAAACGAATGTTTATAGAGTTATTAATTTACTACTGAGTAGTAGAATAAGACTTAAACAAAACATTAACATAAATGAAAAACATCTGTAGAAACAATGATTTTTAAAATTTTAATTAAATCGGCAATGTTCAGCAAAGTGATTATCGTGAAACTCGCGTGGTTCTGCATCGATAACTGTGGCCGCACTAACGTGAAGCGATCGGCTCCCGCGCCGCGCGCGTCCCGCTCAGTGCGGCTTTGAGACATTAATAAACCTCAATCCGCACTGAGTGAAAACAAAGTATACCCAGTGCGTTTGAGGCTTATTAAGACCTCAAAGGTTTTTCTTGTACCAACGAGTCCGGCTTTGGAAAACATAAATAAATGTATATTTGACTCTGTCGTACGCCTTATAAGTAAACGGCAGCAGCTCCCGCACGAGAGAGATAACACGAACTTTTAGCCGCGCACCAAGGTAAAGTCGCGATTGAGGCCGATTTGACTCAACCCGCAGTGAACGTGTTAACTTTCATACAAAATGTGTCACGATTCTAAACAGAGAAATGATACGGGACGAGGACACCCCCCGACATGTATGAAAATTCGTAGAAGGGGCGCTGATCCTATTTTCTTGATACTTTCAATCATTGAACTGAATAGCTAAGCTATATACTATAGCTAAGAGATACGTTTTAGATTCGTATTAATGTGTCCTTATTATATGTATATTTATGCACAACGTTAATTATTGGGGCTCAGAAGATAGAAATAAGTATCACGATAACGCTTGAACAATTCAATTAATAATTACTATTGGTTAACTGAATTCAGAGTAGCTACTTTATTTCTCAATTTCCACGCCATAATTAGTACGTACCAACCATTTCGCGATATTGGACACTTCTCATACCAATCGTTCATAATAACGCAACTGCAATGTAATGTTAACGCTTAAGGGAAAGTTAATCCTGCTAAAATATTATACCTAAATACGAAAATTTCATAAAGGCGCATGACAGATACCCTAAAAATACCCTATGCGTAAACTGCTCATTTAGATGAACAGTTACATACATAGATTGATTCTTGGATTAGAATATTGGATACTTTTCGAGGTAGCGCAGTCACAGTCTTAGCTGCAGGTAAGTAATACTTTAATCAGGTACATTTTTATACGTTTCTAATCAAAAGACATCTTAAAATAGCATTTATAATTAAAATTTAATCTGTCAGTGACTTCTGTACACTGTAAAGTGTTTTTTTTGCTAATACAAATAGGCTAGGTACAAATTATCTTATAAAATGTTCAGAAAGTAATTGCAATCTGTGTAGCCATTTTGACTTGATAGGGTTACAAATACCTAGGTAAAATCAATAGGTCATTTTCCTGAAAAAAATAAGAAGGTATAAACATATTTTTTTTTATTCAATACTAGGAATGAATGATAATTTGCGACGAGGCTAGAAAATGGCTGACGTCACTGAAATTGGATGTGTAATTACTATATAGTTAAATGAATTGTTTATTTTGTTATCTGAAATAACATGCCATACAAATAATAAAAATTCAATACTACGTATTATCGTGATTAGTACTTACCAGAATTGTTGATAAGTATGTAGTTTTTTGTTCTTTACTTAATTTGCACGTATTCTCGCAACTGAATTGAAACAAAAGCACTGCCCCTTAACCGCACCATCTGAGCAAGTGCAGGCACGCGACAATACAGATTACTTGACGACTTTGCATTAATAAACTGTTAATATAGAGTTAATCTCTCTGTTAATTAAGCCCACTTAAATATTTCGTGTTACTTAAAAACAAGGAGGTATTGTGAATCTGCAATCGCTATCAGAATCTGCAAAAACTGATGAAAATAAAAAGATGCCGACTTAACTTATTTAAAAAACCGGCCAAGAGCATGTCGGGCCACGCTCAGTGTAGGGTTCCGTAGTTGCTCATCCTTCACAATAAACTGCTGTTTTAAGCCCGAGGTTTACGTTAAGAAAGATTTTAAGCTCTATAAAAAGGTCGTAAACGCCCTAGAAACTGTAATCACTTATTACCTTCTGGAAGTCAACTTACGACCTTTTAAAGAAGAAATATGAAATTTGGCGATAACTCAAAAACGGCTCCACCGATTTTGTTCAATATAGTTTTCATTGAAAGTACTTATAAGGCCTCATTAACATGAATTTTTCCGAATTTTTTTGACCAGTGGTGGAAAAGTTAGAGGGGGGGGACACTATTTTTTTTGTTTTTGGAGCGAATATTTACAAAACTGCTGACTTTATCAAACAATAATTTTAAAAGACCCCTATCATTTTTACAAGACCTATTCAACGACACCCCACACACCAGTGTTGAAAAGAAAAAAAAATTCACCCCCACTTTAGGTGTTCGAGAGGTACCCGAAAAAAATAATATTTTTTTAATTTTATTTTACCGTTCTGTCGGCGTTATACATACACATACTCATACCAAATTTTAGCTTTCTAGTACTAATGATAACGGAGCTATGCCGTGGACGGACGGACGGACAGACGGACAGACGGACATGGCGAAACTATAAGGGTTCCTAGTTGACTACGGAACCCTAAAAAGAGCACTAAAACCCGACTGAGGAGGAAGAAATAGGTACAGATCAGGTAAACACTTTAAAAAAGTCCTTCTTTCTAGTAGGTAGTACAGTGTACAGAATTTATATGAAACTTATTATTAGTTCTTATTGTAATTTGGAATTCATTCGTCAAATTGACTATACCTATGCATATTCAAACACGTTACTAATATGTGTAAAAAATTTCTTCATTAAAGTTTTTGTCGATATATCTACTTAGGTAGTCGGAGGCTGACGTTTTATTTATGTAAGATTTATTGTTACGTCTTATTTTTTTCATGTATGATACCTATTTTATATTTCCACAATGTATTTGTGATTCAACGTCCATGTGACTACTTTAAGTAAATATCGATAGCGATATAAGCTTTGTAAAACGACCCATTTGCGGCATCTTTTAAAGAATTCCATTATAAGCGTTTTATGACATTTTTATAGTTAGCAAAATACATTTTTAAAAGGTTTTCATTAACAGATTTCGGCACATGTATTAAATGGGTTAAATATAGGTAAATTAATATGATCGCCATGATATGATAATATTGAATGGTATTTCTATTACCTACATTTATTATGCATATGTGTAAACAAATACTAAGAATTCTAAAAGCGGTGCGGTGCATATTGCGCGGTGTGTTATTATTATTAAATATAAACATAATTTAATTATTTCTTAAATAATTGAGATAACCCCTCTTAATATATTTGGGTTTTAATAAAACCATATTTATTGTCATGATACAATATATAGAAAATCCACGGATGCCAATCATAATTTGTGACACTGTCAACATCTTTAAATTGCGCTATTTCTTGTAGTCTAAATACAAAGTTATCTATGGCAGTGCTCGAAATTAGAACTAAAAATGCTACACGTAAACTATATGTCTTATACTCGTTTGCAGCGACAAATCTCATGTGCAAGAGTAAGTTTGTCGTTTTCTTCCTATTCATCTATTATGTGCCATAGACATCACAAGACATTTCGTTTCGTTTTTTTAAGTCAGGTAAAGCACGTGGGCTGAAGAACTCGTTCCCACGACTCTTGCGCAAATAAAGGAAAAAGTTCCTTTTGAGTCATATTTAAGAAAAAAACTTGCAAATTTGACCCGAACACGTGCGATATGCCATGGGAATCAGCTGATCGATGTTGTGGTTTGCGATATAGAAATGTATTGTATGTATTCAAGGTCTATTTTGCTTTGTGGATTTTCATTTTGAAAGTTTAAGAGATTAAGTAAATTCGGAGATTTACACGTGCAGTATAAGAAAGGTCGATTCAAGGATATGTTACAATGAATGCATTCTTTAATTCACCTATTATGAATCAGTAATTGTGCATTGAAATTTGACGGATTCGTTAGGTATACTAGTGATGTAATAGAATAGTCACGAATTTGGTAGATACCTTTAAAATAATGTATTTATACAATGTCTTCATTCATGTAATGATAAAAAATGTCTTCACCTCGTATTCCAAAATGGGAATTGGTTTGCAATTGAATGAGAAATGGAAATCCCCCAGTGTACAATTCGTGCACAATACAATTTGGGCTGCATTAAGGCAAGGGCAAGTTGTTTTTAAAGACACATCGCTAAAGTATATATATATTAGAACGTCGATGCTTCTTATATTGTTGTGCTTAAAGTTGTTACTTACGATGATACGTACTCCCTTCGTCGGGTTTGGATTAAAGAAAAACATAGTTTGGCCATGGCTATGGGAAATAGTTACAATGGGTCTTCTGAGCGAGTTTTTCTCCCTTTGATGTTGATCTTGATACAACACAAGGTTGTAGAAAGATGCACTAATTCCTATTATAATCATATTATATTAATATAATTGAAGAGTCTGTGTTATAGCGAATACTGTATATATATCTTCTACTTGCTCTATAGGTAGGTACACTTTTATATAAACATACATACATACCATACATGTATACTGTCTTAGTTCATAGAAACCCGGTAGCAAATCGACTTCAGCAATTTACAAAGACCCAGTACACCGTACAAAGCTGTATTTAGATAAGTGCGCAAACGCTGCAAACAATCCCAGACAATGCTCCATACAACCTTATCACAATAAAGACGCACATATATTTATGCGTAAATTAGAAAGGGATAAAACACATATCGATTTAAACCAGCTGCCGTTCAGGTAGCAAGGCTGTCTTAAGATTTCGGATGAGCCTATTTCTGACTTAATCGTTTTTTTAAGGTAAAAAAAGATTAATAGTAGTGAAGTGTATAAACGGCTGTCTTGGGAAAAAAGGTTTTTTGTTATGTACTTATCATGTTTTTTTATGATGAGCTGATCGAAAGATTGGAGTGTTTGTTATATTATATACATACTAGTTAGACATTCCCATACATAAAACACCTTTGACTTACACGAATAAAATCTAGCATAAATTAAGCCTACCGGCATACGGCACGTTATGTACCAAATAGCGAAAAAATGTATAGATAACGCACGTTAACGTTTTGGTGTGTAACTGCGAGCTCGTGTGTGTAATTTAAATAAACAAAAACACAATTTTGCTTTTCCCTGGAATTAAATTCAGGACCGCTACATGGATCAAATTTACTTACTTTTTTATCTATTAATTGTACCTTGCAATACTGTTAAGTTTAATACTCTGTGGATTGCCCTGTGGGATTCCTTTCCTGACATTTCAGATTGAAAGCACCGACTCGTGCAATAAAAGTGTTAACGTTTTAACCTTCATCAACATAATGCTCATTACTTCCTTTAAGTTCTCTGAGACCAATTACTTTATAATTCTGCCACGTAACTAACCTAGGTATCTCATTTCACTGAAATGAAAACGGCTAATACGCAGCATCATAATTACAAAACAGTTAACAGAATCAATTTATACTGTAGTAATTTCACACTCTTGGAAATACGATTTACAGAAATAGAATTACCTCTAGGATTACTATTATGTAATTGTATTAATAGAATATTCTAGTTGATAAATAAATAAAATATACAAGATTTCCTGCAATTTTTCGGTTTTTTATAATTTTTGTTGTTGCTGTGTTTTGTTGTCATATTACTACTGAAATATACCGAAATATTTAAAGGTATTTCTAACGTCGTAAATATAATCGAAAAAGTTATTTTTGATGGTCCATTTGGTAGATGCCATTATTAGTATAGTTATGACAAAATAATTTGACTCGGATAACATGGTTTTACCATGTGAGTAGTGATGGGCCGCGGGAATATTCCCGGGAATTTCCTTTGTTCCCGGGAATATTCCCCAAAATGGGGAACATTGAACTTTTCTTAGTACTAGAGAAACTTTTAGTACTAGAAAGTTATAATTGGGCATGGTTATATATATTAGTCATTTTGACAAATTGGTAGAACAAATTCTTGGAAAAATACTTTTTTACTGTACCTCCCCCTATACTAAAGTGGGGATGTCTTTTTTTTCTAGTCTACCCCATGGTGTGATATGTCGTTGGATAGACCTTACAAAATGTTGCAGGTTTGTTGCAACAATTTTCCGATTTATAGATCTGTTTGTGAAATATCAAACTTTAAATTGCAAATTTTGGGAGTACTTGGGTATTGGCTATATAAACACTGCTAGGGTAGGCTTTACAAGTTTACGAGTAATAATAGTCAACCAACTCATAAAGGGTACTTAGAGAAGTAAAACTTGCTTGTATGACTTTGTTAGCAGTTAGCAGAAAAAAAACATTAACACTGACGCGCTGCCACAAAACAATTCATCTGGCCCAGCATGACATATTTTATGAATCTACAATCAGATTGGTTTCGTGTACGTGTCCATTTTGCGGTAGTATGCCTAGTGGTTTTGTTGGTAGGTTAATTCAGAAGCTTCTAGCCTAGCTACCTCCTACTCCAATAACACCATGCTGCAGAAATAATTCTAAGAGCTGAAAATTTCTTGAACACAGCTTATATTCCTGCAAACTCATTTGAGAAATGACAATGTTGTAGATATAGACTGCGCAAAATCTAAATCTGAATCAGACACATATTGAAGTTGAGGAAGCAGTTTTCCAAATCGAAGACGTGTACCACTCAGCGTAACAACTTCGACCAAGATGATATCTGAAGAGCGGTAAGTCAATTAACGGATTTGAAATGTGTCTTCTCTTGGCTGGTTTTGAAACTACTGACGGATCAAACGAGTTTACGCTGCATTTAAGAAGATCTTTGAAACCAGAAGTTGGCCTGGAATCTTTAAAGACGTCAAGCCGCGCGAAAGACAGTCGGCATGATTTTCCGCTACAGAGACATGGCAGAAATAATCCACTGAAAGTGCGCCAAATATGCGCCTCATTGATGGGGCGAATAACGTTTCCAGCAAAAAGTTACAGTCGAATCCGAAAATGACAAGATAGTATTTATGTCTTCTGATTCTGTAAAATCTACTGAGGAGTCGAAGTCTATAAGATACGGGGGGCCTAAGGGAGAAACCTGACAGATGGGAAACAAGATAGTTAGTCTTTTGATTATTTTAAGTCAACTTTGGAAACGATGATTATAAGATTTAACTTTGAAGTCATAAGTGGAGCTATGACAAGCGGCGATGGCACTAAAATTAAAGCAGAACAGAAACATTATAGCTTAAATCCAAAGTGATGGGACGATGACTACAAGAGACAGTCTCGGAGGCAGAGCCCCCGCATTTAGATAATAAACACAACTTTGAACTTTCAAGTCATGAGTAGATTTACGAAACTAAGGCTCGGGGGGATGAGCCCCCCGCACCAAAACAAGACTTCTCTTCTTGATCTTGTAATATATTTGTGATAACGGCTATGGAACCCTGCCTGGATCCAACTGATTAAAGAAAAATAATTTTATCAAATATTGCAAAAGATTAAATGCTGATATTCATTTATTTTTATTTTATGTTTCTGGCAGGATATTAATTAATGAGCATGCCTGTCTTTGGTACTACTATACACTACCTATTTAAAATACTATTGAAATAATGAAATAAATAGATACATAAAAACAATAAAAACTAAATAAAATACAATTATTTTGCTAATTGCCTTGACAACACACGTGTTTTCTCTATTCCTTCTCTATCAGTAATTAACTTGCTTGTCTCACTGGTATTTATTTTACCATGTTATTCCTGAGAGTAATTTAAAAACTCGTGGAATATTCCTCGGGAACAATGAGAATATTCCCGGGAACATTGGGAATATTCCCGGGGAACAATGGGAATATTCCCGGGAGCAATGGAAATTTACATTTACAGCTGACTTTTTATATTTTTTTCTATTGAATTGCTAACCTATTAAATAGATAAACATTTTCTTATATAGAGAATGTCATAAAATAAATGTTATTCATATACAAATCCTAAATTCCCCTATATTCCCCTCATGGGGAATGTTCCCGGGAACATTCCCGGGAATATTCCTGCCTGGGGAATATTCCCGGGAACGGCCCATCACTACATGTGAGGGTACAGGTATGCACTTATGCAGTTCTTATAAGTATTTATTTGTATTAAAATTCATACGAAATGGGTCGAAACTTACGTCGTTGACGTCGAATATCGCTCGTCATCTTTCGAATCGGTTCACGATCCATCATCAGGAGAGCCTATATATCGTGGCGGCGGCGGCGGCCAATCGCGCCACTGCTGCTGCGCGCGTGCTATGTGTTTCGTATATGTATTTTAATATGTCTGAGACTCCTCGTTATTTGTAAATTTGTTTAAATCATCAAATAATTAATCAAACACATTTAAAATGCGTAATTATTGCGTAACAATTTATATATATTGATGTTACCTCCGCAATACTGGAAAATCGTGCTCTAATCACACGTAGTTATTTTAAGTAACTATTTTTAAACATCAACTTAAAACACGAAAATCGCATTAAGCAATGATTATGTATACGAAAACAAAAACACAATTCTGATGATTAATAATGAGAAAGTAGAAATCATTATAGGTTTACACCTGGTGCTTTCTAGACGCACACTTAATGCTCCCATTGACGTCTCTCGATCGAACAAATGGCTACCGAAGAATAAATCATTTGTATCAAGGTACAGCCAGTAACTCATATTCCTTATAGATTGTACAATCGGCATCTTACATTGCTGGTATCAAAAATGTACGTTACAATATACTCCAGGACATAAAGAACGTTTTTGCCCAACAAAAATCTTCTGGAAAATGTTAGTGTTGAGTGTACGGAAGCCTCAAAGCCAAATAGCAGAACCAATCAAAGATGACAACATCTGCCGCATCGCGCGTGCTTGGTACCTGATGCGTGTGTGTGCGTTTCCTTGGATTTTTTCTATGCGCCATCAGTGTGTGCGTTAAGATTTGGCAGATGGCACGTGCTATGTTTCTTTTCGTACATCTGTCGCTCCTTGAACCTTTTTTTCTTGATTTTTTTCTAAAATCTCAAGTTTTTGTGATTTCCAGACATATGTCACTAGGATGCAAATATGACGCTTAGAAGGTAGATTTAATTTCTGAATCGCAGTGCATATGGTGTTAGAAAAATATATCGTTCGGCACAAGTGCTTTGTAGTCATTTGCCATCTGCCGACACCTTATTGTTGACGTGCGATAAACACTCACTGCCTTGATGAGGCTGGAAGACGATTTTCGGACGATGATCGGGTAAAAATAACGCTACTTAAGTGATGCTTTAAGATAACATTTAAACTGGTTTACCCTTGTTTTATAGACAAACGTTTCATCGAATTTTCATTTCATAGAAATTTCCTTTCATCGAATGCAATGTTTTCTGAAACCATAAAATATTTTGGAATGTTAAAACATAAACCTATAATCTAACCTTACCAACCTAAAGGATGACATTTTGAAGGTTTCTGAAAATGTATGACTTCCCAGGAAAAATATATTTATGAAATGAAGCATTCAGTGAAGTGTTTTTCTATAAAATAAGAGGATCCCGTTTAAACTAGCAATTAAGATTACCATTTCCTTTTAGTTACTTCCATCATAGAGTAAATTATATAAATAAATGTTGGACAACCTCACACAAATCGATCTAATCCCAAATTAAGCTCAAGAAGGCTTGTGTTATGGGTACTAGACGACGATATACGTATAGAGTAGAATAGAATAGAATAGAATAGAATAGAATAGAATAGAATAGAAAAGCCATTTATTTATAGTTTATACATTACATTACAATTAATTCCACATTTACATTTTATACACAAATATTTAACTGTAAAATTTGAAGACTTGGATTTTTAAACAACATAGTATTTTATTAAATAAGATTAATTTAATGAAATGGCCTCTCCTTCAGTGAAGAAGGAGGGACGGTATTAAGACTCCTGCCCTGCTAGGAGAATAAATAAATTATAATTACAATTTTCTCAATATATAACGATATACGTACATAAATAGAAAAATATATACTTAAATACATAGAACAACTTAATGTTGCCTAACTTGTATAAAAGTATAAGTTGTTTGTTATATTCTGAGTAATATCGATATAATAGGACCGAATGCATAAATCAACATAACATAAAAGTTTATTTATCATCGTCAGCATAATCAGTCAAAAGAAATCATAGCGCATTCTTGTTTATGCTGCATGATAAAAAATATTTATATTAAGTAACGTTCGTATTTATGAGGTAAAATTAAGTAAAAGCGGTTGAAAAATGAATAGGCGCACACCAATTTTAGATAAGCGTGATATATTGAATTTGTCGATTTATACGTGTAACCGATATTTACGTGTAACCTATGTTTGTTTGTATTTACTTCCTGTTAGGGTGTGCAATAAAGATTATCCTATTCTATGATTATATACATACTTCATTGATGTTTTCTCATGCTTTAAAAAGAAGGAAATAAAGTTAGAAATCTAGTATTAATTTATTGACACACTAGCAGGGAACCTCCTCGTCTGTGGGGAAGAAAAAAGACAACCTTCTTTGCTTTAGCGTAGTCGGGTAAAGATTTTCCTATAACCATCTTGGAAATCAGTACCCTGTCAACAATATCTTTGCATAATACATTATAATAATAAGCCATCATCATGCTCTCAATCCCCACGGATCCAGCGCAACCTGTGCGTTTGTGCGCGTCCCGTCAGGCGCAGGCGGTTCCGCATCCGCCGGAAGCTGCGCCCGCGCATTGTGCCGCTTCCGGTGAGCTCTGACCTTGGGAATTTCAATTGAGAACATGCTCGTGAGATTTGAAATCGAGGAGAGTGTAAAAGGGTGATCAGATATGGATAAGGTGCTATAAGGTTCCAAGGCTCACTGTAAAGTACGTTTACAGATACGCAAGTTACGGAAAGTTTCCAAGAAGTTGAGAAAGTGTTTGGAACTTTCTATATATTTCACGTAGTTATTAATAAATAAATTAATTAATTAATTAATTACTAACTTAACGTTTTGCAAGCTTACTGTACCTACGTTTAGTGTGCATATTCAAGCCACCTGCAAGCGTTTCCTTGCCACTTTTATCAATTTGCCCTAATGTCGGATGTAAATTTTATATTTTATATGTTTATATAACACTAAATATAGCTTCATTTTAATCTTTAAATTATCCATATTAGGTGTTATCCATATTAGGTATTTATAAAACACTACAACTGCTTACGAGTATAATGAAACACTAATTAACTAATTTATAAGTGAATTTAGTTAAGTAATTCAACTATTACGTATAGCAAACAAAAAAAATACTGCATTTAAGCCCACATAAACGACAACAAAGTACCAACATAATAACCGCAAAATAACTCTTAAAAAACAGATGACGTATTGATAAAGAATATGACCGCGCAGACGCAGGAGTCGTTTACATTAAATTCCAATTTTAAAAATGGAATGTTATCGTCTTCGTAATGGCGGCCGGTGTGCACGCGTCCGTCGCCGCCGTATATGGAGATACGAACTGTCGTAAATATTCGACACCTAATTCATATTGGCAACCCACTTCATCGATATCCATAAAATACTAACAGCTTGCCGTAAAATTAATTGAAAATTAAGCTATTTTGATATTTTTTACATTTATAATTCTTACAGGGCCGTAATTAATCTAGTCTAGTTTTAAATACCCAATTCGCTTGTGATTGGGTCAATAGGCAATACCTATACGATTACACTGGACTTACAGAAGTAAAGATGAGCCATCAAAGCTTTTCATATTAAACACTGGAGATTTTTTTAACTTTTAGGATTGCCTAAAAGATAAATTATTAAGTATGCGATCTGTCTACGAATGTTGATCTAGGCCTTTTCGTCGCTAAAATAACAAATGATAACAGCAAATAACAAATGATAACAGCAAATGTTTTCTATAGCTTTGCTATTTCATCTTTTTTGGGAAAGTTAGTTGTATGTGTTAGTGTATACAGCTATTAAGAGTAATTGTTCAATAACGTAGAACTGTGCAAAGCATTGTCGTAAATTACTACAATTTAATAAGCTTTTTCATAAGTATGAATAAGGAAAAGCCTAGAGACTATTCAGACCTATAAAAATAAGCGCTATTGAAACTGAACGCTTATACGTGATTTGTCGAAAGTATTAGGTATTTTAAAATGGAACGTGACTTTCATTCTTTTTGCTCCACCGAAATGATATCTCATCGGTGGTCAAACCATTGCAACTCGACAAAAATAAGTGTTCCACATTACCATAAACGCTGTGTAAGTAACAGGTTGTTCCAATATCAGCTGGCTAACAGGCCCTCCTCGCAACTCGGACGTGACACCGCCACGGTTCATTTAACTGAATTACGTGCTGTGATTCTGCCTTCAGCAGAAGGGGAATCAAGTTTTTGCTCTTTAATACGGATAATCTAATCATTTATGCTTGCGGTAGATCGTTACACCACTTTTAACATATTAATCTCTTTTTTACACTCTTATGCAGCTTCATTAGGCATAATTTTATCAAATTAAAGAACCAATTTAGTCAGGTCCAAAGCAATTGTGTTACGGTCATTCGTAAAAAAACGACCCGTGTTATGATTTGTATAATGATCAATAACCCTTCGTTCGTGATGCCGAAAAAATAATGCCTCGTCGTGATTCTACCACTTAATAATCATAGTAAACCTACTCGGTATCTCACGACTACTTTAAAAATAAAATACCCACATCGAAGCGAACGATAGGCTCATTCAAAAAGGAACGCACTGATTTTTTATCGAAAGCTGCGAACGGCCAGCAGGTGTAATCTACAATGAGGCTTTGAAAAAAGAAGTCTAACAGGAGGCCTTTTTCCCACGCCCCTGTCGATGGTTTTTGAGTTTCGAATACGATATTCAAATTTCACATGGTTTTCAAGTTTCATAGTCAATCAATTTTATAATCAATGTGACATAAAATCATAACGATCGCGTTTAATAATTATTAACTGAAACGTCTCGAAAGCTATTTTGTTTTTATGCGTTGCAATAATCACTTATTTCCATTTTAGGGTTTTTTTATGTTTTGATCATAGCGCACATCGTCAAATTATTTTTTTACGTTCTGTTTTATTTCAAAATAGAGACATAAAACTGTCTTCCGATGCCATTAGAATACACGATAATATTACGTTACCTTCAAATGTCACACAAAGTTACATACCCTTGCGAAATTGTAATAAATATTATGACATGTCTGGCTGTATCGAACACACAAGCGAACGTTTTAAAGAAAAAAAATTTTTTTAACTAATTACAATACTTATCTTACTAGATGAAATATCTAGTTCTGCACGAGTATCTGATTTCTTTGTACTAAAAGCCGCATTTACTGTGGTCTTTATGGTATACATTTGATAGTTATAAAAGTAATGAAGTGTGGCGAACGCCCATCAAGGTTGCTTAGTAACGACTTGATTACAATGCTTACACATAGCCATAATCGTAAAGTTTTTATATTTTATTGTCTTAATTGAGTGATCTAGGAAACGCTAATCAGTGTCTCGAAATTATTAATATGTTAAGAATTTTGAATTTTTCAATAGAACAATTTAATCCAAAGAAGAATGTATATATATTTTTACTGCTGTTATAGTTATTATTTATTAGGTATATTATACTTAGTACAATACGAGTAGTTTTTAATAGTAGTTAATACGTTATTTTGAAATACTGACGATACGTCAATAAATTTTCTGTAATCCTGTCGATTAACAAAGTGTACGTTGTTCTTATTGACACTCTGGGTTACCAAATGTTTGGTTACTTTGCTTCGGTGTAACGGGCGGCCGTCAGAATACTTAAACCCTATAACCTGTCAAACCGCGGCGAAAGGAGAGGAAAGAAGCCTCGGCCCTGACATTTGACAGGCTGTAAAAAGGCGGGATAACAAGGTGCTCTATCGCATCGCAGCATACAGTTATGTTATTGTTTAAGTCAACTACTAAGTGGAAGGACGGCGACCGACAATTCAGCACCACAGAACCGAAAAGTCAGATGTATCAGTTGAACATATTTGACTTCTGCCCACTTGCCTCTGCAGAGCAGACATAAGAACACTGCAGATGCTGGTCGCGAGTTTAAAAGTCGCATGCTTACTAGTTTTTTTGTATTCATAAAATGGCTGTAAAAGTTTGTCATGAGACCGTTATTTGCCTTAAAGTTTGTATTGAGGTAGTTATTTGTTTGTTTATTATTAAAGTATTATCTCCCAATTCTGTGAATAATGCGTAATTATTATTATACTCATATATATATTACTTGCTGCGCCGCGCAATATTACTCATCCCACGGGAACACTAAATTTTTTTCGGGATAAAAAGTAGCCCATATGGTAATCCAGGGTATCAGCTACCTTTATACCAAAATGTATCAAAATTGGTCCAAACATTTGAGCGTGAAGAAGTAACAAATATACACATAAACTCACTCACAAACTTTCGCCTTTATAATATTAGTGCATAGGCTATGTGTTATCCCGAAACATGGAGTGTTCCCTCGGGATGAGTGAGTAGCACCGCGGGGCGCATCTAGTAAGTATTTAATAATTTCGAAAGACCGACCTAAAAGTCAACCTGAAAATTATAAAAAATTCCAATCGCTCTGCGTCCACTGGCCGGTCAATTCGCGACACTGTTGCATCTGCCCCGTCCCGTTACGCGGGCCGCCCTTTCCGACGCTTTGGACAACCCTGGCCCTGGACCCGTGCGTGCGGAAATTCAATTAAACAACAGTATTTTGTCTCGTATTTGTCTTGTATGTAGTCTCTTTATTTTTGCTAGGATATGTATGCGTGTAACAATGAAGATTTTAGCGAGTTTATGTGCCACATAGTATGTTTTAATCTATGATCTGCCAAGGTACATCTGAATCCGTTCCTATCGTCAAATTGTCTTGTAACTTATGCTTTTATAATATAGAATATTGATGTTTAGAGGATATCAATAGAGCTTTAAAAGAACGTTAAAAGCCGTCATCACCAGGAAATCATAAATAGGTACCAAAACTGCTCTCACAGATTTAAAAGTGAGACATGTTTCTTGTTTAAAAAAATATGTATTAGGGAAAATACTTATTAGCATCATATCAAATAACTAATTAACAATGGTTTTCATTAGAGCAAAATGAGATACCTAACATTCTTAAGTTTTTTTTTCAAAGTGTTGCCGGTTTCCTGGTCGTACAAAAGGACAAAAAGAGTATAGATTTCATTTCAGCTTATATCCGGAGACATCGCAACTGCAGTTAGATTGGAATTTCGTCCGGAAATTAAATTTCCCGCATGAACTTTGATAAAGTACCGAGAAAAATACGTGTTCATTGAATAGGACCTTTATCTAAAGCGGACACGTAACTATATATAGCATTCAGTGGCATCTATTCAGGGTGGAAAATATATCATATTTTTATCTTATTACAGTTATTTCAAGACTGATTACATCGTTTTACTTATACTGTATATTTTTTAAATCATTAACTTCAAAAATTTACACTTATTAAGATCTAGCTTACTCCACTCCCAGTGTTGCTAAATAGTTTAAATGATAGTGTCTATGTTACCAAAATTATGCGATTATATTCAACTATATAGCTGTGCTGCGCGGCGCCCGCTCATCCCACGGGAACACTACATTTTTTGGGATAGAAAGTAGCTTTTGTGTGTAACAAACATACCCATAAACACACTCACAAACTTTCGCCTTTATAATATTAGTGTCATTAAACTTGAGTCAGTATGTATATACTTGTACAAGGGTGGATTAACTTTTTCTTGCTGTTATTCTGTCCCGTGACCTGGGGGACAATAGTGATTAAAGTTCTAAGAAAAGTGTTGATAATTTATATTACCGGTATTGTCAGGAGATAGTATATATAAGAATGGGCTGAGAACTGCTTAAATTACAAAGCTTTTGCTAAATATAACCACGGAAAATGGTAGTTTTAAAAAATGACCCAGGGGACATCACCATGGCAACGAGTGGCAGAAAATAGTTGATTGACCCACATACACTCTCACGACCCTCAGCATTGAGGAGTACATAATTGATATCCCATCCAATACTTAACTTCTTGTTTAACAGATCTATGTAACTGCTGTTACTATCAATAGGAAATACTTATTGAATGTATGGCAATACGTGATTCTGATAAGAAGCTGAATATTCTGATAAGAAGATTACGAATTATTTCTCAGTGACAAGACTTATTAGACTTAGGTTTGATTTGACTAACATGGATTAAGGTATACCTATCCTAAAAATACTGCCATGTGTTTCTGTATAATTTTGGCAGTTAATCAGTAATCACCGTGTAAGTTCTATACTAGTTTGTATGAATCCAGGCTTAGTACTAGCAAGCTATATGGCTTCCGTAACTTTCACTTTAACTTTTCAGGACTATAAAGGCTTATACGAGTCTTACATTAAATAATTAATCTTTTCCTGACCCACCAAAATCTAATTTCTGTTTAAAATTGCTATGATGAGGTAGACTCCAAGCGCCATCTAGCGTCAATTTGAAGGCTTAATCCAATCCTTCAGTTATAATTGAACGCTTTAATAATTCTCACATAAATACCATGCTGTTCGTGTCCGTCTAGCCAATATTTCTAGTATCTAATAAATAGATAGCAAATTATTACGTATGGAACCTACATCCAGACCCCATAAAGCTTCTAAACTCGTTCTTACATCAAAGGAAGGCCCCACCTGGCGATAATGGCCTCTCGTGAGTCCTGGATGACCTTGTTTAGTGCTTTTGGCGTGGCTTAAGCGATTAACACTGATGCTTAAAGTGTTTGGAGCAATTAAATTGTTTGTTAAGTTTTGTTGTGAATGGGGATCATTCAGTCAAGCTGCTGCTATATCCATTATAGCGAAATTTTAATTCCTTTTCTTCTACTCGAATAAGTTGAAGTATGCTGTTACAATGAATTCAATTGAAACAGTTTTAAAGCATTTGATCTCTGATAAAAAAATTATTACATACAGTTTTATATCGATTGGTTTCAGGTTAGATCTCCGATAGCTACTTAATAATTTCTGTATATTAATAACCAGAATTTTCGCTATAAACGTTTAGGAAGTAATTTTCTATAGGTATCTGCAAGTATAGCACTGATCTTGATTTTCATTCTTTATTGAGTTCACTGCAGGGTTATTCCTTACTTGAATATCTATTTATATTAAGTATACGTCCCCAGTTACCTCCCACAAAATATGTTGACCTTTATTTGACAGCATGGTCGCTGGAGAAAAAGTGACATTGTTATCACAGTAATAGATGATGTCGCCTCAATAGATTCCTCAGGCTTCCTAATGGAGGTTTTGTTGACACAATAGAAGCCTGAGAGGGACAAAACAGGATCCTGTAACGTAGATCTTTTTGTATGACATTAAAGAAGCCTACCACACGATCCTATACAATAGATAATAACGTTAACGATACAGATTTTGAGCGACACGATCATACTCCTATAATTAACACGCGTATATATTATATTAGGTAACTGAATCGTATAGGAAACTAGAAGGTGCCCGCTACTTTGCCCGCATATTTTTTTTTCTTTATCCATGTCGGCTATAAAGTATCCTAGAAACATTTTTGGATGTCCAGCTATACCTATACCAAAATTTACTAAAATCTGTCCAGCCGCCTTGGCGCTATGAGAGGACAAAGAAAATTTCACCAACAGATGGCGCTGTACGGCTGGCGCCACTCTGCGTCATCGAGCTGTAATTTTTTTTTCTAAAATAATAACCGCCTTGGTCAGTCCTGTCCTGCAGGACTCCTGCCTAATGATTTCCAACTTTCCAGTATGATATCCTAGTAAACCAAATGTATTCTCGAAGGTTCTGCGAGTGTCCTTAGTGCAGTGAGTAGAAACAATGCGCGCAGAAGATTTGGGCAGCCTGCGCGCGCGCCTAGTATGGCGTTCACATGCGCACGCGGCACCTGCCGCGCATCTGACACAGATGTGGACTAGTGCTGCTACCGACGAAAAATTATCTATACAAAAATATTAAACTCTTTACTAGAAAATTGTGGTAGTTTCTTTGACGCCAGAGTGAGCAATCATTAACGAAATTAACAACTGTTGGTATAAAAGCCAGGGAATATTTATTGGATGGTTTTACTACTTTATCATTCTCTGGAAATGTGAGTCAGACTCCGTAAGAAAGATATATCATTATTGCTATGGTTTTATAAGTAGCTATACTGTAGGTAATTCCACTTGGTTACGAGTCGATACTAAAATTATCATCAGCCACTGTGTCATCGTCGTCTTCACTCTAGGGTGTTCTGATAAAATGTATGCTAATATTAATAATAAACCTAGGATACATAGAACTACTGTACTTAGTTAGAATCTTAAACATCACTCTAATTTATATGCACAAATCATGATTGTATCATGCTTTTCGTTATAAATAATAAATAAAATTAATAGATGCCACTAAAAAGCTTACTTTTACAACTGATTTGTTTTCGGTTAAGAGCAGTCAAGGAGTCTGAATGTACTCTACTTATCAGCATACTCGCTATGCCAGCATACTTGGAATAGATAAAGGATAGAGAATAAAAATATAAATATAATGTTTATCCATAGAACTACTTAAGAAAAAAGCATCCGCGTGCAGATGCAGTAATAAAACATGAAATCGATAAATTCATCGATACCCATACTACCGACAGCATCCCACCACTACTAAAGCGTTTCACACATCTCGACGCGAATGATGAATGCGCTTTACGGACCGCAAAGTGCTCTAATTAATTCAACAGTACAATAAAACCATACAACTAGCTCCTCCATGAAAGCCTTACGTTTCTTATAAGAAGGTCTAATTATGCTCGCTAGCTGGTAGCTCTTATATGGTGTTTTAGCACAACGTAAGTGATGGAAGCGCTGACCTGCGTAGACGCATTACTTTTATCTGCTAGTTTAATGCAACAATGCTTAAAGGCGACGTTAATGAAACTAAAAGATATGCACTACGACGCCGCTGGAAGTATTTTCTTGGTATCTTTAATATCTATGAATTTACTGGGTTAACGAGAACTATATCTAGCTAATCAAAGGTTGTCTGAGTTTCTGTAAATTCATTAGTTGATATTTTACTTAAAGTTTTTTTTTTATATTTAACAACCAACAAAAGGTGAAATCCGTATTTGAATAATGCTCAAGAATTTAAGCATTTGCCGCAAATTTGACAATGTTGCGCAACCCCTTAAAAATGTTAAATTAAGCTGAAAGTTGGGTCAGTGGTATTTAGGGTAAGTGCGATCAAGGATTTGAGCGAAATCACATGAAAATGTAATATGAAATATGAAATACCCATTCTATAGTTACTATGAACATTGTCGGCTACGAACGGTAGTACGCATTGATTGCGTGTTGCTGTTCACTCGTAGTCGATAACATTTTCTAGTTTCATAAAGGATCCTATAAATTTGTCTCTCCCTGGCTTTACACATACACACAGGGTCTCCAATAGACTATTTTGCTAGCATCGGTAGTGGTTTATTCTGGCGTCTATCAAAAATGTATCAGCCGTTTGGACAGTAAAGAATCCTATAAATGCAAACATTCAAAAAAATTAATCATCCTTATTGTATTCAAACAAATTTTATTAAAAATGCATGTAATGCACAAATTCACATTAGTGTAGACTAGTTTTTACCAGCAAAAAAATTAATGGCAAGTACTTAAAAATGCGGAACCCGCAACCAATTAATAAAGTTGTTTTCGAGTTTTTTCTAGAGTCTAAGTTATTAATATCTATTATTAAGCAGCGTGACTGTGTGTCGTTTTTGCCGCAATAAAGATGGCGCATTAACAGTCGACACGCATCCCTATGATAACATGCACATGCGTATGCGATCACAATTAAAATAACTCTATCTCTTAGAATTGGAGGGACACTGGGCCCTAATTCCATATGATATTCCTAGGTATATCGATATCGCCACTTCACTAACCTGCGGGCCCATGATGGTAGTTTTTATCACGCGATAAATAAGTGACAAAGCATCCGTCACGTTCTGACAAGATGCGAGTGTGAGTGACAGATGCTTTGTCACTTATTTATCACGTGATAAACGCAAAACGCGTTATGTTTGCGCCTAACTTATATACGATGCCATGTATATCAGGCGCAAACTTGACCGGGTAGTAACGAAAAATGTCACTTTATGCGGCTCTCGTTTTAATGTCAGTTAAAGGCGATATACCGAAGATACCCTGAGATATTGCTTTTTTGGAGACATCTCATATACCTACACTTAAATGACGCCATGGGGCTAAAATTGACGTTTCTAATGACATCTGTGAGAAACATCATTACTGTGAAGTTCTTTAGTTCAAATGAAATTATCTATCCTTACCTTTCAATGACAACTTGTCAATTTCGCTCAATACAACTCAGTCAGTAGTAAAAATCTGTTTCGGCCTATTATCACATCACCCAAACGACACTCATCTGAAATCAAACAAGTAGAATGTAGCCTAAATTGTACATATTAATAAACGCAGGAATTGGAATCCTCAGCCTGTCTCACTAAAAACTTCACTAATGCGTTCGCTGCTTAGCTTACAAAACCTAATGTTATTAAAGGCCATTATTTAGTTTATGACATACCTATCTTTGATCTTATCAATGCAATGCAACTTGCCACCTCAGATAGTCCAGACCTGGTTTATACAACCCCATGCAAAAATAATTAGCCCTCGGCCTACTGAAATACATCAATTACATCATAACTCTACAAAAACTTAATTCACTCCTAAAGAAGTTATTAATCATCGCAAATCGATTGGTTCCATAGAAAATAGCGCCCTGAGCGAGTTTTAATCCACTCCATATTTTAAAACTTATTACTAGGTTATTCTATAAATGGGACAAAAAGCAAATTTCTGAATCAATCCATCATGAATAAATGCTGTGACCTTTTCGAGAAAACTGCTGTTAAATAGTAGTCGATTTCTTGATTATGGGAAGGACCCGTGATTGAGCTTTTTGTCGGGAATAATTTAAGCGATATGTTATACTTTGTCTATATTAAATAAGTTTTAACCAGTTATCTTTTTACGGCTTTTTTCGTGAATCAGTTACATGTTAGTTCATTTCTCGGGGACTAGGGACGTCTTCCCGACCTATGTATTAGACATAGTAGCATAATTCTTTCTTCATGTTTTAAACTAATACAATATCATCGTTTAGTTCTCATAGTAGAGTTGCTAAGCCGCGAAATTGTGCGCATCGGGTTACAAGCATGAAATTTCTACCACACATAGAGCGTTCCGCAGTGATTATTTTCAGATGTGGAGGGAAGCAGATTCGTCCCCTGCGTGGCGGGAGAGCGGGGTGAAGAGGACCAAGTACTGCTCCTTTTCTTTTTTTGATTACTTATCAGTTCAGACCATTAGGGCTTGTTTGGCATCATTTTCGTGTAAAACAGATATCAGCTATTAATTTTTTATGTTATTTAAGAATAGTTTTATATAAAAATTTGGGTTTATTGGCGAAATGGTAAAAATCACAACAAGTTTTTTTTATTCAGAACGATAAATTAGTTATATATCCTGAATATTTACAATTTAAAAAAATATCACTAAATAGAAAATTTAATCTTGTTTTTAAAAATGTATACATATTGGTCACATCTCATACAAAAAGTACCTTGAAAAAAATGTTGATGTTAAGCTTAGCCTACGTACTCTAGTACATTTTGCTAAGTCGCGAAATTGTGTGCATCAGGATATAACCACGAAATTTATACCACAGATAGAGTATTTTGCGGTGATTACTTTAAGATGTGGAAGGAAGTCAGATCCGTCCCCTATGCGGCGGGAAAGCGGGGTGAATAGGACAAAGGAGTCCTCTTTTTCTTTTTTTATTATTGATCAGTTAATGCTACTAGGGCTTGTGTGGTATCGTTTTCGTGTAAAACAGATATCAACAATTTATTCTTTATGTTATTTATTCATAGTATCATATAAAAATATGGGTGTATTTCCGAAATGGTAAAAATCACAACAAGTTTTTTTTATTCAGGGAGATAAATTAGCTATATTTCCTGAATATTTACAACTAACAAAAATATTGCAGAACAGCAAATTTAATCTAGTTTCTAAAACTATATACATGTTGGGCACTCTTCATACAAACAGTAAATTAAATAAATTGTTGATGTTGAGATTAGCCCGTGTGCTCGTGATACATTTACAAAAAATTTTTTTTTTAATTTCATCAATTTGTTTTTCTAGGACGTATATGGTAAATATTATATGTAAAAGCATGTTAATAATCATTATTTAATGTATTTAATGAAGCGAAATAGGATGCGTTCGGAGATTTGCGTTGGTTACGCCGAACTAAACATATATTTTAAACTACTGTTTGTATGAGAAGTGCCCAACATGCATATATTTTTAGAAACTAGATTAACTAAGCTTTTTAAATTAATAATAAGAATTTGAAAATGTTAACGAAATTTAAATAATTTACCTCACTGAATATAAAAACTTGTTCTGATTTTTACCTTTTCAGCCATACACCCATATTTTTATATAGAACTATACAAAAAAAAACATAAAAAATGATTTTCTGATATTCGGATGGAAACGACACCAGACAAGTTCTGGTAGACCTAACTGACCAGCAATAAAGAAAGAAAAGAGGTACACTTCGTCCTACTCACTCCGCTCTCCCACCTCACAGAGGACGAATCTGACTTCCCTCCACATCTGAAAATAATCACCGCGGAACACTCTATCCGTGGTCGAAATTTCATGCTTGTAACCCGATGCGCACAATTATGTATGAAAACAGCGGACTAACAACTCTACTATCATGTCTTTTATGTGACCATCTCCTGCAGAGACATCAGTATCGCAGAGGGTCAACTTGACTGCAGTAGGTACTTACACCCATGTCAAAGCTCAGAGGAAGAAAAAAGCAATTGATTGAGTAGTAATCAATCAAATAGATAAACAACGAAAGTATAATCTGGAGTTTGCCAAAAAGTTTAAAAAGCTGTAATTAAGCTGAAATTAATAAAAGATATCAATCTCGCCCTAACAAAATGACAAAGTGAACAGCTTAACATGTCTCGCAATTTTCTTTAATAGTAAGCCATTCCCAGCCTGCATTAACCATATTAACTTAATACAGCCTTAATGGCTTACGACAATGCAAGGAAAAAGAAAAAAGAGAAAAATGGCGCCGTGATGAATTCGAATTTTAAAATAATGATAACACGCCTACAGCGATTTGTGTTTGGTGGTCCAGCTGACGGTGTTGACCAACGGTTTTTTAATGATTAATTTTGTTATTTATTTGAATTGGATTGTACATCGGTGAGTTGGGAGTTGATGGGATCAATACTGGTCTATAAATTTATGTTTGAAACTGAAATAATACACAATGACGAATGTTTTTACTGTAATGCATTCTTTTTTAGGGTCCGTATCCAAACGGTGCCATATAAACCCTATTACGAAGTTCCATGTTTGTCTGTCGGTCTGTCCGTCAGTTACTACTAAAAACAAAAAAGTCAATTATTAAATATATAAGTCAATTATTATAATTGTATTTGATGGTACGGAACCCTTCATGCGCGAGTCCGACTCGCACTTGGCCAGTTTTTTTAGTTATGGTAAATAAATAATTCACTTAAAACTGTTTGACATCATAAAATCATCATCATATTTGTGACAACAAAAAGGCCATCCGTTAGGATTTTCATAACCTAACTTTAATCTTAGGGAGTCAGATAGACTCATTAATATAACCAGTATCCTTACCATTAGTTTACAGTGACTGATGATTTATATGGATAATTGTAGTTCTACAAAATAATCGCTAGGGGCGCTGTACTCTTAATTTATATAGTCTACACTAACCCATACGCTTACTGTACAAAACATGATACAAACATGTAAGTAGTTGTAACCTGTACCTACATTCCTCAATGAAGTTTTTTGGTAATTGTACCTAACAGTGTGTGTGTAGGGGTACAGAAGAAGAGGAAGACCAAAGAAAAAATGTATGGATTGTTTTTAAGATGATATCCTGGATAAGAAAGAAATAGGTAAACGAGTAAAGACGAGATGACGAGTAATAGCGAAGAATGGTGATATAACTGTACTTTGTACTGGCAACTAAACATTGCTGGGAAGTTCACATATCAGTCGACTGTAGGAAGTATTCCGGAAGGATAAAAGGAACATTCGTAAGTTATACACAAAAAAAAATAGTTAAGAAACCTACAGGGAATTAACGAAAAGATCATCTGTCACCGAGGCGTTATCGGACTATTGCGGTAATTTAATTTTTACCAGGACAAGGCGGAAAGTGTTCATTAAATACAGTTAATACAGAATACTTAACAAGTTTAACTGCAAGCAACCGCGCAGGAGGATAAAGGGGCAACAATGTTGCAACACATTGATAGTTTATTGTTGATCTACAGGTTTTAATCGGTCTCGTCCTTTCAACTTAAGCCCTTATTTTAATTTCTTGTTAAGATGTGAAATTAAAGTAGTTGTAGGTTTTTTTCTTAGTGTATGTGAGATCTTGAGGCGATTTTCAGCTATAACTTGCGGCAGGTGAATTATGCGAATGGACATAATATGCTTTCCATTAGGTAGATACAGTGATAGTAGCTTTCCATTCCTGCTCTTTAGAAATTAATCTCTATAAATGTTTATGTTATTAAAACGTTTGTGATTTTGTTGGTATGTCTACATAGGTCTTGTCTTTACTATACAGTTAACATGCGAACAATACCCGTGTTGGTCGTCACTTTTCTCCGCTAATGACAACTTGCATTGTCGCGGGAAGTTCCCAAGAGATGGCGCGATACCCGCGCATGCTCTGCGCACTTTAACACTAGTAGGATTAAGATCTATACTGAGTTCAAAGTACCTACTACTTTGACAACCCTTCAAATAATAGGTTTTACCGGGTTTAATTAAAGTTATGTTCGTTTTATACAGTACAAGCTGAAGATTTGAAGCGAAAATGTAAAAAATACTTTGTCTTATCCATACACACAAACATGTAAATAAATATGAAGTAAGGAATACATTAAAGTAAAATCATTTTCTGAGATTATAATTTTAGCTTGCTTGTCATCGTCTAATGATAACAGCAACAAAATGTTACATGTTAATGTAATTATATATACATACATTTTACTTAATATCACACAATAAAACAACACGCCATCATTCCTTAACATTTTCTTTCCCCAATCTTTTTAAGGCCAGGTTATTATAAATATCACAATAAGCTCAAAACCGCTACGTTCACGTTCTCAAATTAATAAAAAAGTTAACCAAACAAGAAACAATAAAGCCGTTAATGAATGCCGGTGTGCATAATAACTGTTGACACACACCTACACGATTCTGCCGGAACTGGCACTGGCAAATATCCCTAATAAGTAACCAAAAGAGCCTAACTTCTGAGACGAGCATAGGGACCTCTAGGCACAAGACAAAAAAGTCACTTCTAATGCTTTGTTCCTTGTTACATTTTGTGTCCAATTTTTTTCACATACAGTCAGCTGCTCAAATAAAATGACGTCTCTATTCGGCTATACTAGCTTTACTTTTAAGTTTTGAAAATGGAACGCTTAATTAAAATGTTTGGGCGTGCCGTTTTATTTGTGTTCCAATTTCGAATATCAGTGCCGTATTAATATTAAGAATAGGATTGTATGTGTATATTATTATAGTTTTCATTGCTTTTTTCTCAAGTTGAAGGACGTAACTATATTTGTGTGTGGACGTAATTATTTTTCTTGGCCAAACCAGTATGACACAAATCTGAAAGGTTTAATAGAATTAATCACCGACTAGTTCGCAGGTAGTTTGTAGACACCGGAAAATTAACTGTAAAGTAATTAAATTAAATTTACTTACTTTAATCGTATGGCTTAAATGTTGCTTAAAATAGAAAAAGTTTCAATTTTATACGAAAATCTTAAAAACTAAAACATGTGCTGTATCGGTTCATGATCACAATATAGTGTGATGAGGATTAGGTAAGTTTGTTTGCAATAAGTACGTGCTTCAATGAAATACGCCATTTTTATCTTTACTGACATCACTTCATATCAGGACTAAGATATTTAGGTTTTCGCGAAATTTCTTATATCGTATAGCAAAGGTCTGTTATTGTTTGGATCTCCCGTCTAATAAACATGGTTTCTCTATTTAAATTTCGGTGGAAAAGTGCTTTCAGTACGAGTAAATAGAGATTAAGTAGACAGTGGTATCAGTCGCGAAACCGTCGTCGGAAACAGGTAGGGACCGATAAGCAATGTTTGTTTACAAAGCGGTATAAAAAGTTTAAGACTGCCGGTTGATATGGCATCGCGGATATTTATTTGTTTGCGGCGGAACCGTTTAGCAACAATGGCTTATGCGTGAGCGTGACGTTTCATGAAGTTGAAGTCGTACGATTCTTGAGGGTTTTCTCTTGTTTTATAGATAAATGTTTCATTGAATTTTAATTTCAAAGATTTTTTTGTTCTGCGATTTTAATTTTTTTTTGGAACGTTATAACACAAACCTAACCTAACCTAATCTGTAGGTTAACATTTTGAAGATATCTGAAAAAAATATGACTTCCGAGGATCTTAAGAGACAGGAATAAAATAGATTTCAAACATCGTGCACTCGTAGGTACAAGATTCTTATTAAAGAGTTTTTGAAGTTTTATAAGAAAGAGACAGATATATTATATAATTATACCACATTTTAGTTTTTGGCGCAGAATATTATTTTATACAGTATTATTACGATAGAGGCTATCATAAAATAATTTGAAAAGAATGAGTAGAAATCGTCTATTGGACCACGTTCTGTGCATACATATGTATATGTACCTACTTACATACATTACATTCCAAGTAATACGTAGGCTACATATATTGATAATTTTGGAAGCACAGTTTAATTTTGTTTGGAGCGAATAAGCATAACATTGAAGGCTGTGTCTGAATGGGGCAATGCCAACTTAGTCAGGTGTAACGCTTCCAAAATGCAGTGCGTGTTTATATTCACTACTAAGTTCATTCCCCTACACTCCGACTTCCCAAAATGTATCCGTACCAACTGCTGATCACCCAGTGCAAAGACTTCTATGGAGCTCAGGTTCCGTGGTCAGGAAACCAATAAGATCAGTCCCATCGGTTGCCTTGCTATGCTAGAGTATTAAAGCAGCATATTGAAGAACAATATAAAATATAAATATGTGGTTTCCGGCTTACTCTCGGGTAAGTTTGATGACAAGCCTTTAACTCCTTCAATATTTATAATTTGCAAACTTTGCAAAAAGTTCATAATCATACAAAAAGAGTCTAGACATTATTTATTAATTGAAAGAGGGTATTCACGACGAAGTGCATGTGAAATGACGGACTTGATAAAAATATTTCAACAGAAATTAGCGTCAGCAGACCGTAACAGAACATTAGGTGTCCAAAGAGTTAACGATGCAGGACCCATAAAATCTGTTAGCTTTACCGAGTCTGACTCTAGACACGGAACCTGCTAGATTTTACCCGTGGCATTGCTCGCTCTTTACCGGTAGTTTGATATGCCGCATGATAAGTAGCAATCCTTACCTACTTTTTTCCGCTGACTCTTAGGCGATCGAGATAAAGAAGTTGTCAGTTTCCACCCAAGCCCGAAAATCCCAATTTAGAGCTCACGGACTGTAGGACCATTATACGTTTTTGTTTAATTTGTTAGACTATTATAAGAATAACATAAAAACAGAAAAAACTAGAGATGCACGACCTTAGCAGTCTTCTGAACCTCAAATATTCTTATTTGAAAATCCGTTAACATTCGAGATGACAAAGAGGGGGCTAATACGTATCAAGTATGTATTGAGAAGTCATCTTAAGATTTCATAGACTTGTATGTCTATCCAAAATATTTTTTAGAATTAAACCGGTTGAGCTGAAATTTTGCTGTATGTGTAAATTGGCTGATGTTTAATGCAATATTATTATAGCATCATGCTGATCTGATGGTCGAGTCAGAAGCAGAAGGTGGTCATAAAACGACGCAACCTTAGTGAGTTTGAGCAAACAAGTACAACCGGGAATAATAGCTTAGGTACATAACTAGTTAAGTATATTTATTATAATAACTTTTGTACAACCACACATTCCTTTCAGTTTTACACTAGTATAATAACGGCAAAGGGCACGAAACGGCTCGATGTCAGTGATAATTATTTCGCATGATAAAATCAAACAAACATAAAAAGTAATTGCTCCAGATAATGACGAAATTTCAGAGATTACCTTCAAGTTCTTAATTAAGTGCCATAAAAGCTTAAAGCGAAGTAAATTAAAACTAACAAGCAATTTTAAAGATGTGCAGAAAAGTTAAGACTGGTTAACACATGCATTCAACAGTAATGTTTCTCTTCAAGGATCTACTAGACTATCGTAGATATTGGGAAATTATTATAATATTATTGTATATACCTACTAAATCCGGAAAATGTTAAAGTGGTCAATATAGTTTCTATAGTTCTGAAAACATGATGCTAACTGAAATCATATATAATTTCAAGCATAGTTATATGATCTCAATTAGCGATTAGATTTTGGCACATTATTTGACTTGAGACAGTAAAATGAAATGTTGTAATAAAATAAGTTCCTAAACGAATAATAAGTCACATGGGCTAGACTAGCACTTTAAACTTTAATAATTAATCTGTATCAGAAAGCTAAGGCATGCTATAATATTTTTAACGAGCAAGAAACAGCAATCAAATTTATGTATGCAACAAAATCATGCAGATATTTTAATAACATTGGGATAATAAGATTGATGCTAAACTGAGATATTCTCAAATTTAACTCGCCCTAACTTTAATTCGACACGCAAGGGGGCGTGGCCAGCACATCCGGTGAGCTATCAGTTCCGGTTGATACCGCCACTGTTTAATGAACATCTTTGCAAATAAGACAGATTCTTTATTTGACGACTTACTGAATGATGATAGATTTTAGGACCTTTGGACCTTTTGATGGACTTTTGTAGATGATTCTGATATTTTAGGGCAATACATACATAAATGTATGTACCTGCAAAGAATTAATAATAGCAAGGTAGTTACATGATATATCCAGTTAAACAGGTTCAATTAAAAAATGTACATATTATACTAACTCACCTACTTTGATAGCATGCAATGTTCATTTCATGTTTTCATGTTAATTGTTAATACAGTCACTACTTGTCACTGTACTGTCATTAATTAATTCATCGGTAAAGTTGACTATCAGCCTACACAAGCCTAGAATTTAACGATCGCTCAAAACAAACTTGAAATTATAAAAAGTCTTTGCTTTAAAGAGTTTTCCTCAAATCTAACCACAAACGGCAGTTTTGCTCACGCGCACCTAAACTCATATGCATTGGATAATTGTCACACAATGCTCACTACTACCAAATATTAACCATACACCAAACTACACAACTGGAAGAGCTTGACTGTGGCATCAAGATAAACGGGCGTATCGTCAACAACCTTCGATATGCAGACGACACAGTCCTGATAGCCCCCACAGAGGCTGAATTGCAACAAATCGTTAACCGTGTCAATGAATACAGTGTGAAGGCTGGTCTACGTATGAATGTTTCCAAGACGAAAATCATGGTAGTCACAAAGAAACAGGTTATAAACCCCTTGATTTCTGTAGAGGGTAAGGTACTGGAACGGGTGCGTAAATATAAATACTTGGGCACATGGGTGGATGAAAACTGGGACAGTGACCTCGAAATAAAAACCCGTATTGAAATCGCCCGTAGTGCCTTTAATAATATGAAAAAGGTACTTTGCAGTCGCAGCCTCAAAATATCTTTGCGCACTCGTCTCCTGCAATGCTATATATGGCCCATAATTCTATACGGATGTGAAGCCTGGACCCTTAAAGAGCAACTCCGAAAACGTATAGAAGCATTTGAAATGTGGGCATATAGACGCATGTTGGCCATAAGCTGGACGGACCGAGTGACCAATGTTGAAGTTCTGCGTCAAGTTGGGAGGACAAGAGAATTAATGCAGACCATCAAAAGAAGAAAGGTTGCCTATTTTGGTCATGTGCTTAGGCACTCAAGATACGAACTTCTGCAATTGATAATCATGGGCAAAGTGGCTGGAAGACGAGCTGTCGGGCGCAGGAAGAAATCATGGCTGCGAAACATCCGGGAATGGACCGGAGTTACAAGTGCAGCGGAGCTTTTTAACCTCGCCAAAGACCGAGAGAAATATGCGGAGCTGACTGCCAACCTTCACTAGTTGGAGAGGCACTATAAGAAGAAGAAGAAACTACACAAAGTCGGATTTGAAATAACTTCACCAGATTCAAGTATCATCAAGGATGCCGACGAAAGTCATGCTTTACCTCAATGTTATTGAGGTTGATATTTAGATGAACATTTGTCCAGCAGATGAGCTTAGGGTCGTTAAACATTGGTAAATTAAGCGACCTTATATTTCACCTGCTACCTTTTTATACGAATTGCTTCATTTTAGAGTTCACGCATGAGGAATTATACCTAACCCAGTGTTTTCGAATATTTACTACTATCGTACTGCATAACAATAATTCCTCACTTCTCCCCTAAAGCTAAAACTAAAACAAAATAGATTTACTTATTTGAACAAACCCACAAACGAGAATACCATTCGCGGTAACGTAGAAAAAAAAAATCTAAACCTTTAAGAGACTTTCACATGGTCTTGGTATAAGAGTATATCGGCAAGTCACTCAAGCTAGAAAACTGTAAAGATGCCATTGTTGTGTTAAAGAAAACTATTTGACAAAAAATTACATTATCCTCCAATGAGCACAAATTTGACGACACTACAATATCCCCAATTTGGGAATATCTCAGCTATACAACAGATGTAGGTACATATATTGATTTTTGTTAAACTGCTGACATGTTATATTATTAGAAATTAAACGAACTTACCTGAAGTGAAGTTCTATTTTAATTGTATGAGCTGCGCAGTCTCGAAATGATAATTAACTCATGTAGTATACGCAGTTTATACGGCTTTTCATCACATAATTCAGAGTACAGAAGTTTAAGCTTTCAATTCAAAAAAACGCGCCAAATTTCCGAACGCAAACCCCGCTTTCCGCACTCTGACCTGTCAATCTCATTTAGTTTAGAGTTTAGTAGCTTACAGCAGCTGCCCCATCCTGACGTGACGCCTGAGAAAACAGAGCCTATGGAAATGTCCTGGAAAATAAACTTTGAAACGGGTATAGGGTGGGGGGGATTATCATTTCGAGACTGCGCAGCTCATACAATTAAAATAGAACTTCACTTCAGGTAAGTTCGTTTAATTTCTAATTGTATTTCGCTGCGCAGTCTCTTCATGATAATTAACTCATGTAGATGTTCAGAGTCAAATCAAAGTTTATTTCTAGCTTTGCGAGTAACTCGTAAGTGTTACTCGTCATAACAATACTTAATTTATGATATACGCGGCACTAGAGGCCTCTCATAAAATTGAGAAATTATGATGTGTCATTCAAACCTGCAGGTGCCTGCAGTCTATCTTATAACATCAATATTGAGACATAGCAGGCCCATGGCAAAGACCCGGGCAGGCCGAGTCGAGTGGGCGGTAAATATAGAAGACAGCTAAGCATTTTGAGAAGTTGTCTCCTTGTAAGTTATTATTTAGAACAATAATAAAAATAACATGACATAATGATAGTTATGTATAATCTTATTCATATATATGACAACAGGGCTTTTATTAGACCAATTACAGGTTTATATCTAAGGAAGGGCAACAAGAGTAGAGGCTTGTTCGAAACCTGCCTAGATGTCTTAATTAAAACCGGAATTTAATTCAAAACTTTATCCAGATATTGGAAAATATTGGATAATTTAATAAAAGACAGTGTTTGTAGCCACTGTACAGTAGTACTTATAAGCAAGGTATTATTTCTTGTTTAATTCCTCTAAGCAAAAACTAGATACTATTTGAAGACAATGATGCCAAGTAATTTAGGCACTAATTATGGTTCCCAAGTTGCGCTACATCTTGATTAATATAAACTAACGGATAAAAGCATCCTTAATGAATAGAGTTTGTAGATGTACCTATAGCAGTTACCACTGCTATCTCCGGCTCGCTTTTCCTAAATAGTTTAAAACATTTGTGCTGAAGGACTGATGCATCTAAATAATGTTTAATTAACACTTTCGACACCAACAACCCGGTAGCCGGGCGCTCTGATCGTGGTAAGTTTTCGCTACATACGGTTTTTCCCATGATATCGGCTACGAGCGTAGCCCGTAGCGCTACGCGGTAGCGATTGCGTTAATGTTTTGACACAAAACCAAAATGATGACAGTTTTACAGCATGTGTCTTACCGCTATGTGGTACTATGTGAGAGTGATGCCAGCAGGCCCGCATTATGTCTGCTGAGACTGATGGACACTTCTCTTAGTTAAATATAACACATTTCGCACAGCACCACCGTAACTAGGATAAAGCGTTCCAAGAATTTTTGCTAGCAACCAACGGTAACTTGCTAAAATCTAAGTTAGAACCAATTGTTATACATGTAGAGCTTACCAGCTTGAGCAAGACGGGATACCACACTAGCGCCCGCCAGCTATAATATATATCATATACATATAACGTTTAGTAAATATATTTATGTGAGGGATGTTTATTTACATCAGTAGTTCGATATGTGACGGAGTCTGAGAAATCAATTATAATATATAACTTTTTCCATGACATGCCTAGCCTAACACAGTGACATCATCAGTGCAATCCCTTGTCATTAAGTAAATTTAATATTTTAAAATCTTTATTTGGTAGCTAACACATTCAATTTTTGAATGATTCCTTGTAGATTTTATTCAGGGATATTATTTTATTCAGATTTTATATATATAACGAGACAATAATAACATTACTTTCTCACACCACTGTCATATATGTGTAACAATAGAATGTGGGTGTAGGATAATTTGAAAACTGAATTCAGTTTATGAATGAGATAATCTGTGGTTTAAGCAATTTTCTAAAAGATCCCACAGTTCTTTTAGTCAAAGCAGAAAAGATTTACGACCCTAAAAGCTGACAAGGCGGTACTATAATAGATTAATAATATCCACCAAAATAGCTCATTCTTTACCATTAAATAAATTTGCTTGGATTTATCATAATTGTTTCAATATTTCTATCGGAAATATGTATTATGCCTTTCTAACTCTGTAAACCTCGAGCATCAAGCCAAAATCGGTGGCAGACCGACCAGCACAAGCAAGCCTGTTGAATAGGCTAAATGTCCTATTCATCATGTTGATAGTTTAATAGCTCTAGTTTAAAAAAAAAATATATATAGGTATATAATAATAATAATTTAGCTAAAAAAAACTTTAAAAGGTTGTTTAAACTTTTAAAGGGACTTGATAATTGTCAGACTCCCACACAGATCCAAAAAATTTGGACCATGGTAAAATAAAAGGATCTTTCCTCCTAGTTTACAATGAAAACTTAGATTCTGTAACAGAGCTTTTAGCTTTGCCTGTATGCTATTGAAGCATTCATTTATTTTTATTTCCAAAAAATAAATAAAAATTTACCCTGGTACTTATAAAAAAGGAGCTTGAAAAAACCAGCTTCTCTAACAACTTTAGAGTTGTCTGTATGCTATCAAAGCATTCATTTATTCTTATTTGTTTATTAGCCTTATTGCACAAAACAAGTCAGTATGAGTGACGGACACAATGCCAACGGCCTCCTCTAGCCATAGGGCCAAACCGAGATACTTACTAGTAAATATTGGAAGTAGGCATCTATTATGTATCATTATATGTAATTTCCCCAACAAAAAAAATAATAATGAATAAATAAAACACTGCACATATCAATCACAAACCTGATATCAATCAGAGAACTGCATGACAGGTTTAAGCAACTCTGTGTAAGCGTAGGATGACATGTTCAATCTTCTGATAATTTTAGAGAATTCTATTAATGGACTTGGAGAAAATATACATCTCCGGGTAAAGTGTGCCCTGTGATTTATTTGTTGCATTAATTTACTATTCTATTGTTGTGATGTAATTACAATTGTAATTTTATATTTATTATTGTTATTCAAAGACAGAATCAGACATGTAAAAAATGTCCTTGAGGCCTATTTGTAGATTATTCATGATTTAAATTTTAAATTTTATAGTACCAATATAGCAGTTAGGAAGCATCAGCCTAAAGGCTGTTCTAGAAATATCTTGCTTGGAGTGTTACCTTGCAATATGGTTATATAGCCACTAGATTGCTTTTGGTAACTACGGCTACCTGTCACCGCTCTTATTTTATTACATAAATAGAGTCCAACTCAAAATTCGAAGCAATTGAGTGGTTAATTCCTTTCAATTGTAATAAGACTTATCTTAAGACAGATTTTATGACAGAATATCATAGGTAAATATTGGCCTCTGCCAGGTAGGCCTTTAATAATGACTGCTTGCATTTAGTAGTCCAGCATAGTAAAAGATCTTACTTATTTAATTTACAAATTCTTCAACTGAAGAATATCTAATTCAGAATTAATTTTTTAATTACTCTCCGCTGCATGTTATAAAATGATAAGTTGCCATTGTACTAAGCAGTACTTAACACTATCCCTCAGGACTGTGATTATGGGAATCAGAATTCCCAAGTGATTTACATACTATATAGTGTGTTTAGCGCTGCCAGCTGGCCGCTGGTCTCAACTCCTATAGTTGTTTATGACCTCGTCGTACTTACTTGGCATTTATTTAACATATGCTCTTCACTTTCTATCAACTAGCCACTTCGGCCTCCAATTTTTAATAGTCCGGAACGGTATACTTTTGAATTTTTCCTGTTAGTAGGCCATTTTCGATGACATTTTTGATTATAATGGGAATTTATTCATATTATTCTCAGCAAGAGCAGATCTGACTCACTGGATCTGGGCCAAGTGTGTCAAATTCTAGAGAGCTTCAGCTGGTAAGGCCAGTCTCTATGTTGATGTATTCATTATTCATCAGCTGTAGTATAAGGAAGCGCTTATAACGCACTGTCTAACGAGCCTGAAATAAGCCATATATCAGACTGTTATGTATGGCACAAACAGCAGAATGTGAGCCCAATATGGTGCACCACAACACTGATTTCAGCATGAACTGGACTAAGGTGACCTGAGCCCCCAAAACCATGCTGCGCATATAAAGCAACGAGTGAATCCAACTGATACACCATTCTACTCAGCAGAGCCAGCAGAAAATGCACCCAGATTAATTCACCACATTTGCTAAGGTAATAAGCATAGAGTGAACCCACGTAACACACAATATAACTTAAGTTTAAAGCTACAAGTGTATCCACTAAAGCGCACCACAATGCTTAATGAGCAAAGAGAGTACGCAACCATCCAATAGTTAGCACTCCACATTGCTACAAGATGCGAGCGAGCAAAAATATATTTCAATGCGCCAGCAGCACACGCCGCTCGCTGCTAAAGTTATGCATATTACGGCCTTCCGGAAGACAGGCAAGGCAGCGATCCAAACTTATAGAATTCTTGTCCTACCTTGTTTGTTATAATCCTCTTAGCATAATGTTTTCCCTTTTCTGTCATCTCTCATGCTCAAGCAGTTGAAATGGCTTCGCCACCAGAATCCCGCTCCGCATGGCGCCTGTTCGGTGATGACGATTTGTGAGAACGTAAACAAGACGATCATTATGCCCGGGATATCGCTCACGAATCCCTTGAGTGATTCCGGCTTGCCGACCGACTCGAGCGCATGACGCCGTGAATCTTTTCAAACGACGGAATTCCTGTCGAGATATATACATCAAACCGCTTAGACGATGTTTCAACATCGTCTTTATAATAACAATTAGTATTTAACACCTTTCACAACACCATATTACATTATTATAATTAAAACGAAAAATCGCAATGTGACCTTGGCCGCACAAAAGCGTTAATGAGATTGACAGGTCAGAGTGCGGAAAGCGGGGTTTGCGTTCGGAAATTTGGCGCGTTTTTTTGAATTGAAAGCTTAAACTTCTGTACTCTGAATTATGTGATGAAAAGCCGTATAAACTGCGTATACTACATGAGTTAATTATCATGAAGAGACTGCGCAGCGAAATACAATTAATTATTACATATATTCGGTATTAGTTTATTGACTTTAGCGATATGACTCTGAATTTCTGAATATTCTGAATTTTATTGGCGTTATTGGGTGAATCAATTTTTTTGTACTTACATTTTCAGTTCGTAAGTTGTCACCACAAATGATTTACCTACTTATAATGCGAAAGAATGTCATTTGATTAGAGTCGAGTCTAATGGATCCGCGAATATTAAGACCGATACCCACATGAAAAAATATGATTAGACGTCCACTGGGTAACTGATCTCAGAATGGTTTTAAAAAAGTTGAGTTATTTTGTATTTTATGACAGAAAAAAGTTAATGCACCCCATTACTTTTTCTTAGGATAGAGCACATTCCTAGTATTTTGCCCTGCGTAATTTCATGCCATGAGTCAGTCAGCGGTTGAATGAATCGTAAAACTTAGAGTAAGTTAGCTACGGTACTTATATTTAGTTATCTAACTCGCAGAACGTGGGTTATTCTGAAAATATTTCATGCCATCCTAATCAGTAGTAACGCCCTACCGTAAATAATAAGCCAACATATTTAACCTTCCACTTATATGTTCTTGATATTTGTACAACTTATGTGCATAATGACGACGCGTCTGGCGCAGTTTGTTGTGCCGGCCTACTGAGCCGACGGTCCTGGGTTCGAATCTCGGCGAGGACAAGTATTTTTGTGATGAACTCGAACATTTGTTCCTGGGTCATGAATGCTATCTACATATGTATACTGTCATATACATAAATAGTACAAGCATTGCTTAGTTTGGGACTAGGTCGATCTGTACACAATGTGGCCGGTTTTTTATTTATTTATTAATTTGTACTTACACAATTAAAGTTAATTCGATGATTTCGATGATCGAGTTGCGGCGTATCTACACCTAATTTACTGATTGCTTTGTTGAATTTATATACATCGGACATATATGTATATTTCTTGTATTCGACCTATTACACCGGTCAACACGATTTCTGGGTCTGGCTCCTGAATGTGAAATTTTGGTTTCTCCTATGTCACAAATAAATAAAAAAATATCTGTTCCGATCAAAGTTTGCTTTTGTAGAAACTAGAGCAATTTTACGGAGTTTAAAAAAATACTAATTTTTATATTTTCTCTGTAATTTTATTTAAACAAAAGCAAACTTTAAGAGTTAAAAATGGATATCCGAGTGTTTTTCGATGTTTGGAATCAGAATTCAAGCATTAGAACAGAAACCCAAAAAAAAATTTTGTGTTTGTAGACCTGTGTTATTATATTTTAAAGGTACATTACATACATATCTTTCTTAGCTAGCCCAGAATACCCCTCTTCGGTAAAACACTTAACGCAAGAGTCGTAAAAGTAAGTTGCGCACAGTTCGTATCTTTGATAATGTAGACTTTTTATACGTATACCTACCAAAAAATTACTAACAAACATGCAGCCAACATTTTAGAAAATATCAATAATACATGAAACTTTTAATTCACATGGTCCCAACTCCCAGATTCCTTGTTTACCCAAAGCAAAATATTTACATACATAATTTAATACGTGCCCAAAATACTATATCAAATATTCCGGGATATTGAAAACGAGGAATGTGAAGAAAATTTGGCAAGATATTTCAATTTTTAACATATTATGGTAACACCCACCTCAATTACATACTTTGAACTCTCATGTCGTGGCAGGAATGACTACTGTCGCCATCTCTCGGCGGATAGTCGAACTAAATAAAATAGCATTTATGTTATACGTGTAAATTAGAATAAATTGCTATTACTAATGGATAATTTTCAACATAACGAAATGAAAATAAAATAAATAATGTAACTAAGAATGAATTATAACAATGGATTATTTTGCTGACATATCAAATCAGCAATATTATTGATTCTCAAAGCTTTGATGGTAAATCTCTCCCTCTATTTTTTGAATGAATTTTGAATTATAAATGACGTCACTGTTTGACACGGCCTAATTATTCTATTTGGTTATTGAAATTTTTTAATAGGGAATCAATAACGGTAACAAATTAATAATTTTTTAAAATTGTATACCTACAATTGTCAATTTATATTGTCGATGAAAAACACACATAATAAGACACTACTCATATAATAATAATGAAAAGCCAAAAGTTACTAGAATAGAAATAGAGGGAAGCTTAAAGTTACATCGTACAGACAGGTAAAAATTTAGTACAGATTGGCGTTCTGCACGATGCTGAGTATATACGTATATGGTTGCTTTTTGTTTTGGATTCAACTATTATTAAAACACCACCAAAAATAAATTTGAGGAACGGTTTAAAATTGGCGGACTTATCGGTGAACATACATTAAATAAAAGTGAAACATAGAACCTCCTCCTTTTTTGGAAGTCTGTTAAAAATTAAACCTTTAATTGTCTCTACGGACGGTCTTAAAATAAACTTCATGACTACTAAATTAGTAGGTATATTTATAGAGCGGGCCTCATAAAATTCTCTTGGCCATTTAACGGTCAATTTTTTCACTCATCATGGCGGGTATCAGAAGGGTTGGTCGGACAACGGTAGCTCAAATTATACCTACCCCTATACTTAAGGGGTTGTAACGGAAGGCTTTACGATCCTCATTGTTATTTGATGACCCTAAAGTCGAACAACCCGACTTCATGGTTGCCGAGCACGAGCAAGATTGAAATTAAGGAAATAAGCACTAAAACTTTGAGTTAGTGAGGTATAAGATGGGCTCATTAACTTTCTTAAAATTTCCGTTTTTAGTACGATTATAAAAATAAATATGTTCAGAAATATGTATGATTAGCATATATGACTTAATTTTATAGTTTGCCATTATTATTATTTGACATATAAACGTATTTTTTTCCTGAACTATTAAACCGTAGCTATCACTTAGTTAATATTAGTTACTTGATACCAATTTTGAAACAATAACGTATTTCCTTTCAGAATGATACTTTTGCGCAATACACCTACCTAATGACTATATATCGAATTATGCATCTTCAAGTGTAGTAACCTAGATCGGGGTTGAAGACAAGTACCCTTTGGTAACTGAACTCTGTTTTTAGGGTTCCGTACCCAAAGGGTCAAGACGGGACCCTATTACTGAGACTTTGCTGTCCATCCGTCCGTCCGTCCGTCCGTCCGTCTGTCACCAGGCTGAATCTCAAGAACGGTGATAGCTAGACAGTTGAAATTTTCACAGATGATGTATTTCTGTTGCCGCTATAGCAACAAATACTATTCATGATAAAACAATAATAATTAAGGGCCCCATACAAAAATAGGGCTTTTTGCATGATATTTCGTTCAACGGGCATTTTCTCATCATTTTCTCATGAACGTTATAGGTAGACAGTTGAAATTTTCACAGAATGTAGGTATATTTTTGTTACCGCTATAACAACAAATAATAAAAATAAAAAATAAGTAAAAATTAAAGGAGGTCCCCATACAAAGAACGTGTTTTTGTTCAATATTGGTACGGAACCCTTCGTGCGCGAGTCCGACTCGCACTTGGCCGGTGTTTTATTTTCATATATCTTCTGTAAGTATAACTTACGATCAGTAAAGCCCGTAGTATAGAATAGTTTACGTTTCTCCTGTGCAATTTCTTCAGGGCGATCACACTTTTATGCTCAAAGAAATGTGGATTATCAAAATGCAAAATACTCCAACGGCAGCCCTTCGATTTAGGTAGAACTTCCATGGTATGATTAACATTAATAGGACTAAGTTTCTAAGTAGTTATCTTTGCTTTGTGATCTTAGAGCTGCCTTCCAGCAGGTAGCGCGGCCAGCCATACGGACATCCAGTGTCCAATGGCAGCGATTTAGGGGATATACATGGAGTAAGTCTAATCAGCTCATAAGTTTGTTAAGATTTACATATATTCTGTTTAGTTCGTTTTCTCTTTGATAAATATATACGTGTATGTCTCTTGGTCTTCAGATTGGTATCGTCGTGGTGAGCAGATCACGGCGCTTCCTCGAACTATGGCAGGTGGCGGCTAGATCAATTTAGCATATACATACACAACACAATGCAATCGTGAGCAACCGGCGCGCGGCGTGGCACGTGTGCGTGACGGAGAATCATATAATATCGTAACGATGCGCCCGCGCTGCCCATGCCAGGGCCGGATTTGGAAATAGATATGGACGTTTGTGGGCAAATATCCAATATTCCTGGTATTTACGTATGAGTGCTCATCTCTATTTGGAAACGGTATTTTACAATAGTAAAAAAATATGTATTTATTAGATGAAATATAAAACTTAAGAAATACTATTACCAATATTTTCTTCTTAATACCAAGTTGACACTCATTGGCACTGAAACGGAAACACGAGAGTATTTATAATGTTTACATTTGTAAATATTTAGTAACATTTAACACGCGACGGATTTCGTAAGGCTGAAGTTAACATTCTTGAAATATAAAGTAATAAATAAGCTTGTAGAGTCATATAGGCAGTATATTTAAGTTTACGTTCTAAAAGAGACCTACACTGTAAAATTAATTATCCTAATATTTTAATAAATGGTTGACTGTTGCGTTTGTTCTCAACTGTGATCTCCTGTTGGAAATTGGTGACTGCTTCCTGTCTACTTCTTGAAATTTTAGCTTGGGTCTCTTCAGGGCAAGTGGGAATATGCTGTTGCTGAACCAGCGAGCTATATTTTCGACCCCATACAACCTTACCATCAGGTGTTACTCAGGTCAATCGTTTAGTATATAATACAATACAATGCAATCATGCATGCTGAAGTTTCTCAAATTCTACGCTTAATACGCCCCTGCTGTAGTCTAACGCAAGGCGCAGCGGGCGCTAGACCCGCGACAAAAGAAGGTGTCAAACTCAACCCTTTACTCGCCGACAGCCGGCATATGCCGTCCTATTTCCGATTGCGACCCAACGCCACGAACGTGTTATTCGTGTATCGGACTATGAGAAGGTGATACGTGACACCTATTTTTGTACTTTGCAATATCAGGCAGTAAAGTTTTTAATTAGATCTTGTTGTCCGAGTGTATTGAGCTAATGTATGTACCTACATAGTGCAATCTCATTTCATCTAGATTTTATTCATATACTTACACCGAATACATTTTCATGAAAAAAGCTATCTTGTTGGCATTACTCGTAATATATGCCTCCGTGTAACATACAGTCAAATATCGTAACCATAAAAAATATCATCAACATTTAACTCATTAAATTTTATCTGATTATTTTGATGTCCGGTAAAGTTATAGAAGATCTAGACCAGCAGATAGCATATATTTCCCGATAGTTTTCATAAATAGTTCCGATGAAATACGAAAATAAGGCCCGAACAACGTGGATAATGGTAAATATTAGCCAACAACAACTTAGCACATACTCTATTTTGAACGCTCAACCCGTCTAACAAAAAGCTCACAAACTGTCCTTTTGTGCAACGGTGCATGTCATTGATAAACCAAAAGCAAAGGTGGTATTTCCGTACTTCAAACACATTGCCCTAAATATGCAATCTGTGGTTGCACATTTCATTGCAATTGTATTGTTGGCTACAAATCTATTTATGCAGATAGCGGGTGTGCTCTAAAAACACACGTACGGGACTTATTGGTATAGTTTGGCCACGCACCGGTTTTTACATGTTGGTTGCGAGAGTTGCGACATTTGGAAGGTACAGCTTTTAGTTATTGAATGCAGTTTCTATGGGGAATTAAGGTGATTTTACTTGGAAATTTGCGAGTGATTGATGGTTTTATGAGTTGCATATTGTTTCCGGGCGTTAGTGGTATCTTAATAAAATTTTACAGGGTAGCTTGCTTTTGGAAGCAGAGCTGCAGCTTTGGATTTGTCTTTTATTAGTTGAGTTTAGTTATACATCTAAAATCCTATATAATAAACCTACCCATATTACAACGGCGAAAATTGGTTTATTCGCTTTTTTATGTCTTAAAATGGAGGAACTTAGTCTATTTAGAAGGTTGGTTTTACGTAGAAATAAAATATCTGTCATATTCTAATACTTTTCGACGATCGGCCGGGGGATTATGACCATATGTAGTCATTAGTGAGTCCTTCACCTATAATTCATCTAAATGGCTAACGAGGACATTAGCCAGTGTGCGACCGCCCTAACACAACTGACGCACAACGACTATTATGACGCGGTGCATCGATATCATATTGTTAGCCTTTTTTCTATAAACTTTGCAAACTTCTTTATAAACGAGAGCGCTTATTTGTGCCAAACTTTGTTTACCTACTTATATATAGCACATATCATCACCATACTCTTCTTCTTTTAAAAGCACAATGCTTTATGATTATGTACAGAGGCAGGGTTACGACTTTTCTTTTCAAAAATTACCACTAAGTACTTTAACGAAGTGTCATTAAAATGGTAAATAGAGCGCTATTTACCATTTTAATGACAATGTTACTCAAACCAGCTTGATAAGCAAAGATCGACATAATTATGCTTATACCATAGACAATAGACATGAGGTCATGGGGTAGTATGGCTATAGCTCCAATTGCTATAATTATGCCAATGCGAATAGAATCAGACCCTAAACTGGTAGTGTGATCTGTGAAAGAACTCCTAGAAGCAGATTTTCCTTTACAATAAATTTGACAATATCATGACGTTTTGTCTTACTCCATTCTCGCATGCGACAGAAAACTTGCGTCACTGTTTAGCGATAGATCAATTTCACTTTCGTATGAGCTTCTCACGCGCCCACGCCCCGTTTATCATCGGAGACATGCTCGGGGGACCCGGGCTCCACTAAACGGCGCCTAGGAGCGCCCGTGGCTACGGCAAGGCGAGAAGCGATTCATTCATTCGAGCATTTATCTTTGTTCTCCTTTGGGTCAGTATTTCGGCGTGACCGGCTTATGTGTGGCTTTGATGAAGATGTGAAAGCCAGCCCTGGAAAAACTCAGGATCCTCTAAATATTTCAACGGAAAGAAACGGGAAAATGATTCAGCGGACGGAAGCTCGGAAATTACTTTAAACTGCGGATACAATTGCTGATCAACAACTCCCTCAGGCAGATTATCAATAATAGGGGGTATTTCTATTCCTATTTTCTTTTCTGTGAAATTCTCTTTTCAATGTGTTTTTGTAAAAGATTCGTAAATATAAGTACTAAATATAATTGAAATCTATGCACGAATTATAAGCCATTTGACAATGTTTTTGCCGTCACATAAGCATTCTGGGTTAAGTTAGCCATTCAAATGTATGTGCCCATCAAATAGATACCTAGTATAACAGCAACCTAAGGAGCATGGCCAGTTGGCCAATCATTATCATTAGGTACTACAGTGTATAATAGTAAGTATAATTAGCTTTTGTAGCCTATTAAAACTATTTACCCGTCGCATGATGCGTGAAGAGCCAGCTCTTCTCAAATTACACTAAATGGAAAACGGTGAACTTAGTACATGTGTGTCCTAACGATAAATTTCCTCAAATCGCTACCTCTCCGCCTATCACTGTTCTTACACCCCACAAGGAAATTGCACACAAGAATTTACTGCCCTTTTCGCCACAGAACACTGCATTTAGTGTGAAATACTACTAATGGCCGTATACATCGTAAAACAACTAATTTGTGGTCAAACTCGAGTCGTAATGCTGCGTGTGGTCAAGTGTGGTGTGAGATTTATTGATGCTATGATCGGATTGACTGACTGATTGATTTGGCTATTTGACAACAAATCTTAGAATTCCTAGTGTAGGAATATGTTTATTTAGACAAATCGGTGTAAGCATGTCGTAATATATTCATTTATAACTATTGTAAATTAATGTTTTCTATCGTTTCAGCGGGGCCTTAGAGAAAGACTCGTGCTCTGAGAGTGTTTAATTGCTGTCAATAAAAAATATTGAAGACAGGAACATGCAAACAATAACAAAGTAAAAAAAACTACAAGATATTTTTGTAACCTTTTAATTTTAAAAACTTATATTACTGAGCAGGTAGGTATAAGACACCTTGCTTTTCGTGAGGTTTATAAATGTATAGGAGGATACCTATATTTCATTATACAAGGCACGTGACAATACCAATATAAAAAAAGCAGTTTCTGTCAGTCCCAACATTAAATTAGTACCGTCAAAGAGTCGGCCCGTCTATTAATTAATAAGTACCCCCGAATATCACGACGTTCAGAGCACGCGTCGGGTCGCGTGCGCACGACACGCGTGCGTCGTCGTCGTGACGCACTCTCCTGCTTATTAATACACAATAGTTAATGTTAATGGTAAGGTAATAATGCGTTGTTAGTGTGACAAGTTCATATTCGTGGCGGTTGTTGGTTACTAATTGATTCATTTGTTTGGGTTGTATATCATAATGTGACAGACAGTTGTATTGCAAATTTATAAGCACCTGACACCTGACGTTACAATGTACGTAGTACAAACTTACTCATAAAGTTTACATTAACTAACTACCAAGTACTAGTTATAGCAAATAAACAAGCCATGCAAAAGTGTTTGCCTATTTTGATTTAGGTGCTTTCCTGAAATCGGTCCTTGTTCATGAAGCCTAAAGTTCGAAATTTGACTCTTAAATAAAAATATAAACAGTTTCGAGAATACACAAATATTCTAACACTTTAAATGCGCCTTCTAACTCGTAGTTAGGTCAATTAACTTATTTTCTATTGCTGGTTGTCGTTGTCAATAGTGACGTCCTCTGGGTCACTCATTAAAAATACGTTTTTCTAGGGTTTTCTAAGAAATTTTGTCCTCTGAATTCCGGGACAGAATACGTTGAAGAGAAAAGTTGAGAAGAATCAACATATTGCCTATATTGGAACGGAACTTCAATGCCAAATATAGCAATATTTTTTTTAGGAACCATCTGCAGTGATTTTCCAGTTCCTAATCAAGAAAATATTTCTCATAAATTTTTGGAAAGCATACGTGCATATATAAACAATGCATAGCACGCTCTCTAATATAAAAATAACACACTATCATATCCGAAAGCAAATCCTACAACAATCGAATATAACGCTAAACCTCTTGTGTTACGGACTAGGTACAACTTATTAGGAGTAAAAATTAAGGTTCTCCAAATTTCAGAGATAATTAAGATTAGCATTTATCACGGCACCCACGTGTAGACAGGCGTTTAGTTATGGGCTTATGGGGCGGAATCGCGGCATGTTCCAGAGGGTGTACTAATGAAGTGATATTAGCAGATTTGGGGAAGCAGTCATCCATCATAGTATTTTGGAATTCGTTTTAACTATACAAAGTAGGTGCCTACGTATTAATTTATGCATAGATCTACAGGTATACTAAAATACTTAACATCCCAATTGTTGCCAACCTAATTCAATACCTAATTATTGGTCCCGGGTTCGAATCCCGGCCAGGGCAAATATTTGTGTGATGAACTCGAATATTTGTGCTTGGGTCATGGTTGTTCTATGTATTTAAGTATATATTTATCTATATAAGTATGTATATCGTCGTCTGGTACCCATAACAAAAACCTTCTTGAGCTTAATTTGAGACTAGATCGATTTGTGTGAGGTTGTCCGATATTTATTTATTTATTTAATTGACAGAAAGAGACCATGTTTTTGCCATGTCTTAACCACTAAAGGTACACTTTTTCATAAGACGTTTCTGGTTCGCGTTATTGTTGTGAATTCAACTCTCAAATTAATATACATGTAAGAATTTTACATACTAGCCAGTTAGGCAAGTATGTAAAATTCTTACATACTTGCCTAACTGGACGCGGGTTACGATAAGGGTTTATAGCGATTTTGATTAAGTTACACTTTGTTTTTACATATGTATATATATATTTTTTCAACCTATATGATACAAACCTTAATTGTACCACTAAAGGTTTTCCTCACTAGGGTTTTGCGAATCTGATTCCAAATACGATGTTCTGCGAAGTTTAACCAAAGACCAAAGGCAGAGTTGTGTACTCTTATAATTTAAGGTAAGTTACAATTTACATTTGGAGGGAAGCATGTGACTTAATCGTCTACTAAACTATTTTTAGTGTAACCCAATTACTAAGAAGCAAACATTGTGACCCGCTCATTACCTGGCAGTTTACGGCCGATGCCAATTTATGGCCTATAACTGTTCACACCCCGTATTTATTGCGGCCGGAACACAGGCTGCGCGTTATCACTTACATGTTGGCTAGGTGCCCAGTATTGGGCTGGGGCAGGAGAATGGTGGTCATATTAACTTTAATACGCTAAAATAGAAGTATTAAACCTATGGATTATTTCGCTACTAAAATCCTGCAGGAGCATCCCTGACACTCACGCAATATTAGTATTAATATGCACAAATATTATATCAATAAGTCAAAATTAAAATTCACGAATATAGACGCCAATAAGTAAATCTCTCTCGCCTTGTATGAAGTGAAGATACTCAAGTAATTTGTATGGTGACTTGTGTGGGTAGATATCTTCACACTTTGTAGTATTTGCAGCGAAAGTTATAAAATTATGGCGACATTACAGCTTTACACGTTCTATAGAAAGTAATTCGCATCAACATTCGTTTGTGCAGCTCTCCGTGGCGCCACCTTTTGTCAAACCGGAAGATCAGCGCTGGCTCTCGAGAGTCTCGAGTTAGCATCATGCTGAGATCATCTCAAGAAAAGGTCCCATCTCAGTGAGATGGGACCTTTTCTTGACATAACCATAATTATAGTTGCCTATTGTTTAATTATTCTTGTCACATTAATTGAATGTAATGTAATGTCTATGGATTAATATCTCTAAAAAGAGATTAGAAGCTACATCACATATAAATTAAGAAAAACGATATATTAAACCATTGATACAAAGATCAAAGCTGCACAAAGAAAAAGTGAAATGCAGGAGGCCTGGCGGAAGAGACCGGGAATCGAACCCGGTTACGCATCATCTTTGTGATTTGATCTTTGTATCAATGGTTTTATATAAAAAAATGTGGGATGTACCCATATTAAAAATAATGAGACATTGCATGTTTCATAAATTTAAAACGAAATATTAGTCTACTTTTATCTGCGCTATTTTCACAGCGAGACAGGGGAGCGGTGGAAGTGATAACTCAGAGCATGTGCCATGTTACTCGTACGATACCAATAAATATTGGTGCGAACAGTTATGAGCCATAAACGGGATTGGCTGTACGGCAGCGTTACTGAATTAAAGGGACCTGTTAACGGGGCATACGGAGTCCTTGTGATGGTTTTATGTCCAGTGCATGCATTTTAAGTAACTGAAGTCTTAAAGAGCCAATGATACGAACCGATTTGTTATTGTAAATTTCTCGGTATAAAATATGAAAAGAGTTTTCAAGAGCGGAGAACTATTTCTCTTAGAGAACTATGCGGAGTATCTTGGGTTTCCTTAAGTTTAACGTTAATAATTATGTTTTATCACTCAGTATAACACCATCTCGCCAATTAGCGTGGGTCTAGAAATGCCTTCTCTCGTCTGCTAGAACATTACTGGCGAACCGATTTATTATATTTATTGAGCTAGTGGAAAGGTTTCTGAAGGAACAGAATTGTTGTTTACTTGTTTTGTAATGTTACTCGTGGGTACCAAGCGGAGCTCCGTTTGAGACAGTACAAGGTTTACAAACTCGCTATACGATGGAAATCGCACAAATAGACGACACACTAGCATAATACGGTGAATAGAGACTAAAGTACTATGTGTGACCTTACAAACGGTCCGGTAGTTTTGAATTTTTGATATGTTGTCTAGGATGGTTAGTCAGTGCTTAAAATGCAAAATGCACAATTCCCCCCCCTCCGCGCCCGGCGCCATATTGAAAAAACCGGCACTTTCTTCATATTTTTGCTCATATCTTCCTTTAGGAGCATTTTAGCTCGAAGAAAGCTTCGACAATGTTATAGAGAGTTAAATTTACTACATTCTCCATTTTATATTTTTTTTTTAGGACAGATAGTTACGGAGATATCCACATTTAAAAAAACGTAAAAAATCGCAATTTCCTACTGAAAAACAAACTTCCGGATTATATCTTCGTTTAGGAGCATTTTAGCTACAACAAAGCTTGGCCAATGTTGTAGAGAATTAAATTTACTATAATTTACACTTCAATTTTTGTTTCAAGGACGGTTAGTTACGGAGATACGCACATTTAAAAAACAGGAAAAGTCGAATTTTCCGAAAAATTCTCAAAATTCTTGGTTTAGAACGCTGTCATTCAGTTACGGACTAGTCTAGGACAAATTAAAACATGTAGGAAATATAATTTCATATAAAACTCATGTCCATTTTTACATACATTTTCGGAAAATGTGACTTTATTTTTTACATATCTCCGTAATTATCTGTCCTAAAAACAAAATTTGAAATGTAAATTATAGTAAATTTAATTCTCTACAAAATTGCCCAAGCACTGTTCTAGCTAAAATGCTCCTAAACGAAGATATAATCCAGAAGTTTGTTTTTGAGTTGGAAATTGCAATTTCTTAAGTTTTTTTAAATGTGCATATCTCCGTAAATATCTGTCCTAGAAACAAAATATAAAATGGAAAATGTAGTAAATTTAACTCTCTATAACATTGTCCAAGCTTTCTTCTAGCTAAAATGCTCCTAAAGGAAGATATGAGCAAAAATATGAAGAGAGTGCCGGTTTTTTCAATATGGCGGCGGGCGCGGAGGGGGGGGAATTGTGCATTTTGCATTTTAAACACTGACTAACCATCCTAGACAACAAATCAAAAATTCAAAACTACCGGACCGTTTGTAAGGTCAAAATCCTTTATTCACTGAATTAGCATGCACCTATGTGATCGGATTCACTGCCTTCGTTCGAAAGAAATCGGTGCGCGTTTGATCAGTCGTAGTGATGCACGCATGTCGATTGGTCGTATCAACAAGCCCCACGGCTAATTGCGTCATATTTTACAGGAACAACCAATAAAATACATTTCTCAGGGAGCTTTTATTGCGAAAATCAAACCTTCTCTACTCATTTATTCCGTTTTCATACTTATCTCCGTATTTGACCACCGCCCGGAATTGGTTCTAAAGGGTTTTATACTCTATCTATAGTGATTGTTTCTTTTTTTTCAAGATGGTTGTCCAAAAATACGAAGGAAGCACTTGATTTTATCTTTTTGTCCAATCTAAATATGTGTCTAATTTTCTATTGGAGTTATAGTTATATGCCTACATTGACATATTACTAAAACTTCATATTATTTAGTTCAATAGAAATAATCATTTGAGTCAGTTCTGGAACCGTTCCGTTTACAACCTAAGTTTACGAGCTAGGAGTGTTCACTCCCGGCATTTATGGCGCATGACTCTGCCAGGTAAAACTTTCACGCATGGCTATTGGCCCGGAAAGTTTCAGATTTACGATATGGATGGACGGAATCCTTACTTGATGGAAGGCTCGCCAAAATGAAGCAAGTGTTTTGCAATATTTAATCAAAGTTGATTTAGCAACAGAAAGCGTAACTGAAATTTAATGTAACTTAAAAGGCTCGGGACATCGGAACGTTGGCTAGAGTGTATGAAATAAATAAGTATAGTGTAGCTTCGCATGACAAAATTAAAATATTGAAAATTAATATTGAAATTTATAAGATTTTATGTGATGGTAAATACAATTGAATTATACGTACGACAATGGCGTAGAAATCAATAAACACTACGCTCTGTTTTATTATAACATAAAATGCATTGATTGAAATCATTGAATTAAGTATTCTGTTGTTCTCCGTGTCACCGAGTAAATCAAACCAAATCGTATTCAAGGCACGCCCAGAAATAATGTCCCCGTGTTTTTCTCACAACTCTACGACACGCAATTTGTCTATGAACTTTTTAAAACATGCTCAACGTTACGAAACTAAATAAAATCACGTGTGGCCGCAGCTGTGGCCGAAAAGAATTAGTCAGACTTAATGTCAGCATTCGTATTACTTAAACTTACCGCAAACCGTCGAAAAACGCAATTTTTCACACTCCAAAAACAAATATTTAGAGCATAGACAATTTGCCTTTTTTCCCCAACTTTTTTATTTGTAAGCGCGGCGTTACAACTATTAATTCATATTAGCGTTCTATTTTTGAATTCGAAAATGAAATGTTTTTAAAAGAAGAGGGAAAGGTGACAGTTTACCTATGCAGGATTCTTTGATATTCGAACGCGTTTCGAAAATGCTAATTGGTGTCAGTTACTATCGTATTTCAACAATTTTGTCATTGTATACCTACTCTTATTTTTTGTTCTTCCGAATTAAGGGCAAATTTATAAAAACTGTGAATTAAATTTATATACTCAGTTAGTAAGATATGTTGTTAACTTGAAACCGATTGTGCCTGTTATAGTAAGTATAATAGAGTTAGATTTCATGTTGAAGATCCGCTTATCACATAACATTACTGAACGGTACCATGAGGATGACCTGACAAACAAACAACGCTATAAACTGTAGTGGAAATAAATTAAAACGATCTATTATATGCATCTATCTTCGGTATTATGCTGATTTTCCGCCGGGGAGCCGAAAAGCGTGACTGTTGGCCTGAGAGAGGTGAAACACAGTGGAATGAAACTACCAGTAAGTTAGTAAACTAACGTATATGTACGAAGACTTATTGCGAATTCCTAACAAGTTTTAGACCCACTTTTTGAGAAGAGCTTCAAGGTTAAGCTTCCAACTTAACGAAACTTCACGATCGTGTTTATGTTCCTTTGCCTTTTTATCAAACTTGCACTAGAGCCCATAGAAATTACAAGCTGTATAGGCACTTAAAATATTCGTTAAGAATTAGGATTTATGAAGCTACGGAACGTATATTCCGTGAACAATTCAACACTTCCTATATAGAAAATCGTCGATAAGATGAGATACAAATTTGTAGACGCCTAGTTACCTATTATTGCTTGACTATAAGCTAAATCATTTGTATGGTATAGTAGCAGCAAATGTCATCAGACCAACTTTCCTACTTGGGGAACAGTCCCCGAAATCGCACATAACTAATCCCGAAATTCCTAAGTAAAGGCAGCTCATCCGTTTTCTCAATTCAATTTACATTAGCTGTGTGCCACATCGGATCTTGTATTATCAAGAAGTAGCAGTAGAAGTACCTATATTAGTAACCGGGAGTACCTTAAACTCTCGAAATGATTACAGGGCTGTTGGTGCTGCTTCGTTGTCTATATAGTATATTTCATTTAACATTGTATTCCTGGCTCCGGCTGTCTAGCTATCTCGAAGATATTGGGGGAAATGCTTAATGAAATGGGGATGAGCGTATTGACATACTGTATGAAAGCAGCGACTGTGTGCAGGGACTATTGTGGCCCTGAATAATGTTAAGTGCCTCGCTATACTGCGCCCGCGCAACTCCCTATAAACAATTTCGCGAAATAAATCCCAGAGCCGCGTGAGATTTGCAGTCGGGTTGGAGGGCATTGGCCACTGATAATTAATTGTATATTTTCTCATTCGATTAAGCTTTAATTATTTCACTGTTGATTCAGAGTCTTTTCTCTTTCCTTCTATCAGGTTTATTCGTCTTTTTTCCGTAGTCGACCTTGAATAAATTTTGGTCTGTCTATAGGCCCACAAATTACATACCACATATTTACTACTGTCTACTGTACTTTAACTTTAAATTGTAACATGTAAGAATACGGGATAATAAAACTATGCTAGCAGTTTTTAATATTTTTTTTTGTTGAAATACACATATAGTCAATCTCTACCTCTGTGATATCTAATGGTGGGCAAATAAAAAGAGCGTATCGGGAACGAAGTATGTAATGTAAGAATCAATGTTTGATGACCCTACTACAGTGGAATCTGCGGGTACCGATAGCATCGACGGGACACGAGCCGTTGCCAACCGTACCGTCTAGTAATTGCTATACCTACTTATGCCTTTAAAGGGCTTTGTGGAGCATGTGCATGTCTGAGAAAAGTTCCTAATTTTGTAGACGTCACGACATTTTTGTCCTTATATGGTGTAACTGAGTGACTTTCACTTTAGCATTATTAAGTAATATGAAAGTGAATTAGTTTTAGGTTCCGTAGTTCAGTAAGTGACAGGACACAGGAGGTTTAAACAGTTAATAATAGTAATTCTAAATACAAAGCAACCAACCGCTGTTAGGATATAGTAAAATCGAAATCAAATACATAGCAACATTCAAGCAGTCGGTGGATCCTTGGTGAACGATAATTTATTCCTTGCCTTGCACTAAAAGTCTATTCATACTACTAAAACATATTACTGATTGATAAAAATATCGAATCTTGAGCGACATCTAGTGGTAAGTAGGAAAACTTGTTGTTCGTTGTAGTTGTTACTAGCTCTCTCCTACTTGCTGGGACTAAAAATACTAGGAATTGAATTGTTTCAATTTACGTGAAATACTATAAAATAAAATTTGCTTCTTCGTGTAACTATTACGTTCTCTTCGGTTTCCGTGATTGTCTGACATATGCACTAAGTTAAGCGAAGGAAGCTGTAAAACTAACGAAACGGCGGAAACTCAAATGAAATGAATGCACGATTATGTTATTAATTTATATCAATTAATTTTGTGTCCAATTGGAATCAAATACCTACTGTGACAATACCTGTGTATACTTGCGTAACACTTCGCAGAATATAATGTGACCTAGTTGTTTTTGAAATATAAATTGGGCCATAATTGCTAGAGAATAAATGATTTCAATTCAATTCAATATTTAAGATCTAAATAGGTTCTTATTTAAACACTAGCACAACCATTTAAGGCGACATCATGATTTATTCATACTCATGCACCGCGACAACGCGCACAAATCATAGAAATGAAAATAATCAGCGTGTAAAAGCACATTAAAACCACATTTACATACTAACAAACCAATTAATTAAATCATATGACTAATTAAGTGTAAATCTATTAACTTTGGTATGGTGTAATGCCAACATTTACATTACCAATGTTACATTAAGCATAAACTAAATAACTCTCGCGCGTAATATTTGAATGAGGTCCATTTATTTTGTCTATGGTTGTGTAATAGTGAACATCGTAAGGTATGTTGTCCACGGCATACGTATAGAAGGAAGTTTATATATTTAAACCGATGATTATACGGACACTCGATGGCTACGAGTATTCGGATCGATTTAAGAAAGCTTGAAAAGAGCCTGGGTTCTGGACGCCTCCAATGTGCATATGTAGGTAGTTAGTTTAAAAAACAACACAATATTAATTATTTATTTATAAGCTTAATTATTTATTATGTTTAGTAATTAAAATACGTTCCTTTTATTTTGGTTTATATCCGCTTGCGGCTGTTGATAATACCTATGTATTATCACATTCTGAGGGCGTTTGTGTGCATTCTGACAAGTCTCGGAATTATAGAAAGAACACTGACATCTGAAATGAAAAGTTAGCACTAAATTTTCTTAAATAAAATTGTCATTAATTAACTGTGTCTTTGAAAAATACAAGCGCAGAATGCATGTAAACATTTTTATTTTTTAACGATGTCGATAAACCTGAAGAGATATTCTATGTGGACAGCCAGCTTAAATGAAGTTTGTTCAAATAAAGATGGCTGCGAGCAATGTTATCGAGAACGGTTTCGTGATGACAAATGAATTAATAAACCGGAGGTTGGGTCGTGCTTCCTAAGGCTCGCATCACGGCGGTGGCGAACATGTAGGCAAGTACAAAGTATATAAATGTACTAGTTGGTCTGTGGGATGTCTACACATTTATTACGAAAATTTAGTGAAATCGGTGTGATATGTATTTTTTTTTTAATTTTCATTTTGTTATTTCTCGATCATTTAAAATATATCGAAAAAATAGTTAGACTAAAATTTATATATGTAATTATAATAATATAAAACATGAAAATCGCTAAGGAAATGCGATATAAGCGTAAACAGCCGGACATCCGAACACCCGGAATTTGGAATTTGGACATACGATAGAATTTTTTGCCGTTAGTAGCTCTTATGTTAGCAGCTCTAGGTATATAATTTATATACAAAAATATCTTCTGTTAAAAAACGGACGAAATATGTATGTACTTACAATAGTTAAGTACGAAATATGTTACAACCAATCATTCAGTTCACTTATTCCCCTTATTAAATAAAAATACCACAAAAAAGTAGACTCCAAATGAAAAGATCAAGGAGTACCTCTAAAGCTATTCAAAATGCAGGCCGGGATCGACATACTTTAAATTTGAGTGTATATACTAATTCCTATTCAAACTGTGAACGGACCTTTAACGGACTCGTGTCCACAATTCTCCACCAAATGCATATTAAGCATCTTAATTTGTATTCCATTAACCAAAACTCTACTCAGACTTCTTGTTAGGAAGCAATTACATAACACACTGTTTTATTTTAACCGTGGGCTTAAAAGATTGTTTACACGTGCGACAGTTATTACAAGTTAATTAAACTTTAATATGTTGTTGCGCAATATTTGGTTTTGTATGTAATTATGTTTATAATTAGTTTTTAAGGTTCTATTTTGGTATTAGCTTGTACGTTTAGTTGAATATATCAGTATGAAGAAGATATCAGCTATTAGCAATATTAACTTAAGATATCCGAACGTAAGCAATGTCTGATTGTATTATTTATTAATTTGACAAGAAACATTACAAATGATTAAAAACCCCGCGGAGCTGTTATAAGCTTGGTCTGTAGAAAGACTTTTCAATCGTAAATATTTTTACTGAAAAGTGGTATAGATGATGTCGCCCGATTCTATCATTCTCAAAATGTTGATATTCCTAGAATATCCGTATTGGCATGTCGTTTGCAATTTTGAGAGCTCGCTTCACGGGGCTTCTATTTCCGCTCTTAGGGCCACGGTAACTGATAAACCTAAATGGGCCATAGTCAAAAGAGTTACAGCTTTTCTTTTCTCATAAAATCGCTAGCTGAATTTCAGTATTTTACGATCGGTTGATCACATAAACAATTAAAACGTGGTAATTAATACTATATTACAAGACCAAGTCCTGTACGTATTATTTATGAGAATTTTAACATAAACTTAGACAGTTTAAATGTGCTTAATGTTTCTAAATTTGCAAGTTTCTCTAAATCAATAATATCCTCATTCAGCAACCTACCCTAATTTGACATCTGATGTTGTGATAGCTACAACGAAATTTTAACCAAACATGAATAATTACGGTTTCGGAGAAATAATAATTGTGACAAATCGCTACATCAATCGCACACGGCTTGAACAAAAATTTGTTGACAAAGTAATCTACTCGGGAGGGGCTACTCGAAAAACCATCAAATGCATTTAATTTGTTTGATTAGCCATGAATAACAAACGACACGACGCGCCGACGTGCCGCGTACTACGACGGGCGGATTACCGCGCATGTTCCTGCGTCTACGCAACTCTGTGACGCAACTATCTATCCCGCACTGAAACGACGTAACTTATGAACATCCCTTACGAATACCCCTGTTTCATCACGATCGCAAGGATTCGTAGTGGCATCTCGTTTCTTCTCTAAGTTGAAAAAAGTGACGGCTAGATACATGAGTATCCACGTGTCGCGATGAGCTACTCAGGCAACAAAGATACGCCCTTTTTAAAACAGGATAGAAGTGTTGACAGCCGGAATTTAGATGTTAACGGCATTCGACGTAGTAAAGCGGTAGAATGGCGTGACAATTTTTGGATTTTGTAAGATTTAATTGTTTCTTTTACGATGCAAGTTGAGACAAATAATATTGGTTTATAAGTTTGCATTATGTGACAGGCAAAGACACAATGAAGGAAAGATATTATGAAAAAAAATATACTTAACGTAATAATTGAAAAGTCTTCACTTCTATACGCAACTTATTAAAATTGCAAGCATCGATTGCATTCACTTTTTCAACTATCGATAATTGAAAAAAAATATGCGAAAAATCGTTAATCGATTAGCTTTTAATTTGGCCCGGAGTATATTATTATACCATGATTTGGCCAGTAGTGGTCAGTTTTCAAATGATAAACGTCCGTCCGTGCATGGTAATGATGATGATCATTATCATTCACGTGGCAGTCTGTGCATGATAATGATGATGATAAATTTAAATTTGTCAACTGTAGCAAATTGTACAATCTACATATCTACACGCTTATAGATCTACACCAATCACTTGAAACATAAACATGCCATTTTGCTAAATCGCTAATAGAGCACAGCGCACGTGACAAACAAAGACCAGAGGCGCCTTAACTTGCACAATGCTATGATGCTATAAATAATAAATACCCTCCACTTCACATTTAGGTTGTTATGTGAATAGTTCGAGATTTCACAGATTACGGCTTAGCGGCAGATGTGCCTATTTCATTTATTACTATTACCCCGACTACACTACTCGCGAAGTTAATCGAGGCATGGCGAATATGATAGTGTGGAGAGGCACTTATCTGGAGGAAGCCATACTTTGGCCAAATTTGCCTCGGTCAACTTCGCTATAGTGTAGAGCAAGGGTTACACATTATGTTTGATTTCCAATTTGAGTCGTTACAAATTTGTCCTCTTTTGACGAGGCATTGCGATAGGTACAATTTAGCAATATCTCTACTTTTATACCATTTAACGGACACAATATTATATCGATATCTGCTATTCTAAATGTATGAAGTAACATTGAAAATTGTTATTTTCGAGAAGATATAGCTCAGATTATTAAAGTTAGACATATCGCTCGCCTGTATTTTGCTTTTCAACAAATATGACCAACCATGTTCAATGTTACATTTATCAAAATGGAGTACCTACCTACGAGTATTCATAAGAAAACGTTAAAATGTTAATTAGGTTACACTTATTTAAAATGAAGCACATCGCTATAGTAAACATACAACGAGATCTCCGACAGATACCATTAGAAACGTCGAATTAAGACCTAGGTAGAGTCGCGTGACAAGCCGTTGTATTTTGCAAGCGTTGCGCTGACAACCTTAAGTATACATTTACCCTTTAGCTAAATTATTAGCCATTTAAATTATACTGGTTTTACGTCTATTTTACTGATGCATTTTACATTTTACGTTCACGAGGGCGAAAATATTAACCTTCCTTTCAACTTTCTGAATCGCCGATAATCAATAAAACGCCGTAAAAATGGAATAAAATCTTATTGACGACGTTTCGGTTTATCTTAATATAACGTTTCACAGTTTTTTAAGGATTTACGCTATACAAATTTTAGAATGGGTGACATACTGCTTATTGATATTTGTTTTTATGCGTCCATACAAATCTGCCCATACACCTTTATTTTTATTTCTAGAATCGGTTTCAAAATCGTGCACGATTTTATTTCAAAACATGCCTGTAAACAGACTTATAATTAGAGTTTCTGAATAAATTTATGTAAAAAATGTTAGCGCACATGGTGTGATCGCGTGTCACGCCCTCGTGCTCGCAAGCGTTGACCCGCCCGGAACCTTGACCGGTACCCCTGGAACTCATAACAACTAGTTCAAGTATTCCAACGACAAATTAAAATACGTACGAATAAGCTCGATTGGCCACCGCCGCAACTGATCGGCACTCCTGATGATGATTCGCGAACTCGCTGGAGACATGTCGAGTGATATCCGACTTCTTCGATGTAAATATACCCGTTTCGTATGTCTTTTAATGTGCCTGAGACTCACGAGTTTTCTGTGTAAACTTGACAAATTATTAGAGGTAGTAAATGATGTCCAACACTGCCAACACATAATACCTAATGAAAATTATCCGAAATGACGCCTCTCGAAGTCTCAACATTTTGACTTTAGGTTAGATGTCGGTAAATGTGACAGCATTTTAAGTTCTTTTAAGTCTAGTAGGTAACGTAAAATTAATGTATGTAACATACCTACTTATTATGATTATTTGTTGTGAATGATGGTTTGTTGTGAGTGATGTATTGTTGTAAAAAGTCAGTACAGTGACAGTGTCAATGATAAAGTTAGAGTATCTATTTCTAATATAAGTGTAGCTGAAGGGCTAACAAGAAAATAAGGTAGCAAGCTAAGGTTCAACCGCAGCATTTTTACTTATTGTACGTATTTAATGTATTAATTTAGCATTTTCTTCGGTTTCCGCGACTGATTTATATCGATTAATATCGAGTACCTGGCACATATACTGGCATACAGTACCTATCTGGCACATGTGTATATCTTTACACGTTAGGCCCATCTTTATTAATTTTTTTATTCATATTTATAGAATGGGTATAGTTTCTTCAAATGTACTTTGAAAGAGAAATATTGTGTAACTGGAAACTGCAAAGTGGCCCAAACGTCAGGGAGGCTCAAATAATTATACGCAATATAAGCCGCTTATATTGTTTTATTTAAACGACATTTTTTTCGGGATAATACCTACCTAGTATATAATGTAAATTCTGTATTCTCTTTCTACCCAAACGAACCATATCGGTCGTGTGTTTTGTACTGGCGTGAAATAGCGCTAACAGACAAATACCCTTCGCATTAGTAATACAGAAGATATAGAAGTGATTTTACGAATCAAACTATTACAACCAAAAGGAGATCTCTATCTTTATTTAAATTAAAGGTTCTCCAGATACTCGCTTAGATATCCGGCTATCCGCTCATCAACAAAGATTAGCTTCCTTCTTTAGGCTAGAAACAAGGTTCGCTAAGACAAATGTGCTCTAGTTATGGTATCGAATTAAAGTTCAACCACATTGCAATCAAAACAACAGCATGTTGTGTGACGCTGCGCGTCCGCGGAGGTCGCACGTGCGATGATTCCCACGCTTCGGCCGCGGGAGGCACCGAGGCACAATTATAATTAGTATTTTAACTTCATCTAATCATGAGACAAAGTTGACGTTTGTGGACAACTATTCTGTTGCCATGAAATTCTCATGCAAATGCGCTTGTCGCGCTGTAATACGTCTCTTCCTTCTCGCACCGTATTGAATGGGCAGGCATAGACAATATTTGGCGCATGACGAAGAGTCGGTGTGCTAAAACGTAACATCTAAACTTATTTTTAGTAATTTGATCATTTTATTTCAATATTATGGCTGTTTGATAATTAAGGTTCTGTTATGCTTATACTTTTTTAATTACATATAAGCTGAAATCAATGTATTGGAAATCACAAATAAAATTGGTAACAAAAATGGAAAAATATATTGAACTTTAATTGCCGTCTTAATTTTGTACAAACTTTTTGAGAAATGCTATTATAAAACCCGATCTGATCGATCTGTGTGCCAATTTAAATATCCAAAAAAGAAACACAAATTTTCACGTTTTACAAATACTTTCTTGCGGCTTCGCTTGCTTTACTAAAACGTTTCACTTATACTATCTAAGTTCAACTATTTAAGTCCGCATATTCGTAAACACCAAAGAAGAGTGAAAAGCTATATTTTCTTATGACTTATGTGATTTAGAAATAGATTTATTTGTTTGCTTATTAACTACTTAATATAATCAAAAATGATGCCACGTAGTATAATATTTATTACAACGAGCTTTTATCTAATGCAGAGGCGCGGCGCGAGGCGTAGAGAAATAATGAAAATTCTTTAAATACCTATTAGATCTGATGGGTAAAACTTACATATGACATTGCGCTGTCCCACCCTAAAATACAATTTGTGATGCTTACGTCACGATACTGATGATCAAGTTCCAATACTGGTTATTCTTATACTGTGGCAGATGCCCACCGCTGTCCTCGAATTACTATTGTTTTGAACCTAGCTGAAATTGGAGTACCTCCGCTGTGTTGTTGTTAAATGGCTGATCTATTTGCTAATTAACCTATTATTAATACCAAATTAACTGCTACTTCCCACTCTGATATAATTATTAAATTCCCAAATCAAAATAAGTGGCAATCATTTAGGTATAAGTTAGTTTTTAATCATAGTTAGGGATTAATTCTGACATCAGTCTGTACGAGATTAGGATGGCCCTGAAACAGCTTAAGAACAACAAGGCGCCGGGCGAAGACGGAATCACCTCAGAGCTTCTGAGAGCGGGTGGAACACCGGTACTTAAGGTCCTCCAGAAGCTCTTTAATTCCGTCTTGTCCGAGGGCAAAACGCCTGAAGCATGGAATAGAGGCGAGGTGGTACTGTTCTTCAAGAAAGGTGATAACAGCCTATTGAAGAACTACAGGCCCATAACGCTTCTAAGCCATGTTTATAAGTTGTTTTCAAGGGTCATCACGAACCGTCTCGAACATAGACTTGATGACTTCCAGCCTCCCGAACAAGCCGGTTTCCGAAGAAGCTATAGTACCATAGACCACATACATACGCTGCGGCAAGTTATACAGAAGACTGAAGAGTATAACTTGCCATTATGCTTAGCGTTTGTGGACTATGAGAAAGCCTTCGATTCGGTGGAAACATGGGCGGTGCTCGAGTCACTTCAGCGATGCCATATTGACTATCGGTACATTGAAGTGTTGAAGTGTTTGTATAGTAACGCCACCATGTCGGTCCGAGTTCAGGAGCAGAGCACAAAGGCCATTCCATTGAGAAGAGGCGTAAGACAGGGGGACATTATTTCCCCGAAACTGTTTACGGCCGTTATGGAAGACGCCTTCAAGCTCCTGGAATGGCAAGGACTTGGCATCAACATCAATGGCGAATACATCACTCACCTTCGGTTTGCCGACGACATCGTAGTCATGGCAAAGTCGATGTAGGAACTCAGCATGATGCGCGATGACCTCAATCGAGTTTCTCAACGGGTGGGCTTAAAAATGAACATGGACAAGACGAAACTCATGTCAAATGCCAAGGTTGTGCCCATCCCAGTCTCTGTTGAAAACTCGGTACTCGAAGTTGTTGACTCATACATCTACCTAGGACAAGTGGTCCAATTAGGTAGGTCCAACTTCGAGAAAGAGGTCAACCGCCGAATCCAACTCGGCTGGGCAGCGTTCGGGAAACTACGCAATGTCTTTTCGTCCGACATACCTCAGTGCCTCAAGACGAAAGTCTTCAACCAATGTGTGTTACCAGTGATGACTTACGGCACCGAAACGTGGTCTTTCACTATCGGCCTCATCTCAAAGCTCAAAGTCGCTCAACGAGCAATGGAGAGGGCTATGCTCGGGGTGTCTCTACGTGATCGAATCAGAAATGAGGAAATCCGTAGACGAACTAAAGTGACCGATATAGCTCACCGGATTAGCAAGTTGAAGTGGCAATGGGCAGGCCACATAGCACGCAGAGCAGATGGCCGATGGGGCCGAAAAGTGCTCGAGTGGAGACCTCGGACAAGCAAGCGCAGCGTAGGACGTCCACCTACAAGATGGACAGATGACCTTATAAAGGTCGCCGGAAAGCGCTGGATGCAGGTCGCTTCCAACCGGTATATATGGAAGTCCAAAGGGGAGGCCTATGTTCAGCAGTGGACGTCCTATGGCTGAGATGATGATGATGATGATGATTGTCGGTACCTAACTCGTACATTCTCTAAAATTATAATTTTCTTAATTAGTACAAATTACCATATTTTTAGAACCTCTGGGCCTAAGTTCATAATTTCTAATGATATCCATCCGAGATCGCGCAACTATTATTTCTACTTTAGCGATATGTTCTATTTGAAGTTACGGTTTTGACACAGTCTTTCTCATTGAGAGGGTTGTTGCTGTAGAAGCGCGAAATGTGCGATTTTTCGGAGTGTTTTACAATCACGACATCAGTGAATGAGAATAATATATTATTTAGACTAATGAAATACGTAACTTATTTTCTAGAATTTCTAATGACGACATTTGTATTTTTTTATTTATACAATGAATGCCGTTAACTGCCCTTAAACACAGCCTTTTTCACGCACGCTTTTAAACCTGGCAAAACTTGTTGTTTCTTACATGATAATATCCCGCACAGAATGTAAATGTAACACGTATTTTTATACTTTTAAAACCACCATAGTATATTTTAGAACCTCTGCTCTCTTGAAACAAATCTTAATTATGTTTTATAATACTAAACGGACTGAAGAAAACTATTGGCTACAATCAAAACGATTATCAGTAAAGTATTTATACAACAAACTGTAGTACTCTCGAATTAGTGCACAGTATTATTGCTTACATCACAAGTATCGAATCCAGTGAATACTCAGTTGCATGTGTCTTAGATCTGGGATTAATCACTCATCTCAGATTGACCTGAAATTCAGACTCAGACCAGTTTTAGTACATCTTCAAAGAAACGCAATTGCCAGCTTTACGATGTCTACGCGTGCCAAATCTTTATTTGATCCGTATTAATTGCCATTCTGAAACTTACTTCCGATCTTTACAATTGATCCATAAATCTACGAGTAAATCTAAGTTGTTATGATGGCCTGACAACAAAAAAAAGATTTTTTCAGTTACGTAGGTACATTAGTTATACACTTTGGCTATGTGCACGAGTGCAGCGCGGAATAGCCTTCGTGATTAGAGGCGGATTGTCAAATAATGTACTTTTCATCACATTTGCTCGTAAAAGATGGTATTACATGTAGGTGTACTGAAGGACTAAGGCCTATATTGTTCGCGCGGGAGTTATAAATTGTTATGAGTTATAACCGAGGGAGTTATGGTTTTAGTTTTATAGTATATTGTGTCATAAGGGTAGTAAGTAGGGGATTACTAACGAAGGTCTATTGAAAGAAATACGACGCCGAAGGCGGAGGGCTTTTAATGTCCTGAGTTTGTAATCCCCTTACTACCCGCCTTACACACAATATTTTTCATCACATTTTGGAGTAAATAACAAATAAATAAACCAAAAATAAACATTAAACGATAACGATTGACAACCAACTTTTTTCTGTATATATTTTTTTAATTTACTATAAGCACTAGCAAAACGGCCATCAGCTTAAAACAGGAAACAAATATACACAGAATCTTACCATCTATTATTAAACAAATAACAATTAACAATATTATGGAGCAATAATTAACAGCGTAATATTATAAAACTTAAATATGAACAGTAAGTTTGTTACAAAACTAAATAGTTCCTAACCAATAATTTTATAACTTTTTTTCCTTTTTTTTTGTGTCGTCTACCACAGATAATGCTAAGAACTTCGTTTCGTTTAGAAACTTGACAGGCTATACTGCCAGATTGTAACGATAATTCAAAATTTAATTTAATAAAATTATTGCAAAATACACATAAATAATTGTAAAACGTAAATATTAATGCAGTTACATATACCTACCGTATTAATTCAATCATCCTCCTAGCCTTTGTCCCATTTTTTTGAGAATGAATTCTCAATCGGGGTCGGCTACCTAAATCCCAAGATGTGGCGTAGGCACTAGTTTTTACGCAAGCGACTGCCATCTGACCTTTAACCCAGAGGGGAAACTAGGCCTTATTGGGCTTAGGTGGTTTCCTCACGATGTTTTCCTTCACCGAAAAGCGAGTGGTAAATATCAAATGACATTCCGTACATAAGTTCCGAAAAACTCATTGGTACGGGCCGGGTTCGAACCCGCGACCTCCGGATTGAAAGTCGCATGCCCTAACCACTAGGCTACCACCGCTTCCGTATTAATTCAATACACAATAAAATTTGCTGGTAGGCAAGGTTTGTTGATACAACAAAAAACCTTGGCTGGGTTGAAACCTCCTTAGTCTGAAGTAATCTGCGAGTGCGTACTATATTTTTCTCAAACATGCAATGAAATATCGTCGTAACGTGCGTTAGAACAGGCTTCGAAGTGTCAAGTTTCGGGCGGAACAATTCGAGAGAACTGTAAAGGAATTTCATACAAAATTGAAGGCCTAAGCCGGGAAGTAATTTGTTTTTAATTTTAATGTAAACATGGCGTCTGTGTGTATGAACAGCTGATATATATTTTTTTTCTAGTAGCTACCCATTCAGCCATCGGACCAACAATATCCGTGTTAATGCCTAGTACACACGAACTGAAAATACCGTCTATACGTAAGTCACCAGAGACCATAGACAATATTAAAAATCCTCTGCCTTTATTTTACTTAGTATAGAAACTAAGATTCTTATTATCAGGTTGTGTATAATGGCCCTAATATTCGCACACTACACACGTGGACTTATTAAAGAAAAAAAATATAGAGGAATTGGAGGGAAAATTAAAAATACTTTTTTTAAACATGGCGTCTGTGTTCATGAGCTGGCTGAACAGCTGAATTATGTTTTTTTGAGTGGTGTATTTTTTTATTTCATTGCATATGTTTGAGAAAAGCACTATACATGCCTTAGCCGTGAAAAGGGCTTGCCGGCTTCGTATCACTAGACGGCCTCCCTTACGGTCGGCCGTCTATACCTACTCAGCCGGCAAGCCCTTATTTCCCGGCGTCTGCAGTAATGTACTATTAAAACTAAAACCATAACTCCCGAGGGAGTTATGTCAATTTATAACTCCCGCGGGAACTATATAGGCCTTAGTCCTTCAGTACACCCGCATGTAATACCATCTTTTACGAGCAAATGTGATGAAAAAAATATAGTACGCACTCGCAGTTTACTTTAGACTAAGGAGGTTTCAATCCAGCCAAGGTTTTTTGTTGCACGAACAAAACTTGCCTACCAGCAAATTTTATTGTGTATTGAATTAATACGGTACATGTAGCTGCATTAATATTTATGTTTTACAATTATTTAAGTGTATTTTGCAATAATTTTATTAAATTTAATTTTGAATTATCGTTACAATCTGGCAGTATGGCTTGTCATGTTTCTAAACCAAACGCAGTTCTTAGCATTATTTGTGGTAGACGACACAAAAAAAATAAAAAAAGTTATAAAATTATTTGTTAGGAACTATTTTAGCTTTGTAACAAAATTACTGTTCGTATTGAAGTTTAAATAATATGTTACGGTGTTAATTATTCCTGCATAATATTGTTAATTGTTATTTGTTTAATGATAAATGGTAAGATTCTGTGTATATTTGTTTTCTGTTTTAAGCTGATGGCCGTTTTGCCAGTGCTTATAGTAAATTTAAAAAATCTATGCAGAAAAAAGTTGGTTGTCAGTCGTTATCGTTTAATTAGTTTAATGTTTATTTTTGTCTTATGTATTTGTTATTTACTCCCAAATGTGATGAAAAATATTGTGTGTAAGGCGGGTAGTAAGGGGATTACTAACGAAGGTCTATTAGAAGCCCGACGCCGAAGGCGGAGGGCTTTTAATGTCCTGAGTTTTTATCCTGAGTTTTAATGTCCTTACTACCCTTATGACACAATATACTATAATCGAGTAGAATGCAAACTAATTTAGACGATAACTACCAGTTCTCATTAATTTTAAATTATCTATTTTTTTTAAGACAGCGTTCAATATACCGATATTTTTGCACCGCAAGTATAAATCTTTACTTAAAAAGAATATAAGTGTGTATTGCAACTTACGTATCAAGTGCACCAGAACCACTTATCTTAAACGAATTATTTAAGCAAAAATGCGTTTTTTATCTACACTCATAAAAACTTCTGATTGTGTACCGTTTTTGTGGTAATGGCATCAATCAGTAGCTGTATCGACTACATTACAATGTCCTGATGAGTGCGCTTAAGTACAAAAATAGCGCGGGATCGAAATAGCTCTCCACTGATGTATCTGTACTCCAAGGGAGAGCTTGCATTGCATCCCTACTTGAAATGTTTGCTGATTTTTGTTAATCTTATTCGTAAGTAAAGAATATTTTTATTTTCTCACGGTTTTTGCAATTATTGCTCATTTGCGTAATAAATAATTACATATTGCTCATTTGCATTTGCTAGATAATTACATAGGGTGGTGAATTCGTGAATGTCCAATTAATATTACCGTATTATACCGCCCGTGGTCTATCTAAAGTTTTATGTCTTGACTAGACAGTGAGATTTTCTCCCTACCGCGTAGTGGGCAGAAAATCCCATTTACGGCCTAGGGTGACGTAAATTAAATTATACAATATTGCTCGAGGGAGACAATAATCAATAGTAAATTCTACACAAAGCTATTGAAATAAAAAGTCGGTAAATATCAAGATTGAAGACCTCTACTTTTGGTTTGGGATCCTGTATGATCAAGGAACAAGAAAGAAACAGGGATGTGGGTCTGAGATTAGATACAGACACTTCGCGATAGATAAATGATAAAATAACTACGCTTTTTCCAACCCTGAGTTCGAAGTAAAGGAGTCTCCTCAATATAAACTATATGATTCACTATTTTTATACAACCTACAAGGTGGAACAACAATCTTGTCAAGACCGCGGTAGTTTGCAGACTGCGAATCGTACAAGACTGCTTACGTATTTAGAAATACGTTATTTACGATTGATGATGAAGTTAGACTACCTACATAAAAGAGGGTGCAGTGTAAGCCGGCTGTAATGGCCGTCTCTTCATGTACAAGTTTAAATTCCGCGCCGTACTCTTTGTTTGGCGCCACACCGATGTGCTCCCATTAAATTTTATAAAATCAAGTTATTATCGCTTTTTACGCGTTGGCAACCCTGCTGCGCTAATAAAGGGGGTTTGATATTACCTGTCACACTATACATGAAGAAGAAAAAGAATAGAAATCTTGTAATTTACCCATGAAGGCAATAAATAAACTGAAACTGAAACTGAACATGTAGCTACAAAATATTTTAAACGATTTGTATGTTAAAACCAATATTAAAACTCATAATCTCGGTTAAAAGAAAACCAGGCATACATATTCTTACTCATATCGAGCATCAACACGAGTTCTATGCGAAACTTTCAAAGCAAAACTCTCTATGCCTACTATTAATTGTGCTTTACTGGCTTATTGAAACAGTATCTTAACCTCCCCTTTACATCTCTGTAAATCACAACGAAATGGGCATATGTTTGCGGCAAGTATTATATGTAAGTATAAAGTAAAAAAAAAAACGACTGCTGTCTGTGTTTTTCGTACTAACGTGTAATAAGTATGTACCTAGTTATAATTCTAATTATGTGGTTCAGGTTATTGATAATATATTACTATTTTAGATTAGGTAATGGATGTATCAGTTGAAATGACACATCATTTACAAAATAGTGTTTTGAAAACCTAGCTAAATGTATAAATACCGTACATTTTAAAGTTCCTCAATTGGCATTGCTAATCTGAGTCCCAACAAAGTTTCCCAAACAATACATCTTGATATTTCCCAACAGACGCGAGGTGAATACAAACAACTTTACCCACTTTCCCGTGTCATACAAAATTACTTCATACATGATAGTACAATACAGCGTGATATATATGACATCCGTTAAAACTATCAAGTCATGCAAAATTATACGAAAAAGTTAAGATAAGTCAGATATTGAATTGAATCCTGGGTTCCGCTTACCATGTATTTACGAAGACGCTATGAATATAATAAAAAGCTTGTAAAAGAATACTCATTATGATAGTTTTTACCAAAGATAATACGAGGTATTCGACATTTCTTGACCGAGCGACCGAAAACTCTGACTCTGTTTTTCAGCCTTGTCAAAATTTCTTACGTTTGTCCGGATGTTCCGGATGTTCGGTTGTTCGGATTCTTTCGTTCGGTTCTCATGAAATTTTGTGAGTAGGTTTGATAAATATAAAGCCAATCTACTTTACTAAGCATATTTTCAAATTACTTTGTGCCGGTGAGTTATACATTACTATAACACTTCTCAGACTTTGTCTTACTTAGTATCTTTATGCGAATATTATTCAAAGTACCTACATATATACATTACATACCTACCTAGGACGATAAATTCGTGAATGTCCAAGTTATGGCGAGAAAGGCTTGGCTCACTTTTTCTTAAGTAACGATAGTCGTAATACTTGGTAGAGTAAAGCGCAGATTGACCACGGTATGCCTTAAAAAATGGGAGTATTTTACGCGCGTCAGGTCTTGGCTCCGAAAAATCGGACGGATATACCGGAATTTTGCTATCTGCGCTGTGCTGGAGTTGTTAATATTCAGCTAAATTTAGGCCAAAGGTAATCTAAGCTATGTCTATTTTTAACAATAAAGGCACTAGATATTGGATTACAATATATTTTAGTATCAAAGTATATACAATCGATCGTAATATTGATCCGTGACGCTACGCTAACGCTATCTGCGGGCAGGGCAGCCATTGACAATCCACCGTGTTGCCAACATATACGCCTCAAGTATAAGGCGCGTTCAAAAAGTCGGCTAACACTAGTTGAAAAGGTTCACTTGCCGTCGGATCTCTAAACATAGCTCATTGTTGACTCACGTAAGAATGCCGCGGCATTTCGCAACGGCATTGTGCTCTCGTCGTTGCGATCATTTTTATAATATACGTGCATTTATGACCCAACTGAGGATAGAGGCGGATTGGTTTCCATAGCACTAGCGAATCGATCGTATGGGAGTAACCATACAATAACACAATTTCTACGCAACAGAAAAGAGCATGGTTCAGAATAGATGTATCTAGAAACTTTATCTTGGTTAGATTTTTCCAGGCCGACGTTCCCATTTTTATGGCAAACCTACGCTACGGTGATACCGTCTAAAACTAAAACATATCAGTGGAACACGACTCTGGCTTTTCCCTTGAGTTATTGGTACTAACTCTGTACTCGTACAGATGGGAAATCAACCTGCAATGGTAATAAGGAGATTTAATAAATTGGCTTTATGAACTTAAGGACTTTTTGTTAAAACTCTCGTAACATTTATATATATACATATGTGCATTGTGCTTAAATTATGACTGAACATCTATTACTATGATTTTTTCAGCTAATAGATTCTTATTTTTCTTCTCGTGCCATATCCTAACGAATGTCCCGATCATTATACGAGTCTTCTCTATTTTTTACCACTTTGCTGAGTGACGCTGTTATACCCGGTCTCGAAATTATATTATCACACCAAGTTGTTCTAGGTTTTCCTCTATCTCTTTTTTCCTTAAATTTCTCTGTATTATTTTGTGGCATATTTTGCGTTTCTGTAAATATGCCCAAAGACCGTTTTGCTAATGACATAGGCAACAAAAACTATATTTTTCTAAATAATAGCATATACTAAAAGTATTTATTTATTTATTTGTTCCATAAATTAACATATTTAGGACCGTTTTGCTAATGACATAGGCAACAAAAACTATATTTTTCTAAATAATAGCATACTAAAAGTATTTATTTATTTATTTGTTCCATAAATTAACACATTACCGTCAAGCTACACGTGTTAACAGGAGAGTAAGTATACATAATAGTATGTTGTTTTTATGCTGGGTTTTAGTTTTGTGCTCTATTCGGGTGTTCCAGATCCGCCGGATCGGAGTGCAATCCCCAGTCGTATGTGAATGGAGCTGCGCTGTCCGCATTAGTATGCTGCGCTACCGGCGCCAGCGCACGACTCTGATTTACTGTTAGCGCATCTGCCGGGAACCCGCGACTGGCGTTAGCTCCGTCCACACGAGTTCCTATCACCAAAACCTTGCTGCAGGAAGAAATAGCAGACGAATGACAATAGCAGGACTATCAGAAAGCCAAATATTTACTTTAGGTTAAAGACTTTGCTTGGTCCTATTACCATAACCCTTCAGCTGTGTGACGATTATTGGGCATTTTACTTAACCGTGCGTGAGATTAAAAAAGGAACACCACAAAATGTCGAAGTTGAAATTTGTCGGATATCATCATTAGGTATATCATCTTTTATAATCCCACATACAAAAAAACAGTGTCAGTTGCTAATAGTTACTGCCCAGTAGGCTGATTTTACTGATAGCACAAGTTGTTTTATAGTATTGATATACCCTAAAACAACAGCTATCTATTAAATTTTTGCACTACAGTACAGGGTACATAATCATTCGTAAGCTAAGTAATTTAAAATTAAACTCATACCTAGTATATGTTTAGAATACTTAAATGAAACTTTAATCCACTTCTTTTTTGTCTTCCCATGAAACTATTTTGGCAAGAAACAGTGAGTTACTGCATGGCACCATAGTATTAGTCATCCAAAACCTCACCTCAAGAGTAGTATACAATACATACAAATAAAAAATAATAATGAAAAGATGTTGTATTGCATTGAATGCCTAAATTGATGAAGGGATTGAAAGTGTGGATCTTTGAAACATATACCTAACCGTAAAGATCACGAGTAACTCAGGAGCGGAACAAGTGGGCGGGTCACGTCAGGAAGGTAATCGGCCGTGAAATCGCTTTTTCACGAGCCTCCTTACGTCTGTAACACTAATAGGTATTGTTATCTGACAGTATCCCAATTTCCAGGCGGGCAAACATCAGATAACGTGTATAAAGAAAAAACATCCCTTCCCTTACCCTAAGGTAAGGGAAGGGATGTTTTTGTGTCAGACCTTTAGTTCTGTATACCTAAGTATACAGAACTAAAGGTCTGACACAAAATATATACGGTCTAATGTAAACATATGTATATGTATTCGTTGCAGTAGCAACTTGCACTTGAAATATTTAAACTAAATGTTAGTTAAATAGTACTTAGGTAAGCCCAGAGTCGTCAAATACACACGATGTTTATTTTTTTTGCCTTGGTGATAATGCACATTGGTGATAATTGATGATAGTATCTCGCCTGACAAATACGGCCATGATCTACGATGATACACATGTACCTGAGGAAGAACTATCTATAATTATAATTATACTTACCTACTCTATATTTATAATGTTACACGTGTGTTACATTACTGCAGTTTTTGCTTTCAGATTCGCAGTAACTAATAATTCAAGAAGACTGCCTAATCTGCCTATGCCTATTGCCTATCCAATATCCATATACAAAATCGCGTTCACGTCTCATTGAGCGTCCCGAGTTTAGGTGTGTGTTAAACGCGAGTTAAGTGATCATCGGGAAATATAAGGGACAGAGAGTAGGTAGAGAGAGACCTCGCAATGGTGGCACCAGCAAGCCGGTGGAACGTGATTCTGTCGTAGTATTCTTATATTAATGTCGTTTGTTAGTACGAAAGAAGTGCACACAAAGTAGTAGGTATAAGGTATGGAAAGAAATCAGGGCCAATCAGCATGGCAGGTGATTCATCGTGTGAACCGCGCTATTCCCACTGACGAATGACTCAATCGGTCACTTGGCACTCATTATCGTGACACGCTCAATTTCACGCGCCATTGTTGGTGATCACCAAATACCGATCGGCCGTTTGGCAATTGGTTTTTGTTAAATTTAATGAGCTTGAGACCGTCCAAAATCGAGTTGCTTCCACATATGTACAAAATGTTGCAATTGACCGCTTTTGTTTAAATTTGTTAGTCCTAAGTACCTGGTCCCAACATCCCACTACTTTTTTGAAATGGTCTATCCCATCAGAAATATAAAGGAGAGCCTTTCCACCTCTAATCCGGCAGAGATATTGGTCAATTTTCCTTCGGCCAGGGTCAATGCCTAGCCCGAACCTGCCTGAAACAGTGGATTTGAGAACGATTAAATGCTATACATTAATATTTATAATACATTGTCACTTTGTGAGAGATATTGTGATCCATGAAATAGACCAGCATCATGGCACTCAAACAAAACCCAATGAGAGTCTTGTTTGTACACTGTTTCGTTCTAAAAAAGATTTGGGTCTAGAATTCAAAGAGATGTCACAAAAAGTTGGAAATATTAAATCAAAAGTTTTCGGCTTCAGTGCCTAATTATGTAGCTTGCTAACTATTGTATCACCAGCTATGTACCCAATTTAATACAGCAAACAATCCATACCTACTAAATAGCTAAGCCTCATTCCTCTCATTAGGCAACTACTTCATCTATATTGTGGGGGTGGAGGCTTAGGGAAACGCATTACTTGGTACGAGTAATTTTGGTTTATTATGACCAAAATACAGTAACAAATAGAGGTTTGTTTGGTGGCGACTCGTAGAAGAATCCTATAATATTTTTTTATATCGTTCACCTGACAATGACAGAATTTTTATTTAAACCAAATACTTCGTTATAACCGGCCTACATCCCTACAATATATCTATGATTAAAAACTCATGTATTTATCTCGAGCAGAACTTCCATGTAACCATTTAAATAATTCCATCTTGAGAAAATACCACATTCAACTGCTAACCCATTTCAATTGACCGGATCTTCTCACTGACCGTTCTTCTGAAGAAGCATTTAAATGCTGGAATACATTAAACCACCTACGTAGGCCGTGCAGCAAAAAGTCTCAATGCAACGTGCGTCAACTATTTACTAGGCGTTCAAACGAATGTACTATTCCCACGGTTTCTATAGGCGCTTATATCAGTTTACTATTTTGCCGCAAACTTTTAATAATATCCTGTCAGCCTCTGAATAATACCAATATTAGAGTAATAATCATGTCTCTCTTGCAAAAACCTTGCAAACTTACCTACACTAGATAGGTACTAACATGAAAACAAAACAATGCCATCAAAAAAACTTGTATTTTTGCGGCCAGTTTTCTTAAAAACAGTAAAAGACGCACAAAGTACACGATTTAAGTCCAAAGTCGTCAGAATATCTGTATCGAAAGTAACTAATCTGTATCTAAAGTTATGGACTCAATAAAACCAGATCAACAATGCGAAAATCGTTTTCGCACGGCGTTCAACAGCGCGAAAACGCTACAATCGCTGCACTTTTGTGCACTGTTAGCGATTTACGGGCCTACAAAAGGTTTACAAATTGGTTTACAAATCCTTTGTGCTTTGTCGGTGCTCGATGATCTGTCAAATAAAAGTGTAATTATTATAGCCACATGTTCCCAAGCTTGAACGAATCGTTACGCCTTTCCAGCCTGATTAAGTTTCATCTTTATGTAATAAGAATTAAAAAAAAGAGATATAATTATAACTACAGAAAGTAAAGATTCAAAAAAATGGTCATTGCAAATTACAATGTCAGGTTAGTCAATAGGGACCAGTGATAGCTCGATATTGGAATAGAAAAAACGGACTAAAAGATAAAATAAAATAAATAAATAAATATTAAGGGACAATCTTACACAAATCGACCTAGTCCCAAACTAAGCTAAGCTTGTACTATGGGTACTAGACGACGATATACATAATATATAAATACATGCATAGATAACATCCATGACCCAAGAACAAATATTTGCACAAATATTTGCCCCGGCCACAGATTATATAATACTATACTAGTACAGATTGACGAAGCGGTACTAGGAAATGGAACGACCCTAACTCTGGCTATTCAACTGGCTATTTTCTTTCCGTCGATTATCCAACAGATGGCAGTAGTGAGACTGCGATTTATGCGTCTCGGTCACGCCATCTAAATAAGAAATGGGAACATGATGTGCGTGCTGTCTTGTTCTATAGCCTAACTATAACGTCACATGATCGATAGATGGCGTCTTTTTCTGTCACGCGCGGACGCAAGTCAATGCAGAAAACGTTTTTGCAGGCATCGTACGAGTAGCATCTCAATGTCTTATGCGCACTGACCTTGAATCGTATCGGCATCTCTTTCAGACGGGCCGTACCTATCTATACTATAATATCTATACCTTTTTTCGTAAGCATAAAGCTCAACAGTCACAAACTACAATTTCTCGCGCGAATTTTTCTGTGCCGTAATCTGGGAGGTTGAAGGGTAACTGTATTCGTTCGGAGAGTCATTCTCATCAACAAATGTAACTTTTTTCTAATTTATCCTTACCGGGCCATAACTGTTAAGGTCTTAAGCCTTTTTTCTGAGTTTATGTTTAAACCTTCTTCCTTTCATAATCTTGTAAAAACTTTATAATGCAGTCACTTTTCTTAAACATTCAAATGATGTTTGGGACCGGTAAGGATAAAGTTAGATAATAAGAATGACCCTGCATTGCTTTAATATTAAATAAGAACAATATAGGTACAGGATCATTGTCTGCTTTATTTCATAATAATCACCACATGTCATATTTACACTACTTAAGAGCCCACCCATGCAAATTCGTCAGGTGAATGATCCTAGATCTCAACATCCATAGTGATTAAAAATCTGTCCCTTGAAAATAAGAAACTTAAACAGTTTTTCTTCAATCTTGTCAGCGTGAAAACACGATTAGTAATAATTTTCTCGATAGTTTTATCTCTCAAACATAATTCTTTTTAGGGTTCCGTAGTCAACTACCCTTATAGTTTCGCCATGTCCGTCTGTCCGTCCGTCCGCGGCTTAGCTCCGTGATCATTTGTACTAAAAAGCTGAAATTTGGTATGAGTATGTATTACGCCGAAATAACGGTAAAATAAAAACCAAAAAATAAACTTTTCAGGTACCTACCTCTCGAACACAACAAAAATACAAAATGCTTTATTGCACACCAAAAAAAAATTTACAAATTCAATACAGAACAATAATTTTAATAACGGTAGACAACAGGCGGTCTTATCGCTAAAGAGATACCTATAGTGGGGGTGATTTTTTTTTCGTTTCAACACTAATGTGTGGGGTGTCGTTGAATAGGTCTTTGAAAAATAATAGGGGTCTCCAAACATTATTTTTTGATAAAATCAGCAGTTTTGTAAAATTTGCTCCGAAAATTATAAAAATTGTGCCCCCCCCCCCTCTAACTTTTCAACCACGGTCAAAAAAATATGGAAAAATTCATGAAAATGAGGGTTTATACTTAAGTACTTTCAATGAAAACTATATTGAATAAAATCGGTCAAGCTGTTTTTGAGTTATCGCAAAAATTCATAATTTTCTTATTTATTAGTCAACTAGGAACCCTTATAGTTTCGCCCTGTCCGTCTGTCCGTCCGCGGCTTAGCTCCGTGATCATTAGTACTAGAAAGCTGAAATTTGGTATAAGTATGTGTATGTATAACGCCGACAGAACGGTAAATTAAAAATTTAAAAATTTTATATTTTTCGGGTACCTCTCGAACACCTAAAGTGGGGGTGAATTTTTTTTATCTTTTCAACACTAGTGTGTGGGGTGTCGTTGGATAGGTCTTGTAAAAATAATGGGGGTCTTCTAACATAATTTTTTGATAAAGTCAGCAGTTTTGTAAATATTCGCTCCAAAAACAAAAAACATAGTGTCCCCCCCCATCTAACTTTTCAACCACGGGTCAAAAAAAATCGGAAAAATTCATGTAAATGAAGCCTTATAAATACTATCAATGAAAACTATATTGAACAAAATTGGTTGAGCCGTTTTTGAGTTATCGCCAAATTTCATATTTTTTCTTTAAAAGGACGTAAGTTGACTTCCAGAAGGTAATAAGTGATTACAGTTACTAGGGCGTTTACGACCTTTTTATAGAGCTTAAAATCTTTCTTAACTTAAACCTCGGGCTTAAAACAGCAGTTTATTGTGAAGGATGAGCAACTACGGAACCCTACACTGAGCGTGGCCCGACATGCTCTTGGCCGGTTTTTTAGCTTAATAGATGCACAATTTTACTATAAGTTCTCAAAAACTGTAAAAGTATTTTCAATATAAAATGCACACGTTTATGACACAACTCAAAAAACATGATTTCCGCGCATCCGAGCATTCACTTCCATCTCGCTCACGTTTACGCTCAGTGAGAGAGAGAGCTAGCACACGCACCCCCCAATAACTCCAAATCTATTTAAGATAAAAACATGAAATTTAGCTTATGTATTTAGATCCTTTAGAACAACTAGAACCCCAAATTTCATCAATAAAAGAAATAAAACCGCGTACGGAGGGTTCCGTACACACTTTCACTTATCTCATCTTAATTAGCCTGTTGAGTTAAGTTTGCACCTGAAATATATGACGCCGCATACAAATGACGTGCAAACATAACGCAACCGACTTCTTCAAATTTGATGTATTAAAGGGACTATATTTTTAATATTTTTTTTACAAATGTATAATTTTCAGATTTGATAAGTACCTATTTGTAGTATGTGACGATATTACTTGCCAAATTTTATAGTTCTAGGTCATCGGGAAGTACCCTATCATTGTGATTCCCTTGAGAGTGTCGAAATGTACATTTTTTGCGATATAAACGGCCGTATCTTTTTTCACGCTAACGTAGAAGTTAAATTTTTTCACAGGTTCAAGGAACCGCAAACCTGAGTATATTATGTTAATTTCAACTGGATACCTCAACGCATTCTCGAAATAAAGAGTCTTGACAGATAGACGGACGGACGGACAACAAAGTGATCCTATAAGGGTTCCGTTTTTTCGATTGAGGTACGGAACCCTAAAAACCCAGCAGAGTAATTTTGCTAAGAGACAAGCTTCGCCGACAAAAGAATTGAGATCTATATGGGCGCCAAGTTCTTTGCACTAAATTTTTTAGATACAAGGACATGCGACATACTCAATGCATTTATGTTACTTGGGGTGTAATTCAATATCAAGATTTGACTTGGCTAGTTTTCACAAACTGACAAAATTTTATAAAAGTATTGTTATCAAGCTAACAGTATAAGTAACAGCATGAACACTAACTTGCGTACTTACCTTTACGAAAATAGGTTAATGATTAGACAAATAAACTAAAATCCACAGACCTACGGACTAAATTGACAAATGACTGACAGGTAAAATGATACCAGGAACAGCAAAATAAAAATAGTGAAGGGTATATGTCGATATCGATATATCGACAAGTTGTAAAGTACAAATAACAGAGTAGTTTAAATCAAAAATAAGTATATTAGTTTCAAATAAGAGGTACGAATTTTGGTTTGTTTGATTTTAGAGGTAGTGGATGGATAAAATGCGTTTTTACCCACTAGTTTTAAAGCATAAAAAGGTTTCCGAGTCTGTAAGTAAAAAATAAAACACCTTGTCCGACAATAACTAGTCTTTATTATAACATATTATTCATTCCCAGGCTCCGTTATTTCGTCATCTTTATCATCATCATCATCAGTTACAAAATAAAAATTTATTCTGACAATCACAATCTGGTGGTGGAATATTCTTTAAATTTATATTTCGGAGCGAAAAAAAGGGAGTCATATAAATAAAAAAAAATATTCTACTGTCGGACTTGGGTTGTCAGACTATATTACATATACAACAAACTTAACGGACTTAATTGAAAATCGCAATACAATTTACCTTTGCAACAGTCGGGGCCTCGTTTTTTTCAAAAAACACATGCACTTTTTGACGTAGGTATTGCCGCAAAAGTAAATTCGTCCACCTTATCAGAGTTTCAGAGGCGAAGTAAACTTCTCTTGTTTTTTGTATTCCTTCAAAACTTTAAAAACTGAACTTCTCGAAATACCAAGAATTTCGGATGTTTTCATGACACACTCGTTTTTATTGACATGAATATCCTCTGGGATATCTTGTTCGTCCTGTAATCTATCTACCATCTCATTATAAATATAAACGTAAACTCGATGAATCGTCTCTTTTTCAGTTTCACTAATCGATTTTTTTCTCCTTTTTGTCGGAGGCGAACATTTTGATGAACATGGCTCTCGTCCCGAATCTTGAGAATCCATAATAAAACGTAAAAATTTCAATAAACACTCGTAATAGCAATGATAACGTATATCGTTAGATACATAAAAGTAGTTTGTAAACAGCGGTCAACCATTTCTGAAGATACCTTTTTTTTTTTGTTAAAAAGATGGACCACATTTTTGGGAATTTGAAAATAAAGAACAATAATTTTATTAATTCATTTAATTACATGTATGTATTTAATAAACTATCAATTATCATAAATATAAATAATTGTACATTATTGCTGGTTTGACATTAAATTTTTAACTCTATTTAATTAGGGGTCTACAGACCTTTTGATCTGTCAAAATCACTGTAAAAAGTTGGTAATAGATTAGCCGATCAAATTGCCAATTTGATTGTCCCGTCTGGGTGGACCTTAAACCTACGATGTAACAATAATTTTAATATCGATGAGAACGACACTGGCCTAACTGTGGCAACATTTGTTCATACTTACTTGTCAATTTGGTCCGTAGGTCTGTGGATTTTACTTTATAATAAGTACCTAATATAAATTTATATGTAAAAACTTTTTCTTTCTCATTTAACAAAAATCGTGATTTTTTACTACTAATAAGTTTTCCATTAGAAAGTCATGTTAAATGTTAAAATTATAAAAAAATATATGCATTTGTTTAACTAATATGTACAAAAAACAATAAGCGACCGTTTCAAAGAAAATTACAATGTGTTTTATAAATCAACAAAAATTGATTTTTATCTGCAAAAAGTACCAATTCAACTTAATTATTGAGCAAAACACATGTACATAATTCAATTATAAACTAATCAAATTTCTCTGCGCACACTTTGTCCCGCCAGCCCAGAATACAGAACCGAACAGGCTTTCAGAGCTGCATCTTGTGACGACGTTATGGACTTGGCCGCAGAAGTGTGAGGATATGAAGGTACTCCACTCGTGGTTGATGGACCATCAACTGGCACCGCAGAAGATGAAGTTGACAATTGGTCCTATAGCTTCCAGCCATAGCGTCCACTTCTTTGTAATGCGGGTCTTTTTTCCAACTTCATTTTGCACTTTATTTTCAAAATGATTGATCCACAGATATCTGTTATACGCAGTTCATCATGGTTTAAATGTTCTATGGTCATGCTTCCTAAAACAGAAAATTAAGTATCTTAACATAAATAAAATACAATAATAATAATTATTAGTAGTTTGTTTTTCTATACGAACAGGTCTAAATCAACACAATAATGGTTAAAGGCTAAATAGGATCACTTTTTTCTCCAAAAGAATTCACAATTCACTTAACTTGGGAAAAAAAAAAAAAAAAAAATGGGTAACCAATGAACACAACTTTTTTGTAGCGCAGGTCCTGAGAAATATCAATGTACTTAGATAAAATATTTAACATACAAACACCAATAGAATAAACTTCATTCTTTACAAATTGATAAGGCAGTATGAAGTTCTAACATTACAGAAAACATAGCATTTGAAGGTCAAGCAAATAGTTTAATTTTAAGTAAGTGCTCATCTCATTGACTGATATTATCTCAGTGACTTTGTAATTTGTTTGATTTGAATGATGTTCTACTATCTTACAAATTACAATAATTTTGGACCAGGGTCTTATTAATTATTCACTTTGTTTCTTTAAAGAATAAAAATGTGATTTGTTTATCGATATGTACTTTATTTCAAATGTTAAGTTTGTCTTAAAGACAACACTTACATATATACCTAAGTGGACTCGCCTACCTATATGCTTAAGTGGACCTATATACCTGAGTCCCATCCAGGGGACATAGGACATAGGACATTAAGTCATATACCAGAGTGGGCCAATATATAGAAAATAAAAACTTACCGCAATTAGACATATCGTTTGTCAGTTTTCCCAAGATAAGAAGACGAAAGTATTCAGATCCAAACAATGTCTATGAGCGGTTTTGAAGTCGTATCTATAAGAATTTGCTTCAAGTCCGTGTTAGGTGGCGTAGGTCAGTTTAAACAACTTAAAGCAAGGTTGCAAAATAAAATCACATTCAACTCAAAGAATAACAGAACAAATCGAATCGCAAGTCAGTGCTGCAAACTCCCACATCACGTGTAATAAACAAGAACGACAACAAGAAGGTCCTAAAAATCAGGAGCCAGTCATAAATATCAGTAGGGCTACTCCCATGTTCAAAATTCGACCGTCGTATAGTGCCGTGCCGTCCCTCTCGATCTTCTGTCGAAGTATATGAGTAAACGGAACAGCACTATACGCCGCTGGCCGAATATCGAACATCGGAGTAGCCATTCAGATTCGTCAGAATCAGTCGCGTTTCGTTCCACTCACAAATCGGTTGACAATTATCGGATGTCAACGTTGCCAAATGACCGCACACTTATATTAAATATGGTGTATTTACACAACTTTTCTAAAATTAGGAGATTTGTTCGATTCCAAAAAGTAATTCTAAAGATTCTTAAAAATCATATATTTATAATCTGACAAATCAGGAGAGTTTGCAGCACTGTCAGAAGTAACGGTCTGGAAGGAATGGAATGCCCAGTTGACAGATTCATAGTGTTGCCAGAACGGATTTACGTTTTCGGAAATTCCGCAAAGTGCATACCTAATCCATTAAGGGACGGGTTTAAACAAAATCGGACGAAATCCAAAAAAAATAATAAGATCTATGCAATACTACCTATTGGATTGGGTACAAATTATTAATATTGGTTTATTCATCTATATATTCTTTATTTTTCATCTTTTTAAGCGTGCATAGTTTAAAATAAACTAGTCCTCCAATCATAATAAGCTCGACGAGTCTCCATTGCAAAAGTCTTAAAAGAGACGACGATTGTAAATGGCGCTCGAGGTACGATTTGGAGTTTCAAAAAGCCGGGAAACTGACATTTTTTTATTGGTATGGCCACCCCGTCGTAGGCTGTGTGTGAGCGCAACAATGGGATACACATAAAACGCCATCTAGCGTTACCACTGCAAACAACTACGAATACTTGGATGCTGAAACATAGCTAACACTTTCGTGTTCTCGGTTGATTATTTATGATTATTGTTTTCTTCGAAATAAGATGATAAATCAGTTTATATTTTAGGTTTTGTTTATAAAATATGCTATAGTTTATTGAAAATTCTGCTTAATTTGGCTGATTCATATTTTATTAATTTACAAATGTTAACGGTAGAGCCATCTATTGTTCACTCTCAGTACTAAAAGTAACTTCTTCGGCTTGGGACCCCCTGCCCCGGCCGGGATTCGAACCCGGGACCGCCGACTCAGTAGGCAGGTGTCTACCAACCGAGCCAAACGCGTCGTTATGGAGATCGTTATGGAATATGATTAAATACGAGTATGACCTTTAATTGTTCTTCAAATATCAACCTCGACTATAATATGCAGATCCGCTTGAAAAATATATATCACAAAATAACTTTTTCTAGATGCATTATGACCGGATGGAATTTGTGTGGGCGTCATCTCTTACGATAACAATTTTGACTGTGTTAACATAGCTATTTCCAAAAATGCGACAGTCGCCAAAAAAGATTTTTCGGTCGTAATTGGAATCCTCATCCAAATGTTCGGAACATAATTATGATAATTTGATAAATCTCTAAGATACGAAAGTAAAAGCTGCTCGTGCAGAATTTATAATAATAAATAAATTTTATATACTTATTTATATAATTCTACACGTAAGCTGTGTTGTAAGATCGAATTTAGTGACCTCATCTCTCATAAGGCATTGTCGGCGAGGTGTCGATGAATTCGGTAGGCATTTATCTATTGTGTCGTGGCAAATTAAGATAGGTAAGGTAAGTAAGATCCCTACTTGTACTTTAGTAGGTACTCTTCAACTTTTAATTATTTACGGCTTCTGTCGTCCCACATTACTAAGAGAAAGGTCGTGGAGGGGAAAACAACAAGTAATTATACGAGGATTCCATTATGTTAATTTTGACGATGTTATTTAAAAAAAAAAAGAAAAAAAAACAGACAACCTAACCTAATCCTGTGACTACTCAAAAAACAAACTGTCAATCAATCGTATTACCTATTTCAGGAAAAAACATTAAATGCACGGAAATTATATTGACAAAACAAAACGAAATACAAACCAAATAGTTAGGTTATTTAAAAAAGTTTCACATTATAGGTATCAAAAGGCGATTAAAACAACATTGGACTGATTGCTGAGCAAGCAGGCAAGGACGGCGGCGGCCACACACACGATAAGGTTTCTAATAAGGGAAAGGATGCAATTAGAGTTCCAATTAACTGATCGTAATTAGGATGCACTCCCTGACTGACAAAGGATATAATAAGGATTTAACCAAGTGTGCACAAATGCTTCCTTTATTTTATCGGATTTTTTATTGGATCTCTACACGATGATTCTTATCGGTGATCAGGAGTAGAAAAATATTAATAACCAGCTAAAATTAAACTTAATAAGCGAGGTCTCACGCAATTACCTCACTGTTTAATTAATTAAAAGTTAAAACATAATCAAAACTAATAACCACTTACATGGTCAGGTCATCCTACATAAATTATTGAAGTACGATACCTACGTCAAGTGCCATCGCTTTGGCGGGAAATATTACGAAATTTTCTACAACTTTGTTTATGTACTGACAATGACAAGTTATTACTCATAAATTGTCATTGCCATTAAATGACTAAAGAGGTTGTAAGCTCACAGATACAGATTAGTAGGGTGACAAGGAATTTAAGACAAAATTGGTTTCAAAATTATCATGGAAAAATAAAAGTTTGTTTTCATGTAATTACGACTTCAACGTCACCGCCATCAATTACTGAGTTAGAAAAGTTGGTACCTGATCACCGATAAAAAATCATCGTGTATTATTATATAGAAATTTCCATGAATAAGAATAATTAATCTATAGCATATTTTTTTAATCAGGGATAATTTCAAATATCAAATATAACCTGACCTTACATACCTACACGAAGCTCTGCTGTCCCTAAATGCTACAGTATTACATTAGAATTGTATGGCATTCATGATCAATATAGTTCGATATCCACGTCCGATACCATTAAATTAGACTAAACGTTTTTTGTTTTATGGTGTCGAATTTCAGTAGACTAAAGAAAGAACCACTCGTGAATGAGGTAGAAAGAGTAAAATGCCATGATACCTTGTGTGTTCGAATAAAATTAATAATGGTTATTGGTATCATCACAGGCAGACTAAAATTAAATATTTAAGAAAGTAATATAAGTATGTCTGACCTTCCTCACTTACCATTAGGTGAGTTAGTTACTTGTGTTATTATTCTACTAAATACTTAGGAAAATAATAACAAATAAGAAAATCATCTGTCTACTAGGTACCTACTACTGCTACAAGCATGAAGTTTATCGTATCGTATCACATGACTCGTATAATGCAGTGTGGGATTTACAGTTACACCACGCTTACTAATTAAGTACAAGTTTCATTTGGCAATAACTAAATTACTAAATGCTACAACTTCTATGATTTAAAGACCTGCCTGCATGACCCCAATACGGACCTCACCTAATATCAGGGTTTAAAGTTACAATGCTCTGTTATAACAACACTGGCAAGTGAGCCCAGTTTATTATACCTAGTAGTGAGAAAATTGTTGTAAAGAAAATAGTAAATATGTGTCTTGCAACACGTCCATCACCTGCATGTCAAGGCAGCTTGACTTGACGGTGCAAATGCAGACGCACCAATACCTATTGCGGTTTGTAGTTTGTTTCGATTACAATGACAGTTGTAAACTAATCGAACATTTTGGTAATAGGCGTGTAGACAATTTTTTTTTTGAGGATATCAATCGATTCAATTTTTTGTTGGGATCAAATGTCTAATCAACTGAGACGACCGATGCCACGCACAATGCTATATGAAATATACAGTAGTGTCTTTACACGTACACATTGGTAATGAATGCGGCCCTTAAAACAAAGTCCTAAGCCATAAATAAATTATGGCCACACTTGCTCGTAGGTGTACATCACATGGAGATGACGAGGATCGAGGTTCGAAATTAGTACATTTGTTCAGCTAACTTCATAATTTGCTAAGTTATTTAATATCAAAATGTTTTGTTTGACATCATCAAATTCAAGTATTTTTTGACAGTTCACATTTGTTTGTTTGCCATCAAAGAAACTGACAGGTAATTAAGCATCTTTTGAATATTTACGTGGAGTGGAATTTTCCTACAACAGAGAATTGGCTTTGATAATAAATAATGTTAAACGTTAATTGTTGACATATAGGTAGGTATATAAATCTAAAGGTGGAATATAGTTTTATATCTACACTCCCTGTACATTCTTAATGGACAATATCGGGCAACCAACAACATAACAATCCAAGTGTTCAATCGTAAAAGTGTAGACTTGTTAGATAAGTCATCATCTTAGAATATATTCATCTCAGCCTCATATACCACGTCTGCTAACTGAATGCCAAAAGCGCTAAGTATGGTGATGATAATTACACGTCATGTACCATACACTTACTGCGAACCTCAAACCGAATGACTAACGACATTAATAGTCAATCAACCATACAAAATGTATACTGTTCGTGATGCAAAGGGATCATTTAAGTATTACGTAAGCAGGATTTTAGTCATTTTTAACACCCCCGTCCCCCTAGTCATCAAAAGTAAGCAAAGGTCTAACCACCCTCCTATGCAGTTCAGGTTCCTTAATATAAACGGGAAGCAGTTTTCATTAACCGAGTTCATCATCTCTAGAAAAATATTATTTTATAGAAAATAAAGGCAATTAATTTCATTTCATTTATATAAAAGCAAAAAATTAACGTATAACCATATTTTAATATTACATTCACCTAAACCTTAATTAGGTTTATTTAATTTAGGAAAATTCTAATAAATCGTCCATGATGTTCGAATCCATGACTCAAAATCTTCGATGTCATTTTTTTGCTCTATTGTGTGACTGCTCTCTTTTGTGTTCTTTCGAGAGATCGACACTATTCTGTTGTTATTGTTACAGTCAATCAAAACTAAAACACCGCGTGAGAAGAAGTAAGCAACAACAATTATTTTACTTGGTAAATCTCCGAATGTGCTTTTATCTTTCGAGCATAGGTACAGACAAGACAAATAGACTTAATTTCGGTAAGTATCCTAATCCTTTAAATTCTGCCGTCCGCTGTGCCAAAATATAAATTCAAAGCATCGTAATGTTACCAGACTACTATGTATAATATGTCCCTGTTCGATAAGTAATTTTGGAGCTTCAAGAAGACCTGGAATTTGTGTTAGGAGGCATTGGTTTGTGTTACATCGGTATACCCACAGAGAGGCAACTCGGGACAAGGACGACCGCTGTAATTTGCGGAGTTCGGTTACTCTAAAATAACACGTAAAAAAAAAATATGGGTCACACAATTCAATCAGGGGAACGTAGTGCACGATTTTTTTTATATTCTTTTAATTACTATTCTGAACATTATTTTGAGCGTGGATTGTTTTTATGAATGTAATGATTATTTAATTTGGTAAATTTCTTTGTAAATATTTGAACTCGATTATAAACTCAGTAAAACGCGTGAAATTCACTCTATTGACTGACACTATGTATTAGGTATAACTATATATATTCACTAGATTTGTATATCATGCCATTGACATAGAAGTAGTATTAACACCATTGCTATTCCAGATTGTTGGGCCAAGCCACGTTAGCCGCCTGGATAAGACTCGTCTCTGGCCGGCTTGCGACACTGCAGTTGCAACACGAGAGCTGCACTCTAAACGCTTTGCACGACTGTTCCCACAGCCTTAGGCTGGGATTTCATTCGCATGATTTATTAGACGCACGTATGACAGTTGTAAACTGTTGTGATATGTAAATTGTAAGGAATGTGTGAGATAGGTATTGGGGCACTCGGTTGTTGTTGCAAAAAATGACACTGCTAATAATGCTACAAAATGTATTCTTATTTTATAAAATGTTAAATAATACTTAAATTAAAGAAGAAGGAGAATATATTTGCGAGTATGATCTCACTATTGTTTTTTGAGCAAAATGACCTCCCTGAAAGATGTCTTGATGAGTCATAGTAGGGTAGATGCAGAGCTTGTATACTTTCGAATTATCACTCGTTGTCATGCGGATTACACAGTACCCGTCAGTGTATGACGATATTTTCCTTGGTTACTTTAACTGATCGCGTACAAGAAACCTAGGCTTAAGTCCTTGAGGCATTTAATTACAACTCCAAAGTTTTAAACACCAGTTGCGCGCGGTTTCTCTAAGGAGCCATTCGGCGTCCGCGTCAAACGAGAAAAACACGCACCATAGCTTATTGAAAAAATATATATTTCAAATTTCGAACACTTAGGTTCTTAATTTGATATTTTTATTCATCTTTTCTTTACAAGTCTTTTTAAGGGTTTTTAAAATGAGGAACGGGTGGCCAGTGTTGTTGGTGTACGTGTTTGTGTGTCTTCAGTGCAGTTTGCAGTTGCTACCGTTGCGTGAGTAAAGTGAATTTAGTTTTAAATTTTAACCGGAACGCGCTTGAGATTTATGATATTTATGTTGATGGGCAGTTCCTTTTATAATTTTACGTTTAACATAATATATAATTAGGTTAAATTACCTGTAAACTAAACATTGACTATCACGAGCGGTTATGTACCTACCTTCTAGATTAAACTTTTTTAACATAGTTTTGAATTAACCCTTTATTTGGCAACGACATAAAAAGTGTAAATTTTGTATTTTTTTATTTTTTTTTTGGTCTTTTAGGTAAGTATAAAATGCGATTAGAAAAAATAGTAAAAAAATCTAGCTCTTCCAGTTTTCCTGAAAACTAATGTAGTTATACCACAGTGTACAATGCCAAGAGAATGAAGTATTACAATCATATACTAATGTAATGTATACTGTGATATACAATGTCAAATATACAACAGAAAGGTAATTTTAATAAAAAAACAATTTATTAAGAAACTATTATTTTCTTTTGAGCGAAAGCTCAGGAAACATTTTCGAGGGTCTTTCCCTGTCGCAAAACAAAGCTTTACATTGCATTTCAGGCAAGATACCGTTGTCAACTTCTGGCATATCAACTATGCCCATTATAATTGGTATGGCAATAAAATCCACAAGTTGGTCGGTTAATTGAATCGATTTTCCAGTTTTTTCAACTGAGTACATGTTAGTATGTTCTGTTATGAAGGATATTATATCAAGAGAAAAGAATTCGTTAAAATAATCAAGGGATGAACCGTCTGGTTTGTTTTCGTAGTCACCGTCATCTTAGCATAGCTGGGTATTGAAATACTGCTTTTTGCCTTTTAAACTTTTTATTTTTTTAGCCCGCTTCGCCACAGGAGCAATTCGTTTTATAGCCGGAGTTTTTCTTGTGGTCGATGGTGTGGCTCGAGGGGTAGCATTGGTTACAGGTGGAAGGGACGGTAATGAAGAAATTAATGGCATATTTAAAAAGTCTGGTTCCTGTGTCGGTGAACGGCAATTTTTTTTTTATTGTTGGGGTCAAAGGAACATTTTCTTCGGCGCCACAAGGTCCTTTTTCTATTTGTGTATTAACTCTTTCTGTGACGTCTTCATCAGAGCTACATAGTAGACTTAAGCGTTCGTAAACGAAGAATCCAAGGATGGCGTTGAAGACGAGAATTCAGGGGAAGAAAGCTCCCTAAAGACCTCTTTTTCATCATTGCATTCGGTATGAGGGCCAATATTCTATGATCTAGTCTGTACCACATGCTAAGAAGGAAAAAATAAACAAAACCAAGCTGCATTCATATTTGGCAGTATATCCTGGTATAGATACAATTTAAGTCCGTTCTTGGCAAAGTATATCACGGTATACATACAAGTTTAGTTGCCTTAGTGCCCGTTCTTGGCAATGTATACTGTGAGATACAAACAACTTTAGGCGATTGCAGTTAGTGGTAATTAGTGCAAATTGAAATTAAAATCTGACACAATCCAAAGGCAAACATTTACAATTACTTATACCTAAACCGCATTCCGCCCTAAAACATTGCTATAAATATTTTTAAAAAGTAATAAATATTTGTGAAGCGTGTGACTTTCGACTGACTTTACCAGTACTCAGAACTATTTTTGCCTAAACTAGGACAGATTGTGTGACCAGATTAAATATTTAATTTTGACTTAGAAGTTTCGGAAGACTGTGTTGTTTTTTTTTTTTGTGAATGCATCTCACAGTATACGACGTCAAATAAAGGGCTCAACTGTTGTGTGTTGTCATGTTGTGTGTGCATGCATTTATTGTGTCTCATGTCAATGTATTAAAATGCGTTATTTCTGTCGATTTTAATTTGGGGGATATGATATTTTTTGTAAAATATCTTCAACGTTAGCACAGTCTTCTCATTCTAGTACTAATGCAATGCAAGAGTTTCCGAAGTATGACGGACTAGAAAATACCATCAAAGTTTTCGCCAAGGTACCTACTTACTGCTTAGTCCAGTCCTATGATGATGTACCTATGGTTAAATGAAAATGGATAACCGGTACCGATTAATTCGTATAACATTCTTAACTCTTAAAAAAACATTTTAATAAGTAATTGTAACATTTTACATTCGACACACTTAGATATTTTTGGCTGTTAACTATAATGGTTGGGACTATACGATAATAACAGTAAACGGAGTTAGTTAACTTTTTAACTCTTCTATATACTCTTCTATATATGCTGGCTGATAACGCTCAGTGCAATTCTGTTTAGGTACTATAAGATGTGTTTAAGGAATTAGTTTATAATGTATTATTATTTATTGCGGAATGTAGCATCGAGACAAACCAAATTGGTTTAACGATGCCGTTATAATAAAATGTAATTTTGTTTGTACTTACTTAAGAAATAATAATAATAATAATATATGTACGGAGTGGCCATGCATTTACGAGTATAGAACCCGTATCATAATATTGTAGTGATTTCAGTGACAAAAAAAGACAAATTAAAAAAATCTAATAAAGGTCAGGAACGGCCCGACGCGAGTCGCGTAGCAGCACGGACGGATAGCTGCCCCTGATGAAGAGCTCCATATGTAAGAGTTCGAAACATGTCGGGCCGTTCCTGACCATTTTTACGTGAGTTTAAACCGTTTTTATAATTATTAAAGATGTCTCACGATAGTTTCAATAATATTAATCTAATAAAGCTTCGTAATAAGTACTTTATTCATTATCGTAAAATGTTTGCCTTCTTTATATGAATTTGAATAAACTCCCCGGGACCTAATTACTTTGTCATAATAATTTTTAAGCGATGTTTTGGCCGGGCCGTATATGAACGTAGTATTTAACCGTTTATACAGCAACTTTTGCTACTCGCACTGCATTAAAGGACATAGACCAGTAGTCATTTAATACGTTTAATACACCTCGCTAAAGTATATCTTAGCTAATCTCGGACAAAAATCATTAGGAACGTCGAATGAAGTCCCAGGACAGACTGCACCAACGAATTAGTCTATTTTAACTAAGTAGGTACGCTGGTACGTCTAGATATTTTAATATGCAGTTTTAAATTTTAACGGCCTCGGTTTCGGTGTTTTAATTCCTGTATGCATTACGTGTATAAAGGAATTAAATCATCAATACAAGGATATTTCCTGAGGTCAGAGTGAAAACCGGAACAAATTCCGTTTAATTTTTTGCAATCGATGCAACAACGGATTTCCTTTTCACGTCGTTACTATACATCAACTGGTACCACATGACATTGAGATCTTAGTTACGTGCGCTTGCGATTGCATCAGTCCGTTGATCTTTGGAAAATGTTTTCTTAGCAAAAGGCTTAATAAACTCCTATTATAAATGCACGTGGGTTCTTTGGTTTGTTTTTCTTTCACAGAGACAAGGCGTAGGTAACGCTGGTGGTTTATTTTGTCAAAGAGTCAACTTACTAGTCTACTATTATTTTTTATCTCTAAAACAAATTACTTTCGTATGTGCTTTCGTAGTAGCCTGTCTAGCACATCTATGCTTCGCGACTCTTTTCGCGCAACAAAGCGTCACCTGTCACTCTCTCGCAGTACAGCATAGAAAGGGATAGGTGCTTAATTCATCTCGCGCGAGAGAGAGTCGCATGTCACTGTTGTGCTACAGTTGTAGGGTAAAATACGTGAGAATATGCTATAACATAATATACATTATTTTTAATTTTACCTTCAGACAAATTACAGTTATGTATTAATCGAGAAATGTTATAAATTAATAATAATTGAGAAATTTATAAATTAGTTAAAATTTTAAACCACACAGGAACAATCAAATTATAGTTATTTTGTCCATTAGAATATTAATAAGTATTAGTAGGTATTCAAAATTCGTAATACCTAAATTACTGCACTGTACCTATATGAAGCAATGCTGTGCATTGTGTTTAAAACTGTTTAATAAGTTACCGAAAATCATTAAGGAACTTCCTATAAATAAATTCAAAAATAGCCTGAAAAATTATTTACTGGAGAAAAGCTAAGTACTATGATGTCAAAGAGTTTTTGTTTCAGAGTACGCTGTAATTAATTTGGAGGAAATATATATTTGCATGCTAGTATTAATAGTACATATAGCAGAATAAGCCGCCTAATGTCTACGTTCACCTGTTGACAATTCACTGTACCTACTTATTCTATAGAATATGCAAATAAATTATTCTTATTCGAATGAAGTTTGACCGAAATATCGGCGCTGTGTGTGTTTGACGCGCTCTATTTACCGTAAAGGCCTAAAGGGATGTCATTAACTAGTTCTGCTAAATGTGTAGTTAGATATAAATATTATAGACATATCAATATACAGAGCAGTCGCAGGTTTTGATAATCAGGTATCGTAATTACGTTCCCTTTCGCTCGGTACGTACTCGTGGAATTGTGAATTAAATGGCTGTACCTGTTGGCAAAGAGTAGGTATAATAAATAGTAACAGAGTAAAGAAATTCATTAAATAATCGGTGCCTGATGGAACTGAGTACGGGTTACAGTCCAGATATTGCACTAAATCGAAGAATTAAGTTAAATATCTATGAATTAGGTCTACCACTTTTGGACTCTTTTTCAAGAGTTTTAAGGTCTAAAAATGGTAAACCAGTGTTTTAATAAATTAAAAATAGACATCAGTGTCGTTAAAATAAACTAAGAAATGCCCTTTTTTAATGTGTGGCGAATGGCGAATGTATATTAATAATAGATTATGTTTGATACCGTGTTCGATATTAAGATATCCGTGTTTTACCAGTTCCGCTAACAAAGCCAAAAAAAACATATAACTTCAATCACGTACATTCTGTGCAGCACTACAAGAGCATTTTTTAAGTATTTTAACTTTATTTATAATAATAACACAACTCTTGTGAAGCTTGGCACTGTAAAAAAAGCCGATTCAATTCGTAGGTAGGTATGTACATTATTTTCATCGTCACACAGTTTTCTTGAAGCACACTCTATTACATAGTTACTCTGTGTTGTTAGCCATGCGCGTGCGCCTTACGTTTGCGACAGAACGTAGGGCTCATTTACCTACTAGCAGCTTGCGTCAAATGTTTATCTTGGCCACAAACATGACATGACCCATGGCTGATACTAATCGACTTTGCCAATTGTCGGTAGCAAATCGTATATATATTATAGTTTTTAAGCGTAACATAATGTATATTACGAAATCTAATTTTATAGTTTTGAACTCGTATCGTGTAATAAAAAAAAATACACGAGTTTTGCACATACAATAAATACGAGACCAATAGCAATAATATTTATTTACGACTAACTTAGTCGTCGTGAAATTGCCAATCCCGCCGCCTTACTGCGGCTGTATATTCAAGAAAAATCTTAACATCGTGATGTACGAATAACATACATTATATGTATGGGGATTGATAGCGCTTGCCACCCATTACGCCCTTTTATTGGTCAGAATATTATTGCGGCGCCATACCAGTGGGATACATAAGGATGATTATAGGATACTTTTTACCTGACTAAGAAAACAGCCCGGACGAAGATGCGGATACTTTTTAGTATATGGAATTCAGAGAGGTTTAAATTTCGAAGGCATAAGAGCGAGCAAGAGGATTTAAGGCAATTTTGAACAGCTTACAATCTCTACATACATTTAACTACTCAGTAAGGCTCAGGGTGGGCTCGCGTTGATAGAAGTCGAATCATGACGTCGGTGCTACACAGCTCAGCCTCCGACCTCGCATTTATTAACAGCAGTCTTCAAATTCCAGCGGACTTCATCCACCCATGCTCCGAACTGTCCGACGAGTGCTTCACGCAGGCGACGCTCGACGCCATCCCCGGGCTGGTGAAGGGCATCCCGGAGGCCAACATCCCGTCGCTGGACCCGCTGTACCTGGACAAGAACATCAGCATGAACCTGCCTGGAAACGTGAAGATGACGTTCCACAATGGCAAGCTAATCGGGCTCAGTACGTGCGTGCCGCTCAAAGTTTCGTGAGTATCTCTGTTTATAACGAGAACGGAAAGCAATCACCATCATCTAGCGGTAGCGAAAAACATTAGGTTATTATGATTGTAGGTATCTAATCTGATTTGACCTTTTATAACCTGATATTTTATAACCTGTGATGAGGAAATCAGACTGATATGAGATCATTGGTTCCCATTCAGTTACAGTTGCACATCACTGAGGTAACTGAATGGAAACTTCATATGATGTTTTCTCCGCCACACGACTAACAATCTGCAAAATACAAATTTAATTATTAATTCATTAGGACAACGTCCCGAGCTCCCTTTAATACTTGATCCTAACTATTATGAGTAACTGTGATGATACAGTTCAACAACTTCCGACCATCACAGGCCTCAAATTCATTCGTTTAGCACGCTGTCTTCTGATAGCATATGTACACCTTGTTGTATAGGTATATATTACATTAAATGCAACGATTACGGTTTCAAAATGAGATACTAAATGGTTCGTACTTGACCGACAGATTAGCGACACTGTCGTAAGCTACATGACAAGCTGTAATAACCAGCATGATAGGTCAAGAGCATCAATCTAGGTAGCTATTATTTACGAGTTACAACTAGTTTATGATCAATCTTGTTAATTGTTACTTATCCATTACAACGATGGAATGACATAGAATTAGGTATATCATTAAATCTTTAACGCTTATTTGAGAAAAAAAGATGAAGAAAGCCAGTGACGAAGAAAACGCATTTGACAGTTCAATACCTACTCGTTACGAGAATCATTTCAAAAGGATACTGCCCCTGGGCGCGGATCCCATTAGCGGGTTATACTCCCACACAAAGTCCGACTACTGGTAGTGAGGGCTAACCAGCCCTGATACAGTTTCAAGTCATGTCTTAAAAAAAAGGATACTGCCCCTATGATGCTTGGTTTTATCACGCAATAGATAAGTGATAAATAATCCGTCACGGTTTGACAAAATGCGAATGTGAGTGACAGATGCTTTCTCACTTATTTATCACGTGATAAACGCAACCATCATGCTTTACATATAAAAATATCTCTATTTCATAAATTTTCGGACCTTCATCGTGCTATAAATTTATTTTTTATTTATTTATATGAGTTGCGCCATTTTACTATCAGATTTTTTCTGTTCTTCGTCAACATTCTTATTAGTCCAGTTTCATAAGAACATTAATCTAAAAGTATACACTTAAATTCATCATTCCTCCTCTTATCCCTTCTAAAATCTTAGAGCCACATAAATACTAATATATCTACGAACGATCTAGAAACATTGCGAAAACCCACAGCACTTCAAACCCAGAACACTTTACCGCCTTAAAAAGCTGACATTGCCCATGCAATATTTACTTTGACAATATTTGCAGTTATTGCCTCATAAAAAAGATCATACAGTTTTTTTGTCAATACACGAAGGACGAGTAATATCTATGTACCTACTGTAATGTGCAAATGTGACAAAGAGGATCATGTATCTCCCCCCCCCTGATAATAATGTATATTGAAGATATTTTAAATATTTTGAGCATCCGATGGTCATATCACCGACGCCCATCGAAATAATCCGATATCAGCCAGAACTCATAACATTTATTCAAAACTCGACTGCGGTTACTTTTTAAGTAATTTCGGAAATAAAGTGCATGTTGTGATATGTGTCTATGGATTCAATATGGAAGGATATCCAACTTCCATCAATTTCCAATGGCAATCTTATTCATAACGCTCGACTTGGTAAGATACCTACCTAACCAACAACTAAGAGTATTGAGTAAATATACTATACACGTAGGTATATATTAAGTACGTACGAGTATACTCGTATATCCACATCAAAAGCAAATATTTGAATTTAGTTGAATGTTTCTCGAGAAAACTTTGCGTCCATTAAACAATTGTGACATCATTTCCAGAGGATTTCCCACTACATTGTAGTTAATAATGTAACGTGTGTTCACGCATCTTGTAATTACCCGCGGAAAAACTCTATGCATTATGCATTGTAGAAGAGGCTATCGCCGGTGTGTTGCAACCGGCATTACCTGCCCAATCATTATAATAGCGAGACCTTTTCTTAGTTGAGTTGTTTAAAAACGGATAAACAGTGGAACCTACCGCTCCCTCACTAGCCATGGTCGCACTTGTTATGGCTCCTTATCCGTTCAAAAATGCTGAATTGTTTTAGACATTTTTCTCTATGATAAAACATGTTTCTTAATAAGTATATTATCAATGTTACTAGTTAGAACAGGGCTATTGCGATTTATTGGTAGGTGTATATTTGAAACCTACAGTTTGAATTTCTCATTGATAAATTTTGTTTCATAAAATATTCTAAATTGAAAAAAAACACGAAGAAAACTGTTTTTTCCAACTTTCTCCGACTGCACGCAATCCAAGCATGAAATAGCTATGTTACTATCTTAAACTCAGGGAATAGTACCTACTATTCAGTTTAAAAAGTTGGTTGAAATTATCAATATATTGGACATAATATGAAAAAAATACATTTTAAAATGAATACCTAAGGGCTCTTATGATCTTGAACTCTACCGTAGTGCAATTTCTATTTGTCTCTGCTCTGACTGGTGGAAGGACGTTGAGTATTTTAATGAAAGTTAAATGTAAAATAACGTTGGAGTTAATAAGATAATCTACGCTGTTAGATCGTTGCATAAACCACTATATAAAGCTATTTATTATGGTTATTTCACACCAATTAATTCTATGTCGTCCTGGAATATCTCAATTTAATGACGCAGAAAATTGAATTCTGTAGTTATAAACGGTTTAAATATCACGTAAAATTTTACAGTTGTAATGTTGTTTATAATAATTATTACAGATATCTCACGAACATTTTAGTAAGATTATGAGCTCTAGTTGTTGTTATTGTTATCAGGTCTCGTCGTGAGACACGCAAGTTCATCTTCGACATTCGCTGCAACTTCACCATCAAGGGCCACTACAGCCTGCAGGGCCGGATCCTGCTCTTCAACCTTGACACCGACGGCAATGCCAAGATCAAAATATGTAAGTTTTCCATCGCGATCCGGGGCTAAATTTGATTTGACCTAGCGCGTCACTAAAGTTTCCTAATAAATCTCGTTTTCCATGCATAATTTGGCACCTATTAATTTGATTCCAGTTCTAAACATAATCATCAACCTCTGAAAAAATTGGTCTTTCGACACGTTTCTTCATAGGAATAAGTAAAATGTATCAGGATCAAATCGAACGTCAGACACTAAAGTCTATGTCCTCTTGAAAATCTAAAAAATCGGGCAGAAATGCGAGTCCGACTCGCGCATGAAGGGTTCCGTACCATAAAACAAGTTAGGCGAATTTTACTATTGGTAATTTATGTCGATACTCTGAAAGACATATCTAACATGCGTATAGTATCCATCCGGCGACCTAGACTCATGAAGGGCTAAAAGCAAGGCACATTATTAAATTTCCTTACCGGACTTACTGCCGATATTCATTAGTGCAACCGTTATCATGTTGTGGTGGTAAAGCACCCTAAGTGCACAGTGTCCGACTGAAGCTTGACCCATGCCACACGTACATCTACATAACAAGTAATTTTCGTTGCTGCTGACTGTATCTTTATACAATATCTACTATAGGTACTGCGCAAAAACAATTTCGTGACAAACCCTGTGATTACTAAACATTACGGCCTTTTTACTTATGACAGGGAACCAGCGCATCCGCCTGGAGGTCCTAGAGAAAGTGGTTATGAACGATAAAGGCGAGGGGCACTACAGGATCAACTCCTACAAGTACAAAGCCGACTACGGTACCGACCTCAAGCTCAACCTCACCAACCTGTTTCGAGGAAGTGCTGAGATAAGTACGTATACGTAAATTTTCATGTTCCGAAGCATTAAGTGGTGATAGATCACTTGGGCACGAGTAGCACGACCAATTCCTACCAAGGTACAAAGCCGACTACAGATCCAAACTCAAATTCAACCTCCCTCACCTGAAGTCTCCGCAATTTGAAATTAACTCAGGCTCTTCTTCTTTTTTAATTTCAGTTATTTTACATTTATGGACTGAACATAAATCATTACTGAAAACCGACAGCGTCAGTGATCTGAAACAAACCTTATTGCAAAACTGGTATCTCACGCCATTTCTTCGGACTGACTGTGTCCATGCAATCATTTGTCATTATTCAGTTGTTGCAGTTGAAAAGATAATAAACAGATAACAATATCGTTTTGGCGGCGACACTGATGGCGTTCCCTAGATTAGTATCTGTGAGCGCACATAAACTCCCAATACCTACCTATGTACTCTATGAACGTCTACCCGCCAGTCTCAGAAACGAGACGTCGGATCAAGTATTTGAGCGCCGAGTAAAAGATTTTTTGCGATCAAAAACCCTCTATTCTGTCTCAGAATATTATGATGAGGTAACATAATTATTTTGTACCATATTTTTTAATTTATTTATTATTAATTATTAATTTTTATTTCGTAAATTTTGACATTGCACTAAATTAGACATGACACTTATTATTTGTCAACCATTTTGTGCAGGTATCTTACATTGCTTTAGATTGTTTGTTTTATGTTTAATTTATATTTTTTGTATTTCGTCTCATGACATTTTGTTGAATATGTTAATCTAGTTCATAATTATAGTATTTTTAGTTTGTGACATTATTTTCTTGTTTTCATTGTTGGTTTTTGTTTATTTTGCTAAACGGTGACTTTTAAATAAGTACCAGATTATTAATTTTATATAATTGAATATACCTGACGATCTTTTTGTGAATCCATTCTATTTTATCTACGACATGTAAAATATTGTGTAATTTTCAAAGAGAAATAAATATATCTAATCTAATCTAATCTACCCTTTTTCATTCCAGGCGCAAATATCCTGCAAGTCCTGAACCAGAACTCGCAGCTGGTCGCGCAGGAGTTCGGCGGGCCGATCCTCGAGTACGCCATCGACTACGCCATGAACGTGACGCAGCGGTTCTTCAGCGCCTACACCTACGAGCAGATCTCCCATGTGCCGCTCACACCTGAGTTCTTCGAGAAGGAGTAGATTTTGGGGGTTATTCAACCTTTAATTTCCTTTCCCTTCCCTTTCCATTCCCTCATCAAATACTAGGTTCAACTCTGTCTCATTTGTTGTTAACCCTAATCCAGAATTCACTACCGCCAAAATCCTTCGAAAAGGATTTTAAAGACTTATCTTTGAGGTGATGGATGCAGGAGTTAGATGGAAGTTAAAATTTCCTTCAAGTTTATTTATATTCCTTTTACAATTTTATTGATAACATAACTTTCATTATTTATTTATTCATACCCTGGGTGCCTGGTACCATTTGGATGGTGTTTTCAAAAAGGCAGAATTTATATCAAGTACACAGACTGCTATAACAAAGCGCCTATTCAGATATAAACAATACTTCTGATTATATTGTCGAGCATTTGTAAAATCATAACAGAATTATCAAAATATTAATACTAAAAAAACATAGCAGTTTCCTGTTAAGCATTTTGCTCAATGTTTTTTATCTTCGTTTTTATGCCCTAATTGAGAAAAGAGTAGTGTAGTATCTACATGTTTTAATCTTACCAAGTGTGTGTGATATTTAAGTATACCTACTTATATAATTTATTTTTATATTTTTGCTACTTTTCGATTAGTGTAAGTATAAAGAGATACAATGCAGCGGTTTGGGAATATTTCATGCGTATCTTTTCATAAGCTGTATTGTACCTTAATTTGATTAAACATTCATTATATACATGTCTTTTTTTTAACAATTTCTACAACACTGCCTACTTTTACAATTTATATATTTTATTATGTTTATGTCTTTTAGAAGTTCCAAAGATTTGGAAGACAAGATTCCAATAGCTACATAAATATTACACAAGAGCAGATACCGAAGACGCTTGCGTCAGCACGCTAAACCTGACGAGATTTTCACACGCAGATTAGATACAGACAATTTCGTACAATAAAAACTTATCCTTTTAGGAATATCATATAGTTAGTGAATAGAGTAATGGATCATTAAGGTGTGAAAGGTGTAAATAGGAAACATGCTACAAAAAAAACATTCTGTCAATCAAATGGATTTGTATGTCATATGTCCCATACTGACCAATGTAGTTAGGGCACTAAGAACTTCAGAAGTGGGATGGGAGTCAAGGTGAGACGTGTCTACTAAATATGCGTGAGTTTTAACTCTTCATAGAAAAAGTGGCGCATGTGTGATATTACAAATGCGCCCATGAACTACTAAGTGCAGGTAGGTATGCAAATATATAAAATTCAAGTATATTGTTGTCAATGTCAATGGTGTAATGTTTACATTTTTGTATGAAGAATTTGTTTGTTTTAATAATACTATTTTCAGGAAAACTAATAATACGATATTTTTAGTTCTGCTGAAATTTGTGAAAACTACATATTTTTTGTTTCGTGTTTGGAAGTATACACTTTGGCATTTAAGTATTGTAAAACTTCATGCATTCATGTTCCATATGATATGCCCTGATAGTGTCAAGATAGCTTTAAAAAATATGAAGAACCATGTTCATCGATGTTGTAGACGATGATAAACAAAAATATAACTATGAAACAATTCCACGGTGTGGATAGGACTTTGTACTGTACACGATTGTGTTTGTATTTCTATCCTAGCGGTAAAATTGCAATTTAGTCAGTGGGCATTTACACCACATACTCTGAGCAACATACGGAACATACCGTATGGTCGATGACACAACTGCAGATGCACCGGTGTACCGTAGTTCAGAGGAAAAAGAGAGTAAGTATGTAACCGTCTCATATATAATTTCAACCTTTTCTGATGAGTATACACGCTTGCAGTAATCATGTTCAAATGCCGTGTCACTGGCGTTATGTAATGCCGTCGTTTGATGGTTAAAATACTGGAACGCAATGTGCATTTTGCAGAAGTTAATTGTGGTGCATTATATTTAGAAACTATAGCAAGACTATAGATTATTATTTGAATGATCTGAGTAAAGGGATCATGATTGTTAAAGAAGCGTGTCAGTAATCATTTTAGAGATTTTAATCACGTCAAAAATCATATTAGCCCTGCAATCATATTAGCCCTGCATTTGTTTCATTTAAGCGTTTCAACCTTACGTTGTCCCCAATATTGACGAACTTCACAATACCTGACGAGTGGTGCGATTTTCGGTTGTCTTGTGGAAGTCGCGGCATTTTATAATTACCCATTTTTTTGCTTTTATTAATTAGCCATGATATTGCGGACAGACTAAACTTATAAGGCGGCCAGAATGCATGTTTGAATTCAATGCAGTTTTTAATCTTACGATATATATAGTTACTAGAACAACAGGTGCATAAAGTCAGAATAAAGTTTACACACTAGTCCAACGAAGTTCTAAAATAGTGACGCCCAATTCGGCCATGTTTCGTTAGTTATTATTAATGACTGATTAATCGGTCATGCGTCTGTTAATGGTCAAAATATTTTATAATAGGATACGGTGTGTATGAACCTTAAACCAAAAATAATGGAAACTAAGCATAGTGTTGCACTGATAATAGCAATGATTTATGAAATTTAAATCGCAATGGTTTCTCCAATAATATCGACGGCTACAATTAGAAGATATCCTCGTTCACATCGAGCGCATGATCCGTGTCCGCCCACGGCTCGCTTTCACTGCACTTCACGGCCTGCACTACTGTAGCCATCGAGCCGTTGCGAAGAGATCCTTCTGCGATCAAATTATAGATCAATAAGTACAATAATTCAAAAATGTATGTCACAGTCGCTGTCCACGACCTTAGACGGCGCTATACACACACTACAGCCTTCTAAAGAAAGCTTTATAAATAGATCAATCCCTGCACGAACTACAGGGGGCACTATATATATCAATTTCAAATATTGATAAAGATTCGTATTGGCGGCACCAAAACCCACGGGCCAAGAAACCCTACAGGAACTATAGGTAATAGCACTAATAATGTCAAAGTAAAAGATACCAGTTGGCAGCACCTTCCCTATAAATATGGCGCTAGAGTGTTATAAAGGTATTAACACCATATGGAATGTATGGAACTCTCTCCTCTGTTATAAATAACAGTGCTCAGTTTTTAAATTGAAGCAGACGAAAGGACACATTTGCTCTGACGAATAAGTAGATAGGTATCCGGAATATGTAACGCAATTTCAAGCCTGTCTACTCCAAACTGTGAAAAGACGGCAGTTACTGGCCTTATAGTGGATGCTGCATCTTCAATGTTGACTAATTCAAACTCACTCGACTTTGAGAACGGTGACCGCGCCATGCCAGGCCTCGGCAGAAGTCTGCTCTCAGTAAGTATACAATCCATTATTTGGCACTAGCCGCTACAGATCGATGTTGAGATAAGATCCAAAGTTCCAAACTCATATACGCAAACAACTTTATCCTCAAAATTATATTTATCATTGTCCATTATTTATCCACAACGTGGCTTGGAGATCCTACGATTATGAAAGGCTAAGTAATCATGCCTAATCGGCACCGCCCGCGCAGTTCCAATTCGGAGCTATTCGCTTGTTGTTCCAGAAATTGGCTATTGGCGATCTGTTTATGAAATATGTTAAAATCACTCGTTATGTAATATGATTCACATGGACAATGTAAGTAGTAAGAGTAGGTACTTCCTATTTGTTTGACACAACGTTGACGACATACAACGGCAGATGATATACCACTGGCCACTGCAAAAAAAAACATATAAATCGAGGTTTTGTGCTCGTCTGTTTCCTCCTCCAAATCTAAAAAGGCAAAGGTGGGAAGAATAAGTAGTTACCAAGTTAAATTTTCCTATATGCATGTTACATCAACTCTAGACGTTTTAAGAACTTAAATAATAACATTACCTCATGTGAGATGACTAAATATTATACATTTGAAAGTAAAATTAATTACTTAATCATTCATTACCTTACATTAACATGAAAAATGTGAAGAAGAAATACACAATTAAAATAAAACAATGAAATAGAATTGCAGGTTTAATCAAAAAACTTTCATTCCATCCACAATAAGGATAATTAGAAATGTTTCTTGTACCCCGCCGTTTCAAAATCGTCTATTTTCATTTTCATAAAAATAATAGATTGAAAGTCTTCGAAAAGCAATTCGTTTGCCTGTCATCGTAAAGTCACGCGAAGGAAATATTACTCCAGTCAACCAAGGTTATACTACGTAGATCTATAATACTTTTATCCTATACTTTCTTTTACGTTTTGTAGCAACATACAACAATATCAGTAAGTATAGCAGTGAAGTTTATATTTTAAATTGTTTACTTAAATTTTAGGTAAAAGTAATATTAAACAGAAACAGAAGCATATGTAGTATAAAATTTAGATAATTGTTGTTTAAATCTCAATCACCCTTGTTGTCTAAACACGATAGTTACTCAAAAAGAGCCCTCAAAATGTTATGATTGTACAACAACCACGTCTCTTCCCTCCATTATCACACAAAATTTGCAGGAAAAGGTGTGACTATGAGCCTCCTCATGGATTAAAGTACTTCAGACATTCTGATAGATATTACCTACATTACGAAGTAACCAATAAAGCAAGCATTCAACTCTATTTAGGGAGCTAATAAATAACAACGAACGATCTGTGAACTATTTATTGTCAATTTAATGTCTTTTTTATGATAGATATCTTAGTGTAGATAGTAATAAAAAATAGGCGTGTAGTAGGTACATGAGCATAAGCAAAGCAGCAGTATTTAAGCAATAAGTAAACCGATTTTTATCAATAATACTGTGAAAGCTTAACTCAGGGTAACTGTGGATCGAATTTAATAGTTATTTGTTATGCAAGGCTGCAAAGTTGTTATTTGGCGCGAGTGTTGAAATTGAAAGCTGAGCGAGCGAAGGAATCTAAGATTGAACCATGAGCGAAGCGAATGGTTCAAAGATAGATTCCTGAGCGTAGCGAGGCTTTCAAGACACGAGAAGCTAAATAATTTTGCAGCCATGCGGAACACACAACTTTTCACCTCACTACAGCGAGGAAAGTGCAAGATTCAAGAAAAACAATTAAAACATAAAAAAAAAAAACATATAATTATTTAATTTTGCCTTCTATTTAATACATCAAATTTAAAACAACACACTCAAATCCAAACCAAATAAATACGAGAGAAGCACACATATTAAAAATTAAAAGTAATATGGCCGTAATTTGTATTATCGTCGTGTATATTTTATCGTTGAGTTTTTCTTAAGCACTGTTTTATTATATTTGTATTTGAAACTACTTGACACATTCGTTGTGAATGTGGGAGAATGGCATTCTGGGAAGGATTAGTTGGCCACTCGGAAGTATTTTCCATAACACTTGCTTTGAAAGTTATTGGACGATGGGATCCGAACAAGATTATTTCGACTTTATCTTCTTTAAAAACGCCAATATTTTCGGTAAATTACTTGTTGTCTCCAAATATTTATAACAAATCCTTTTTCGTTTGAATGCAGGCTTTTAGCATTGAATAAATACTCCAAATTGAGTTTAACTTTCTTGTTTTCGATATTTCTATAAAGTAAGACAAAAGTATGTATTCTCCACAGAACAAATTTACCTTGTTTAAGTACGTGAATTGTGAAAACTTCCAACTTTTTAATTAGTTATTTTTTTTTCGGGTGCGTTCAGAAATTACACTCTTATGTTCTAACTTTTATAACAAATAAATATTAAAATTTGTGTTGTATTTAATTTATTTACTAGTCAAAATATGTAAATGAAACTAAAATACTTACTATTAATATATATAAACATATTCAACATAAAATAAAGTGTAGAAAAAATAAAAACTTAAAAATCTGTAACCACAAACCAGGTTTCTGGACGTACAATATCACGTCCAGGTGTATTTTTTTTTAAAAAGAATTATTCAAACGTACATGTGATTTTAGCCGGCCTGACCAGATCGCCCTTTATTAGCGTGCGTTGATTGGTTATTCAAAGATTTATTGACTGATAAATCAGTCACGCGTTAAAGGAGTCTTAAATATAAAAAAGTTACATGCACCACAGAGAATCAAAATCGTCGTGTTCGAAATTCAAATGACTTTTGCACGCTAGCGGATAAAATAGACTTTTGCACGCAGATTTCGCCCTATAAACGGAGGTTTTCCGAGCGAGTGAGGTGAAAAATATTTTTAGTTAAGGTCAAAACTATAGAATTTTTTTACTTTGTAAATTCCTTTAATGATGATTAGCAAGATAAATGCTAATTTTTACAAGTAAATTTCCACGACGGCAAATCTAGGGTAGCTTATAAATCACAATACTTCTATCATAATAAAGTTAACTAGATAACCTTGTAACATTCGTAGTGCTACCATACGAAATATGAAGCCCTACTCATTTGTAAATTACCTACACTGCAACCACAGCAACGCACGCAGTGCTAATACTATCACCTAATTTAAATAAGAGCATATGTGCTGTATAAAACATACCAAACTTATACCCTTCGAAATTGGCACTGTATACTGATAATGGTGCCCGCACGGTTATTGGGCGGGTAATTATCAGACAGACGCACACAGGTCCTGGAAATATGCCCGTGTGCTGCAATGATATAGTCGGCACCAAAAGTGCCGTTTGCGTTCATATCTATAGAAAGACTACCCTGCCCTATTTATTTAAATTGACGTAAATAAATTCACTGCCATGCCTGGAAAATAAGCTACTTGTATGTTTTTTTCTACAAGCAGAATTTTAAATATTAAACAGTTAAAAATTCAATATTCTGGTTGGGAAAATAAACACAGCGACGCGTTGTAACACTAGTACGTTGTGATTATTATCTACTTACCTACCAAATTTTTAGAAAAATTAAATGTTTGACGTAGTTCTCTCTTTTACCCGAAACTAAATACCTAGATACCTACGCTTACAACAGAAAAAATGTAGTAAAAAAAAAGAAACGTGCTTTTATTGAGATAAAAGACACTAACGATACTCTTAACAGCGATGTAGGTATGTATAAAACACTTCAAGGTTATCCCTGAGAACTATAGTTTAGTGTTTTTTTGTGTAAAATTAAAATGCGACCTAATTGCCCGAACAAAAGGGGAAGACGAAGCGCGGCGCGTAGTGGCCCCTCTTGCATCCTATGGGTAAAATTAAGGAGTAGTAAGCGATAAAAAAAAACGAGCCATAAAACATTATCAATACAATTGTGGAACCTTAAAATATGTTATTCGATGGTTAAATTGTCGTCGCACCACGGAAACTTTTATACTAATTTAAAATGAGTGAGTTAAGGTGGTAGTCACGTAGCTATATTGTAGTCGAACGGACCGAATATTTTTTCGTCAACTACACATTACGTATCCGTCGCTTCTGGTGGCGACTGTACGACCGTAACCATTGCAGACTCCTGCTATTGATCGAGCTATATTTACCACGGATAATGGACTCGTCGACGGCCTGGACGGCGGGCTTTACGCGCAGCTAATTAAATTAAGTACCAATATGCAAAAACCTCCATAATAAAAGTTTTTTTTTTAACTTATACATTAGGCAGTAGAAGTATTTAAGATTTAAAGATTTTTATATAATTTTATATAATTTTCCCATGTCTCCCAGAATCTTTTACCCGACCTTCATCGAAGTTCTCACTGGGTACAAGCAGGACTGATAGGCAATTTCACGTGGCACTAATTCGCGTGTAATTATTAACTCTAGTAAATAACAATGCTAAAATAATGTCCCACAAAACCAATGGTTTGACTATTTCCTTAGGGCCTTATCACACTTGTGATTTGCAAGCGAATTTTGTATGAAGGCGATCACGCAGCGAGTTCGTATAGAAAAAAACACACTCGTTACTCGCAAGTGTACGCATACACAAACTATGTGCATGCGAATATTTAAAAATATCGGTTGCAAAGATCGTTTCAGTATCTATAATTTAAAATTTTCGTAGCATATTTTGTACAAATATTTTTACTAATGTGTAAAATAAACTTCCGTGAAGACACCAAGCTCTCCCCGTGACATCCCTCATCCGACGGTTTTTAAGCGACCGAACGAGGTGCGAAACTAAAGTGAAGACGAATTAAGGATACTTTTTACCTAAGTTTTTATGATTTTCTTAAAATAAATACTCTAAAGATAAAATAGTCGGCCCTAATGATCATTTCAGTATTGACCCTATTCTTAGCGTTGTAACCAAAACATTATGGTACGTTCGTGTGTCGGTTAAAAGTAATTCATAACACATACTTTTCCAAATTTTGTCCGCAATATCATCTCTAGGTACTCCGAACCAATGTGCCCTATTTAATTTTAAATGATAACTTGTCGATGACACGTAACGTAATACAGCTCAATAGAATAGGAGCAATTGATATAATATCGTACTTAAAAAAATATATTATTAAGTTTTTCGTTGCAGTGAAATGAGATACGAGATTTTTTCAATATCAGGTGAAATTAATTGCTACAACACAATTTACATAGAAGCCATTTAAGACGTCGTCTGCGCTCAAATGTCTCTTACTGAAAGTAGGCCAGAGAAGCTGATGTGCTATTTCACTGTGATCAGTGATAAATTGCTGAAGTCATACAAATCTAGCTTGTTCGTAATAGGGTCAGTCGAAGAATTTTCGCTGTATGATGTTGCGGTGATTCCTTTATAATTAACATAAACTTATATTTTATCGACTGAAAACTAAAGTTTTAATAATTAGTTATATTAAAATTGATGTAAACACATTGGAATGGAGGCGTATTTATGTTTATTTACGTTTATTCTATCAATGAAAATTTTCCCCTTGTAATTAATATAGCTTTAAAATTACATGGATTATTGATTGATACTGTGCCTTAACTACACATCAACGTCTTTCCCCTAAAGCCCCTTATTAAAACAGACAACATACAAGAATCTTCAATATAACAAAAACGAATAACAATGAACCTCTTCAAAAAATCCATCGGAAATGGCACATTACGCGTCTTGCGCCCTCTGTATTAGCAGATCAATTCAAAATGATCTCCCAACTTTTAGACCGTCGACTGCATAGTGGTTTAATGTTATAGAAGAGATTAAAGCGCATGGTTCAAGTTATGATGGTGGCTTAAGTATAGGATAAGGGCAAGAGGGTAGTAAATCGTCTTCGAGCGTGGAATGACGGATGTCTTTACAAGGTAGAGATGTCAGTGGGGCTTAGGATGGATTGAGATGTTCAAACTTTTAGAAGAGAAAATAACATTATAATCTCTCAGATACTAGTTTACTCACTTTCTCGTATCACTACATCACTTCACTATCACTACATAGTATAAAACAAAGTCGCTTTCTCTGTCCCTATGTCCCTTTGTATGCTTAAATCTTTAAAACTACGCAACGGATTTTGATGGGGTTTTTTAATAGATAGAGTGATTCAAGAGGAAGGTTTATATGTATAATACATGCATAATTTATCAGCATTGCACCCGTGCGAAGCCGGGGTGGGTCGCTAGTACTCTATAAAATGAATTCTGAGCAGGAAACTCTTTATTTCATTTGTACATAGATTTAATTTCGAAATGCTTTAATATATTTAATAAAAAAACATATTTGTTCGACAGGATATGAAATTGTAAATATAATATTAACATAAGGAATAACTACCTAATAACAGGCATTTGTGATATTTATATTCTGCCACAACCACTTTTGTAGGAAATGACATATCTTTATGTTCGCGACTGACTGAGATGATGAGATGATATTTAATATTTTTATACTGACAGCCTTTGAATTATTTGATATATTGATTTTGTCATATGATTGTTGTCTTTTGCCCTGGAAATAGTTGATTCTCATATTTGACTAATTATATTAATATTTCTCTTTTATCAGTATTTCGTTTTGTCTGGATTACATACCACTGCCAAATTGCCATCATTCTTATAGGAAAAAGTCACAGTTTGGGAACCAGTAGTGTAAGCGATAACATATCGCTCGCTAAAAGATAAGTGTCTGTTTCACCCCCGGTTTTTACACCTCGAATTAAAACGTTACTGTCAAAAAAACTGTAAAAAAACGTTGTCAAAAAACGCGTATCCGACACCCCACGTGCGCTACTTTGTCGGTAGACTCGAAATAACACGACAACGTGTAACTCATTTACGTGACGATTTTGTTATGACTGAAATTATTTAAGAATACTGTATTTTTTTATGCTTTTTTGACGAAAATAAACTGAAATTGAGAAGTTTGTTCCCGGTCACAGCGCGCGCGGTGAAGCAGTTTGAAAAGCGATACAGTTCTTTGCTGATACATAATTCAACTACATAGTATCATTGGATTAATTGGACCGCGGTCATCATCATCATCATCAGCCCGGAGTCGTCCACTGCTGGACATAGGCCTTCCCCAGTTCGCGCCACCATACCCGGTCCTCAGCTTTCCGCATCCAACCGCTTCCCGCCACTCTTTTTAGGTCGTCGGTCCACCTGGCGGGAGGCCGTCCTACAGGGCGTGTCGTTCGTGGTCTCCACTCTAGAACTCGTCTGCCCCATCGACCATCAGCACTACGACAAATATGCCCCGCCCACTGCCACTTCAACTTGCATATCTTTAGGACTATGTCGGTCACTTTGGACCGCGGTCACTAAAAGATATTGTTGCAACTAACAAGAAAGGAATAATGGGATTAATCTAACGCAGGCACATTTTTTTCTGAAATTAAAATTAAAAAGTAAGATGAGTGAGACACATTATGTATAAAGTGACATTTCTAAGCTAGCAAGCCGCAGAAAAAGCCCACTTCCTGGCTTGCCTATTATTAACCATTTCATTGAGATATGAAACACATCCTTTCCATTCCTTAGAAAAACTAAATATACCATCCTATCCTAATTACCAGTTAGCATGATCCAAGAATGCATTCCTACCTAGTTAGGCGAACCAAGAATGCTGTACCGCCCGCAAAAACATCGGAAGTGCCGACGAGGCGGTTTGTGATGATGTATGGTCAGAAAAAAACCTCTCGTCACTTTGTATCTGTCTTCGCATGATGAATGGAAGCTAGAAATCATGGGATTTGATTTATTGACACGGGGTCGTAAACTTGGTAAATATAGATTGGCAGAGTAAGTGTTTCAATAATCATTTGGGTACTTGTAATTTTTATTCCTAAGTAATGACTTATTATGTGCTCTCCTACGACACTGGTAGGTGAATACGAGTATGAGCGACATATATGGACATGACGTCGATCTATGCACTGTAGTTGAAGCTCTATTTTCAGATATTCAGCTTCTTTAAACATCAGACTAAATAAAACCCGAACAAAGACGGACACGTTTCTACTTTAAACACAGTGGTCAGTTGACCAGATTTACTTACCTGTTTCGAAACTCATCTCACAAAAGATTCTTTGTAACTGGAAGTTATATTTCCTAAATAGGTACTATAGGTGAACAACTTACTAAAGGACTAAGTGTACATAGTAGTTGCGTGTAAGTATACAGAAATTGGCGTTGTATACTATTTGAATTTTGACGTAACCTGTTGCTATACTGTTTTTTACACCACTAATGCACCACTACATACAGCTCTTTGGTTAAGTTTTTCACCTATAACAAACACCGGTGCTTTACTAACAATAAGCATCAAACTTCTATCTATACCTTCTTGTTATACATATTTATAAACAAAACTGTTATCTACAAATCCTCTCATCTACGTCCGATGACACTACTTACAAGCAAGATAGTGATCATAATTATCAACTACCGACCACGGGATAAATTTTGGCTTACATTTCGCATAGGCTTTTTGAATGAGCAAAAGTTTCGGGTCACTAGCATTTACTTCAATATCTTGAAAACGAATAAAGCTATCGTATTGAAATAAAATGAACCTTATAGACAATTTAATGTTACTAAAACAAAATGCATTACATTTACTACTGACCATTTATTTTATTATGTTTAAAACGACAAATCAAAAATGGCGTCATTTTGCTTGCAAAACCAAAACTGAAAATATTGAACTTTTTATATTTACAAGTAGTTTTTACACAGTTTAGTACTTGGTATTACCCCCACGTGCTGTTTGGACTGCTGCAATGCGATTCGGCATGCTGTACACCAAGTTTCTGAAACACTGTTGGGGAATGTTCTCCCATTCCTCTACCAATGCATGTTTCAAGTCACGAAGCGTAATTAAAGGAGGATCTCGTTGTCTTACACGTCGTCCGAGCTCGTCCCAGGCGTGCTAGATCGGGTTGAGGTCGGGGCTACGTGCTGGCCACACCATAGGACAAATATTCACCTCATCAAAGTAGTATTGCACTACATGAGAAGTGTGGGGACGAGCGTTATCGTGCATAAAGATGGCATTCTCACCAAGTCTTGCCATAAATGGACCGACGTGCTCGTTGAGGATTTCATCCACGTATCTTACGCCATTAAGAGTACCGTTTTCGATCAGTACAAGCTCTGTTCGGCTTTGCGCAGAAATTCCAGCCCACACGAGTACCGAACCACCACCGTATGCCACCTTTTCTTCAATACAGGCTTGCATAAATCTTTCTCCTGGTCTTCTGTACACCTTGCCCTTCCGTCGTGTGTATACAGCATAAATTTTGATTCGTCCGAGAACACGACATTTGACCAATTTTCAATCGTCCAATGCGAGTGTTCGCGTGCATAAATTCGTCTTGCTATACGATGGTGCCTCTCGAGTTTCGGACCA